>OX422140.1:50201738-50815783 GCA_949129095.1 Volucella bombylans
GAGAGAGAGAGAGAGATTTTTTGGCTCAGTGGCTCATTTCGCTCCATGGATGGCATCCAACACTTAATGGGGAAAACTAAATTAATAGTGTAAATTAACTTTTTGTTGTATTTTAAGAAACCATTCATCTCTTACGAGATTTTGTTGCCTGGAAAGATGAATGTCTTTCGTGCGCGGTTGGGTTGCGCGTCCGAATGGAACGCCAATACACTACCACTTGAGCTACGGCCACCCAATCAAATGTTTAAAAAATGTTTGACGATTGAATAAACAAATATTTGTTCGAAATTGTGCACAGAAAGAAACAAACAATAAGAGATATAGGCACCCGAATCTAGTTATTCACAGAACCTACTGCTTATGCGAATAGTAGGCAAAATACAACATTTAACTCTTAACTAAATTTCAACCGCGAAAAATAAAATTTCAGCCACAGCCACTACAATTCCAAATAAAGAAAAAATGTCAGATACTCGTAAGGAAACGGAAATTCAAGATAAACTTTACAAATTATAAATTTAGATTTCATAGCAAGACTAGAGGTTTTTTTTTTTTTAACTCTCAATTTCATAAAGCACAACAAAGGCCGGTTTCGAAAACGTCATTTGATCGTCAAATAGATCGTCATTTGCAATACTTAAGGGTTGCGAACATCAAACTGCAAACTTCATTTGGTATCGTTGATCTGTGTCATCTGCATGATTTTTTTCTTGCAAGAGCATTTGACGTTTTCGAACAGAGCAATCATCCTTGAATGCATGTTATTACGCAGTGCAAATTTCTGGTTGCTTTTTTGCAGCGCATATGACGTTTATGAACATCTGTCCTGCAAACACTGCCTTATCGAGCATACTGCAAAGGCAGTTTGATTTATAATGTCGTTTTCGAACAAATTACTTTCGCAGTTTGCGTTTAAGAACATTTTGCAAAAGCAATTTGATGCAGATGACGTTTTCGAAAATGGCCTAAGTGTGCTTGCACATGATTATGTTTCGTGGACAGACGTGAGTGAATACTTACAACATCGGCGACTATCGGTTCTTCGATTTCCAGTCCGGCTAAGGCTTGCTCACGTGTTAAATGGACTTCATAGGATGTCGTTGGTGTTACGAATACCACACGATGCTTACGTGTTTGCAATATATTGGCAATGACTAACTGTAAAAACGAAATGAAAATAAAAAAAATATTAATAAGCTCTGGTTCATTATACAACTTAACCACAGCTCAAGTGTAAACTTACTTTATGTTTGTATTTGTTAAGACTATCTCGCGACTTAGTTATTAATAGGTTTTCATCAGTCTCGAGTTTAAAGGACACCACAAAAGCATGAGGCACCCATAAGTTAGCCAATGGCGCTAGCATTTTTGGCACCAATTGCAAGGATATTGTTGGTGCTCCTTGTCCCGATTGCATTTTATGAGTTGGCTGTTGGTAGGGAAAATAATAATAATTAGACAAGATACTCGTTACACAATAGAAAGAAGAACCAATAAAAAAGGTATTCACTTAAATTAAACGATAAAAACCACCCAGCTTAACAAATACCGAAACCAACTATCAATTATCTCGCATTACAACACTCTTTCAACCAGACGCCAAACCACCAATCGATATTTAATTTTGTCGTAAACAAGAAAAGAAGGAAACCCAAATGAAAATGAAAAAAATTGAAAAACAACGCCCACACAAATTCATCCTCAAATTATTAAAATCGAATTTTCGGTGACAAATTTCTTCTGTGAAAAAAAAAAAAAAATAAACTTAAAGAAAAACTACTCGTATATGGTCGTCGCCTTTACTTAACACCTACCTAACCACCTTCATTCATGGCCATTGGACAAATTGATTATGATGAATAAAACAATGTTCAAGTGTTGATTTACATCGGGGGAGGGTTTTAAATTCTATTTTTTTTTTAAAGTAAGTTTTAAGTTCACTAGGAGTGAATTGATTTGTATGCACAAGGAAAGTTGTGCAAGTGGACGGAAAACTTTGCCCTTTGGCGGCCTTAATATTCTGTTTAGAGCATTCAAATAAAACCTTGAGTGGGGTAGTTTCAAGTTTATTATAAGGCGTAATGAAGACTAGGGGTAACTATAATTTAGTCTAGCTCGAACAGGATTGCATAAGATGACCGTAAGAAAATTTATCCCGAATTACTGTTGATTTCTTTAACATGCCTTTGCCAATTAAATAAGGCTGCGATTAGTTTTCGTCGATTTGATTCATCCCTGTCAATCCACAAAAGTCTATGTAATATGAGTTATTAAAAGTTATTTCGATGAGATCAACAATAATAACGGCATCTACTAGTTACCCGCTAGGTTTTTCAAAGTCCACAATCGTTTACTCCTCTAGTAACTGAAAGGCCGTCTTTTCTGAAGTGATATCATCCAATTGACGAGGTTTTCTCTTTTTACATCCATATCTTGATACAACTTATAGAGTTCGCGGTTGCACCTTCTCGTCCAGTGGTCATCATCGAACACAAGACGTGCTACACGATGAAGGATACATATCAGAGCAGAACTAGCAAAATCAGGTTTTCATAGAACACCACCTTTTTCTTACGAGGAATCAGTTTTGAACCCGATGGTTCATGCACAATTTATCATATTAGGTGGGGTGAAAAGTAACCTCCTTGGGAATGAAATTTTTTTTTTTTTTAAATGTTTTTTTTATTTTATTCAATATAGTCCTCTTTTAGCTTGATACACTTATTCCAGCAATTTTCCAACTTCTTAAAAAAGTAATTTTCCGGAAGGTCTGCAAAATACTCCTCCGTGGCGTCGATGATTTCCTCGCGTGAGCTGAATTTTTTATTGATGAGCCATCTTTTGAGGTTTGGGAAGAGATAATAGTCTGAGGGAGCCAAATCGGGCGAATACGGTGGATGCGACAGCAATTGGAGCCGTATGTCATTGATTATAGCCGTGGTTGCGATGCTCGTGTGCGCCGGCGCATTGTCTTGCAAAAACAAAATGTTTTTTCGCTTCATGTGAGGCCGTTTTGCAGCGATTTCGGCCTTCAATCGCTCCAATAATGCACAGTAATACTCGCTGTTGGATGTTTTTCCTTTTTCGAGGTAGTCCACAAAGAGTATGCCATGACAATCCCAGAAAACCGACGCCATAACCTTTCCGCACCATCGAGCCTCCCTCGGCCGCTTCGCAGCACTCGTGCCGGCTTCAGTCCATTGCCGGGCACTCATTCTGTTCTCTGGTGTGTAGTAGTGAATACAAGTTTCATCAACAGTTACCAATCGACGCCAAAAGTCTGCCCGATTCCGCATCAGCAAGTCCAAACACTCTTTCGAAGTGCTCTCGCGTTCGTGTTTTTGGTCGGGAGTGAGCATGCGCGGCACCCACCGGCAGGATAACTTTTTCATATGCAGAAAATTGCCGCAATATATGGCGTGTGCGCTCAGTACTAATCTTTGTGGTATCTGCTACCTCGCGCACCTTCACTTTCATGTCAGCCAACACCATTTCATGTACTTTTTTGACATTGTCCTCGGTAGTGGAGTTGCGAAACTCTCGAAACCAATATTTGACGGTGTAATCTGACGGAGCATTAGCCCCATAATATTTATCCAACTTTTCTTTTGTTTCCTTCGCTGTTTTGCCTCTCAAAAAATAATGTTTCATGAGAGAACGAAAATCGTTTTTGTCCATACTCAACATTATGCCAAACACCCCAAATCGCACTGAAATTTGGCATGTCTGTCTAAATATGAACGAACTTCAAGGCACTATAACCTTTTTTGCAGTAGCAGCGCAGGAGGTTACTTTTCACCCCACCTAGTAGTAACGATTTTATTAGGCCAATCTTCAGATTTGCATTAAGGTGCTATTATTTGTACAGCATTGAAATATGCCCCTGCCAATAAAGCGTTTTGTGGTACCAATGAATTTGTGTATAAGCTAAATTATAGTTTTCTAGGCGTTAAGTTTTTGCAATAGTATGATTTGCTTTTATTCCCTTTGTATGTTCTGTACGCCTATTTGTTTACATTTTCGATACTCGTTTCTTTTGCGAGCATCGTATACAATTTTTATAATTTTGTTGATAAAATCACAATCCCTTAATAAATGAAAAATGTTTATATTGTTATGTTGTTATCAGTTACAGGCATATATTAGATTTTATATAGTTCCAGGTAAGTAAAAAAGTAAGTAAGTAAGAAATCGATGACTTTGATATGTACGCGCTCTATATTAGCAATATTAGACTTCAGTTGCGTAATTTGTTGCCAGGTCTATTACACTTGGTCGTTAAATTGTCTCCACCAGAACAGAGCCTCTACTTCAGCACAAGAGCAGAATTGTGATAATTAAAGTCTTATACAGTCTCCATAGGTGTTTAAGATAGGATTTTAATTCACAGCTGTCAGGAGAAGCAGATATTAGAATGTTTTGACCATGTCCTTGGTTTCAATTTGCATGCCCTTTAATTACCTATTTTCCGAGCAGTGTTGATTGTCGTTGCTCTTAAATGTTTGTTTTTTCTTTGAAGAGGAATTACTGCTTCGTAACCTTCAATGTCAGGTGGTTAATTAGATGCATTTGGCATAAACACCTCTACTCAAGTTGCTGTAACTTGAACTGTTGGCCCCAGCGTTGATTTCATGTGGCGAATTCTTACGTTTCCCTCTAAACGAATAATTATTTCGTTGCAGTATTATTACTAACTTTGACCTTTGAGTGGGCAAAACCGTTCATCACCTCTGGATAACTAATAGTGAACCAACACTGATCGTATGCTTAGTCTGACTGTATGTGTGGAGCTGAACACTCGGAATGCCTGTGCCAGACGAGCAATCTCTTCCAGATCGGAGTGTTGACCATCCTCAGTGGGTGGATGTCCAGAGGAGGAATTCCCCTCAGTGGCATCAACGGTGACGAACACAGCCAGGCTAGCGGACGCTTTATTTGAGCTACTTCGACGTATTCGGAGCTCAGGTCAAGAAGTCACTTTCAGTACGGAGACTGAGTCTTGAAAATAAAGAGATAGGGTCGAGGAACCCTTGATGGCCAACGGTAGCGCTCACATATCCGAAGTGGGATGCTGGCATTGGAGTTTCCGGTATTGTTCTAGGGTTTAAAATCAGTGGACCGAATTTGTCATACCCGGCAGATTATGCAAGAAGTTTTGACCTACCGATACGAGAGCTAGAGTTTCATAACAATTCGAATCAAGAACAAATTCGCTTGCATAAACTTAATATGCGCTCATGCCCCACATAAAACAAGAACGAAGTTACCAAAGAATGTTTCTACGAACTCCTCGACAAGACATAGAGCAATGTCCTAAGTATGACACTAAAATCGTACAAGGCAACGACAAGATAGGGAAGGAGGGCATCTTTGATAGGACGGACAGATCGTAAGGATACCCTACACGACATCACGTCTGGCAACGGACTCAATTTTATTGACTTTGCGGAGGGACGAAATGCCATAGCAAGTATACGGTTTCCTCATCTCAGTAAACACAAGGGGGTATCCGGATCATGAAACGCAAAACCAAACCTAATTGAAGAATATCGGCTTCTCGAAAAGAAGAGAAAAGACCGAATATATTGAGAGTTTGTACCCCGGGAATGAAGTGCCGAAGATTTATTTAACCAAATGTGTATCAAATATGGAAAAACTTCTTCTGTAGATCAAGTAATGGCGAAGAAGACCTACATCCCGCCGTCAGACAGAATACAGCTTAGACGACGATAGCCAAATCTTCCGTCCGCCTGACCAAATCGAAGTGAGCATGACAGTATCTAAAATTAAATCCAACAAAAGCTGGTAGGTAGACCTGACGGCTTACCGGCTGAGGTAAGCTGTTGCAAACGACTTTGTGGAGAGCATGAACCAACTCATTTCTCAGATTTGATCAGAAGAGTGTATGTCTGATGAATGGAATCAGTCTGAAACCCTTCGCCAACAACCTGATTGGTCCCTATTAGTGCGGTTTCAGACCAGGAAAGTCCACAATCGACCAAATCATTGCACTCCGGCAGATCCTGAAGTCCAAATTGACACCCACCATCTTTACATCGATTATAAGGCCGCATGTATAGAGACGAGCTATATCACTAGAGTCGATAACGACTTAACCAAGAAAAGAACTTTGGCCCGGGAACCATCAACAGTTTGACTTTTGCAGACATGAGTTCTGCATTGGCATAGATCTGAACCCGCTTATTGGAGTCTAAACACCTAAGAGCGACTTTGATTTCTGTCGAAGAACTACAATAGAGACTCAACTGTCAAGGAAAGCCTTAAAAGACATAATCCTAGGTGGGTATTTTTTATAATTAACAGTTGAGGGTCTGAAAAGTTTCCATAGAAAATTTATGTTCGATTTAATTTGCCGCAATTTCATTTTGTTCTGGGAGGCGGATAAATGCCTTCAGTGAATTCAGCCTTTCGACGGCGTTCACGTATGTATAGGTTTTACGCATTTGTCACCCAAATACGATTTTTTTGTATTGCTTTCCTTGAGAGTATAACGTTCGCGATGAAATACGCAGACGTGCATGTAAGTATCACACAGATCCAATGAAGATAACTGATAAAAAGAAGAAAAAAACGCGATGAGCCATTCAACAACCAACCTTCATAATAGAATTTTTATTCAACTTTTAAGATAGGAAGGAATGAAAGGAAAAAATAATCGTCAGAAACCAAGTCATAAATTGGGATATGTTCAATTCGTCTATGATCTACTAAGATGGTAAAGACAATGCAAGTTTGTTCACTTGCCAAACATTTTTTTATTATCCCATTACTTGGCACAGTTGATTCGTTGTGAAGCACACAAACCCAACAACACCAAATACACGGAGTACAATCACTGAACAGTAGAAGGAAAACAAAAAATGAGACACATTTTTGAGAAAGACAAGCGAGATTGAGATTCCTCGCAACTTTGAAATTCCTGATTTCGACATACCTTTCGAACATACCCGTAAGCATATTCAAATGTCAACAAGTGATTTTTTAGACTGGCACGGGTACCAACTTTGAAATATAGATTGAAAGTGAGTGTTTGAGTGAGTAAAGCGTTTTATTTGTGTTCGTTGCTGAGCTGCATAGCCACTTACCAATAAAAAACGGCTAATATAACAAATGTCTAATATGACATGATCAGCATTATATGCGGTAAACAAAAACGAGAATGCCAGAAGCAGAACCAATTTAGACACAAAAGAATATTAAAGGAAAATAATGTGTATACCCTTGGTTGAGTCTCCTCTTTTACTAGCGCATTCGTTCAATCATGAGCCGATTAGTTTTGGCATTGTTTGAGAATAATTAAAATTTGATTACTAAGCAAAACGAAAAAAAAAAAAAAAAAAAAAGATTTTTCCAAACGATTGAAAGGGGTTGTATTTGTACCGATAATTGGATTTGACGTATTCAAAAAGTTGAATGGTATGTATGTACATATATGCACAGTTAAGGCGATTTTGAATGGCAATGAGTGTAGTAATCATTTGAATGTAGTTATAACGGACTCGTGCAGTAAGAGCACTGTCCGATCACCCACGAATCGGTTGTTACAATGCAGCGTTGTCAAAAACTAAAATGAGATAGCAGTGCCTCCACAAAGATACCACATTCATACACTTTAGTTATAACAACACCAAAAAGCTGAAAATAACTATGTACTTCAAAATACGAAGGTGTAAATAACTAATTTTCTAGTTTAACCCTTCTTTAACTTTTAATTTGTGAGCTTAAAAAAGGTGAAGGTTGAAATTGGCGGTCATAAGGGCAATTTTTTAACTCACGGTTCGTGACACTAACACATAAGGACGGAAATTTGAAGCAAATTTGCTTCCTCATACTGAAAACTCTCAAATGAACAACCTTTGAGTACACACCTTTAAAAGTGCAACCTTTAGCTCAGAATTACAACATACGATTAAGTGTTCTGAAAAAGCCAAAATTGCTTGAATTCAAAATAGTTGAAGTAAATTGCTTCAGCGTTAAGTATAGTAGCATGAGCTAAAATGTATACATGCATGACCAAGATTAAGAAAGAAATGCAGAGCAAGAAAAATTCATCTAAGAGAAAAATCTGTTGAGAAAAGTGGTTTCCTTGTCACCAATAAGAATAGGGCCAAATTGCAATTTTCTGTTCGATAAAACTCTTTGGATTCACATACATATTTATGTCTAGTGGAGTGTCTTATTGGCTATTGGTTTACCTTTTGAATTCAGCTTTAGCAACAACTTAGGTGTAGTGCCAATATACTAGTGCGCAATGTGTTAATATTTGAAAACATAACACAAAATGAATATTCTTTATATTACAACACTAGCTTATACACGCGACTTTGTATATTGCAATGTAGTGAATAATTGATAAAAGGTCTTTGACAATTCGCCAACAAGAGGGCGAATATTGCAAGGAATATAATTACATAGGCTTTAGAACATTACATGGGCCTTTAATGAATAAGACTTTTAGTGAGTAGCAGTGGAGCATCAACAATTTACCAAAAAATGAATGATTGAGGACTCATGCATGCATGTCAAAAAGAATTTGCTAACGCACTCTCACATCCGATAACGGAAGATATGATATCTTAAGCTATATGCCGGTCAAGATATCATACGAGTATCTTCCGTTATCGCTTTAGGATAAGCAAACACTTGTATGCAGACCGCATACTTTCGATAAGAAACCATATTACGTTATGATTTTGTAAACCGAACAATTTCGTATAATGTTTTTCCGATTTAAATTGATAAGAGTAAACGTGCGCACATTTAGTGTAACCACAAAACTAATTACTGAAACAAGTATGCTATTTATGTATGTAAATTAATATTGTATACAATTATGTTATCACAATATAATATTCACATAGGAACCAAAGGTGTGGAATAAACCACTCTCACTCTCACCATATAAATTTGGTAAATTTTGCCACCACGATTATGTCGGTGCAGACAGAAGCTACGAAACGAATGGAAAATGGCACAAATTCGTTGTTTTGTAAGCTTATGTTCTCTATGACTCGGAATTGACGCCATCATCGTTCCGCAGTAGTCGAACTCATCGAATACAGTGATTCCGGGAAAATTGAACTTATACTACGATACTAGTGCTCAAAATATATTTTTTGGGCATTAGTAAATAGTAAATACAACGTGAAAGGCAATCATCTTCTGGATTCCATATTATTGTCTAACTTGGTTGTCAACAGTGTCGGTTCTATGTCAACATTTGTTACGAAAATAATACAGAAAGTAATCGACTTGGCCCTGTCCAATAGGTATGCTAAGGAAATACGGACTAGAAAGTACTAACCGAGGTATCTAAGTCCGACCATACGGTATATCGAGTTCAGAATCAAATGAGAGGTCTCGAGGAGGAAAACCACCAACTGGATACGCTTCACGGAGCAAATCAGGGTCTGTTTAGGCTATAAAATAAAAGTTAGAGAAAGCTGTTCTGAAACTGAATGGTGCCCTTACCAAGTGCTTTGAACATTCCTTGGGTGACAGTAGTTCTGCCGTGATTACGTAAAGAAACTATGATAGAAAACTTCTAAACCAGTCACTTAATACCAATTTAGTGGTAAATTGGAGTCTTCACAAATCGAAGCAATAAAGAATATAAAATTCGGGTTTCAAAATGTGAAAAATCCGAAAATTTAGTGGCACATAAACTTCCCGTATAAAAAACTAGCTACTATTAACGAAGCTGCAAGTGAGGTGTATAACTCAACACGCCGGAGCTGATATCTGTCATCGGTTATGGTTTCGAATGAGATCGTCTATTATCCTGTTGCTTCCTTTGGTTGCTTCAAGTCACCTGGTACCGAAAGCATATAATCAGTTGAAAAGAGAATGGTTGACCTGCATGTTCCGCTGTCTAATACAAAACATGCCTACCAACACGGCAAAATTGAAGACGCACCCGAGAAGAAGGAATACGTGGTGGACCACATGCTTTCCGCAACGTAACTTTTGACCGCATACATATACTCGGCCAGACAACACGAATAACTAGTTTTGTGGATAAAACCTTTCCCTAGCACGCCTAGCTCCGATCTACAAGCACTGGTGAATCTCCCTCCCCTTGATATTCATACATCCTCAAGGCCGTTTCCCTGTGCCCAGGAATCGTTTCGACCAGAAACCTAGACATGAAAGAAATGTCGTCGGGTATTCACAAGATTCGGTTGAAGCGTCGAAGCATTTTCATCTGTAACGACAGCCAAACTGCGCTTAAAGCCTTGCTGAACTCTCTCAAGACTTAAAAGTTTGTCCAAGAACGCAAGCCTTCACTGAAAAAGCATCCCGGAGGTCAAATTCACAGAGTTTTCTCTGGGTCCCTAGTCATAATCGCAAGGCTCAGATGAGGATTTTGCAGGACCCCCGAGCCTACGTTAGGCCTGCCTGCGGGCTCGGTTATTGCTTCCATTGATAATTGGATGGCATGTCTCTCAAGAGCACTTCGCGCTTGCCTCAGCATACTGGGCATAAGTCGTACAACATCCTGCTACGCTTTCTGTGAAAGTGATGACGACACAGCGGTACACTACTTCTGTGACTGTCCGACCTACGCTCACACCAGGTTGCAGGCACTAGGCGCAGACGTGGTGCTTACCTACCGTTCTTCGAATGACTAAAAAATTTCAGTAAAAGGAATCTACATATGTTCCTTGTACATAGTCCCTTGGACTAGTTTTTTTTTTTTTGTCGCAATGCTCTGTTCTCCCCCGAAAATAGTAGACACATTGCAATGTAAATGAACTTCTAGTAAAAAAAAAAAAAAAAAAAAAATTACAAGCAACATTGATTTCATTCTTTCCATATTCGTTATGCCTATTCCACGAAATATTTTTATCACAAAATAAGGTTAACATGAAAACCTATTTTTTTGGTAACTATTTTTTCTTTATTTAATTGCTGACACAGACAGTTGAGAAAAATACTTTCATAAATTGTATGCTTTTATTATCGTTCGAAATCGCATGTAGTCTTTACGGATGTACGAGTAGCATAAAAATGCTTTGATGACATGATTTTACTTCACTTTGATTCTAATAATGGCTGATAAAAGTACTTAGAGTGAAAAAACCTGAACCCGATTGAGAACCTTTGTTACATAATAAAGGTTCAAGTAACAAAGAAAAGACCACGAACAATAACAGAGTTCAATGAAGAAATGTGATATGAGGTAATTCAACTGAATGTCTTGCAGATATTGGTTGCTTCAATGCCGGACCGAATAAAAGCGGTCATTAAAAAAGGGAGGGACCACAAAGTACTAATGACCACTATTTCTGTAAAGTAGCAACATTAGTTTCAAGCAATTAAAATCTTAAACTCTACAAGCAACACAAACTACGATAAATTAGGTATAACATACACGTATTTATTGAAGCGTTTTATTTTTCCAATAAAACTTGAGAACATTTGTGCTTTTTATTGTCATGCATTTTGCAAAATATATTTGAGAGAATAAACATTTCCTAAACACAAATCTGATTATGTATTTGATAAGTAAATATTGCACTTAAAGCAACTTTTTTACCCTGTGCGGATTTCCATGTCCGCAACTGAAGATACTAAGCGCATTATCATTGCGCTAGATATTTCGCGTAATATGTACCTCGATTTACGACGCTTCGATTAACGTCATTATTTTCTTTGAAATTTTTTTTCGAGTAGGCCATGTACAATATTTCAGTTTAAATTACAAATGCATGTTTATGTCATTATAATTTTCATTATCTTATTTTCTTGTAGCTTTGTTTTTGCTATGGACGGAAAAACAAACGTTTGTAAGCCACCTAAAGTTCTCAAGAAAAAAAGCTGAAAGCGTTTTATAAATCAACTCTAAACTTGATATTCTACAATGTTTGAGGAAAGGAGAGATGGCAGTTGATATTTATTACAATCTTTTTTTATTATTACAAGCCACGAATGCTTTGACAAGTTTAAAAAAGATACTCGCTTTACAATGTCGAATTTAGCGAAGAAGCTATAAGCGCTGATACTGAAGAGGCAGCAAGTTTTCCAAAAAAAAACTGTAGAAAATTATTGAAGCAGGAGGTTGCATCCCAAGCCAAAGGACTGTATTGGAAGCGATTACCAGGAAGAACGTTTACACTCAAGGCAGAAAGCACGCCAAAGGGAGACTGACGCTTCTTTTGGGAGGAAATGCACACGGAGATCTTAAACTCAAACCACTATTGGTATACGAGTATAACTCCGAAAAACCACGAACTCTAAGAAATGTACCGAAAACTGACTTCCCGGTTATTTGGCGGTGAAATAAAAAAGGCATGGATATTAGCGTCCATTTTTGCTGAGTGGGTTAAGAACGGGTTTTGTCCAGCCCTTAGAGTATTGTTTAAAAAAAAAATTGCCACATAAAATTATTTTGTTCCTTGACAATGCCCCTGGCCATCCTAACAGGTTTAGCTGAAATTATAATGAAAATGCGAAAGTGATATTTCTACCATTCAACACAACATCATTACTGCAACCCATGGGTCAAGAAGCTCTAGCTTCTTTCAAAGCATATTACACCCGAAGGACTTTCAAGCAGGTTATAAAAGCTATGGACAACACAGAAAGTGAAACGACGATTATAGAAATTTTGGGTAAATACGACATCTATAAAGCAATGATAAATAGAAGAGACGCTTTTTTTTCTTTTTTCTTATGATTTACGCGCGCCTCAGGGGTTAGATACCCTTTTACTGTCGCCAGGGCGCGGGCGGAAAGGTAGAAGAAGGAGAAAGGAAAATTGTTTTGTAGTGGTTTGAAACTCAGGTGTATTTGGTTTCGATATTAGCTCTCCGGAGGTGGGAGTCCAAATAGGACGCTTGGAATGATTTTACATTATCAACAGGTTAGCCTGAATACATTCGAGATCATGACGTGATATTCAGTTAAACGAAGAATGACGCATAGTTGTAGAAGTTCTTAGTTTTGCAAAAAATCGGGCTTTCAGAGGTAATTGAAGATGATAAAAGCGAGTTAATCAAATCTTACAAGCTTCAGAAGATACCTGCTTGCATGAACAGTCAGAAAAAGACAAGTTTTCTACAAAAGAGTTGTCAGCATTTTTTCTACCACATTGAAGAGGCATTAAATATTTTCCAAAATGACCCAGACAAAGATAGAAGTGCCCCAGTTGCATTCTCCATTTCTAATAGCATTTCAACATACAAAGGCTTTATAAAACAAAGAAGCTGGGGGCTAAACAGAAAACTGTAATTACAATACGAGGGCGGGTCAATAAGTCCGTGACTTTTTGAATTTCTGACCTCTTTACTGAAACAGCAACACTGCTCCTGTCAACAGGCGTAGTTATTTTAAGGACCGCTTTTACACGACGCATGTTTTAAGAGATTCAAATGAGTGCAAAAGAGAAGGATGATGAAAGGGATGGATGAAACCCAAGGCTGAATATCCAATTAAGACCGCTTTTACACGGCGCATGTTTTGAAAGCTTGAAATGAGTGCAAAAGAGAGGGATAAAAAAAAACAAAAAATACCCAATTAACCAAATTCCCACTGCATGTGGGTAAGATTTTCATTTTCGCATTTGCTTCATTATTTCCTTGGCTGTTGTTACGAGCACAACATTTCAATATGGCGGATGAACTTAAATAGACCAAAGAATTATAGTCCGTACCAATTCAGTTTGCCAACGGTCGATTGCGCAGAGAGGGGATTTAAGAGAACAAAAATGGTACGAAAGACTAAATGTTTTTGCCTGAAATTTACAATGCCTAACCCAACTTTACATTTACATGGCTATGAACTAAAATGCTGTTGCATAAATTACTTTATTTTTTTTATTATCGGGTCGATAAATTTCAACGTGCTTCATACGTAATGTTACCTATTATCTAGGGTGGGATTGGCAAAAAAATTCAGGGCATAGGGATAGGTATAGAACCGATCGTAATTGATTAGGTTCTCAACGTTTTTTATGGTTTTATTATTTGTGGTTTAGGATTAGGTACCTATGTATGTGGCGTGTTTCCATTTATTTTATGGTGTTTGCTTCTACCTGTGGGACTTTAGTTCATAGGTTTTAGATAGGATTTTAGGTCGTAGAAATAAAATTGTTTAAGTGTTTTATTTCCTTTTGTTGGTAATCATTTAAGAAAATTATTAACGCCATATTTTTTATTCAATTACTACCAAAAGTCCATTACTTTTTTTAGTTACATGTACCTAATTAGTAATAGTAATTGTTTAATTATTAATTACATGTAATTATAATCAAGCTAGACCCTACGCATATAAATGATGGATTTGTTATTCGGAATCCAGTTTTACGAAAACAATAGCATTACTCGAACAAAAGCTTATACAAATAGAGAAAATTGTCATGGATTCATCGCGAAAAGGAAAACCAATAGGAAATCAGGCCCGTATGATCGTTATTAACATGTATAACAAAAAATTGGAAGAAGCTATGAGTTTAAGTTTGGACAATCCCATAACGTACGCAAACTCGCAGGCTGAGGAGTTCACTGGAATTTCGGACCGATCAATACCAACGGTTATCAAGGAATCGAGGAGAAAGGTGTTACTAAATCATCAAATAAAAAAGTACCACACAAAAAATGGAAAACTGCATTAGACAACTTTGACATCACAGCTATTCGGCAAATTGTATACAACTTCCACCTTGAGGAAAAAATGATGATTACTTTAAAAATGTTGGTACAATGGGTTCAGGAAGACTTGGAGCTTAACTTAAGCATTATGTCGCTACACAGGACTCTAAGAAGAAATGAATTTTCCTATATAAAAACGGAGAACAACCGTAAACTTATGTGCGAAAAAAATGAAGTTAAACTTTTACGAGTGAAGTATCTGAGAAAGGTGCGGCAATACAGATCATAAGGATATGAGATCATTTATTTGGACGAGAACTATATTCACAGCTCACACACCAGACCAAGGGCATGGACTGATGGTACCAGACGTGGATTATTAAAGGCGTCAATTTCAAAGGGTCAGATGTTGATAATGGCACATCCAGGTGGTGAGAAAGGCTTCGTAAATAATGCCTAGGTTTTATTTAAATGTGGAACTCAAATAGGAGATTAACATGATGAGATGAATTTTGAAAATTTCTTCAAATGGATGACAGATCAAGTTTTGAATAACATAGAAGAACCTTCAGTTATTGTAATGGACAACGCATCATATCACAACAAATGGGAAGACAAGCAATCTGGTTCCGGAAAATTTGAGATGTTACAATCTCTTGCCCACTACAATATACCACATAGTTCACAGATGCTCAAACTCGAACTTCATGAGCTTATAAAGGAACATCGAACTATACACCATCCAAAGCATAAGATTGACGCTATAATTCACGGCGCGGGACACGAAGTACTACGAATGCCACCTTAACATCCAGGTCTCAACCCTATTTAAAATATTTGGGCAACTGCAAGGCAAGAGTGGGAAACCGAAAACCAACATTTAAATTATCGGATGTTCAGAGAAACTTGCTGAAGAGGAATTTTCAAAAATTACAGTTGAAGATTGGCGCAAAGTTTGTGCAAAAGTTATAAGGACAGAGGAGGAATACTTTTCTCATGAGCTGATGTGGGACACAGTATCGAATACAATAGTTATCAGTCCAGGAGATGATTCCTCAACAGATTATGAAACTGACAGTTCTTCAAATTGAATTCAATATACCTAGTTCTGCCATAAGTTCGGTTACAAATATAAAACGCTATAAAAAAAAAAACAGTAAACATGTTGTATTCAAAATTGTTTCATTTATTAGACCACAATATTGATTATTAAAAAAAAATGTATTGTATTGGTCAAACCGTTCACAACACTCTCTAGCACATCTTCTTGGTAAACATTTACACCAGTTATTACGCCTTTTTTTACAGAAATGGTGCTTTGCCAGCAATAATGATCTACGAAGCGAATAGCTACATAGAAACATAGAAACACAATCAAACAGTCAATTCATGCGAGACCTCTTGCTTCATTTATCCAATCGTCATCATACGCAAATCCCATGCAGTTCCAACAGATATACTCGTACAGAACTTTTTTTTATATTTTATCAGAACATAATTTTCTCGAAGTAAATTTGGCATATAAGGATCTACATTTTCTCTTCCACCAGGGATGTAATAATTTATTGGAAAACTGGATATACACAATGATTATACCTCAGGTAGAAAGTGGCCGTCCCATCAGTTCGCTTTCAACTTCAGTTTAATAAAAGGTTTTCCAATAGGGACTTGACAACTTTGAATTTAATTTGTGAACGCACTCTTTCATTAATCATCAAACTGTCACTGTCAATTTATTCAGTAAACTCAACAGTAAACGAACGAAATTATAAAAATTTTCTACCGAAATTCAGTCACCGAGACTGCAACTTTAAGAGCGTTAACTCCAATTTTCGGCCCTAGTAGACAGGTTTAGTGCAAAAGTTTGAGTCTACATATTCGTTGTGTGATGTTGCCGTGTCAGTGAGACAACGGGTTGGTCGAAGTGTCGAAAATATCGCTGCCGTTCGGGCGTCCGTAGCACACGATCCAAATCAGTTCAATTCCACGGCGTTTTCAAGAATTGGGCATCGCTCAGACCACGTTATGGCGTATTTTTCGTAAGGATCTTGGTTTACACCCATACAAGATCAAGCTGACTCAAGAATTGAAACCGATGGACCATTTGAAGCGACGTACGTTCTCCGATTGGGTTCTGGAGAAGATGCGCCAAGATGATGAATTTCATCGCAAAATCATCTTCAGTTACGAAGCTGATTTTTGGCTCAATGGGTTCGTCAATAAGCAAAGTATGCGTTATTGTTCGAGTGAAAATCCACATATGCTTCATGAATCACCACTTCATCCACAAAAAATAACTGTTTGGTGCGGTTTGCATGCCGGCGGCGTTATTGGGCCATATTTTTTCGTCGACGATAACGATCGCCACGGTACTGTGAATGGTCAGCGTTATCGCGCCATGATCACCGATTATTTTTGGCCCGAATTGGAAGATATGGACTTGGACGACATGTGGTTTCAACAGGATGATGCCACAGCCACACAGCCACACAGCACACGCTACAATCGATTTATTGAAGAGTGAGTATGGCGAGCGTGTTATCTCAAGCAATGGGCCAGTCGATTGGCCGCATCGTTCGTGCGATTTAACGCCGCTTGACGGGGCTACGTTAAGTCATTGGTTTATGCCGACACGCCGACGACTTTAGAAAATCTAAGAATCAACATTGAACGCGAAATGTGTGGCCGAGTCGTTGAAAATTGGGTCCAACGAATCGACCGCTGCAAACGTGCCCGCGGTGGCCATATGAACGAAGTCGAGTTCCATTCATAAATGTTTTGATCGTACTTCAAGCCGATAATAAAGTTGTTGAAATATCTGAAATGGTTTGTGTTTTATTTAAAAAAAAAGTTGTCAAGTCCTTATTGGAAAACCCTATAGAAGGAAAATAAAGAATCCGTTTTGTTTATGGCTCCACCCATTTTCGTGTTTCTTAGGTCATATTTGTAAATTTAAGAGATGATAAAAGAAATTTTAAGAGACTTGCGCAGTAGAATGGCAAACTGAATAGGTACGGACTATAACAAGCGGGCTCATTTTTAGTTATGAAACACTGAGCGCTAAAGATGAAATGAAAGAGAGCTATCAAATAACATGAAAAACCAAAGAATGGGAAAAAGGCTTCGTGTAAAAATGCGCGCATTACAGAAGGACAGTTCAGAAGAAAATAACCAAAACATGCGCATCAAACTCATGTGCTGTGTAATAGCCGTCAAGCTAACTACATCTCGTGCCGCTGCTACCGAAGACTTTCGGTACTTTCATCAAGTGATGAAGATAACCGATAAGGATATCTTATTTGAATATACATATTCTGTTTTTTTTTTTGTACTCGTATCTTCTAACTTCACAAATGTATGTTATTTAAATAATGTATGTATGTATTTATTATTAGTCTTTTTAAATAATTTAATCAGTTTGTTTACTTTTCCAATATATGTATGTTCATACACACCTAATTACATATTAAAAAAAAAACACTGAAAAAAATTAAAAGTAAATTAAAATCTTTGAAGTCTGAATTTTTCAGTTTCAGTGGTTCGGCTTAAGTCATTTTCGATTCACGTCGGGTCTGTCAGAACCAATTAGCGAATTATGTATATCGAGATATTCCTGTACTTCTATTAAGCAGAAATCCATTGGAGCGAGCGCCTACGAATTGCGTGATAAAATAATACAAACTATTCGATGTGATACATAAACTACAGTATGTATCACACTTCCGACGGAAACACCACTAAACAAATCGTTTAGTGCCTATCTGCACTTGACTACCCATGAACACAGTGGCTACACACAAAGAAAAAGTTTCACCGGAATGTGCCTATTCACATTGGCGTGGGCACGAAAATTGTTCAAAAGAGAGGGAAAGCTTTTTATTTAAGTGGGCAGAAGAAGGGTTGCTTGCACCGAAAATACATTTTTTAAAGACATTTGCGCCCAATTATAGCCACCGTGTATTAGATAGGCTTAGTACACACTAACTAACATCACGTTAACTTTAAAACCAGCTCCTAACTTTGTATTTAATTATAAACACTTTTTAACCTATCTACAACTATTATTAACTTTAGAACGTACCCGTGATGAGTTTTAGTCAAACAAACCTAAAAATTTACAGTTTGGCATATCAAACACAGTTTAAGGGGTACACTTTTACAAAATTGAAATGAATTTGACAGAAATATCAAAGGAAACAGAAAACAAGTTTTTCGAATTTAGAATTTTAAATTTGAATTTGGATAGCAGTTTCTCAATAATGGAAGCAGAAAAGGTGTTTAGTTAAAAAAAAAGTGAATTTTATTTTGTGACAATATTTGTTTTTCTTTGTCTTTAGACAAAACGAAATCTCGGGCACGGAATTGGGAGCGGAATGAAAATGAAATACTGCGGCAGTTGGTGGAGCAGCATATCGTAGCAAGGACAAGGGAAATGATCTGAAAAATGATTTCGTGGAAGAAGGCGGCTTGGGAATCAATCGCAGTAGGGATAACTTCAGTTGGGTATCACAGGAGCATCGACAAAATAAGGCAATAAGGATGAAGGATATATTTTAGGCTTTCTAAAAAGCTCAAAATCTTCGAAAATATCGAAATCTGCAAACAAATTTTCTTGAGACTTAAATGACATTTCAAAGTCCTTACTAAAAGATAAAATGGTGGATGCTATTAAGTTTAGCACGAGGTTATTATAAAGATAAAGTGGGTTTTATTTATCTCGACTATAATTATCAAAACATTAGCATTAACTAGGTATTTGTCCACTTTAAATGACCTTAAAGTGGACTTTATTGCGTCACTGTTTGTGGAGTCAAAAGAAGGGGATAGTCACGAAGGAAATATACATGTGAACTGTCATCATTTTATACAAACAGTAAAGAAGTAAGAACTACAGTATGTAAACACGACACAAAATGACATGAATTATATTTCTAAATCTTCAGTACGGTGCGTTTAAGCCCTACGATGGTCAGAAAAAAAATAAAAAATATGGCAGATGCGAAACTCTATGAGAAAAGAACATTCATTCTTCCACCGAGAATTAAATTTTGGATTGAAATTTCGGTGGATTTTGTGTCTGTCTACATTATCATGGGAATGAAAATTCGTATCGAGCGAGACGGGTAGATTTTATATGATTGTGATTGTTGATTGCCCAAAATGGGCCTTTTTAAAGGCCTCACCATGAACGTCGTGTTCACATTCTCATGGGGTTAACAGACTTTTTGACAAGTGGAACACTTCAATCGAAGCATTTTTAAGTTTTAAATTTGAACAGTTGGCCTGAAACACACATTTTTTCCTATTCTTCACACTTCCTTGCTCATCAACGATCAAAACTAAAATGAAAAAATATGTCAGAAATTAAACGATATGGAAAGAAAGCGACGTGCTTCACCCGAAAATCCATTTCTAAAGTGGAAGTAACCCTTCTTTTTGTCACTTCTTCTTTCGGACAAACTTCCTGCCCGCGCCGATGTGAACAGGCACAATATCACTCAATCAATATCAATACATAGGTACAATACTTCAACGATATCTTATGTTTTCAATTTCAGCATTTTCCATTTGTCAACATTGCTTTCATTCCAATGAAGGGTTTTTTTGTGTGTAGCCCATGTGTTCATTGGAATGACGTTCTTGAGTACCTAAGTGTAGACGGACACTTTGGGTGCAACCAACCCCTCCCATTTTGAGTCATATAAAAATCTACCCGTCTAGAACGACACGACTTTCATCCCCGTGCTAATGCCGACTAAGTGCCTGTCATTGACACCAAGGCAACTCGTGTATAACTAACACAGAAAACACATGTGGAATGCCATAGTAAAAGAAAGAGAAAAAAAAGACCTTCTATTTCAAGGACTACTATAACTTAATAAAAGAGATTGACAAGCAAATAAATCATATTTTCCATATGCGACAGACTCCTCGTCAATGCAAATAAATTATAAACACCTTGAACCATCATATACAACATTTATTCCTATCAAGGAATATCGATTATTTATGGGGCAATGGTTAACCTTACACCCAATGTCAATTGAAAAGAAGACACCCACCAGAATGAATAACAAGTCAACTTACCATTTTATCTTGGGGAATATAAAAGTCCGATACAGCGGCTGCCAAATAGAGCACTGCTCTTTGTTCAAATGCTGCTAGACATTCACATGCGGCACGTAACAACCACATGTAGTCAACAACACTTGTAAAGCTAATATACAATATCATTTGCGATTCACGAGCATTTTTGTACTTGGCCAGTATTGGTGCGAATACATCAACAGAGTCGGGTTTTACAGATATCGCTGCACCCTGGTCATCTTCCGTTATGTCCAACATATCAAAGAACTGTTGACCAGTGAAGTGACGTGTAAAAGGCTCCAACGATTTTTGTCGATACATAAATATCACAGCGTATTCATGGTCTAGGAAGTATTCCGCCGATGATGAGCCTCTTGTCCCGGCGCTAAAGTTATCCACAAAGCGAACGGTATTATGTTCCAAAGGTACTGTTGTGCCGCCAGACTGAAAGCAAACAGAAATAGTAATTATTAGTCAAATAAGTAAAAACGCATTAAATCTGATACATGTATGTATTGTGATTTTTCAAAGGACTTTGAATTTGAGATTGTTAATTCATATGTACACTTAGAAACATTCAGTTTCGTACAGATGCTTTTTCAGAAAAAAAAATTACAATTTAGGTTAAAGAGTCATCGTGCAATCACTTCATTAGTTCATTTTCTTCACAATTTTTTATTAATTTTTTAAGTGCGTTGTTTTTAGTAAACAATAAAGGTATTTTTATGTTAATGTTTATGTTAATAATTTGGTTTCTTAGAATGGGTAAAAATATAAGAAAAGATGTACGATCGTTGTCAATTTTACACCGAAAGGATGAAAAATCTTTTGCCGAAATAGGCAAAATATTACATCTTCAAAAGTCAACTGTACAATATATTTGTAAACGGTTCTTTGAAGAGGGAAGGATAAAAAATGTGTGTAACAACAAGGCACCAAGAAAAATGACCAAGTCTGCACAAACATTTATTCTTCGTGAAATAAGAATAAATCCTAAGTTGACTTCAGTGGAATTAAGTAAGATGTTAATTGATTTCAATGGAACCAACGTGAACTCAATTACGATCAGGCGCACACTTAAGAAACATGGCTACTATTCACGTGTATGTCGTAGAAAACCTTTGGTCAGCGAGGTCAATAGAATCAAGAGACTAAATTTTGCCAAAACTTACAAAGATAAGCCAGTAGACTTCTGGAAAAATGTCATATTCGTAGATGAAAGCAAGTTCTCACTTTTCCGAAATGACAAAAAACAGGAAAAAGTTTACCGGAGACGTAACGAAGCTTACCTTAAAAAAAAACATGTCCGCGACTGTAAAACATGGTGGACAAAGTGTTATGGTTTGGGGAGCTATGGGCTGTGGGAGGGTATTGGAAATTTAATATTTATCCAGGGCAATATGAATAAAAATATGTACCTTCCTTAATATTCTCAAAGAAAATTTGAAAGATTCAACCAACAAATTGAGAATTAAGGACACGTTCCACTTTTACCAAGGCAACGATCCAAAGCATAAGGCATTAGACGTGCGTCTCTGGCTTGTATACAACTGCCCAAAATGCATTGAAACACCTCCCCAGAGTCCAGACATTAATCCTATCGAACATCTGTGAGAACATTTGGAAAGACAGATAAGAAAAACAAGGTCAGTGAAAAACAAAAAGGAGCTTCAAACACTCATATTGGAAGAGTGGAATAAAATTCGAGTATAACCAAAAATTTGGTTGAATCGCTTCCAGGTAGGCTCGCAGCTGTAATTAAGCACAAAGGAAATACTACACCGTATTCAATTTATTAATTTTTAAGTTTTGTTAAGTAAACTAAACCTCGTACGAAACTGAATGTTTCTTAAGTTCTTACCTTAATATCATTTAACATTATTTTTTTTTTGGCTTTTAAATGGAATAACTATGAGTTTTTTTTTTATATTTTTCTAAGTTATTCAATTAAATTTAAAAATTAAATAATAAATAAACTGGGAAAATATTTTAATTTTTTCGAGAATAACGAATACTACGCAAAGATATTCTTCATACGAAACTGAATGTTTCTAAGTGTATGTAGAGGACATAAAACATGCAACAGGTTGTTGAGGATGTACTAGTATAATTAATCGTAAACTTTTCTTCATTGAATTATTCTGTTTATGGGAAATTCAAACAACGAAAAAAAACTATTGATTTACCTATGATAAGCGACAAAGATTTGACCCCGACTATAATAGATACATTCGTACATATGTAGATACATAGGCCAATGTGCATGCTTTTCCATTATTTGACAATTTAATAGTCAAGACAGATTTATGGTTTGAAAGAACTTTCACTAATAATATGAGTATTTCGAACTTGACAAACGAAGCAGACTAATGTTAACCGCACTTAAAAAGTGTTCTTTTTTTTGTTTTTTTAAATGAAATACAATTAATTCACTTAATGAAAGAATAAAATTTACAAAAAATATTTTGGCAAAAACAGATTCAATATATAAATGTAAATTAGAGCGCAGCTATATCTTGAGGGAACACGTCCGCTGTCCACAATCGATTACTGTCGACTGTGTTTGGGTTTAGTACTTTTATCATCCTGATCGAATGATCGTCTCGTCAGAGTGCTTCGTTCGGCTTATGTTTCTGATTCTGATGTGCACATACTTTGTGTAAGCGATAACAGCTCGCTTATTCCAACTACATATGTACGTACGAGTGCACACATACATACATATATGTAGGTATCTGAATTTACTTGTGTAATGTGTATGCGTATGCTTATCTCTAAACCACTAAACAACAATAAGGTCTGTCTACATCATCATACGAATGAGAGTCGTGTCGCTCGAGAGGGGTAGATTTTATGTGAGTCGACAAGGGAGGAGTTAATTGCATCGAAAATCAACAGAAAGACGAAAAATAAACTCAGAAGAAAACACTTACATATGTATGTAGGTATTGTGATTTTTCAAAGGACTTTGAACGTGAGATTGTTAATTCATATGTAGGTATGTATACGACATAAAACATGCAACAGGTTGTTGAGGATGTATTCGTATAATTAATCGTAAACTTTTCTTGATTGAATTATTCTGTTTATGGGAAATTCAAACAACGAAAAAAACTATTGATTTACCTATGATAAGTGACAAAGATTTGACCCCGACTATAATAGATACATGCGTACATATGTAGATACATAGGCCAAAATGTGCTTGCTTTTCCATTATTTGACAATTTAATAGTCAAGACAGATTTATGGTTTGAAAGAACTTTCACTAATAATATTTCTAACTTGACAAACGAAGCAGAGTAATGTTAACCGCACTTAAAGTGTTTTTTTTTTAAATAAAATACAATTAATTCACTTAATGAAAGAATAAAATTTACAAAAAATATTTTGGCAAAAACAGATTCAATATATAAATGTAAATTAGAGCGCAGCTGTATCTTGAGCGAACACATACGCTATCCACAATCGATTACTGTCGACTGTGTTTGGCTTTAGTACTTTTATCGTCCTGATCGAATGATCGTCTCGTCAGAGTGCTTCGTTCGGCTTATGTTTCTGATGTGTACGTACTTTGTTCGTATTGCGTCCTGACGTCGTGTGCATGCATTTTATTAATAGCGTCGTCGCCTATACATATGTACATATGTATGTATATCGCCTGTCGTCCTTCTTTCAAATGCGACAGTAATGTCGCTTTTATTGTACATATTTAACAAATTTGTGAAACATTTAAATACATATGTAGTTTTAGAAATACCATAATATTTTGAGCTGACGAAGGACATATAATTTATATAACTAAAACCAGATCAGTTCTATTAGGTTACAAAAGAGCGACTGCTCAACTACATATGTTCAAGTGGTGTAAGCGATAACAGCGCTTATTCCAACTACATATGCACGTACGAGTACACACATGCATACATATGTATATGTAGGTATCTGAATTTACTTTCCTTTTAAACATAAAAAAATGCTTATCTGTAAACCACTAAACAACAATAAGTCCTGTCTACATCATCATACGAATTAGTCATGTCGCTCGAGAGGGGTAGATTTTATGTGAGTCGACAAGGGAGGGGTTAATTGCATCGAAAATCAACAGAAAACCAACTGATACGAAAAATAAACTCAGAAGAAAACAGTTACATATGTCAACATAATTCTGTTATCTTCTGCAGGCGCTGCGTGACATGCACAAAAATGTTTCCCAAGTGAAATTCTTAACATTATAATATGCTTTATTATAACGCTTAAATAAGTCTTAAGAAACGAAACCCTTATTCACATCCAGAAATAAGGCATATAAATATAAGAAATGTCTCTTATGATCATATTTATACCTTACAATATGGTTTATCTAAGACTTATTTTAAGGCTTTTTATAGTTCTACAGTACCTAAGGATTATATTTTTTGTTTCCCTTGCCACCTTAAGGGGGCCCTAAACGACGAGCATGCTCGTGCTTGCTGTATTTTTCTCGTGTAGGGGCTAGTTGTTGAGCCGCTCGCTGTTGGCGAAAAATTTCGATTTTTTCGTGCTCGTTGGCTTCGATGTTTGCCGTGTAGGGCCATGTTCGCGAGCAAACCTCATTTTTACTGTGAACGCCGCCAAGTGAATATCGTGGATTAAACATAATGGCAGCAGTAAATAAATAAATAAACCACCATAAGCGCAACCACTTGCGCTTCTTTATCGCACATGTTCACAGTATGAAGAATCAACACGAAATGAATGCTCGCTAAATATGTTCGTCGTGTAGGGGATAACGCAAACGAGCATGCTCGTCGTTTAGGGCTACCTTTATATCTTATAAATTTGACCACATACTTTGCTGGGCATGTTTAGACGGTTACTAATAAGTCACATATGTCAATAGTATGCTGGTGAGAAGAATGAGGAGTAAAGAGAGGGGACAGCCACAAAGAAAATATGTATAAAAATCGAGGAAAGTGACGTTCCACGAATTGAAACACTTCTGTATCGGACATCGCATCTCTCGTCCAAATACTCATTATTATCCGCGAAACTAAACTAGGTAATCAATGATGTAACTAAAGCGCCCTGTAAACGCTAAAACATGGTACTAGTAAACTTGGTACATACCACTAACCAAGTTTTAGCTGATGTTGCTTGTCTGCGTGCTGGTACGCGTACCAATTTTTTGGTCTCACCAACATCAGAATTTGGTCTTACTAAAATCAAAACTGGTTTGATTTTTGTCGATGTTTGTGGGCGGAGTTGCTGATACTATGTTTGAGTGACTGCGCTCTCATCTGCCAACATTTACTCGAGCAAGCTATTTTATCAGTGAATTTCGTCGTGTGAACACACAAAATAACCGGGGGAAAAAAGGCGAACATGCCTAATACTGATGTTTGCAAAGAATTTTTTGAGTGTTTTCACAGCCTACCATCTTTGTGCAGAGATGTGTTCTATTATGTTTAAGTGAATTAGTCTCATCGTCTGCTGATAAAATGGAATGAATACAGATGGAACATTGGAACCGACCACTTTTCATTTTTAAATGCGAGCCAGTTGCGCTGAAATACGAGTATACCCACGCCAGTATTAATAGGCACTATGAGTAGAGCACTATCGCTATTTATGAGTACATATGTATATGACTTATGGCTTATGCCCCTTTTTTGGAAGTACCAGTACATAGTCCGCTTTCATACGTCGCATGTTTCGAAAGATTCAAGTGAGTGCAAAAGGGAGGGATAATGAAACAAAAAATACCCAATTAACCAAATTCCCACTGCCTGTGGGTAGCAATTTCATTGCAAGTTTTTGACATTTCTTTTTCTCCTTCTTCTTTCTTTTTCGCATTTGCTTCATTACTTCTTTCGCTGTGTTACGAACACAACATTTCAGTATGGCGGATGAACTGAAATGGACCAAAGAATTAACAAGGGGGCTCATTTTCAATTATGAAAGACTGAGCGCCAAAGATGAAATGAAAGAGAACTGTCAAATAACATGCAAACTCAAAGAAGGGGAAAGTCTTCATGTAGAGTTGCGCGCATCACTGAATGAAAATTCAAAAGAAAATAAGCAGAACATGCGCATTACACACTTGCGACGTATGTCCGCTTTCATACGTCGCATGTTTCGAAAGATTCAAGTGAGTGCAAAAGGGAGGGATAATGAAACAGAAAATACCCAATTAACCAAATTCCCACTGCCTGTGGGTAGCATCTTCCTTGCAAGTTTTTGACATTTCTTTTTCTCCTTCTTCTTTCTTTTTCGCATTTGCTTCATTATTTCTTTGGCTGTTGTTACGAGCACAACATTTCAGTATGGTGGATGAACTGAAATGGACCAAAGAATTAACAAGCGGGCTCATTTTCAATTATGAAATACTGAGCGCCAAAGATGAAATGAAAGAGAACTGTCAAATAACATGCAAAATCAAAGAAGGGGAAAGTCTTCATGTAGAGTTGCTCGCATCACTGAATGACAATTAAAAAGAAAATAACCAGAACATGCGCTAAACACACTTGCGACGTATGAAAGCGGACATACATTCATATGTACGGCACTGGTTTTTGACTTTCGATGCTGGTGGCATCGGATAAGGGTAATTCGATAAAGGTAGCCCTAAACGACGAGCATGCTCGCCGAACATGCTCGTTTGCGTTATCCCCTACACGACGAACAAATTTGGTGAGCATTCATTTCGTGTTGATTTTTCATACTGTGAACATGTGCGATAAAGAAGACCAAGTGGTTGCGCTTATGGTGATTTATTTATTTACTGCTGCCATTATGTTTAATCCACGATATTCACAGTAAAAATGAGGTTTGCTCGCGAACATGGCCCTACACGACGAACATCGACGCCAACGAGCACGAAAAAACCTAATTTTTCGTTAACAGCGAGCGGTTCGCGAATCAGCCCCTACACGAGAAAAATATAGCGAGCACGAGCATGCTCGTCGTTTAGGGCCACCCTAAGCAAAGTGCCTGTTTACATTGGCGAGGGCATGAAAGTCCTCACCATGAACATTGTGTTCACATTTTCATGGGGTTGAAAAACTTTTTGACAAGTGGAACACTTGCATCGGAGCATTTTTAATTTTTAAATTTGACCAGTTAACCTGAAACATACCTTTTTTCATATTCTTCACACTTCCTTGCTCATCTACGATCAAAACTAAAATGAAAAAATATGTCACAAATCGAACGATATGAAAAAAAACGACGTGCTTCACCCGCGCCAATGTGAACAGGCACAAGCACAAAGGCATCTTGCAATTGCAGACGTTGAACTTCCTCACAATGTTCTGGTGTCGTTGGGCTGTTACGGATATCCGCATCCATATCTGGGCTACAACAATTTAATAGTCCGAGTCGTTGTCAGCTGCTCGGAACGTTCGGACATCGAAAACACTGGCGAAGTACTTTGCGTCGATCGAAATGTGGTCAATTTAGTTGACGGTTTGTTGATCAGGAGACAGCTAGGTCCGTTTATGGATATCAAGGAGAGTAAACCGTGTGCTTGTTATAGTTGGATTAGAATAATATCTATATCCGTTTCCGGAGGTGATGTCGTAAAGGGCGGATTTCTCCACTGTATTACCAAAGATGCTCTCCTTGACTAGCTTGGCATTAAAATCGCGGATTCGATCGGGCGATTCTAACGCAGTACTCGGAGTTTTCGCCAAGTAGCTAATTGAAGAAGTGTTTGGTAAAGTCGTCCGTTTCCTCTTTTATGACGTGGGTGTTTATGAGGCTTATGTTGGTGAATGTACCCTTTATGGGAATCGTCATCTGGCGTTCGCTTATATGCCCGAAGCTCAAGACGCTGCGCCTCCAGTTCTTCATACTCTTTCCATCGCACTTCTTGGATGCCAATTATGTCTTTATGCAGCAGTCGAGTTCGGCTGTACGCAGTCACATCCAGACCCAAAGTTCGTTGCACTCTAATCGTTTGTCAGGTCTTCAATAGTAAATCCATTAGTATCAGTTTTTTATCTCTTCTGTATAGGGAAGGCCAGTATTATGTTGCCCTGCTGACAAAATACAAGTTATAGAACAGTCCGTTTCGCTATCAATCGCGGCGCAGGCCCCCTGCACCCACTACAGGGGGTTTTCTCAATTTCACATATAAAAGCCTGTTTAACACATTATGTGAATGCCTAACACCAGACCACAACAACCTGACCGGTTCCCATCATTGTAGTCTTATGCCATTACGGCAGATCTTGAAAAAAAAAATCCAGGAGTTATTTATTTGAGGACCGGGTCAACTATTGCAACTTATAACTAACAATTTCATTTAAAACAAAAGGGTGTGAGCGATTAATGTTAGGGCGTGAGAGTTTGCTGAGGTGGTAGTCGAAGAGAGGAAGAATATCGTTAACTTCAAAAAGCATTCTAGACATTGGCTGCAGGTGTCCGCTATTCGTTCTGTTAAGATTGAGCCGAAAAGGAGGCACAGACCTAAGATTACGTGGCTTGGTGTTAAAAGAAATACTCGTAAGTTGAAGTAAAGAAGGACAATCGATATTACCAACTAAGATCTGATGAATAAAGAGAATATCGGCAACTTTACAGCGTATAGAAAGGGGTTGTAAATTTATAAGTTTCAGCCGCTCAGTGTATGGTGGTAAGTTTCGGCTATCATTCCAGGGAAGAGCAAAGTAATTCGTAAAAACCTGCGTGGATCACCTTCTATCCGGAGGATGTGAATTCTGTAGTAGGGTGACCAAACTTGGCTTGCATATTCAAGAAGATGCCCAACAAATGTTATGTAAAGGGATTTAGTAACATAAGAATTGGAAAACTCATTAGACCAGCGCTTAATGAAACCAAGGGCAGAGTTGGCCTTTTTTTTATCACATTATCAATGTGAGAACGGAAATTGAGTTCCTTATCACAGAAAACAAATAAATCACGAGACTGATTCACTAAGGGAACAAGCAGATTAAACTTTTCAATGACCGGCAATATGGTTTTCGTAGCAACAGGTCCACTGGTGATTTGATGGCATGTCTTACCGAAAAGTGGAACCAAAGCGTACATCAATCTGGCGAAAGCAAGATAGTTGCACTTGATATTTCTAAGGCATTTGACAGAGTTTGGCATCAAGCTCTTTTGTCGAAAATGCGTGCATTTGGGATCGACGACTTTCTTCTTCAATGGATTAGAAATTACCTTTCGGAACGTTCAATTCAAGTTGTCTTGGACGGTTTAAAGTCTGATATTCACAAAATAAATGCTGGTGTGCCCCAGGGCTATGTTCTGTCTCCGACACTCTTTTTAATTTTCATTAATGATCTCTTGTCTGCTACTTCTAATCCAATATATTCCTTTGCTGATGACAGTACTCTCTGCTTTTCATATTCGTTTCCGGACTCACGGCCCTGCTCTTCGGCTGTAGAACGAAAACGGCAGCGTATGCTAAGCTCATTAAATTCCGATATCAACAGCATAACCAACTGGGGAACTATCAACAGAGTGGAATTTAATGCTTCCAAAACACAATGCTGTCTGCTGTCTTTAAAGCGAAATTTAAACACCCAGACATTATCTATGAATGGCACTTGCATCGTCGAAACCGAAAAACTTTCCATTCTCGGTATGTGTGTCAATGACAACTTACGTTGGAATGACCACATATTTGATATCGCCAAAAATGCTGCGAAATGTCTAGGTTTCCTCAAGCGATGTAAGAAATATTTTACCCCCTCTGATCTGGCCTCAACATATAAGGCATTCATCCGCCCAAAATTGGAGTACAATGCGCACATCTGGTCAGGTGCTCCTAAAACATCTCTGCACCTGTTAGATAGGATTCAAAACCGTGCGATTAAACTTATTGATGATACTAATACCAGTCAATCAATTGACACGCTCGAACACCGACGTAATGTCTCCTGTCTCACTTTGTTTTATCGCTATTTCCACCACCAGTGCTCCACTGAAATCGCCAATAGCATTCCGTCCATTCAAACTTTCAACCGTAACACCCGTCTCGCTATGAATGCTCATCAGTATACCCTTAACCCCATTTTCCGTACAACTCGCTTATGGAATGCTCTGTCCATCTCTGTATTTCCTGGTCGTTATAACTGGCAAACATTTAAAAGCAATGTATATCGGTACCTCTCTTTTCTTCCTCCCTAAATTTCCTTTGCCCGCGCTGTGAACAATCACATTAAGGGCACACAAACCCCTTGAGCGCGCGCACATTATAAAAAAAAAAAAAGATTAAATAGCAGCGAGGTGAAGTAGGGAGGCGCTTACAGGTATAAGTTACGTTAAGATCAATGAAATTCTTCTTAAATTAAAGAACATCATTAATAGTCAGAATAAATAATAAGAAACTAAGGTTTCTGCCTTGAGGGACTCTAGGAGAGGCTTTAATTGGGTCAGAAACCATGGACCTAAATAGAACATAGTAAGGTCGTTGATTTAAATAGGATTGAACTAATTTTATAAAGGTTATTTGGAAACCGGGAGAAAGCAATAGATTTACAATGGAAAAGCAGTATGTCATAAATAATGCTCTCGAAAAGCTTAGGTCTTTGCGACCTTTTTTATGTAGGGAAATAACAATGGACCTTTTCCAGGTTGAGGGAAATAATTCATTTCATCCCTGCCTAGCTCACTCGACTCGACCGAGAATGCATGGTGCTCCTTCAACCGAAAGAATTGTGCAAAACTCGAACTGTCTGTTTAGTTAGTGAGCTCCCTAAACAAATGCGTCTGCGTTGCGCGAACGACTATCAGATATAAAAAGAGTTTCGGAATGCGCCCTTTTGAAGATAAAAGTTTGCAGCAACCAAAGACTTGCGCGAAAAATGCTTAAAATAAAAAGTTTGCAGACCATTTTCAACATGTGGCATTGTAGGAGACTACAATACCGTCTTTTCAAAACGTGTAAATTGTACTTTGGTCATGACAACCTGTGGCGGGGTTCACACACCACAATGCCATCTAACAGCGAATAATTTGGGCGCCATCATCCATCGACACACATATCCCAAAATTAGAGAAGCTCATCAAAAGACTTAAACAACAGATCGTCACTTTCCCGGCACAAATGTACAAATCTTTATCACGAAATCCTATGTAAACAAGATCCTTTTTCACAAGATCCTTGTAATGAAATCTTATGTAAATAAAACCCTTCTTATCACATCATTCTTCACCAAATCCTCTATATGTTGTAAATAGCTAACTTTTCAAATCCATTTTACTAATTATGGATTGTAATTATACAGTCCACAGTTGTTCTTTGCTGTGCAATAAAGTTTTTTTTAATAGTTTGTGCGTGTTTTTTAATTTATTTTTCTTTTCATGAGCTATCCGAACAAATATGATGCCCAAGTACATAAAAAACAACAGTTGAGCTGATGTTGTATTTAGTTTTGGTTCCTCAGAGCTATAAAAAAAAGGCCATTATCGTGTATTCTCAGTATAGTGGTTTTGAGATTTGCTCTCATAGAAATATAAATTGTTGAACAAAAAAGGATATTTACAACAACAAATATATGAAAATAATCGCTGAAATAGAAAAAAAAATGAAAAAGGACCACACACCCATTCAATTTTATTACCTAACTGTCACTTCGCATGTGACGGCAGGCCAATTGTTTTGAATAGCACTATACATTTAGATTGAATGATGTTGAACAGGAGTTTTTAGATAACAATCTACATGCACTTGATCAGCAAAGTGCTTATTCAGAGGATCCTGAAGCAGATATTGATGTTGGAGAGCTTTCAGAAGTTGACCCTGATTATGTTCCAGATGTGCCTCTTCCTGATTTGCACGTTGAACAAGTAGGCGATGGCTTGCGACAAGAAGAAATACATATGCAAATTGAATGTGGTGAGCGGCGCCAAGAGGATTTTCAGGAGGATGAACCTGTTGGAATAAAACGGAGGAATGCGCTACACAGCTATTAACGTCCGTCATTCTGATATTTCGTGGTCTATGCCAGATGAATTTCAGAAATCCAGGGCAATAAATGATCAAAACGAACGAAAGAGACAAGAAGCTAGATGCAAACAAATATTTTCAAAAAAGCGGATGCGTTTAGATGTTTGATAAGCCTAGATATTATTGGTACTATGGTTTTTGACACAACGAGGAAATCGAAGAGAGCCTATGAAGACAATTGTTTGTCAGCAACACTTCCACGATGGTATGATACGTATGCAGATGAGATGTATACATACAGTAGCGTGCAAAACTGAGCAAATGTTTAGGCATTTCATGTTTAAGGCTCTGCTTAAGAAATAATACCCAACTGAACTCAATGAAGCTTTAAGAATTTTTTTCGTCACTTAATTCCAAGAAAAATGTCCTAGGAAAAAAACCTTTAGGAAAGATATGAAGTAGAGAATAAGAAAGGAACTCAAAACATACTGCATCTGCTCAGTTTTGCACGTTTTGCAAGGGTACAGATGGACGTGCTGATAACACAGAAAAATTAAAAAATATTTACCGTTATTTTTCTCTCGTTTGTTACACATCAATTTCGCTTCCTTCTGTTTGCAAAAGCAGTTGTGCAAAAGTGTTCAAAGCGAGAGTATTGTGAATTATTTGAAAAAAATGAAAAAAATAAGTGTTGAAATAGAAAACAGCATCGTGGCATTAACTGAAAGTGGGGATGCTTCAAGAACCATAGCAAACAAATTAAATATAAGCCAGGGCACAGTTGTCAATGTACAAAAGCGACGAAATGTTCAGGTCCGAAATGTAGGCGGACGTCCTAAATTGCTATCAGATTCAGATGCACGTCTAATGACACGAGAAATGCGAAAAAACAAGTCAACGACTCCAAAAAAGGCTGCAGAATCCTTAAAAAAGACCGTCAGCGAGTGGACCGCGCGTAGAGCACTACAAAGAATTGGCTTCGAATCAGCTGTCAAGAAAAAGAAACCGGCTTTATCGCCTAAAAACATCAAAGCGCGTTTAGCGTTTAGCAAAAGTCACAAAAAATTGGAGCATTGAGGACTGGAAGCGCGTGATCTGGTCGGATGAGGTAAAGATTAACCGATTTCAGTCGGATGGGATAAGCTATTACTGGCGCCGACCTAATGAAACCATCCAAAGGCATCATGTCAAACAAACGGTCAAACACGGAGGGGGAAGTTTGATGGTGTGGGGCTGCTTCACGTGGTGGCATATTGGGCCACTCGTCAAAATTAATGGTATTATGAAAAAGGAAGACTATCTAAACCTTTTGCAGACCAACTTGCCCGATTTCATAGATTTGATCGCATACCCCGAAGAGGAGGTGATTTTCCAACAAGATGGGGACCCTAAACATACTGCAAAAATCGTCAAAGAATGGCTATCCCACCAAAAATTTCGGGCAATGGAGTGGCCTGCACAATCGCCCGATCTCAATCCAATTGAAAATTTGTGGGCGATAGTGAAAAGGCAGCTGGGAAAGTATGAAAGGGCTCCTAAAAACATGGAAGAACTATGGAATCGGGTACAATACGAATGGAACCAAATTCCTCACAATTTTTTAGAGAATCTCGTAGAAAGAAAGTTCTCTTGCGTTTTTCTTTTTTTATAACACCCTAAACTTGAATCCTTAAACATTTGCTCGGTTTTGCACGGTACTGTATATTGCAGTATTACTTTATGCAGGTGCCGAAAAATGGTCAAAAGAAGAAGCTAAGGACTTATTTGATCAACACAATATGCCTTTTTATAGAGCTACCATGTATTTAGAACGATTTGAAGAAATATCCCGTTTCGTTCGGTTCGACGATTCAAGAACTAGGGCATTCCGCATGCAAACTGATAACCTGTCAGCTTTTAGATATACATGGGACGTATTTCAATCAAATCTCACTGCACTCTATCATCCATGAAAAGAGCTTACTGTGGACGAACAACTAGTAGCTACCAGAAGCAGATGTTCGTTTCGGCAATATGTGCCTAATAAACCTGGCAGATATGGTTTGAAAATATTTTTAGTTGTAGATGCCAAAACCAATTATCCTCTGCGTGGAAAAATTTATTTAGGACAGCAACCTGGTGACGATCGTTCGGATGGCAAAGCACACGGCCTTGTGATTCATCTTTCAGAAGGTTTTTGGACGATATTGCCATTGGCTTTAGAGCTAGCAAGTAGAAAGACTACACTAGTGGGCACAATAAGAGGCAACAAACCACAATTTCCAATGGAGTTTACAAAAAATGACAGGGAATTCAAAAGAACTCGGGAAAAATTTAGTTAGCTATGTGAGTAACACACAAAAGACCGTTCTTTTGTTGTCAACTTTACACCACGGCGAGGACATTGATGAGCAGAAGCCTGTTGTTATTACAGACTATAATAGAAATAAAGGAGGCGTAGACACTTTTGACCAAATGGTTACACACTACAGGTGCAAACGAAAAACCAACCGTTGGCCAGTCACATTATTTTACAACATCATAGATATAGGCAGCTAGGGCCTACAGATAATATGATATAAGCCAACCGGAATGGTATACAACTAAGAAAAGATCGGGAAAAAGAAAATCCTTTATCTAAGAACTGTCATTAGAATTAGCCGCTAAACATTTAGAGAAAAGAATTTTAAAACCAAGTTTGCGAAATTCTGTGAAAACGGCGATGGCAATTATAGGATATAAAAAAGATACGACTATACCATTCGCTTCACAACGGCAAAACATAAAAAAGCAACGATTTGAATCCTGCAAAACACAAAAGAAGGATATGGATTTGTGTTATGTTCCCACCTGCACAAAGCACTACATAAGAATTTGCGAACGATATTATATAAGAGATGAATAACCTGCTGAAGCTGTCGATGTTCCTAATCGGGATGATGTTAATGAAAAATTCGTTTTTACATCAAAACCAAAGCGCAGCAGAAATCAATCACCGACTTAAACATTCAACTGTACAAAATATATTTATATTTATGTTTTTTAAGTATGTATATAATTTAGATTTAAATAAACAACATTTTTTTGACTTTGAGCTCATTTTAAAAATGCAATCTTTCATACCTATTTTACAGGGCACTGAGTGCCCAGGTACACGATAACTTAAAATTTTACAGTACACGGGTCGAGGGTTAAGTAATTCTTGTGTTCAATTATATGTATGTATGTATTATATTTATGATGTAAATAAAACTGCTGTAAATAGAAATAACTGTGCGGTTGTCATTTTAGTAACCCATAAATCTTTTCTGATTAACACAAGCTACTTCCAAGTTCTACAAACACACACGTCGCCTACTTAAAGAAACTTAAAGTTGGTTGAAGTTCATGTTCATCCTTACAACTCAAACCGAATTTCCTAGGTCATCATCAAAACAGAACTAACTCGAGAAGACAAAACCTCCTCGAGTACACTTATGCTTTTACAAACTGGCAGCCACTTAACGGTGGCAGAATGAATACTGTGTATGTGTACACTACTTGGGAATAGATTTTTATCTTTTTAATAGACTAACGCACTTACCGTAACCAGAACAATGCGATTCAGCATTTTATTATGACGCTCACAGAATTCCTTCAACAAGGATCGGTTGTCTTCAAAGTCAGCTGGCGGCAAATGTGTTGCATAGAATTCTTCCCAATGTGTAGAGGTCATCGTGGATATGATACACCTTCCTAATTGCACCCTGCGCAAACAAATCTATTAGTTAAATTGCATTCGCATGCATATGCGAGAAACTTACCACAAAAAACTAAAAAAAAACCCAATGTAATCGACGACAACGACCTTTTTTTTCGTTTGTAATTGCTTTTCCTTGTTTTCTTTTTTATCACGATGAGACTATCTAAAAGATAGTTCCACAACAGAACCGGATAAAACGAAAAATTAACAAAAACAGCAGCGAATATAAAATATGACAAAGCCGAAGGAATCACCGAAGAAAAACAAAGTGTTTAACCATTAGATTAGCACACACGACTGCACACGTCCTACCACCACAAGCGTTTAAACCGAAATAAAAGCTCTTTTGCCGGATTGGGAAAATTCTGAAGAACAGCAAAACGAAGGAGACGAACGAAAAAGTTCAATGTCTACGGAGCTTGGACTTCACAAATACAATTTCTACAGAAGACAAGAGTTTCGATAGAGAATTTTCGAATTTCCTTTGATATGTGGTGTTTTTAAAGGTCCCAAATTGTTTTTAATTAATCAGTACAAAGTTTGCAAATATAATTTGTTCCCAATTTAGAGGAAGACGTAATTCCCCGATAAAAAAAAATCCGTAAAATTTTACTAGGAAAAAAGAGTAGGACTTCTTCTTTGGCTGTCAAATTTTGGCGTACATTTTGACAGCGATGTCAACAGTTGTCACTCACGGCGAGTATAACGAGTGTTTTACATGAGCGAAAAAACGCACATTCTCCCTATGAGACAGTATTTGAAACTAAATTCTAACATCATAAAAAGTTGCTTCGAAGTTTTATTTTTTTTGTTTTGCTTCGTAAGAGGCAATTTAATTATAATCACACGAAACTTTTCCTGACTATTCTTTTTTAAGTATAATTTTTCCAGTCTGCGCAAAGGCAAAAAGCAATGGCTGAGTTCCGTGAAACATTATTACGTATTGTTGTAGTTACGACTAAACTAGTAATGGAATCATAAGAATTTTAGTACACACCATATTCTTACACGTATTGGCTCAATAATATACGAGTATTACATAATACCTTTCATGAGTCTATTCGCTCGATTTTGGTGAATATTTTGGGCTTCTATACACGGTTTGTACCAAAAGAGCTGCATTTTTTGTTCAAAGAACAGTACCGTGAGCAGATCTCTTAAGACATGCTGGGTTGAGCCAATTCTGATTCCACATGGATAAAACGAATCATAACTGGTGACGAGACATGGATCTATGAGTTTGACATGCAAACCAGTCAACAGTCATCAGAATGGAAAAAAGACGAGCCGAAAGCGAAAAAACCACGTCAAGGTCATCCAAAAGTCAAGATGATGCTCATTATTTTTCTCGATATTCGGGGTGTGGTGCATTACAGATTCGTTCCAGAAAAACAGATGCTGGAAAAAGAATGCTATTTGCCCGTATTAAAGTATTTGCGATAGAAAGTCCATCAGAAACGGCCAGGTTTGTGAAAGAATAATTCACACGATCTTATGGCCAAAAGCTTAATAAATAACATCGTATTCAACAGCTCTAGCCCCGTATGACTTCTTTTTATTCCCGAAACTAAAATTACTGTACCGCGAAATCCATTTTGACTTGATTGGATCCTTCAAATAAATTTCGTGGGAGGAGCCGAATTAAGAAAATCAGGGCCCTATATAAAACCTTTCTGATTGCTCGACAAGCGATTATTCAGTTGCCTTCTAAACCCAAAGAAGCAGCAGATTTTTTGCATGATTTCCGCTCTGATTTTGTCGTCGGAGTTGATAACAGAACCGAAATATTGTAGATAAAGCCTCTTACTATACCAAAGTTAAAATAGCTTATCGTCACGTTCTGTCCTAGGCAACAAAATTGTGTGCCCCTCTCTAATGGCAGCATAGTTTGATTTGCATGAGTCGAAACCGTTCGTTCCATAGCAGTCTTCATAGACTTCATAGAAAAGCATTTTATCCCTTGAAGCTCTACTTTAAAGGTCATCGAAGTCGCGCTAAAATAATTGCTTTTCTGATTACTCACTACCTGATTGTGACTCGTAGGCGCTAAATATATTCCTAGTGCCAAGTATAGTTACCGGTCTTATAGCCATGTGGCGACACTCTTATATTGCTGTGCATAATGTGTTTGTAGCTGTGCACCCTTTTGCTGTCTTGCAGCATTATTTCAAATAATTCTTAAGTCGTTTCTCCTTTTCCACCTTCTTCAATTTTTCCTGTTAAGGCCGAAAATAAAATCTCTATTTTTTACGAAAAACTTTAATAATCCTTTTAATAGTAAATTCAACATACGAGTATGTCAATCCCTACAAAATTGGTGACCCCGTCGTGATTGTGTGTTATTTTACCGAATATCGACATTTTTTTGTGAACTAAATTCGTATTAAATGAAGTGCGTGCACGTTAAGCGAATCTCCAAATCCAAGCCCAAAGCGATGGCCGAAAGCGGTGTCGACGTGTACGTTATTAGTCCTGATTACTGGTTGCTGGTTTCTGGAGTGATTATCCTCATGGTACAAGCTCCATTAGCACATTAAAACTAAGCTAATCGCACACTTTGGCGACAGCCAACTTCCGGCTCAATAAAATACTATCCGATCTGCCACTCAGTGACAAAAAGCATAGCCAGCTGTACCATGAGATGTACGTTGAACGAACCAGTCATCAGAGATTTGTGGGCGTCATGATGCACATAAACGGCTGAGTGCATTTCCGATGAAGTTACCAGAATTGCTGATGCCATCGTTTAGTCAATGGGTTTGAAACCAGTGCAGCATTAGCATATTCAAACTTATCGGATGCAGCATTAGTATCGACTCAAAAAAATGGAAAGTGAAATTCTTCAATACAATAAATAAATGCAAGCTCACGCTCAAACCCATCAAACCGTCAGCGAGCACCAACACCGACAACATGTAACAACCAACGAAGCTCTGATACCGGTTTTTCGAACCACCAAACCCACGGAGCCGTCGCCGATGAGAAACGCAGCAGACGCTAACTACCGCCGCAAAATCATTACCGGATTGTTAGCTTTGATTTGAAATTGACTTTTATTTCGAACAGTCATGGATGTCAAACATATAACGTCAAATATTACGGAGTGCGTTCAAACCCATCAAACCGTCAGCGAGCACCAACACCGACAACATGTAACAACCAACGAAGCTCTGATACCGGTTTTTCGAACCACCAAACCCACGGAGCCGTCGCCGATGAGAAACGCAGCAGACGCTAACTACCGCCGCGAAATCATTACCGGATTGTTAGCTTTGATTTGAAATTGACTTTTATTTCGAACAGTCATGGATGTCAAACATATAACGTCAAATATTACGGAGTGCGTTCACCAACGTAACCACATAACCCACCGATTACATTACTATATTCGGATCTAAAGCCTTAATATATTTTTTGACACCTTGAATGTATTTACAAAACAGCTTCTTACGACCCATGGGAAAAAGGTTATATTGTACTCGTAAAGTGTTTGTGTGGGTACAAACGATAGAACTTAATCCTTGCAATACAATCGCTTTATTCAATACAATTACAATTTAGAATTTATCCGCTTTTCTCAACCGCTTTTACCTTTCTTTATCTTTTACTTTATGGTTTACTTTATCACTACCCGTAATTCACATTTCAAATTCCAGTTTATAGCTGACTTGCATATTTTGTGTGATGCTGACATTTATACTCCCCTGATATCTTTCGAAAACAACGGCACCGATCAGACATCTCTATTCCCCCGATTTCGCAAGCAAATAGAGTCCGAATAGGAAATGCTACAGTCGACAAAGTTCCATATATTGTAGCCGTGCCAGGCTGGGTGTAATCTCGGAAGACATCAATCTCAACCCCTTTAGTGTTGAGTAAATAACTCAAATGCAAGTGGGAGTTATCGATGTTTCGATTGAGCTTCGAGACGAAGAGGCGAAACTGTCTTTTGACAGCTCTACTATCAGGGCTGGTTGGGTCGTGTTTGTTTGCTCCAATAAAGCAACTGTAAATTGGCTGAGGAGTAATTTCTCTAAAATTAAGCTGAACGTGATGTTTGTGGACGAGGATTCATTTCCAAAACCACATATCGTATGGAGGTTCCTTCCGCCAAACATCGGCCCAGCTTGCGAAAAAATTCTCGTGTTCTTGGATGCAGAAAACTCAGGTTTTAACACAATAACCTGGAAGGTCCTTCAAAGGACGGAACAGAAAGATCTCGTCCACGTGGAAAGAGTGAAAGAGACTACTAAACAACACCATTAATATGGCTACAGATCTGGGTGATAGAGCACGTGAGCTTCCCTCAACGATCTGATTAACACAAGAACCAGCTGTTGCAAATAGACCCAAAGGTAGAGTTCAGATACCTCTACTGAGGAGTCAAGCGGCAGAAAATTCAGCTCATCATGGGAGAGTGAGGCTTAAGGGCCACTCTCTTGGCGAGATTCCCATATGGCAGAGAGGCGATAACAAACTGAACCACATACGGAATCCCGAGTATAACTGCAGACAATGATGGTTACACTAAAGGTTTTGTAGGGAAATCTGCACCGTGCTAAAGGTATACCTTTAATCAACGAAGCGAAAGTGAAAACATAGCCCTAGGAATTCAAGAACCTTGTGCTATTGAGAATAAGATATTTGGCCTCAACAACAATGAGCGGAAAATATAAATTGCCCGAGTAGATTTTAGACCGAGGAATGCTTTAATATCAGCTCCAAAAATAAATATTTTCTCTTTAAAACATTTTACACCAGAGATTTAGTGGTAGCGATCATCGAACTACCTCAGGGGAATGCGTTGCAAGAGATCACCACCAGTGCTCCACCAAAATTGCCAGTAGCATTTCACTCCTTCAAAATTTTAACCGTAATATAGATGCGCTCAGTTCCCGTCATAGACTAACCATACCTAGATATCAAACTTTCTAGATATTGGAAAATCAAAACCGGGTTTCTACTGATCGTAACTATCCGTGAGACTCTGTCTGTGAATACGTGTGAAATGTGATCAATGACAATTTATCTCCCTTTTTTATACAAACCACGCCCATTGAACCAAAAAACGTCATCCACATTACACACACTCGTGCAAATCGCTCTCATTCTAACAATTTTATTTGTAAATGCTCTCATTCTAGCAAATTTTGAAAAAGTTATAGAGATGCAAAAGTGTTGGAATTCACTTACAGTGTGTCTGTGCGAAAGTTAAGGGTTTGCAAAGTTATTAGTAGAGTTTGACATCTAGTTTAGTTTATCTATGGTTCTCGTACAGTACCTGGCCGAATTGTGACACAGTCGTATTTTGGATATCGTTCTTGAATGTGATGCCAACGCCCACAGCAACATCTGTGGCAGCAGCGGCAATAACAAAAGGGGTAAGTTACTTTCAAATTATATTTTTAAGTAATCTGATTCTATGTAATAGGGGTAACAAACTCACTTTTATCAATTCTGTAGGAGAGGAGATACTTGACCTCACTATTTCCCACAAGCCTGGAGGAAGGTTAACGAAATTTTCATTCCCAAACCAAATAAACCATTTTTTTCTGAAAACCATGGAAAGAATTAGTGATTTACACATCAGAGACCTTCTCAACAGAAATTCACCTCTGCACTCTTACCAATATGCATACAGAAAAAAACGATCCATTGAAGGTGCTCTACTAAATCTGTTAACACAGATTAAAGAGCCATACCGGCAAAAGGAGAAGGTGGCTTTGATAATACCGCATATGAATCCATTTCGGATCCCATGTCCAAAAAGGGTATTGGACATGGGATTAACCGCTGGGGTTAGAGAGATGCTTGAAAACCGGAAAATCTCCACATCTTCCGGTGAGACTAAAATCTCTGTCTCAGCCGTCAAAGGTTGTCCACAAGGAGGTGTTCTCTTACCGCTCTTGTGGTCACTGGTCATTGTTGACCTACTAGTAAAACTGAGTAATCTGGGCTATCAAGCAATAGGATATTCCGACAACTTAGTCATAATAATGGTAAAGGTAAACACCCTAAAGACGTTTGCTATAATATGCAGACCTCTAAATATAGTAAACTGGTGTGTTGGTGAAAATCTCTCAAATCAATCCCAGCAATCTTGTTCCCTTTAATCGCAATAGAAATCTGGTCCACTTTGGAATAACCATGGACCTTTTTCTTTGTTTTTTATTTTATTTACCGCACATGAAATGAAACGGAAGTTATCGCAATCCAATATGTGCTGCTCCAAGCTTGATTCGACGCGCACAATCAGGTTACCAGCTGAGTTAGAATATTATTTGTTTGCATTATTTGCACGCGCAGATTATTCAACACTGGATGGGATGCATGCGAAATATCAAAAGTGACGAGCCAGGAGATATCCATGGGAAGGGAACCTTTGGATAGCGGCAAATTTTTGGATTGTGGATTTAGTTGTTATCGCAACGGCAACCAGGTTTATTGTTTTTGTTCAATAAAATTGTTCGGATTTCGGAATAAGTTGTTTCCTTTGTAAGTCAAACAGTTGGGTAAGTCCCATGAGTTGGCGTTCGCATTTTATTGGTGTCCTCTTAAAGGATTTGCTTAACTCGAACAAATTGAGAGATAAAATATTTTGTAGTTAAAAAAAAAATTAACACCCCTCTTGTGAAACGATGAGACAACAGCTGGTTTCGAACAATGCAAAAAGCACCTGGCAAACTCAATTCTTCTAGCGCATCCAGCAAAAGAAGCAGTATTATCGCTGCTTAGGATTAATCGTTCCCGTCCATCCATCCTCCATATATGGAAGTGTTCGTTATTATTCAACAGTTGGCTGACCTGCATTTTACTCACTCATTTTCTAGACATTGGTATTTTACGAAATGTCATCTTAGTTTGATTGCCATATTGGATTTTTTCTAAATAAAACGTATTGAACATTCAGATAACTATTTTTTTTTTAATTTTTCTCCATATTTTCACGACTCCTCAGTTCAGTTCAGTTTAAGAAATTTCTGTGTAATATTGGTGAACATACATTTACTGGTTGCTGCTGTAATGGCAGAAGTCAATTTGCGAATGTCTGTTACCAATACGATACATCGGGTGCAAAGCCACGTGTCCGAAGCTAACTACGGAGATGTTGATATTGTCCAAGTGGAGCAAGAACTTAAGTCCATAGCGGCGCACTATAAGCGTTTTGGAACGTATCAAGATTGATTGGTCGATGCTGCTGAGCCTGCTGATTTGGCTGAGCATGATATTCTATGGGAACATGTAGAGACTTTCTACAATGTAGGTTGGCACATCTCAGATATAACATCAACACCAGTCGGCTCCAGTCGGGAAGTACGACACCGAGTAATTATTGTATTTCGAGGTAAGCTCAACACATTGACAAAGCTGAATAAGCGTTTGGACCCAGTAGCGATCTCGATTTTAGATGGCTCATTACACAACTGGTTGGCTTTTAATGACACCTTCGAAACACTAGTGGACAAGACGGAATTTCCAGAGTAAACTACGACAGACCATCGATTGACCACTCATTGGCGGAATGTACTATCATCCTGAGTGAGTCTATGTGCAAGTGTGGCAGGCATTTAAAAAGCGTTCTGACAATCCCAGACTCCTTGGAGAGATTCATGTTTCACGTCCCCTCAATTTAAAGGCTGCAGGAGAAGAGAAATCGAGAGCATTGTTATAAATAGTGCAGGAATCATTGCGATCGTTACTTATTTAGGCGGCGCTACAGTTCGGGGTGAACCAGGGCCCCAACTAACAAGCCTCTCCAGTTAGTCCGGTCTTTAGCTAACTGCCTCCTCCAGTTGCGCACTCCAAGTAGGTTGAGGTCTTCTTGTACTTGTGCCCGCTACTTAAGATGAGGGCTTTCGCTACTGCGTTGTCCCTCTGCGGGGCGGAGCATTCGTGTCCATTCGCTCTGCATTTTTTTTTTTTAAAGTAATTTAACGCTGAAGTGGGTACGATTACACTTATAATGCCTCAGCATGTGTTAAGTTTTTTTGGAAAATGGGATAGAGAAAGAAAGAAAGATGTTTGGGCTCAGTGGTTATTTCGCTCCATGGGTGGCATCCAACATTTAATGGGGAGACTAAATTCTTAGTAGAAGTTGGCTTGTCTCCTTAGTTTTTCGGGATAGGGCCTTACTATTGTACTTAATTGGCTTCTTAGTCCAAAGAAACAGTGACTGGCAAGAGTGATTTTTCGTTTTATTTCTGCTGAGGTGTTGTTGGCAGAACTCGTAACAAAACCAAGGTAGACAAAGCCCTTTACTGCTTCGAAATTATAGCGTTCGATTGTGACGTATATGACGCATATACTTGGCTTTGCCCTCATTTACTGCTAAACCCATTTTGTGTAGTTGCACTGACTTTTGAAAGATTGTTCACTTGTGAGTTCCGCACAATTCTGTTCAGTATGATGTTAAATAAGTCACATGACAGCATGTCACCTTGCCTAAAACCATTTTCACCTTCAATGGCATCCGTTAAGTCGTTACCGACAGCGAGCGTTCTCAATCGTCATTCTTCACAAACAGACGTGTTTGGCAGGGATACCAGAACTAGACTTGGCTCTTTATACCTCGTCTTTATAAATTCTGTAATATGGGACCTTAAAATCGATGAAAAGATAATGCGTATCGATTTGGACTTTTTTAGTTTTTTCCAGGATCTGCCGGAGTGCGAAGATTTGGTCGATTGTAGACTTTCCTGGTCTAGAACCGCACTGATAGGGACCAATCAGGTTATTGGGGAATGGTTTCAGACCTTCAAAATATGGCAGATAGGATTTTGTATCCGATGTTGAGGAGATTTATACCTCAATAGTTGTCGCAGTTGATGGGGTCTCTGTTTTTGTGAATCGGACATACTGTGCTGAGATTCCATTCATCAGGCATACACTCTTCTGACCAAATCTGAGATATGGGTTGGTGTACGCTCTCTACAAAGTCATTTCCAGCAGCTTTAAATACCTTGGTCGGTAAGCCGTCATGTTTAGCTGATTTGTTGAATTTTATCTTAGATATAGCTATCGTCGTCTAAGTTGAATGATCTATTCTGCCTGATGGCGGCATTTTTCCATATTCTTATCACCGATTGTGACCACTACAATGTTTCCTTCTTTTTCCCGATACGCTTCTGTACAGGATTTCTTGCCTTGACATGTTCTCTTTTATCCGTTGGTAAAAATTCCGTACGTTTTTCATGGAGTTCAACCTCTCAATATCTTCGATTGCTTTTCGTGTTCTTATCGTCTCTTCTGCTCGTAGAGCTCATGAGCAGCTCTCGTCCTTCTTTGCTGCACCGCTTTGTAGGCTTCTTGTTTAGCTGCATGTACTTGCCAGCATTCTTCATCAAACCAGAGATTTCTTGGTGATGGTCCGGTGCTGCATCAGAGACGGTACAACTGATTTGCTCTGTTTCACCCGACCACCACCAAGAAATCACTGGTTTGATGAAGAATTCCGGCAAGCACATACCGCTAAATAAGAGGCGTACAAAGCAGCGCTTCAACCAAGGACAAAAGCCGCCCATGAGCTCTACGAGCAAAAGAAATGAAAGAACGTTAGCTTCTTTAGAAGAAGAAAAAAAATCATGAGAAGCGCGCGATCGAAGATGCTAAGCGTTTGTTCTCCAGTAATAACTTACGGAGGTTTTATCAACAGGTAAAAAGAACGTGCCAAGAAAAGGAGAACGATGATAGCCAAAACTTTCTTCCGCCTATGATCCTATCATGGTGACGTATGGATAGAAATATAGAAGCTTAAGACCAACTAAGCTGCAAGACATGACGGATTTGGTTTTTAAAGCTGCCGGAAGTGATCTCGTCGAGAAGATACACCAACTGAGTTTTAGATATGTTCAGAAGAGTGTCTGAGTGTATGAAAGTGTTTAACCCTGAAACTCATCCTAAACAACCTGATTGACCCCTATCAATATTTTTCAGGATAGTAAAGTGCACAATCGACCAAATTTTCACACTCCGTCAGATTCTGGAAGAAATTCAAGAAGTCTAAATCCAGGACTGTCAAGTTTGAAGCAGTGCTTGGAGCGAAATCCGAAGAAGTTTTTGCTCCGAGGCGTCATCGATTGATGAAACTTGAATCCATTATTACATGTCAGATACCAAGCGACAATTACAACAATTAAAACATGGAATTTTCCCGAAAAATCTGCTCCGAAGAAAGCAAAGACGGTCCCAACGGCTTAAAAGGTCATAGCTACGATTTTTTGCGATTTGAACCGAATAATCCACATGGACTTTTTGAAGAAAGAAAGTATCATCACAGGAGATTACCAGAGTGTATTATTAGTCCAATTTAATAAAAAAATTGACAGAGATATTGCCCTATTTGGGAAAAAACAAGTGCTACACCTTCGGAGTAATTCATCTACACTCAGATTTGGTCACGTGGGTCTCATGTCACCGAACCGGTTTCGAAGAAGTCTTATGATTAGGCGAGTTCTAGGACGAGTATTGCAAACTGTTGCAGACAATTAAAATTATAATTTATATGTAGATGGAGTACACATTTAAGTGGCCTAATCCTTCGATCCTAATTTACAATTTTCTACGAATCATTGTACCACTTCGAAATAATTATAAATAAACTCACAATCAACTATTTTAAAGTAATAATTTATTTAATTTTACATGTTTAAACTACTTGTATGTTATGTATGTGTCAGCATTGTCACGGCAACTTATTAAATTTTAAAATTGATAAATCTATCAATATCACAGTCATTGTGGTTACATATTTTATAGACTTAAACTGAAAAACAATTACAATCTCTTAGCTAAGAATTTAACTCGCTTTGTATCTAAAATACTGTATATATAAAAAAACGAAAAAAAAAACTGAAACTTTCAGTTACCACTCGTACATGTAATTATAGTACATCGGCATTAAACGTAGTCAACATCTTGGGTTTGAATCTTCCTTGATATCATTACGAAGCCACTGCCACTGGAGCGAATTAAATTATCATCCAGATCGATCTAAAAAAAAAAAATAAAAAATAAACGACAAGACGGAGACAAATTAATTGTTAATCAAAGTCATGTGAAAGCTTTGTTAACTTACATTAGAATGGCCGGGTATCGTCGAAGTTCGCACAGAAGTCATCATCTGTCATCAATCTCTGCCGCATTCCATAGCGTTTTCTATAAAATTGAAATAATTATTGTAGCAATTACATTGTTATTTTGCAATTATAAGTAATTTTAGATAACAACGGAATTACTCGTAAATCGTAATTCTATAATATATTTCTATAACGTCATGAGAATTATTTTCTAAGAAGATTGCCAGAGGCAAACTTTGACGATAAACCAATTAAACACTGCTACTGAGGCAGAGGTAAAGTATTAAACTCAATAGTCGGACATTCGGCAGCGGAAAATCTCAATTTTCATAAGGAAACTAACATTTCGCCCAAAAATGATCCTTATAGATATACACAAACACAGCTATAGTTCGTTCTATCCTCAAATCGCCCATGGATCCCTAGTGTGGTGTAATAGAGCACCACCTAGTAGAGCACACAATATCACCCAACTTAGCAGAGATAAATAATTGCACCATAAGATGAAATCCGATAGAGTGACTCAGTGTGCGACTCCATCTTGATCTACATATACATATATCCAACATAATGCTGTCTGCAGTGCAGCTACAATTGGAAACCAAAACTATAATCTCATAGTAACGCCATGGACCTAATATCCAGGCAGCTAACCTAAATACGCACTGATTACGTAACAACCGAACTTCATTTCAACAAAATAATATCCAAGTCTGTTTGCCTTACAGAGAGTAATGGAAAACATGCACAATTACCTATAGATACGAAGCATTCATATGTACTAATGCCTCTAAGTATACATATGTATGCATATCCCTCAATTCTTATGGCCTGCCCAGCAGAAAAACAGAGAGGTGCGTAGTATTAGCTCATAACTAACTCCAATCTAATCTTAGTACTTTATCAAAACTAGTAGAACAGTGTAAATGCAAATAAAAATGCTAACGACCTGGCCAGATGCAGTCAGGAACTCTCCAACTCATTGGCCGATCATATTGGTAGGGATAAATCAAAGTAGGTAATAATTCTTCCCTAAAAATCTGAAGGGTAAACGGTTTAGAGATAAAACATCAAGACGAGAAAATGTATGATCAAAATTAGAATCAAATTTGCAAATCTTGGAGCATCTACGATTGTAAACATCTATACCAAGTAACGCTGACCTTATTAAATGAGGATGGCGCTTATAAGTCATCTCGTCGAAGGTCTTGGCCCTCTCCAATCTGCGGTTCAAAGTGTTAAATTATAGAGGTAAGACCGAATGGCAACGATAAGTTATCAAATGCAGTCATTTTGATAATCTTTACAAAATTATCAGCACTATTATTGGGTTAAAGATCCTCATCAGCAACAAAGCCATGAGGACTACAGATCATTTTAATACCAGGTGAACTTAATATTGATGTTTAGGTTCACGCAGACACTCTTTTATGTTACATCTGATTTCTCTACTCAGGAAGCAGTAGATCATGCCAAGGAGCAGTCTTATCATCTCTATTTCCTGCTCATCTATAGGATCCAGACTGAAGCAGTTAAAATGAGTCACAAGCATGTTGATTAAGACGCTTTGAGGGATACAGTATACCGATCTGTTCTTGTTGACCTCTGAATTATGAGTAATAAAAAGTTAATAAATAAATACCATCTGGGTATTCGTTTTGCTAAGTACTTAAAAATATACGACAGAGCCTGTCATGTGCTCGGAGAGTCTGGTTTATACTCGGGGCTATATCTAGTACTAGTAAAATACCTAGCCCAGGATAAGGATGCCCTTTATAATTTTTATTCTCTAGACTCTCGAAAGATTTCGAGACCTGTTTATTAAGATCGGCTTGCTTAGTTGCCATAATATGCAAATTAACAATTTATCATACTTAGAACCAGTGACGAGAGTTTCAGAAAGTCTACATGAGGTCAACACCCTTTCTATGGTTTATACGATCTCAGCGATGTCTGTATAACATTACTAAACGAACACCACTTAATTAAACGTTGTCAGGTAGCAAAAGACAGGATTTTTCACCGCCCGACTTAATGACATACAACAATAACTGATATTTTTGATTACGAAAAATTCTTTTTTCACATACCGGCTCTAAAGCTATTGCGATTTTGCGATATTTGAATAAGCCATTGTTCCTTTTATTGAAATTCCTCAATATTTCCAAGAAAGATGAGTAAGCGTTTTAGTGATAAAGTGCTTACAGTACCAACATCCACCATGTCAGCGTCGAGGTACTGTTCCGTGTCGTCATATCTTTCAAACCAACCGTCGAGGGATGTTGTATCACTTATGGCCAGCACACTTAAGTGCTTAGAAAAGGGCAGTGCCCGGTGATAATGACAATTTTTTTTACTAAGGGACAGCAGCAAGGCCGCTGACCTCTTAGAGACATTGGGAACCATTCGTTTGGTCTCCAGTTATGATCATATGAGCCTTAACTGTCAATGGTTAGAGAATCATGGATGCTGGTAGTCCTAACGCAGGTTCGGCTCCTGAAAAACTCACTTTTGAGTTTTAGCTTGCTCACCGGCGATTTAATTTCCAGTGATCCCAGTGTGACCTAGGACCCAAACAAGACTCAGTGAATTTAAAATTTTGATTGTGTTCAGTGAAGACCTGCATTATTGCACTGCTTGGATGTCGTTCTAGGGTTTAGCAAAGAATTGCTTGGCTGTCGCTACAGATGTACTTCGCTCCCTTCAGCGATTTTTCACAATACTCGCATAGTACGTTGCTATCAGGATTATGTTAGTATATCTCTGCGTGGAGGGCAGAGGCAGGTCTTCCTTCCTTCCTCAATTCTCCACTACATTATTTTTCTGGTTCGGATTCTGCGCGAAACTATTCCCGGGCACTGGGAAAGTCGATTTCGTATTTCTTCGCGCAACAGGAGTTCATCTCATGGCATGTCCAAAAGACAGTATACCTGCAGCATCATCAAGGCTCCAGTGCGTGTAGTACCAAAGACCACTTCCCCCGTCATCACACATTGGCCGCAGTAAGCATAGATTACTTGCTATCTTACTTTCGTAACAATGTTAGTTTCAAGCACAAAAAACAAGTGTGAATTATAACCTTCGAAGCACTCTGAGTGAAGAAAATACTCTCCGTCCTATTCGGACTCCCACCTCTGGAGAGCTAATATCGAAACCAAATACACCTCAAACCACTACAAAAACAAATTTCCTTTCTCCTCCTTCTACTTTTCCGCCCGCGCTCAAGCAACAGTAAAAGGGTATCTAACTAACTAACTAAAATTATTCACAACTAGGTCAGACGAAAGTATGAAATGCAGGAGGTGATTGTGTCTCAAGTTGCTCAAAAATTGCGTTGATTGATAACGAAGTCAAAATTGGGCTTATTTCTCTTAGGACGCGCCAGTGCTTACAACGAACAAAGCTAATCTTAAATGCCTAAGTTACGTCAAATGCAAATTGTCAACGTAAACTGGTGGCAAAATATAAATAAACAGAAACCTGTTCAACTAGTACCTAGAGGAAATCTTGTTCAACTTACTCTAAACTTGATCGCCACATGATAAGCCCGAAATATGTTGCAATCGACACAATCGCCATAGCAAAGAGCACTATTGTCAGTATGAGATGTGTTTGTTGTATGCCACCGCCATTTACTTCAATATTTTCATCAATAAATTCATCCGTTTCAAAGTGAAGTGATGGAGCTCTAAAAATAACAAATAAAACCAAAGTTAATATAAAAAGATCATTTAAAAATAACCACTTCCACTTCCTACTTAAAACGTTCTTCGATTTCGATGTTTTCCTTTTCGATTTTTCCCGGTTGAAGGATCTCAACTTCATACTTCAAATCGGCATCAACTATTTCTGTATCTGAATCATTGACCACATCATTGTTGAGATTCTTGAATGATTCTGATTCCTCATCGATGTGTAATTTTCGGATTTCAATTGTATCAAATTTGGTGGAATTTACCGAGAGAAGACTTGTAATTTCCGCGGAAACGTTCTTTTTACTCTGAAATGAGATAAAAAAGAAAGCACACAAATTAGATTGTTTATTTATTTCAAGATACATATATCTTTTTTGTTTTATTTGAGATCAACTGTATAACTTATGATTCGAATGCAATCTTGGATTTCAAGAAATTTGCTTTTGTTTGATTAAACTTTAAGCCATTTTGTGGGAAAAGAATTTGCGTAATATGGTATTGTTGATAGCAAGTTCTGCTAGAACGAGATACTCAACTTAACGTGATATACTCGTATACTCGTACATACGTAATTTCATGACATCGTTTTAAACTTCAAATTAGTACTGCAGAATGCAAATCGTTCTGTCTCTTAGTCACTAAGAGGTCGTAAATTTGAGATGAGTTCTATTAAAGTGCATTGGGTTTCAGAGTGACTATAACATCTTTTTGAAAACGAGTCACTTAAAGAATATGAGTCATTCAAAAGGAAACTGCGGTTTCTGGGTTATGCGATATAATGTACATATTCGTATATGAGTACATATTTCAAGAAATATTTTAAAAATTGCATTAATGGATAATGATGTATTCAAACAATCCTCAACATGCCTAATCAATCAATGTTATGGAACATTCTTAAGCTGACATCCTCTATCTCTCAACTTTTGGGACCTAATGTAAAAAAAATTATAAAAACAACCACAAAACCTAAAATCTTTAAAAAAGATTAAGATTAAGTCAAAGAAACTTAAATAGCCCGGTCGGACAAGTTAGGATATTTCTACCGTTCACATAAATATGCTGAAGGAAACTACGGAGATTACAAAAAGATCAAACCATATGGAATGACCGAAAGTGCCCTAACAAAACTCAGAAAACAGTTTACATTCTTTCTCAAAATAGGAAATTAATATGGGTGTTGCTTTGTTTCAATATGTCAACATTCAGACAGCTGACAGTTAATCTGATAGCTGACAGTTGACACTGTTGTGCAAAGACTCACGCCCGAGCGACGTTTACAAATTATGGAAATTCATTTCCAAAATCAGTGTTCAGTAAAAAATGTTTACATATTTATTTATTTCGAGCCAACCCATTGACAAATATCCACAGATTGCACCGTTGAGAACGAAATTAAATAATTTATTCGTTATAGCAAGAACTTGGCCTATGTCCATCAAGATATTTTGCGCAAGGATCTTAGTTTATATGGTTACGAAATCCAAGAACTGAATCCAGGCGATCATCGTTTGCATTTTCTGACTTTTGACTGATTGGGCGCTTGCATAGTTGGAAGTCGATTCACTTATTTACCTCCAAATTTTGATCAGTCATGAGGCTTGTCTCAGTGATGCATTCCGAAAAATACATTGTTTGATGCGGTTTATGGGCGGGCGGCATCATCCGGTCATGCTTCTTCATCGGTCACCGCCAATGGCGGCCAGTACAAAGTCATGATGAACATGGTCTGCAGGATATTTAGTTTCAACAGGATGGTACGACATGCTATACTGCCGACAAAACCGTCCAGTTATTGAAGAGAGTGCTCAATGACAACATTATCTCTAGAAATGGACCTGTTGGCTGGCCTACAAGGTCATGTGATTTGACGGCGTGATTAGGACGCGTCTGAGGTTAGGAGTTTTTGAGACATCGACCAATATATTAACTCTCATATCTTAAATCAGAGACTGGCACGTAGTCAGACCTTTCGATAATACGTTTTGTTTCGCAATCTGTTTGAATGATGTAGTCAATATTGGAGGCTCTAAGACTATACGGCAATTAGAGGCTGCTGCCGAAGAAACGATGAAGCTCATGACATTAGCAAACAGCGGGTGCGATCCAGAGGAAGATACAGTACGTGCACTTAAACTTCCTTACTTACTTAGGTGGCGCTACAGTTCCGGGTGAACCTGGACCTCAACTGACAAGCGTCTCCAGTTAGTCCGAGCAAACTGCCTCCAGTTGTGCACTTCAAGTCGGCTGAGGTCTCCTTCTACTTGTACGCATAACCTAAGATGAGGTCTACTCGTATCTCTACTGTGTTGTGCATGATGTGCAGTTTTCTGACTAGCTCGATGCAGCTGTATAGCTTGTGTAGTTCGTCGTTGAAACTTCTCCTCCAAAGCCCATCAACGCAAATGGGACGGAATACTTTTCTTTCGAAACAACCTCATCTTTCTTTTACCAGGAGTTGTCGAAGTGTGAAAATTATAGGGACCAATCAGGTTGTTGACGAAGGGTTTCAGACCTTCGCATAATATGGCAGATAAGATCTTCTTCAGGAGACTTATTCCTCTATAGTTGGCGCAGTTGAGGGGGTATCTTTTTGTGTGGATCGAGCAAAAGATACTGAGATTTCATCCATGAGGCATACACTCCTTTGACCAGATTTCAGAAATGAGTTGGTGTATGCTCTTCACAAAGATATATCCAGGAGCTTGGCCGGTAAGCCTTCAGGTCTAGATACTTTGTTTTATTTCAGCTTAGATATTGCTATTTCATTGTGTAAGTTGATTTGTTTCACTGTCCGGAGACCGCCATGTCGACTTGTGTATATTGAGGTGAGAAAACCACTTTTTACAGTGAAATTTCATCGGCTGCAAAGTCAATAAGCCTAAGTCCGTTGTCAGATATGGTGTCGTGTAGGCTATGTTTACCAATTGTCATATCAAAGATATCCTCCTTTCCTATCATACTTCGGACGTTGCTCATACATCTTTTCAAGGAGCTCGTAGAAACATTCTTTGGTGGCGTGTATATTATTGTTATCTTAGTGAATTTAACCTTGATGCAGATTGTCATAAGATGTTCGCTCACGACGTGCATTTAAGCATTTAAGCACTTAACATTAACATGAATAAACTGATGAATAAATAAGTAGCAACACGACGTAATTAGATCTACTCGGTTATATTCAGAGAAAATTTAGACGAAAGAAGTCACCCAATATATAACGAAATGACTCGATCCTCATGAATGACGGTTATGGAATCAAGTGCAAGGTATGTTCAAACTCTTTTGGCTTGGGGAGTATCTAAGAAACTGCAATCCTCTTCCTGGTATGATGAACAGGATTTCTAATGATGAAGTGATCTAGTTCGACATTTACTACAGGTGCTGTAAAAAGCTGTACTTGTTGTGTTCAGAATGTTTAATGCCTAAATACGTACATAAGTATTTTCTGCGGGCTAGTTAGAGAGTATATGACGATATGACTAAAGTATTTTCATAAGTATTTTCTGCGGGCTAGTTAGAGAGTATATGACGATATGACTAAAGGCAAACGCTTGCAAAAGTTATATTTTCCAGCACTCCATATTACAAATAAAAATATCCAAAAATTCAATTAAAAAAATGTAAAAAAATTGTGCCGTCATGCTTGTTAATGCAAGTCACGCATCAAACATTTAGAGAGCAAACTTTGATTCTGACGATTTCTAAGTGGTTACCTTTTGCAGACTAGGAAAGAGTATTTAAAAATGGGTGAATAATCTAAAGCCAACGGATAACAGCTGAACAGAAAATTCTTCCGCATAAGTGTACGAGTAAATGCAGATTAAGATTAGCAACAATGCAAACTGCTTTGTCAACTATGTTACTTCTGCTTTGGATATACTTTCATATGTCGATAAACTTTCATATCAGCTACAACTAATTACAGGAAATTACAAAAATTGACAATTACTTTTTTGTTTTAGTTGCAGTAACAATTTTTTATAATACTGATCAGCGGATACACTGCCGAAGCGTCATTAAGAGGTAATGAAGTGAATCTTGGCAGAAACTAGCATTGTCATACAAAATAAGGGATGAATATAATTCAATAAGATTGAGATAGGACGATAGATAAACATATATGCTTAAAAGTGATAAATTCAGAGATTTTGACAAATGTCGGATAAAGCTTCTTGTCAAAGGAATAAGGAATAATCAAAAAATCCAAAATCTTAAGGAATCGATAACTTAAAGTGATTGGGCCAAGGGTTCTGGAAGGCCAAAACATCGTACTTCCAAACCAACTTGGCACATTTCCAGGCCCAATACCTCCAGTAATTGTTTATAAAGAAGGTAATGGGCCAAGAAGAAGAGCAGTGGGAAAGTTGAAATACAAGGGAAAAAAAGAGCTTCTAAAAGGAGGAGAAAACGGAGTTTTCTAAATATGAATGTAATTAAACCATCAATCAAGCAAAGAAGAAATTGAGGCTTAGGGCGTCTCTAACAAGATCTTGCGACGACGTACTATATCTACTGGGCAAATGTATTGTGGCATTTTGCCCTACACTCATACTATGATATTAAAGCTAAGTTCGGAATTGCAGAAAAGAATACCTCTGCTCTGTCGGCATATGCATACCATTTGCTGAGCTGAGAAACGAATTTTATTAAGCTTAAGTCAGGGAGACATAAAGTCTTGACTTCAAGCCGTGCATGAATGAGTCGTGAGTGAGGCGGTTTTCAATATGGAAGGTAGTATTTTGAACAAATCTACAAGACTACAACCAACCTTTAAATTTAAATCAAATAATCATTTGATAGCATTTTCAGACATTTATTTACTCAGAACTGATAATGCACAGATTTCTTTAACTAACACTTTTTTTCTCTATAATTCACACCACATCGAATTTATATTGTTTAGCTGTTTGAATTTTCCCAATTGTTTACAAAACTTCAAAATACGATTTGTTTTATATCTGAATAAACAACTGATGATTGCTGATTTATTTTCCTTTACACATAAATAAGAAAAAAAAAACACTTTAATTTCGCCAAAATACCACGTGCCTCTAATAAGGCGCTAAAATCTTTCCATATGCTAATTACTATAAACATTTCTAATATTTACGATCTCTTAAAAATTCCTTTTATCCGCCCACTTTATCCGTGTTTCATAACAAAACATAATTCACACCATGCGGCTAGCTTATCTGAAGGTCATCATTCACTCCACACCAACATCCATTTGCGATCCATTGCGTTTTGCTCTTATTAAAAAACGTCATCGACCTCGACACTGACATCGGCCGTTGAGAAAGAGGAAAAGAAAAAGTTGCTGAATTGCTGAGTACGAACTATTTGACTTTTTAATGAGCTACAGAATGGAACAAATAACCACCATATCAACATCAGCATTTACCTTGTCTGTTTCTACTCAGGTGAAGTGCCTTTTATCGTGACCTGTACCCATTTGACAACTACGAGTATGTACGAGACCCCAATTACTCATGCAGTTAACTTTTTTTCTGAATTTAAGCTAAATTAAGATTTACTCGTTCATGGAATGCGGGGTAAAAATTACGGTTAACCAAACAATTAACACCTTTTGACGAATGAAACTTATTTCTTCAGATAAACCCAGAGTAAGTGATTAGTCACATGACTCACGTGAGGGTGACGTAAACTACCTTACACGAAACCCACTTTATATACATCGGTCGTAAAATTTTACACAGCTTGCGTAAACTGTTTTGGGAAGTGAGGTGTCATAAATTCCAAGAGGTCTGCTAGTATGTATTTTAGGGAGATTCCGGAATGGAAAATTGAAAACAGTCAGACTCATACGAGTACGAGTATTGTCATATTGTCCGATTCGTCATCAACTAGAGGCGTCTTCCTCTCAATGAGAGCCGTCCGATGAATGAATGATGGAAAATAGTCGGCCGTTTCTATCATAGTTTCTACGAAATTGATTTTTTATGTTTAATACTAAATAAGTTGTACGTATGACTAATAGCTGGAGTAGGTACTGAACAAAATCGGATATTGTCAGCTGGTTATGAGAATACAAATTAGCTTCTGTCTATATTAATTAAATGAACAAATAAACAGATCCATGCTTATGTCGGTCGTCGGTTAGCTTGAATTTTGGATAAAAATGCATCAAACGATGGTGCTTATTTATTCCTAACACGTTGGCACATTATCGTTGGGCTTATTGGGGGGATTTTGTTTTGGGATTTTTTTTTCCTCTATTTGGTTTCTTATATGACAAAACTTTCTACTGATTGAAATGATTTACTCGTATCCATCCGTTCTGGTGGAACTTGGTTTAGAAGATAAAGAAAAAAAAAATAAACATAAAACATCACTTAACCGATGATTGAAAATGAATCTTAAATGGAATATTTGATTTGACAACAATTTTATGGTATAACGTAATCACAAATATCGAGTACTTTGTTTTAATGATATTACTGGCGGCTCAGGAGGGGAATTTAGGGAATTTAGAGTACTATATAGTATAAGGTATAAGGTATAGCCTCCGAGTAACTTAATGAATATTTAGTTCAATATGAGCTATTACCCTATTTGCAGACGTTTGAAGCTTGCGAGAGATCTGAAATATAAGGAAACCTAAGAAGCATTAAGCTTGAGATTTCAATACGTAGTAGTAATACAATCAGATTAAATGTGATTTTTTGTAGTTTTGTTTGTTTCAGATCCTCAGAGGAAAATATAAATAAATCATTATGACTTCGAATTTTGCAGAGTCTGCCATCACACCACTTACAGAGAATTTCAGACGGATGAAATAAGCCTTGTAGATCCTCCAACCAGGTCTTAATATTTTTGGATGGCATACATCTAACAAAGGCTTCGTATAGCAACATCATTCTATTGGGGGCAATGAACTAAATGACGACAAAGAGCTACCACAACCAAAGAACTTGGCGCTCTGATATTAGTTAGCCCTACTACTACAATAACTTGCTGGCATCGCTGTTTGGGTTCTTTTTGAGAAATAGTTAATGGGAGACGTCTGGAGGCCTCCAATTTGAGTAGTGAACTGCAAACGTATGAAATCACTGTTTCGAAACTGTTTCGAAGGTTTCGCCTCATGAAGAATTTACTTAACTTAAGAGAAGAAGATTCTCGAAATACACGAGATAGAAAGAGCATGCAATACAAGATGAAAAAATTAAAGCTTAATAAGAAAATGTTGCCTAAAACCAGTGTTTAGCTTTACTTTGCAAAACTCAAGCTCATAGAGCCTCATAATCATATCTACTCGTAGATTTTGGATTTCAGAGCAGTTAGGGGTTTTACTATTACGGCAGCAACTGGCCGTCATTAACTTATGCCCATTGCTGTAACTATGAACTACAAATCAATTGTACCTATTTCACCTTCTTGTACAATCAGATTTGACTTTCTTACCTTATATTATTCGAAAACAGTAACGAAGGTTATAACTTTTAAAGAAATAAAATGGAGAGTAAACTCATTCAAAAACTCTAAATCAGCGAAACTGGTAGAGATCTTCCCAGCACTTCCGTCTAGAGCAAGGCTGATAGAGTCACATCGACATTAGTCCATATCTACGAGTATTATGAATATTATGAGTATTTCCTTGACTTAGAGAACAGTTAAGGTAATCTTCATACCCAAGAGAAGACTATGGAAAACCTGACCCACCTATACATAAGGGGGGATTCATTTGCGTACCAAAACGGGAAACCTACAAATGCACTAGTATGGGTACCAGGGCATTAAGATCACAATGGTAATAAAAACCAGACCACCAAGCCAAGAAATATGCAGGAAGTCCATTCGTTGGACCCTGCCCAAATTTTGGCTTTAGTGATATGAATTTAAATAGGTATAGGTGTAAAAAACACTTATCACCAATTTCCGACACTGACACGTAGACGAGTGACATTTCCAAACAAATATATTCTCCACGGAGAATATCTGAAGGCAATTTAGCAAAAAGGGCAGATCCCATTCTTGGAAATATTAACCAACTAATGGGAGAAAGGCGCACAATAGATCAATTTGGTCACAGTCCAGAAGGGCTTACGCTACTCTTGTACTACCATATCATACCATACCATACAGATACTTCATCGTAATTCTAGCTGAGATCAATAAGGATGATCTTCAGAAATATTCAAGGTGCTGAAATAAAAATGCATCCTTAATAAGACAACAGAAGCTCTCTTATCCTTGCAGCGGATTAGAAGCTCCGGAATATCAGAAAAATCTGACCCTACAGATTGGGGACTTATACCTAGAGACACTGAACCATTAACCAAATTTATCAAGATGCAGTTTATTTCGTGCGCTCAATATGGACTTGTCGCTAAGGTTACAACAAGGGAATTCTCTAAAGGGGTGAAATCGCAACAAGCCCCTAGAACCGCGTTACCGGTCGCGTGTCCTTGTTTCTTTTCAAACAGCCATAAGCGCTGAAGACCAGAAGCAATTATGATAAGACGCCTTCAGGATGTACAATTTAGAGGCACCTATATCTTAAATATTACGCGTTTGCCTGAGAACATCTGACAACAATCTTATTATCAACATATATACTCGTACTTTAGATAATTATGCGAAACAGTTTTATTTTTTAAAAGTCTGTCCAACAACTTTTACACACTGATGACCTTGACATCATTAGTAGATCGCAGCGGTCTATCACTTGTGGGTTGGCAAGTATTAGAATACAGTCCGCTAAAATTGATTAAGTTGTAAATGAGGACAAACCAAGAGTAAGCTATCAATCAAAAAGGGAAACACAGTATGCATGAAGGCTTATACTTTCCAATCGCTGTTTATCGAGTAGCAAAGATGTCCCACGCAAGATTTGCATTTTGCGCCATTTGTGCGTTTTCAACGAAAACAAAAAAATGACAGCATGACAATTGACAGTTCAGGATTATTAACGAAAGAACAACGCGTTTTCATTGTTGAGCAATATTTTAAAAATGGTGAAGGTTAAGTAGCACATCCCACTTTCATCTTGACATCCTAACATCTTAACAAAGTTAATGGTCAAAATTGTCAAATTTCGGGTTCAGAAAATCCACGACTGATTATTGAGAAACAAATGCGTCCACAAAGTCTCAATGTTTGGTGCGGATTTTGGGCTGCAGGCATCATCGAACCAATCTTCTTTGAAAATGCGGCTGGTCAGGCAATAACAGCTTATAGTGCTCTCTATCAATCCAGGTTCTCTATACCTAAATTCTAAGATATGGATGTGGACGACATGTGGCTTCAACAACACGATGCCACATGCCATACAGCAAAAGAAACAATTACAATTCCTGTATGAGTGATTTTCGGGTCGTGCAATTTCCCGTTTTGGTGATCAGAATTAGTTGTTTTTTTTTTGAAGCCAACAAGCCCACAACCACCTACAACTTGAAGGAGCAATTTGAGCGCTATATCAAGGGAATTCAGCCACATTTATGCAAAGCTGTCATGGGAAATTTCGAAAAAAGTGTGAGTATTTGACAGCAAAATCGTGGAGGTTATTTACCCGATTTACTATTCCACACATAACCCTATACTGTATACTTTATGAATTAATAAAAAAATTATAATTTTTAATTAAAAAATTTTGTGTTTTCGATCAAAAGTACTTCTTGCGTGAATTTTGGGTCACCCTTTACTAGAAATGTTTTTTATAAGACTCTCATCATGCCAATCCTGATGAATGGGTGTAAGAGAAGGCGGATGAAGATATCTCTGGTCGTTTCGATCGCAAGATTCTTCGAGTTACATATTTCCTTACCAAATTGTGATGACTGGTTTTAGAGAAGAAGGTTTAGCAGCAGTCATGAGATTAATATTGTATTGTACTCGTATATTATGAGAAATACTGTTAAGAGAAATTAGTCTGCACAGATGCCTAGGACACGGAGTGGGAGGAAACCTCATCCAATTTAGGGTGCGCAACTTTAGGAAAGGAACGTGTTAGCTACTTGTAACCAATAAGTTACATCTTTGGTCCATCCGGGTAGATTCGTCTAAGTAAGTAAGCCAGGGATACAAGATTAAACGCTTTCCGAAATCTTAATTAATTGCTTAGAGGATTTTTTTAACTCACCAATGATGTGAAGGCATCATTCTCCTTTATATCATTTATTGGGTTGGTTACAGCTGAAAGAGAAAAAATAAAAGTGACTTTTAATTATGCTTTCATCTTAAAAAAATGTAAGACCTAAATACACTAAATACGAGTATACACATAGCTTTATTTAATGGAATACGCCTAACTTAATTGAGTCATTTATATGACGTTTTCCGTTTGAATCAAATTAAATCTTGGAATGTCGCAGGAAAGAATACTTTGACCTTAATTAGTTCGACATGCTTCAAATAAAGCTGAGTGATGATATAAGGCCATTCGAGGTATAGATGAAGAAAAAATATAATCGAATAGAAAAAATGTATACCTACCGAAATAATATCTACCACCCGTCAATTTTACAAAAGATAACATAACTTCTATTAACAAGTCTTAATGAGCACTCTCTTCACTGACTGTGTAGATGACAGCACGCAGAATTTTTTTTTTCAAAAGGGAACAACATACTCCGCCGGAGAGTGGATTTTCATCATTACGGATGAGAGAATCTCTTGGACTACCTCTCCCTATAAATGGTGGAATTTTGCACTTTACGATACAAAACTCGCTAGACATATTATCTTCAAAAGTTGTCTATTATTAAAGCATGTATCACATTGTTGGAGGCGAGTTAGAGTATTGTGTATACCAAAAATGTTAGCGTGGGCAGGAGTATTATATTTGGAACTCCTTACCGAGGTAGGTGTATACGATTCCATTAGCCAATGGGACACAGTAGTTTCACATTGACCGTGAATAGGAGTATTCTTCAAGAAGCAAAAGTCTTTCCTCTCTTATGCCTCATAGTTATGAAGAAGTTGTTGGTGACTATGGATAAGGAGGGTTTATGATGTTCGCTTACGCGGATGCTGTGGCAATTTTAATATCAAGAAAGTTCCTGTCTGTGATAAGCCAACTCATGGAAAGAGGGCTTGGCATTGTTTATGGCCGGGTCACAAGCTGTGGTTCCGGAGTCAATTCATCTAAAACTAAAATCATGCTTTTTACCCCAAAATCCAAAACACATTTTGCTCTTCTTAAATTAAACGGCTAAACAATATTTCTGTTTAACAGATCCAAATACCTTGGCATAACCCTTGACTCACAGCTTAGCTGGAAGTAAAATATTGAACAAAGTGTGCATAGTTTTCTATGTCTGTAATAAAACCTTTGGTAAAAAATATGGTCTTTAACCAAGAATGACCCAAGGGATGCATGTACGTCCAATTCTTACTTACGTCGCCATCGCTTGATAGCCAGTCCTAAGTGAAAAATATAACATCGATAGGTTTAAAAAAGTCCGAAGGGCGACATGTCCGTCTAATTAACCATTACCCTACAAATGCTGCTTATCGACCTATTAATAAAATAAACAGCAGTAGCGTTTCTTGTGGAACGGCTCAACGAATCCTACTACTGGACCGGGGTCCAGAAGGACCAAGCAAATTAATGGCTACAACACACAAATCTCAGTAAAGTAAAGTTTTCAACTAGAGAGGAATGGAAAATGTAAAGATAGGACATTAAAAACTACGAGTAAACAATCCAAGCCGATGTCTTTTCATTTATCAGATTATGCCAACGTCTTCCAGGCAGAGCTTTTCACGTTTAGAGAGGCTTTCCTTTTACTGAGAAACTCGCTATTACAGACCCAAAACATTGCTATCTTCACCGATAGTAATTCATCTACTACGTCCTCAAAACTATTCAGACAATGTCAATCTTTACTTAACCTCCTGGGCTTCCAATCAAGCATTACTATTGTATTGGTTCCAGGATAGGGTGACATTGAAGATAACTGAAGGTAACGAAACGGCAGATGAACTGGCCAGGCGGGGCTGAGCCTTTGACGACTTACTAACAGAAAAAGACAACATCCCTCTAAAATTAGTCAAGGGCAACTATACTAACATGTTACCCAACCAAGGCTAACATAGACTAACAAATTGCGCCATAACAAGAAAAATGTTTCCCATTTATAACAAAGCAAGAATAACAGAACATATCAAGACAAGATATTGCTAAATTTATATCCTTAACCACAGGATACTGGCCTGGCACCTTCTTTTGTATCTGCAAGGATGTAAATGGGAATGAATTTCTTACCCACTTTCCTTGCAAGTGCGCAGCTCTAGCGAAGATCAGGTACAGCCATTTACGTAAATACCTCTTAAATGACCTTGAAGAGTTATCTAGCAACAGGATATGTGAAGGAATCCTTTGTAACTCTGCTGGATAGTTCTAACAAGCTATCCAAAAAAAAAGAAAACAAAAACAAGCACGAGTCGTGGCACCAAAATGGCACTACAAGGGCTAATTAGATTTTGCCCCTTAAAACCGCCACTCCTATAAGTACCCACCGAAATACTAAGACCCAATAGCTTTTGAAAACCGAAAAATTTAATTTTTATTTTTTTCATAACGAAAAATCAAAACAACTAAAAACATATCCAAAGTCACAGAGTCAATAGAGTATAAATTTCATTTCCACGTCCGTCTTAGTATCCACCATGGCTTGGATAACCGCCAACTCCTGGATGGCATGGAACTGGAGCCAAATGTGGTTGACAGCTGAACAAGTAATTCTTTGGGCATGGTGGTGGAGCATAAGAACCACCGGCATAAGCTGGAGCTGGTGCTGGTGCTGGTCCATAAGATGGTGCACCATAAGATGCAGCCAAAAGTCCTTCTTTTTTATCGGATTTATCGGCCAATGTGATGCAGATGACGGCAACCAAGGCGAATAAACAGGTTAAGAATTTCATTTTTAGAAATTGAATTGACGATTGCTGTTGCACTGCAAAGAACTTGAAGTAACTGATGAATAGTCTGGTAAATGAAAATGCTTTTTATAGTAGACACTTTACAAATTTTCATTTTCATTTTCTACTTTACACAAGAATATAGAACTGATTTGTTAGCACTAAAAAAAATTAAGAATTATTTTGCTGAATTGTCTGGTCTGTGGTGCGGATATGTGTAACTGCCGCAATTATTGAGAAATATGAAAATTCGGTTAGTGGGTTGCGAATCGAGTTTTGTTACCAAATAATTTCCGATTGGTCTCGATTTATAAAACGGATATGTCTTGTTGCAAGACAGATAACCCATTTAAGTTTTGTTTTTGTGAATTGAAGGGGCTTTTGGCTATTAGCTTGAAGAAAATAACACCCAAAGGTCAAAGGAATACTACGTGAGTTACTGGGCACTACTCGTATATGTGTGACAATGTTTTAATTCCAAGCTACTCATTCTCATGATCGTTGGTTTTTCCTCAACCGATCTGAAAATCCATTGTCGTTTCTGTTATCTTATCCTGTAGTCAACATTTTCAGCCAGAAATTCTAATGACTTAAGGCTCCTATAAACTGGCGCCTAGGTTCATGAGAGACTAGTGATGAGCAGATGCTAGAAACAAGGCTTCACAAGGTCTTTTTCCTGTAATGACAATCCAGATCTTGGTTTTGGTTTTATGGTCTTGAATTTTGAAATTAATTTTTAGTAGAGAAAATATGATTATGGGTGAAGTATGAAATGCAAAGACGCAACCCAAAATGCAAGAGGAATGAAACTAATGGAAGTTGGCGATTCATTTGGTTTATATATTATGAATGGTGAAAGTAATTCTGATAAAAGCGAAAAATATCCGTTTGTGCGGCGGCAAAGCTGCTGTGTACCAATATCTGGGCCCCCGCGCAATTAACACGGCTTCGTCCATCAATGACGTTGTCTAATAATAAACGGGGGCAGAGCAAAGTACTGGTCTTATCGTAAACATCTTCAGATGACGCTACCGAAGGTCGATTTGATCAGTCACAAGTTGTCGGTCATAGGTCTTGTTAGCGGCTGGACCACCGGTAGTCCCTACCAGGATTTAAATCACGGTACCATGGGAGTCAGGAGATCTCGGTCCGAGCCTGGCTTGAAGAGGTAGGGCCCCTTATGGTGAGCGTCATGGTGGCTGTGGTTTAAACCCAAAGTCGCGGGAAGGGTCTTCCTTTGGTTGACCCAATGTAGAATTGCAATAAGTACTGGGTGCTGCGACCCTAAGATCAATAAGAGGTTTTAGGTCGGCCTCGACTCATACCAAGGGTGGAACTTGTCCCGGCAACACGTATCCTTGGCAAGGCGTATCCTTGCCCCCATGAATGTATGGGCATCCCGTAAACATAAGTCTACATGACAGGTGGTTTACGTTAAAAATCAATAACAATTATGTAAGTTAAATCCAGATAATGGGATAATCGAGGACTATAAACTGCTATAGAAGGAGATAAAGTAGCGGATTACCGGCAGATTCTAAATCAAAACATTCAGGTAGTAGAAAGCTTTGTATTGGAGATATATTTAGAACAGGTAATGAAATCTTCATATCCGGCTCACAGACAATCGCATACGATCGAACCGAAAAAGAATGAAAAGTGGTCTTTTGGATGGCTTAGACCACTTCGAAAGCATACCAATCTTTGGTTTAGAGACTCTATATTGAATCTAATAAAATTTTTAAGAAAACCAGCAAGGAGAAAAAATAAGGTTCCACGAAACATTCACACTTACATGCTTTAGGGACCCTTAAGAATTTTGGATATCAATTAAAATCCTTAATGGAAAAAGTCTCCAAATCATGGTTAAGCGCTTTCTCTACAAAATCACTTCGATAAAGTTCTGAGCCCAGTTATCATTGCACCGCCTATTTTGTATGCAAAACCAAAACCTTCATTGGTCAATGACATTCATGATTCTCATTTTATTCATATGGAAGTCCGTCTCATAATAAACAAACTGGAAGATGAAAAAACACCAAGAGCAGATAAACTTACTGTGGAAATCTTAAAATTCGGGACAGTGGCTCTGCTTAAGAAACTTACCGACATGTCTATAACTTTTGTTGAGACTGAAAACATATCAAATCAGTACAAGGAATCGATTACACAACCCTATCCACAAAAATGAAAACATTTCTGAACCAAATAACTATCGTTTCTCAATGTTTCATACCAAGCCTTTGTCTCATTTTTAAACAACCGACTATGCAAAATGGATTGGGTGACCTACAAGTTACAGCAAAAAGCTTAATGAATTTCAGACTGGTTCTCGGTGCATTTATTCGATCAGTGATAACACATTTGTCCTTCGAAGAGGGAATACCACTTCAGAAATGAAGCTCTATGTATTTTTCGTGGACACATTAGATAGAAGAACCTAGTTGTAGTTACACGCTGTACAAGGACGGAATTACATCAAAGTTTGGAAAGGTCTTAGAAAACCTCTATGATCGGAACTATTCAGCGGTATGGGACGTATATGACGTTCTCAAATCGTTCAGAGGACACCCTTGAGTCCAAAATCTTTTGGCTTTATTTATTAACTATCTAACTGATTATCATCCAGGTGAAATAGAGTTTGCAGGAATATTGATAAAAGGAGGCCCTTTCCTGACTCTCTTGCCCTATTTGCATTTTCACCTGGAACTCTATAGGTTATATCAACCGACTGTCTGTTGTGGAATTTGACGGCGAATCTGAGAAAATCTCAAGTGGTGGTCTTTAAAAAGGAATCTGTCTAAACGTCAAAAAAACAAGTAATTTTCAAACAACTTTATCGCCCCTAGTACAAAGTTTTCGTAGTGGTGGTCGAATCAGCTGTTAAGAAAAGATTAAAAGATATGTCCTTCTACCAAGGAATACACCTTATTATTATTATTATTATTATTTATTGAAAGTATTTAGTATTTCTCAATGGAAGTTTGCCAAAAAGAAAAGGAGTGTGAGGACTACGGTGACCTAGTCTTTGACGTAAGCCTACAGGGAAGTTGTAGCAGAAATTTTGAAGATGTTCTTTATAACCTTGTCTTTAAACAAGATGAGAAATATAATTATTGTAGATCAGACTTATAGGGTTTTACAACATAATCTGTGTGAAAGGAGATGAATGAATTTCATTACTTATCGCGATGAATTGCCTATTATTTGCAGTTTTTGAAACCTGTCAGTAGGAGAAGATCTTGAAAGAAGTATGCAGAATCTTTCTTGGAAGTGATCTAAAAGCCGAAGCAGAAATACCAGCGATTCTTAACTCCAATGCCGATGCAAAACAACTATGTTTTTGTTATTAAAAACTCACCATATACTTTGCAATGTCAATCGAGCAGATAAAGTCATGCTTTAAAGATTTAATGTAAATAAAGAAAACTATGTAAATTGCAAATAACCAATCAAAAGAATCTGAAAAACCTAAGATCTTAAGAGCGATATCAAACTGTTTAGAATCTCAGGAGATGCATAGAAGTTGCAGGAGCTGCCAAACAAATTTCTTGCTCTAACATTCCGCAGTAATTTTGTGACCATAAATTTATAGTTTTTGGAACATATTGCAACATCACCTTGTCGCAGTGTCTAATAGAAAGCTATATAACACGTAGACCCTTCGAAAATATTGATGTCAATACTCAAGACAGCGCTCTAACTTACTCGAAGTTGATGCCTTTAAAGTTTTTCAGAACCACTCGTATACAGGTTAAAGTTTCTGCAACCTTGGTAAAAGCTCACACAAGCAGCAATAAGCTGCTGAAGTTTTCCAGAAGTATATAAATGAAAGTTTGTGGCTTAATTCGTCTTTACATAAATCCCTGTAGAACAGGAAATGCACTGCACCAACTAGACTTTTGAGATACAAGCATGGCGATAAAATCGACAGTTCTAAACTCATGGAAAAATTGATACAAAAAAGTTGGGATCAGCCCACTTGAAATTAGATTGCCCATGTACCTATCAATAGGTGGAACTCATTTCGGGTATAGTGCATTCGAACTCTAACCTCATTCGCATGTCCTGAGCATACCCCTCTCAACAAAATACTGCAAGAGAGCTTAACTTCCAATGTTTAAAGAGGCGAAAGATTGTGATGACCCTTCTCGACCCGTCCTTAATATTTCAGAAATTCTCGAATGCTTCCACTAAATTAAGATTTAACCTTTAACCGAACAATAAATGTGACGCTCATCCTTTTACAATCCATTTGTGTTTTTGAGATTAATTCCCAATAATATTTAAAGTACGTTGAGAGTAGAAACACAAGAATTGCGCGAAACTAACAAGCCAACTCCAGAGGTATCATATTTCATAAGTCTATTCGACATTGGACATAATGGAAAGAACGCAGCAAGCTGCTAAAGGACCGTTTGTGATTTTTGAAGCAGAAGCGGCAAATGCGGGTTTAACGATCAATAAATTAAAAACAAAGTATGATATATGGTATCAACAAAGAGGGATACACGACATCGTCGCTTTGAAGTAGTAAAGGACTTTAGCTTCCTCGGCCCCATTATTAACTCCGACAAAACCATGTCAAAAATTACTCTTACTCTACTGCATCTCAGGGTTTAGAAGGCAATTGAGTAGTAAAGTCCTCTCGAAAAGACTTAGATCATAACAGTCCTGTTTTACGGCGCTTACTGATAAAAGTTGCTGAAATACTTTCGGGCGTCGAGTAATTGTCGACCCAGTTACATCAATAAAGACTAGAGGAGACATTTAAACGTGCTGCACACGTGATGCCGACCTCGTCAGAAAAGCTCGAATAACCCGACTAAGATGGCTGGACCCCTTGAACGCATCAGCGCCCCGGCCTGGAAAATTGTTTACTCCAACTCAGGGGGACACCGCAGTGCAGGACAGGCTCATCTTATACGGCGCATACAAGTAGAAGGGGACCTTAGCTAACTTCGTGTGCGCAACTGAATGCACCAGGAAAATTACCGCCTCAGCTGGGGGGGCATGTTAGTTGAGCCATTGAATAAGGTATAAAGTCTAAAACCGCAACTGCAAAAAACCGGTAAAAACTTTGTCGGCCGCATGTCCCAATACCTCTTACAGAGATCCATCTCAGTCAGTGCAGGTAAAAAACGCAAGAGGAAACAATGCCAATAGTGGTGTCGGACATAGAATGGAGCCCTGCGGAGCATCATAATTTCTTTATGATGTGAAGTTTCAAAGCTTAAAATGAAATGCTGATCTTCATACCTATCTTACAAAAAGCGTATGACCAAAACAAGAACCACAAGGTTAAGAGCTATTTTCCTCATCACTACGCCAGGCTGTAGCGAAGTTTTTATACTCAGAAAATTATACCTTCAGTCCTGTGACTGATCCCTAAAATTGAAATTTCGGTCACGTGTAAAGCTAGGCAAAGCGACAAATTTCGTCGAATGTTCTGAGTGTGAGCATTCTACTCTATACTCTTCGCCCTGTCTAAGATACTGCGGATCTTAAGCTCACGGATGGATATGTAAATATAAAACTTCTTCGAATATTTGTCGTATTTCCACCTACAACATTGTACTGATAACCGAGTTCTTAGAAGCATATACCTGCTTTTTGTCTTAATAAAAACTGACTCATTCCATGAATCGACGTGATATGAAAGTGTTTTCTATCGGTATCCGGTATACACATACTAGCACGTACTGAGTCATTTAATTTTTTTTTATTATTTCAAGTTAACTGAAATTAAAGCTCTAACTATGCTATTTTCGGCAATAAAGTCCTCCACTTGGTATGCTAACTACTTCCATGAATTGGTGCTTTTTTCCAAACTGAAGCTGTTGACTTTAATCGTACGCTATTTACGATCAAACCAACAGTACGAGTACGCCAGAGCCTTTTTCCGATAAACCCCGCAAATATTCACAGGCGACTGACAGTTTTATTTTTTTAACTTCAAGTCAAATATTTGCACTAGATAGTAAGCAACAACGATAAATCTACAGGTTTTGCCATAGTCTGTCTCTCTGTTTGTCAGACGAAATTTGCATAATAAATCGTGACTGAGCCATTCGACCACAAGCCACTCAGGATTGCAAGTAGACTTTTACCCAATTATGATGGAGGTAACACAGTTTAACGATTCGACTAAGCGAGCTACTGTTTAGCATACGAAATCTTCTCGCGTTTGCTATCCGAAATTTTTAACGAATGTCACCAACGACCACAAATTGCCACAAATAAATTGGGGCTAGACAATGAAGAATAAAAAAAGACACACCGAATCTGCGACCACAATTCGTGACCTACAAAAATACTATACAATGAAATTCTTTGGATTTATGATTTATTATTACTCGTATTTATTATTGGTATTTTCGTTTTTAATAATGAAATTGATTTAAGCCAAAAAATTGGGTACTTAATGGAATTAAAATTTTGCGTTCAGATATATTGCCTTGAGGAGGTTTAACCACATGACATTCCTCGCTAATCGATGTCAACCAGTTCCATAGTGAGTGGAGTTTGTAATCGACTGCGGAATACTAGTAAGTGGCAATGATATGTTGCATTGTTTACACCAGGTGTTAGACACAACGTACGTATAAAAATAAATCTTTGAATTAATCGTTTTTATTTTTTGATAAGCTTTCATTTTTGGCATTTGCATTTTGGGTCAATATTTTTGTGTATTCTAAAACTCTAAAACTATAATTGGCAACGCAATTGAGATGTTGGAATTAACGATTTCTAAGTCAGATATCAGCTTCAATTAGGTCAAATCCAGCTAACCGGACTCACGACATCGCCTAATCAATCTCCAATTGATCCAAATTACATTCTTCTTCCTTAACTAACCATTGAAATACATAACGCGTATATTTACATCTAATCTTACATACTTCTCCCACGTATTCACATTCTACTTTTTAGGTTGGCTAAATTCACGAACCTGCTACCATTCTATTGTGCATGCCGCCCTATCTTGGATCACTTCGTTAGTGAGGTCCAGCTTTTGCTGATGGTTTTGTATTGCAGTGATCCAATTATTTTGCTTTAGGCCTCTTCTTCGAACTTCTCAGAGAACTTAAGCCTCTATTGGTCGAAATTCTTGACCACCTTCGTAGAACACGGCGAAACAAGCTGCTTTGCTCAGCCTGAAGTTCTTTCACAATCAGTTTTTTTTTATATGGGGACTTCCGCGAATACGTGTACTTCTTATTACAATAGATCATGTTTTGTCAAACTAGCTGATTCGTAATATTTTCATTTACGTCGCTGTCATTTGTCCTTTGCACTTCTTGCATATCGTTCAACATTGCGATGCGTATGTTAAAGGCGGGCAAACCTTCAACATAATACAGTGGAATTTTTGCTCCATTTATTTGTAAGTTACTCCACGTTAAAAATAAGAGCGAAAGAGCCTAAGTATTTAAAATTATCACAATTTTCCGAAAAAACTTAACACGTGCTCCGGCATCTTCAGAGTAGTCACACCCTCTTGAGTGTTGAGTTATTTTTTAAAATTTGCCTGAAGGGTTTTCACATCATTGCACTATTATCTTCGAAAATAATAGAAGTCGTCCCGGACATTAGCTTGGTGTACTCCAACATTAACTTATTCCCGCTCCGCACTTAGTTGTGGTTTTAACATCGTACCGCATGTCACTCTTATAAAGGTTTCGGGTACACTTTGAGATCTAAGCGCTCTGAAAACCCTGTCGAACACTTTTTCCAAGCCGATGAAGACGATATGCTGATCTTTTGAATCTTCCCGATGGTTTTCCATTCTTACCCGTAATCGTGTCATATGTCGACCTGCCTCCCACAAATCTTCGGAATTTTATGCGGTTTCTCGTATTGCTTTGCCCTTAATACAGTTTGATTAGAGCTCGGACTACCTCACATCATTTCATTGAACAAAATTCTTTTTCTTCTAGCAAAGATATCTGAGAATCTTCCTATTCCCTGTTAGAAGGTATCCCTGCTCATCTTTTGAATCTCTTGCTAGCCTTTTAAAAGCTGTGCCGCAATCTTAAAAATGTTAACTCGTTTGCAATTTTTACTTACTTGTAGGTTGCGAGGATATCTCTTCTAATTCCCGATACACTGCTCCTACTGCTAACGCATGTGCTCTAGCTACCGCTTTCTTCAACTCTTTCTATAAAGTTCATATCCTAACTCGGTCGAGTAGTCCACTCTTCAATTTGATCAAAATTACATAGATCTAAGATCGATCTCTTATATTTAAGTCATGATTTGACTAATATTCAGAACCAGCGATTCACTAGATATTAATTCAAGTTAACTTCGATGCAGTTCCTTAATTTATCATATAAAAAAGTGAAGTAATAGCTAAATTGACTTCCCTGTGGCTTTTTTTTAAGAATCGGAGGTCTTAATGAGCGCATTACTAACGTGTATGGACTATTTTGGAATCTATATGTTCTTATTTAGCGTTAGAAGGAAGCTTTCCTATTTGTGTTTTACACGATCCTTTGACTTCATTCTATACGTACATATGTATATTATACAATATAAATACGTTGTGTGTGATACTCAAATGGAGTTAGAATCATGCTTGTCAGCGGTGGGCAACTTCTTCTTCTTCACCATTGAACGATCTACAGGGATCTATCTGCCTACAATCTAAGTACCGAATTCTTTATTCCTGCAGTCTTTAGCTCACGATCATTCTGTACATTTCAGAAGATGAGCACTTTTCAAATGACATTGTCAAATTTCTTTGTGATTGCTCTGCAGCATTAACATTTATACCTTGGCTATTGTACTTGAAATATCTGGAGTTATATAACAAGAGACTATCACCTTCCAAAGATCCAGATATATTAAATATTGAAGAATACAATTTCTCCTAAAAAGTGTATAAGCATAAGACGTTTCTGAAAATTTTCTCTCCTTTTACCCACTTAAATTCGTGGGCGTCCTCATGTCGCGGAACCAGATAGTTCCCAAATTAACTGGAAATACATAGTTGAGAACTCATTACAATAGAATTCTATGTACTCTCTCTCTTGTGTTCTGTATTAGCATGGATAAGTCCTAAGGTAAGATCTCTCAAACGCCGAATCCATTCCAACAAGCTCACGCGCTGAATCCAGTTGAATCTACTATTGCGTTCCCATCCTTTTCTCTACGAATTTCTGTTCGGGATTTATGACTTTGGAATTTTTTTTGTTGACTTCCTGGTAGAATTTCCAAACATCATTTCTGCAGTAGCATCTCTCAAAAGTTTTGGTCTCGACTATATCCACTAACTGGCAAAGTTCATCCGGTTTTTTTTTGTAGTCGTTACATCAGATGCTTCGTTTTTGATAGTTTGATGCTGGAAGCAAAGAATTTCTCAAGTTCTGATAGACTTGAGTAAATAAGATTTTAATAGTCTCTTTTTATAGTAGCGTTTTGATGTTTTTGGATATCTACCCTGATTACGACAAGTAGTGTTCATGATCATCGATCGCAATGCGATCTCTATATCATACATATATGGGTGACAGTTTTCTGATCAGGTGACGGCCAGGTCTCCTTGTGTGTGTGTGTTTTTTTTTCATAATTAGCGCGCACTCATGAAGTTTTTAATATCCTTAAAATGTTTGCACACAGCGTGTTCGAAGGAAACTTAGAGAGGAAGAAAAGAGAGGTACCGATGTACGTTGGTCTTATATGTTTGTAAGTTACAATGACTAGGAGCTCGGAAACTCGTGGTGGCTATAATGACATACGTATGTATTCGTAGTAAACATAAATATACCATATTGAGTTTTCTTCGTCAAAAGGCTTAGATTTTGATTTTGTATAATTCATGTTTATGCACTGAATTTTACCAAAGTATACTTAAGTTACATCAGTTACATCTGCAAGGTCAGAATTAGCATATTGTAAGGCGATGGTGCTTTTCTACATCGAATGCCCTTCTCTTTTCTTAAGCCTGGCTCTGGCGCAGCTATACAGAATTTTCTTGTCGGAAATTCAATGCTAAGTGATGTTCATAAACACACATAATAGCTGATAAGATTATATTTCCATTTCTTATTTATTCCACACATTAATACATTCTGTACGCTTTCGTTAAAGTGAAGTGCCCTGTTTCTGACTCTTGATTTCTTGAACACACAATATTTCCGTATCTCGTTTTCCACCGATCTTCGTACCATGCATTCAGACTAACCCGTTAGTTTCCATAGATACTTGTGCCTCATGTTATAATCAAAATTTGGCGTTGAAATAACTAGATACAGAAATATGAAAATACTTATCTTTAATTGAAAATAGCATGAGTAAATTGAATTATTAAGTGACTCATAATTAGTTAAGTATATCAAAGCTCATAACAAAATCGCGCAAACAATTCGACTTAGTAAACAACATGTTATTCATTTTTAATATTTTCCTAGGTAGAGTCGGAAAACGTGTAAACAAGACTCAATGGCTTCTAAAATATAGCGTTTTATTTCTGTTGATAAAATACCCGTGATAATGTTGTCAAAACAAAACAATTTACAAAGCCATGTTTTTATATGATATTATCCATGTATGTTCTGCCATCGAGCAAGATTAGCTCCTGTAGTTGGAATAATTTCATTTTCTGTATTTTTTCCGTTCCCTGCAGAAAGAAGTCTGCGCACCTCTAATAGGAAGCGCTATTTTATATTAATAAAAAAAAAACATCCGCGTGCTGTTGACTAGCGCCACATGGGCATAGTACCCCGGCGTGTAAATTCCGGACTTTACAAATTCATTTGTAAAGATCCCTCGAAATAATAATAATAAAAAAAACATTTTCTGAAGAACTATCTGAAAAATATGATATTTTATTCTTCGACTCCGAGTCTAGACAGAGATAATCTGGAAACTGAGGGAGGACGAAGCTGTAGTTATTTCACACGACATGCTGTGGAAAGCTCTTAAGCATTCCGGATACGTTTAAAGTAAAAAAAATGCAATGCATATAAAGGGAGATTTTTGTAGAGGTTTGGTTTTTAAACTGGCAACACTGTTTCTACAGATTGTCAATTTGACAGTTGTGGTTAGTACGTTTTGCCATATTACGATGAATAAATTAACGTTAGAACAACGCGCGTACTTTGAAAACCATGGTTCGGTTCACCAAACTTATCGTGCGCTACGTCCATTTTACGGTCGACATCTAATCAAGTTATTTGGAACACGATGAATAATTTTCGCACAACGAACACTCTAGTGGAGAATACACATCCTCAAAAACGACAAACAGTGCGAACAGAAGAATTAATTGCCGTTGTGAAGCGCAGTGTTGAGGAGAATCCGAATGAGTCAATTTGCCATCGCGCACAGCAACTGGAGCTATGCCCATCCACTTTGTGGAAGATTTAACAAAACGATCTTGCTTATAAGATCCAGCTTGTGCAAAAGTTGAAATCACGTGACTATTATACGCGTCGTAGGTTCGGGAATGGGCCGACAACATGATTAAGCTTGATCCTCATTTTTAACGCAAAATTTTGTTCTCCGATGAGGCCCATTTCTGGTTGAATGCCTTTACAAACATTAAAACTAACTGTTTGGTGTGCTTTATGGGCTGGTGGAATCATCGGCCCATATTTCGTTAAGGACGATGCCGGCCAGGATGTTACCGTCAATGGAGAGCACTATAAAAACATGATTTCTAAATTCTTCGTTCCTCAGTTGAATGGCATTGACATGACAGAGCTTTGGTTTCAACAAGATGGCGCAACATGCTACACGGCGCTCGACATCATCAATTTATTTCGGAAACATTTGCTGAGCGCATAATTTCGCGTAATGGACCTGTGAACTGTCCTCCACGATCCTGTGATCTCACACCTTTATAATACTTTCTTTGCGGGTATGTGAAGTCACTAGTCAATGCCGATAAACCAGAGACGTTGGACGATTTGGAAGTCAACATTCGCCGTCTAATTGCTGATATACGCCCCTGTTGCTCGATAAAGTTGTCGAAAATTGGACTTCACGATATAACCGATACATATGATACATATGAATTGTCTATAGATATAAGCATCGCACTAGTGTATCAATATTTTTCAGAGTCACGCCTTTGAAGAGTTATGAGCTGACGGAAATTACGGCGATATTGCTCTTATAGGTCTAGGCGTGAGTTTATCATTGACTTTGACAGCGGAAGCAGTAATAACCAGCCTCTTTTTTCTTTTGTTGCATCATATCGACCAGAATTCAGGTCTGCAGTCACGGTTCTGTACATGAGCATCGCTCTTATCTTTAAGGCCATTGTTTCACCAACAATATATTGTCTGATAGAGTTGTCACACTGATCTGTTTTTGACATTTGATCATGAAAAGACTTAGCCCGGCATGGCGTCTACAAATTATTTAGCTGTATTACGAAAATCAACGTTGTACGAGGAATGTGTTTCGTGCGCTTAGAGCAACTTATGCTCCACATAATCGGCCTACCGAACGCACAATTCGCTATACCATCGACGAAAAGTTTGAAACGCAATTTTCATTATTGGATAATACGTAACCAAATAGACCACAACCAGCATGTAGTAAAGAGAATATAGTGACGGTAGCCAAGAGTGTACGCGATGACAGTAATGAATCGGTTCGGAGTGATGAATTAACAGCTTAACTTGTATTCAACAACTTGGCGTATTTTACGCGAGTATCTTGGTTTAAGAGCAAACAAAATTCAATTCGTGCAAGAACTAAAATCGTCCGACCTTCAAAATCATCATCGTTTTAGTCATGGCTGTCTTGAAAAGCGTCAAGAAGATCCACTGTTTTTGACCAAACTAGACCTCTAGACTTTTCCTATTGGGGCTACATAAAGTCTAAACTTTACATGGATAGGCCGGCTACGATTGAGGAATTGAAGGCGAACATTACTCGAGTCGTTGGCCAAACACCACTCATAATTTTCGAACATCTGAAAGAAATAATCTTCAAAAAATAAATATGAGGAATAGTTCTTTTGCATGATTATGAAGATTACCCAATAAAATTGAATTTTTTGATTGTTTTTTTTTATTTTTTTGGAGAAAGTAACTCTAAAAGAATCATTCTTTACATGCTGATAAAAGTTGTGAAATCGATTTAAGTGTGCACTTTTCTATCACATTGCAACACTCAATTCCAAGAACAAGTGTAATCTTTTGCAACAATACAATCCAGGTATTTTGCGTATTATAAATGTTATCCATTCAAAGAGCGCTGTTGTTAATTTTGTCGACTACTAGAATTGGTGCTTGCGTTCGATTCCCAGGTCACACACTGAGATACAGAAAACAAAGTTCTGACGTCACCAACCTTCAGTTACTTTGCAACGCGAAACCTTTAAAATTGAAAATGCTACTCGTATCAATTTGTTACAATATAATTAATGTTTTCCTTTTAATTTCAGAGATGTTTCATCTCAGATAGGCGGCAAGACTGCAAAAGACTGTCAGGTTTTCTAGTGTATGGCGAGAAAATGTTTATTGTTACCGATTTTTATTATGAATATCAAAAGCGAACTGTTCACCAGGGAACTGTTATATGTATACATAGGCGGATATTAATCAGGATGTGGAAAAACCGGTAGCAATGGCTTCATGTTATTGGGCGTGCCTCCAACAGGAGTTTTGTTTTGTTAAAGGTACCATCAGATATTCAACTGTATTCCGATCCGCTCCTTTTTAGGATCTCAACCATTCCAGTGGATGCACCTAGAAATTTTACCACTTCATGGACCTATTCAGCAGATTTCTGTTTTCTTTACTAATGCGCAGGAATCCAGAACTCCTGGAAATAATTTTCTGCAGTGATTTTCCTAAGAAGAAATGCCGGTTCAAAGCATCTAATGAGACAGTATTCAGATGTTAAAAAGCCCCGTTTAATTTTTGTTCTAATGTGGTTGACCACGGCACTCTTCTTGAAACACAACATATTCCTATTTATTTCCTATTTCTGTTGACGTCATCCGGTCGCGGGTCGGATATGCCTGGCGGAAATAAACAGCTAAATTTCGAGGCTTTCTAGTGAATCTGTGATGTTAATAGTTTCCATCACCACAAATCATAGCGCAGATCATACCTAAGGAACGGCAATTGAAACTGAAATTCACTTCAAGGTTCCCTTCTTTAATGTGTTTAGTAGTAGTATTAGCTTATTCAGGAGTTATTGAGAAATTTGGAAAGTTGAGCTTTGATCGAGGCCTCCAAGTTATTATTTGTGGGAAATTATTAATAACAATCCAAACCGCAAAATTTTTAGGCAAAATTGACTATTTAATTTGGACGATGTTCGACAGTAATTTCATCTTTCCGACTAAGAAAACGATTGTATAGCGAAATCTAAACTAAAGACCAATAAGGCTGCCGGACCAGAGGGACTGGCTGTTGAATTATTTACACCAGCGGGGAGCATAAGGCAATTTATTTGTTAAATATGGTAGGATCAAAATACCGCTAGTAAAAGGAATTTCAGCATCATTTGCCTGATTCGAAACACACAAGCCAGAGGCACAATTCAAAAGTCTGTATAACTGTTACTATGATCACATGAACATTATGGAAAGAATTCAACCAGCTTTCACTGAAGCGTTTGCAGCCACTGAATCAACTTTAAATTTGAGATGGTAAAAAATTTTGTTCACTTGGGATCCGCTATAAATTCAAACAACAAAACCTCTGAGGAAGTCAAGAGAACAATTATTTTCTCCAATCGTTATTCATTTAAGCTAAGAAGGCAACTGAGAAATAAGTCCCTCTCACGACCAACGAAGAAAGCACTGAAGAAAATGAACGAATCGTGACATGTCAGAAGGGCTAGATTTTAAGGCTTAGGTGGCTATAACATGTTGAGCGAGGACACTCCATTCCGGAGTGTCTTTGAAAACATACTGAAGCGACCTTTACAAAAAGACCTCGTCATATATTAGGAGGTGCACTCAACCTCAACCAGCTCGGACTGCTACTCAAAATGAAGTAAGTAAGTATACTCCTAGTCTAGAAGGAGAAACATGGAACACCAACAGTGCCAAAACTCTGCTCAGTCTCTCGAAAAGTCTGTATTAATAAAGGAACTTTGTGGTGTAATGAAAAATAGATTCGCAAAAGGCGAAAAGAGTACGAGTATTCCGACGACGAACCCCACAAATTGAGGATGTGTGATCGGACAAGACAGGATGAAATTTCTTGGTATTAAACTGGCTCACGATCTTATTAAAGATGAGTGGGAATCGGTTGCCAAATCAGCAGAGGGAGATTACGTTTGTTTTGCTGGTTAAAGTAGTGCGACACGAGAAAATGTAACAACATACAATACAAGTGAAACAAATCTTGTGGACAGTGATAGGGAAGCATCATAACACCACGAAAGATAAGTCAATACAAGGTGAGAATTAATGTATGACCCTGTATGATATATCTTTGGAATAGAATAAAAAAAATTAAGGGCAGTCCAATCACGTGATCTTGCGGACCAAAACACTGACGAATTGCTCATCAAAAACATCGTGATGATTATTCCGCGTTCTTTGGGAGCATAGCACTCCAGTGCTTATGCACACAAATTCCAATTTTGTTTGCTTCATAAATGTCAAAACCGAATTGACATTCGACGCCATTTTTAATATCCACGGCACTTTCCGATAGGGTCATGCATTATGGCGCACCCTGTACAAGCAATTCCAACTATTTTGATTCTGAGAAAAGAGAAACTCAAAGTTAAAGTAACATTACATACTATCCTATTCGAAGTTTCGGGAAAACTCCTTAGTTTATTTTGTTCTACAGATGAGCGATTTACTTGTATATGTTACTCGTATATACATACTATATTTTAATGAGTAATAAGAAAAAACATGGGTATGGTACCTAGTCATTTGAAACTATTATCCGCTCAATAAATTGTGAAAATCATTTTATTTATTACAGACGACAGTTATTGTTGCAAACTGTTTAAAACAATGTAGGTACGGGGAAACGAATTACAAACAAATAATTGCATCGGAATACAACTAAACGTCACGTCTAACTTTGAACCTTACTTTCACCATCGGCATCGTTTGAGATACGGTTTTTTTATAATTTAATTTTTTTTTTCAAATTAATCTCACGTTTTAGCTCCATAAAATTTCCACACGATAATTGGATTTATTTCTAATTGATGGATAATGCATGAGATTTCAACTGGGAGTACGAGTAGTTGAAATATTTCAGAGAAAATCGCCGTCGAATTTCCTTTCACTTACAACAAATACAAAGTATTGTATGTATTACCAAGTACGTACTCGTATCTTGTGAATTAATTATTAATCTGTAGATATTTCCGTGAAATATCGTAGCTTGGTTTTTGTTGCTCATCATTTAAATTAGATGAATGTAAGCTTTATTTGATAATTCCATTTATGCTCATTGGAATAGTGAAGCTCAGAAATGTACAAACTCAATTGGAAAGTAACTTATTATGATGGTGCTACTTAGATCGACAAGCAACAGCACATTTTGACGTGATTCTTCAGTTTAACTTGTCAATCGCTCAATATTTTCTATGTAAATTGTTGCAATAATCACAAAATCAAGTACATAACGCACTGGTTACTTTCTCACCTTCATTGTCATTCAAGGATCCTACATAAACCATACGTGTAGGCTGAAATTGCGGCCTGTGTTTTCTCATCTAGTAATAATGCGGGGTAACCCCGCACAGCTTTATTGTGCTTAATACTAGCAAGTGGTATGGGGTGCGAGTAAGAGTGGCAGCCTTGAGAAAAAGTTTAATTAGGTGAAAGTCAAAGATAGCTTGGATTAACTTGGGTTCATGGTATCCATAATAATTCATTTATGAGCTAACATAAAAAGCGATGAGTGTCACGAGAATCAATGTTACTATTATACAATAGTAAAAAGCTGCTCAACAAAGAGTAGAGTCACCAATTTCACGACGCACGTGTGGTAAAGGATTGTAAGTTTATCTCTTTCAAGCGATCGAAATATGGTGGAAAGTTAAAACTATTAGTCAAAGTGAGACCCCGTAAAGCAAAACGGATAAATCTTCGCTGTAGATGGATGATCTGACTTGACAGACTTTTAGCGGCTCATTAAAAGTGATACATATAAGGGGGTTTGGTAACAAATGGGTCGTAAAATTCCTTAGACCAGCACTTTCGTCAAGAGAACGAAGTTGGCTTTCCTTATTATGTTATCTACAATACATACGCACATATGTGGGCACGGAAGTTCAGTTCATTGCCACAGATAACACCTAAATGGCGCATTTCTGTTACTTTGGAAACAGACTCGTTATCAATAAAGTAGGTCGAGATAAAGCTATAAAAGGTTTTCTAATGTATTTGGCACCTAGTGGAAAACCTGTTTAAGTCTTCTTCCAGCGCAAAAAAAAATGGTTAGAGGAAGACGAAATGTCCCTAATGATTTTAATCTGCGTATATTGATGTAAACGAATTTACAATGATGTATGTAAGTTTTCAGGATGGATAACACAGTAACTGGGATGGCTTCCTTTAGGTACTCCGGAAGGGGGTCTTATGGGTTTAGATACTATTGACCTACAGAAAACGCTGTAGTATCTACCTTTAAAGTAAGAAGTTATCTACATAATGAAATCAGATTGAAAACCAAGAGCCTTAAGGTTGAGAAAGATAACTTTGTTCGAATTAGAATTTGTGATAACTTTGCTAAAATCGGTAGAGCTTATATCAAATTCTTGGGCCATTTTCTAGAGCGCATAGAGTATTTGATATGAATTCTGTTAGGTTAGTAATTGTTGAACTATCCTTTAAGAATTGGAAATGGAAGGATTTTCAATGAAAAAACATATAAAATATAGTACAATATAGTAAAGGGTGTTTTTATTTGCTTCTTGGTTTTTCAATGTTCTATTTTTGACAGTTCACGCGTGATTAGTGACATTTTTCAAAATCAAACATACTCATTGCCGTTTCATAATGGAAAGACTTATACCCGAACAACGCTTATAAATTATTGAATTTTATTATAGAAAATTCGTGCTCTGTGAAAATGTTTTTCGCGCACTTCGACCATTTTACGGTCTTCATAATCGACCTACTACGCTAGCAATTCAAGCCATAGTCAACAAATTTCGTACCAATTTTATGCTATTGGACATCAAGCCACCTACCCTTATGCGTAGAGTGCGTACAGAGGAAAATATTACTGCGGTATCTGCCAGTATTAATGAGAACCGTGATTTGTCCATTCGTCGACGATCGCAGCAGTTGGAATTATGTTGCTCGACTACGTGGAAGATTTCACGTAAGAATCATGTTCTAAAACCTTACAAAATACAGCTCATGCAAGAACTGAAGCCCGAAGACCTGCCACAGCGTCAAATTTTCGATAACTAGGCCTTAGAAAAGCTTTTTTATCGAAAAATTGTCTTCAGCGACGAAGCTCATTTCTGGTTGAATAGGTATTAATAAACAAAAATGTCATATCTGGTCCGATGGCTATACATGAGCTGCCAATGCACCCGGAAAAATCCACTGATTAATGCGGTTTATGTTTTTCGTATTTACGAATTTTTTCAAAGATGACCGTGGAAAGAATAATGTTACCGTCAACGGCGCCCGTGTTGTTTAATGATTTCGAATTTTTTTCACCAAAAATGCACAAGATACCAAACATCATCGATGGACCACTTTAGAAATGAGTTCGGTGAGCAATTTATCTCTCGTTCTGGACCGCTGAATTGGCCGGCTAGATTGTGCGATTTGAGGCCTTTGGACTACTATCATTTCAGCCTTGAAAGATAACATTACACGTGTTATTAGCGATATACCAGCCAATATTCAATTGATTCAAAATTGGACTCTCCGTATGGACTACTTAAAACGTAATCGTAGTCAAAATGTACATAAAATAATCTTTAAAAAGTAAATGGCAAGCATTGATAAATCAACTCAAATAAAAATTGTATACACTCTTGCAATTTTCCGGTGTTTTTTTTTTTTTGACAATTAAAAACCAACCGCTTAAAAAATCACCCATTACTTTGACAATGGGCCTGTAATTTAGGATTTCGTCTTCTTGACCTTTTTGATGGAGAGGAATTATATAAGCATTTTTCTAGGAATTAGAGAAAATACCCTGTGGAATGGAGAGCTGAAAAAGCGTTGTGAGAAGCTGTGCCAAATAATTCACACATCTTTTTAAAATGATGGCAGGCGGATCAGCAGAGAATTCGCCCTTAAGTTTTTCAATCTTTTCTTTCACTAATTCTGGATTGTCTACAAAGATTCACCTCAAACTATTATGAAATTTAATGTTATATGTATACCAGGAGTTCCCTAACTGTGCGTCGCGACGATCCGAAAATCCGCACAGGTTGCCTGCACCATAGATGAACTCACCTAGATGGCGAACTTTCCAAATATTGGAAAATCAAAACCGGTTTTCTACTGATCGCCCCTAACCGTGTGACTAAGGCTGTGAATACGTGTGAATTGTGATCAATAGCAATTTCCATCCTTTTTTATACAAACCACGCCCATTTTAACCAAAAAACGTCATCCACATTACACACACTCGTGTAAATCGCTCTCATTCTAGCAATTTTACTTGTAAATTGCTCTCATTCTAGCAAATTTTGACAAAGTTATAGAGATGCAAAAGTGTTGGAATTCACTTACAGTGTGTCTGTGCGAAATTTAAGGGTTTGCAAAAATATTAGTAGAGTATGACATCTAGGTTAGTTTATCTATGGCCTGCACACGACCAGTATATCTTATCACCTCGCTCCCGCTTTCCGTGTTCCCACTCTTTCATTCGTTTGAAGGCTGGTTGTCACAAAGACCAGAAACAGAATCAGAAAATCTGTTTCTGTTTCTATATCTGTCTATTGCTGTTTTTTGAGGTGGTGTAGCAAAGAACAGAGACAGAATATCGTTTTCCTTTCTTTGCTGACAGTTCTTGCAAGTTAACACGTTACACTCCGTCGGACCACACTATTTGTTTTAACGGAAAGCTAACAAATAAGCCACAGCATTAATAGATAGATAGATAGATAGATACATAGATATATAGATATTTATTTTATTTTCATAGTTAAACATTTACATTCATTTTCTGTTGATTAAGCACAGCTTACACAGAGATATGATTATTAAAATCTTACTACTGAAAGATACAGTTGGTTTTGAAATGCTTTATCTATTAACAAATATGGTATGTTCGGTGACCACAGCATTAATAGTTTCAAGAAAAACATTAAAATAAATCCTTATCAAACTGTTCACACGATCCTTGATGACATTCCAGAATCCTTATCTCACCATTCACACGACCCTTTGTTTTAACGGAAAGATAACAAATAAACCACAGCATTAATAGATTCAGAGAAAACATTAAAAGAAATCCTTATCGAACTGTTCACACGATCCTTCATGAGATTTCAGAATCCTTATCTCACTGTGAATACGCGACCCTTCTAAGCATACCTAAAAAGAACAGCACACTGCCATACTAAATAAAGCATGGCCAAGGAGACCTAGAGGTAGTTTATTTTCGTCATCGGTATAAAAAACGAATTATTAATTTGATTTCAAGTGTGTTGTATTAATTTAAACATCGTAAAATGGATAACTTCATTCAAGTTAAACGAAAATGTGTTGACGACTCGAGAGAGAGTAGTAAAAAAAACTGTAGAACAACGAAAGAAGTACAGAAAATATCATGACCAATATTCAGATTTTGCATTTACCTATGTACGTTAGCAAAGGAAATGTGGAACTACCTCAATATTGTTTGTCATAAGGTGCTCGCAGCTGAAAGTATGCTTCCTAATAAATTGAAACGTCATTTTGAAACATCTCACAGTAATCTACAAGGAAAACCGCGAGATTTTTTTCTGTAAGAAAACTAAAAAAACAGCAATCAACATCCTTGTTATCCAGAGCATCTATTCCTTGCAAAGCACGGCTCGGCCTTTTAGAAGGTCGCTCACCGTATTGCTAAATGCAAAAAACCACATACCATTGCTGAAAATCTAATTTTACTTGCAGCGATTGATATGGTATCACTGATGATTGGAGAATCAGCGGCTAATGAAATAAAAAATATGGTATTCCTCTTTCTGACAATACTTTTAGTTGTCGCTTCCATGACATTGCTGAAGCCATTAATGAGCAAATTGTGGAAAAACTTTCTGGTGTATTTTCCATTCAGCTGGATGAAGCGACAGACAGTAATAATGACGCTCAATTAAATGTGCGGTACATGGAAAAAACAAATGTATGTTATTTTGCAAAAAAATGACTGATACCGGGAAGGCTTGTGATTTGTTTACGATTATAAGAGTAGATTCATACATGGAAGAAAATAATATTCAATGGGAAAACTGTGTCGGTGCGTGTACGGATGGAGCTCGAGCAACGTCAGGGCAATATGGAGGACTTCAAGCTGTCATTAAAATCAAGGCTCCAAATTCAAAATGGACGTATTGTATCATACATAGAGAGGTTTTGGCTGCAAAAAATGTATCACCTGGATTAAATCTTGTGATGGATATAATTATCAAAGTGGTAAACTTCATAAAAACAAGACCCGTGAAGTTTACAAGATTTGTGAAGATTTGGGAGCCGAGCATACATCTTTACTTTATTTTTGTAATTTTCGTTGGTTATCAAGAGGTAACGTACTCTCACGTGTATACGAATTAAGAAACGAGTTGTATGCGTATTTATTGACATTTATTTAAAGATACTGATTTCTTAATAAAAATGGCGTATTTTGAGACATATTTGATAAATTAAATAGTCTTAATAAATCGCTGCCGGGAAACGAAACGCATATACTGCAACTAGCTGACAAAATTGCAGCGTTTCAAAAGAAGTTGCTGTTATGGAAAATAAAAATAGAAGAGGAGCAAGGAAATACTGACTGTTTTCCTGTTTTGAAAGGCTTCCTGCAAGAAAAATCTGTTCAAGATCTGAAGACAAGTTTGCAATTGATATTAATCAACAAAGATAAACTTTTTCAATTTTGGAGCAACCTATCTCAAGAATATTCAACTCTCAGTACTACTAAACTGGCTTTTCTGCAGTTGCCGTAATAATGTCAAAGTACAGATCACAAATCAATTTGGAAAAAGAAATGAGAGTAGCGATTTCAAAACTCTAACCCCGATTTGAGAAGTTATGCTCATTAAAGCAAGCGCATCCTTCTCATTGATCGTACAATGAGTGTACTATTATATTTTTTGATAAATAAAATTAATTAAAAAAAATTTCAATTAAATAGAACTAATAAATAAATTAATTAATATTTGTGTCTACTAGAGCAAGAAACAAATATCTTCTTTTAGAAGGACGTCGCAAAAAAATTACAACCAGTAAAGGGAGTCGCTGTACAAAAAAGATCGGGAACCCCTGTTATATACTTCACTTTATGTATGTACTTATAACTATAAAACTAGTGTTAAAAAAAGCACTAAGAGAAAGCCGCTAAATGAAAACACTTTTTAAACGAAAATGTCAATATCTGGAACACTTATTTATTTTTAAATAAAATCGCACACTGCGCCGGCTCTGATGAATTACTCGGCGGAATATTTAAAGTTGGAGGGGATGGTTTCATGATTAATGTACATCAAATATGCAACTACAATAAATATGGTAAATATGGTATGACTAATCCTGGAGAAGGTCAGGTCGGGATTTACTATATTTATATTCACATAAGAAATCATCAATCCTTAAAACTTCAATCGTGTCGCGAAAGAAAGGCAATAAACCTGCGGTTTCTGATAAGAAAAAAATTAATTATCTTTTTAAATAACTTAAAAGATATAGCAACAATAAAACAACGAAAAGTGTAACATATTGTTGCGCAAAACGATCTGGAAATATCATAATTAAAAGAAAGTATTGCGAAAACTTGTAAATCTCGCAAAATTCACGCAGCACACTTGTTGTTTACCTTTTGTTTGACAGCTGGGTAAGGTGAGTTCTATTTGACGTCCCTTTCAGTGCATTCAGCACATGCGGACGAATTTGCCAGCAATAGGGTCAAGAAGAGGAAGAGAGAAAAAAATACCAATAGCAGCAAAAACTCAGTGAAAGAAAATTTACCGTTTCCTGTGACGTAGACTTCTCCTAATAGAAGCGGTTTGGGAATGTGCGGTAGATTTCAGCGTTCCAAGAGAACCAAACAGAGGAAGTGGATAATTTTTAAAGGAAAAAACAACAAGTGTGGGAAACTGAATGGCGCTTACAACGAGGAGACAAATTTGAGAACGGGGAAGTCGTTAAGCAGCAGTCAACGAGCAAAGCAAACTGCCCTGATTAAATTATAAAAACAAAAACCGCAAAAGCAATCTAAATAAAAAGTTGTAATCTCTCGGGAACCAGAATTTGTTGGTAGTTTTATTTATAAATTTAATTCGTTGTTGTGGCGAGACATTTTGGGTTGATTACCTTCTTTTTGTAACAAAATTGAAACCAGAGTTGTACATTTTCAAAAATATATCGTACAACAGACTATCTGCGATTTGTTTTATAAAAAAAAAAATGTAAAACTTGAAATCGATTTTTTTTTATCAGAGAATGTTTATGGTGTTATATTGCGTAAGAAACTATCTACGTGACTTAAGTTTAAAATATCAACGTTTAATTTTATGGCTTACACGTTTATTTTTACATTGGTTTTGGCGCCCTCCCGGGTTATTAGCTTAAAACTTGAGAGCACGATTGAATCAGTATCGCTTTCTGATTGATATTATTTGTAATGATTAAAAACTTAAAATTATTTGCACGGATTTTATAAAAAGGTGGCTTGGCCATATAATTCTTCAGTAATAGAAAAATTAAGGGAGTTTTTCCCGAATTTGCAAATAGTAAAATACAAACAATCAGTTAGCTTGTTATGTTAGTTATGTACTTCATAAATTTTGAATTTTTTGTAGTTATAATGAGCTTATTGCCAACTATACTTTAAATTGCCCAAAGTATCATTAAATTATTGTATTTCTTCTAAGAGAGTCATCTACATAATATTATAGCTTTTAAAAGGATATGAAAGCAATAGATTTCTCTTAGAATGCATACAATATTTTTTTTTTTTATAATAAATAGAATATACAATACAAACATTGTTTATCACTCGCAAATGCATCACTTAAAGAAAAATGAGTAGCAGCACATGGCTATAAATCTTTGTCCAGTCCTTTGTCGCATTCGAATGCTGAACAATCTATAAGGAACTGTCGCAGAAGAACCTTACCATCTTACTGCCAATTAAGGCTGTTGTTCTAAAATTTCTAAGATGACATCCCTGGCTCCAAAATCGAAGGCTTTCCGCTAAAAAATAATAGCACATGGCAGGAAAAATCGATGGCATGTCAGAAACTGTTTTGGGGGAATTTCTACAACTGGACATTTAAAAAAAAAACATGTACGGATTAATTGAAAACTTTACTAACAAGTTGTAGTTTACTCCGTTTTTAGCTTTAGGCATTGATATCCCTGACACCTCGCTGTATATCAAGATGATCCAAACCGTGGAAAATATCTTTTGAAGAATCCTCCCCTCAAAACGGCAAATGAAATTCTCGTCTGCTTTTGTAAGAGCTTACTCTTCGATTTCGTAGAGGATTGGGATAAGTAGGGTTATATACACACTACACAGTCTCCACCATCGAAGAGAGCTTTGTTACTCAGCTCGAAAGCAGAACAATTAGCAAAAGTTATTCTTCGTTTGAACATAATTCTTAATAGTGCTATCCAGATGAAAGAGTCCAGATGAAAGATGAAAGAGTCAAGCTAAATAAATGCTTGGTGTACTTTGTTTAATTCAGAATTCTTACATCGGGATGAACTTTTATATATTTTTCTGAGATCTGCGAAGATAGCAGAAGCTCTTTTCTTCTCTTATTTTTCCTCCTTCAATCACAGGTTGCACTGTAATGTTGTATTTCATTTTCATTACTTTATCGTTAGTCCTACCTATTCTGCATGTTTTACAAGTAATAGTAACTATTCCTGCATGTCACTCCCTATCACACAATGTGTGAGATAGAACTGAATACTTCTACTCACTCTCTGCAATCTCCTGGTCCAATACAAGTACAAGTCAAACCCTTGTTTGACAATTAAAACAACGTCGAACCATTGAAAAACCACAGATGCCATAACTGACAACATTTTTTCATATTACGCCTTGGTACAAGCTTAGATAGGGCCATTCAAGACTTTTGAAACCGGAGAAAGCTAACAGCCGACCAAAGAAGTAAAGATTCTTTGTTTAAGTTACCGACTCTTTGGACCTATGGTTGGTGGGCTTAGCGTTAGGATGAAGACGTTATACCTTATATTGTAGTAACGACACTGGTAGGTTTCCTTTTTTTCACATTTACAGATTTCTTTCTCAACCGCTACTGTAAGAAAATCATCACAGACGATGAAAATGCACGCGAAGTTCCCATATGTACATAATACGTATTTTTTCATGTGAGCAATGGTGCATTAACCAGATATACGAGTAGTATATAGTAAGTATCCATGGAGCAGATTCACTTCAAAACTAGTTTCCATCAAAAGGGTAATGCTCTATTTGTAGTAAAAGTCATGTAAAAAAGATGCTCACCTTCCATCAGGAATATCTACGGACAAAGGAAACTTCCGCTTGAATTTGTTCATCGTGTGAAAACCCTCACGAGCATCTACTCCAAAATCATCGACTCAAAAAGCCCCAGATGCCTTTCGGAATAAAGATAAAAAAAAATAAAAAAAAAAAACTGCACAAATAGTACAGAAAAGACAAAGTAAGATTGGTCTAATGAAAAATCGGAAGTTTCCAGTCTAGGCATACGTCAATCTTCAACACAGCCAATTAACATATCAACGGTGATGATATTTTAAATAAAATTACTTATTTGAAAAGTCAACTCGAACATAAATTATATTGTACGAGTACTTAAATGAATTTGCATATATTTAGCACCTCAATAAGACCGCTTATACCTCGATCTCGTTCGATTAAGTCCGCTGTATCCAAGGAATCAAATATACCTAATTATTATACAACATTACAAGTCATGTGTCCTAAAATAAATAATTTATTTAAATAAAAACAAAGTACCTAATTCAATTTTAAAAATTATTCAGAAAAGAATGTAAAACCAGTTTCCATTTGCATCTCAAATCAAAACACGTACATAGATCACTGAAAACTTGTTTCACAAAAAGAGGTTCGAAAATACCAGTAGACTAGTTTAGATTATTTGCGAAAAAAAAAAAAAACAATAGCTCTAGAAAAATGTAGCTATTCATCCAACTACATTCCAAGAAAAATAAAAATTCAACTCACCAATGCTAATGCTTAATGTGAGCAGTAAAAGTATCTCCAACGTATTCCAGCACATTTTGAAAAGGTCTATGTTCTGTTTTGTTTTATTTTTTATCGTTGATGAGCCGTAAATGTATTTTTATAACTTTTCGCAATTCTTATCACGGTCTTATCACTCGAGGAATTAATAAATTTTGGCCAAATTGATAAAAAATTGATAAAACGTAATTCCGAACCAAAATCACAACTTCAAGTACATGTACAATACGTCTGGAATTGGTAAAAAAATAAATTCGACAATTTTACACTATTTTCAAATCTTGTCTTCAACGGTAATTCAACAAGATACTCACTGTTGTTTGTTTTTTTCTTTTTAGGTATGACACAATAAAATACAATTAAGCAAATACTTTTACTATCTCTTTTTATTTACGAGTATTTTTGATATACTCGAACTTATTCTTACTAATTTAACGCGTACGTTTCACCTACTCAAACAGCAATTTCTAACTGAAATGATCTTTTACACCTGAGCTGAGGCCAACAGGTAAAGCATCGCTATACTCTCTGAGAGTTGAAAGATAAACAACTTTGTAGAGAGAGATATCGGAAACAGCGACGCGTATCCACTATCCACCTGAATCATGTCGTATCTACTCGAATCGTACAACTCTTGAGAGCTTTAAAAGAGAATCACATGAATAACAGGGTGTCCAAGATACTCGTATGTTCGTAGTGGGTGGACTGGTGTTTGTTATGTTGTAAAAGCAAATAGATACAAGGTACTGGTAAACAGGTACCCTAACACGGGAGAAAATATTTGTTTATATTCTTTGTTTGTCAAAGAAAAACCGAATATCAACAGTTGTAGGAATATTGCAGAGATTGTTGTAAATTACATTGCCGCTGTAAATGTGAATTTATTTTTTCAAATGAGACAACGGTAAGCTTATCGCAATATGTGATATGACAAAATACTTACGTTAATCTGATCTCCTAGGTTGATATCAACTCTTTGTGTTTCATACACATCCGAGGTAAGTCTAGAGAAGATACGAATGTATGATAAGGCTACAAACATATTTGACCTATTTTTTGTGAGTAAAAGTTGCCCAAAAATTACAATTAATATTTGGAAATCGATTGTACAAACACATTAGTAGAAAAGCGGCTGAACAAGCGCAAAATTTTAGCACGATAACTTCACGTCAAGTTTAAACACTTACTTAAGAATTTCCGATCCATTTATGGTGCCTGCCTTGGATGCCATAGACCTGACGGTTTCGAACACTGTTTTTTTCAACTTTTTGTATCGTAAATTCAGTTTTTCTTATCATCTCGAACCTGGGGGCGGGAGATGGCGATGTTTTAAAACTAGACGAACGACTGTCATGTATAACAAACTTTTAAGTTTACGCGGCATTTTTCAGTCACAAAAAGTTTTCAAGCGATACAAGCCAGCCTACACTGACTCTACATACGAGTATGTGCGGTATCGGCAGCATAATTTCATTGGTGGTGTCCTTAGCACTTTGACACGTTGTTGTGTCAGGAATTGAGTTAAGATGTCATGGTTTTAATTTTCTGGTTTTGAAAAATGGAAGTGCAGTTGTTTGGTCTCCTGGTTAACTAAATGGATCATATTGCGATCGACGCAAAGCATGTCCGAATGTTCCGAGCAGCAAACATCAACTTGGATCGTTACCGTGTTGTAGGCAACGTACAGATCTTTATGTCCTTAAAAAACCAAAGCCACCGAACCATTATGAGAGAGTTCGAAGTCGAAAAACTGGAAAAATAAGGGATGTACAGAGCGGCACTGAAGAAAAAAAATGAGAGCAACTCGCGAATTCTACGAGGAGAAGAAAGGGAAGATCATAGACTCTTTAATAAAAAGAAAAAAGAGTACGACAAGCGCGTGGTTGAGGCCTTAGAGAGGACTTATGGAAGAATGGAATTTGGAAGTTTTACCAAAAAATAAAAAAACATTCCAAAGCCGGACAATCCGAACAGGATTCTGCAAGGATGGTGTAAGAAATCTTAAAGTAGAGCCGCTGTCGGTGCTGAGAATGAACCATTCAACCTGGACGAAGACAGGCAATATTTCCGTCCATCTGATCAAGATGAAGAACAGCCATTTCCAACCCCAAGTCCAAGAAAGCTGTTTAAAGCAGTAGCTAATGATTGGATACAGAGCATATATCAACTCATCTGCAAAATCTGGGTCGGCGAAAGTACATATGCCCGACGAATAGTTAATCAGCATTGATTGTGTGATCCTAAAGAAGGGAGATCCGCTGAACCCACGCCAACTATTGGTGAATAAGTCTCCTCAAAACAGCATATAAAAGCCTATCTGGTAAGCAGTCTGACCATCGTTCTAGAAAGAATTCTGCGAAATCGCTGTACATCGATGCCGATCTCGTTAGAAAAGCTCGGGTAACCCGGCTCAGATGACTACGTCACCTTCAGCGCATGGGCACAAGTTTCTTAGCACGGAAAGTTTTCAACCAGAGGGACAACGCAGTAAAGGACAACCTCATCGTAGGTGACACGCACATGTGGAAGGGGATCAAAGTCAACTTCGTGTGCGGAACTAGGGGCAACTGGCAAAAGATCGCGCTAGATCGAGGAGGTATGTTAGCTGAGGCCCTGGTCCACCCCAGACTGTAGCGCCATGCCAATTTTCTTGTTTGACAAATTCCTTTCAAGTCCCCATATCAATGTTCTTGAAAAAATGAACAAGTTCCCTCTAAGGCCTCAACCGAGCTCTTTCTTCTTTCCACTGAAGAGCCTATGTTCTTCCCTCGAATGCGGGAGCTTCTCTCATATTTTTCTTCAGGGATGTTCTGTATATCCAACTGGGGGACAGTAAAAAAGTCATTGATTTCTTAGAGAAAAAAAAAAGGGAAACATTCCTTTGTCGTGTCGGAGTCATATAAGTCTTGCCTGGCAAGTTTATCGGCGATTTTATTTCCCATTATCCTTGGAAGTAGTAAAAGAGTTTAACACGACCTTATATAAGATATCTTCAGAATATAGTTCACTGCCATCAGGAGTTAGTATATGTTATCTCTGTTTGGAATACAGCGGCAAGTTTTCCTAACGAGGAGTAGGAAATACGCATCCTAAATCGATTTTTTTTTTGTCATCCGTGATAAATCCGACACTACATTCTTTTCCTGGCTCAGATTCTCGCCGCTACATTCCTGGCACAGGGAAGGTCGATTTTAGTTTTTTCTCCACAACAAGATTTCTGGTACTATTCATCAGGCGGCTTGCCCATAAGACTAGAATCAGAGTCCGAACGTGCAGATCTTGAGGACCACAATCAGTGACAAGGCCCTTGTCTTGCCGAATTCTTCTTTACACTGCCAGTAGGCCGCCAGAACCGTGGAGATTTTCTACGTGACATATTTAATCCACGAAATTTGTTGTCCAGAATGATATACGAATACATAGTTTCGATGCAGAAAGGGTGATGATGTCTTTAAGCACTAGATCAGTCAGAGCAGTAACCTTCCTCCTTCTCCTAAAGAGAGCAACCTGAGTTTTGAAAGGATCGCCTTTTAAAATTGACTTTTGATAAGCGTGATCGAACAGACACCACAGTTGCATCACCTGCGCATGCCTGAGCGTAGGCATTACAAATACTCGTATTGAGAATAAACGTGTACCATAGCCATGCGGACAGGATGTCACATTGCAGGTACCCTTTGTGGGTGCATTGCTCTTACCCACGAAACCCATGGTCCGTCTACGCCTAATTGTCTGGCCGAGAAAACGTGCTATCAAAAGTTGAGAAGTCCTTCAATATCTATGAAAATGCACAGCACGCACTCCTTCTTGTTGAATGCACTGTCAGTTCTGCCCACCAGATTTCGATGCCCAGTCTCACAGAATCTTCCTCGTTGGTAGGCATGTTGCATTTCCGACAGAGGATGCCTTCGAAAAACATTCTTGCGCACATGAAGGTCGACCTTTTATTTCAAGGTCTTCAATATGAATTAAGTCAGAATAATAAATTTATAGCCCTCGGCGAGCGTGAAGTCATCTTTTCCGATTTTCGGTATATGCTGGGTATATGCCATCGATACGAGGCGACTTGACACCATCAATGGAACAGAGAGTCTCAGATATCATGAGTGCTTCCAGCCAGGCTGGAATTTTGAGAGCTGGTCTTTACGTATGTATATAAGAGGCACTCCTCGAACTCTGAACAAGCTTCCTGTATTCGTGTTGCTTCAATGTGGACAGATTTCAGCTTTCGTCTAAACTAACCTAAAGTAATCTGTTAAAAAGTTTTCTAGTTTCCTTATGTAGTCTCTACAAATCAACTTCCTTCCCGCTTGAAAGGACTTGTCTTCGCTTCTAGAGTGCAACAGAATCTGAGTATTTTTTAATAACATTCTACCCTAATGATGTGTGTGATATACAGCAAGGCGAAACTAATAAGGCCATTATGCTGACTCGAATCCACTTTGTGAGAGCAAGGACCTTGACAAACAGTTTTATCTCATGACAGTACTACCTCATCATATGCTTCACAAGAGCGTGCGCTTTATCAGATTTATCCCCCAGAAGCGTTCGATGAGAAAAAGCTGATCCACGACAGATAAGCGGTTCTGCATTTATTTAAAAACTGTACAAACTGTGACACTGAAATACTCCAACGTCACCTACATATCTGTATGAATCTACGCCAACAAAACGAAAAGTTTCCACCACAGTAACATGAAAACAAAAAATTATTTATAATAAAAAAAGTCTGTCAGGTGTGGGGTTCGAACCCACGCTCCCTCTCGGGAACCAGAGCTTAAATCTGGCGCCTTAGACCGCTCGGCCAACCTGACTTGTTGAATGTGTCAATCATTAAACTGTATATAACATTGCCCATAAATTCTGTGCAATATCGATTTTATAACGGTTAATCGGAAGATCATTTTCTTACAATGGAAACAAATATTTTCGTTGAAATTGTTCTATTTATAATTTCAATTCTTTTTCTTTGATAATGCATTTGTCTACAAGTTTATTTCATATTTTTCTGTTATAAAACTGTTATAAAGTAATGAGCAGCTGTTGCAAGTATGTACATTGTGGCAAGGGTTAAGAAACAGCTAATTGTAGAAGAGAAGACACAAACCACCAGAACAATTGTAGAGTTCGAAATGAAATTCTATGTTAAATTCTATGATTATTTTAGTTCTCCCACTTTGGAGTTTAAGTTCAGTAAATGAGGAAAAAATCAGTGTTTTCAGATAGAAAATGAGTAAATAAATTAATAAAAGGATGTCTGAGTTACGGTATCCTAGTGGTTTCTACTATTGCTTCATGAACTATGTAAATGGTACTAAGCCATTGAGATACCAGATGACTACAGAGCGAAAAAAAATCTTTATTACAATACACAGATTACCTATGTATGCACTTATATGCTATGTCCTTATCGAATGACTGACTCATCGCATAGTTTGCCAAAATACTAAACCAACTAGAACTAGTTCAGGGGATGGGCTAACTACGCTAACACTACTTGTTTTACATAAGAACGAGCTTCTTGTATATCTAAACAATTATTTTGAGCTTTTAAAAATTGTATCTCATTTACTTATATACTCGTACTTTAATGTTTTTCAATGGTGGTTAAGTCTTATATGAAAACATTTCTCTGCCCATCAACTCCTACTCTCACCTCCAGGTGATGAAGTCTGGGAGCTTAGTATAGTATGTCTGTCTGAAGATAGGGTACCGACCCCTGTGAGACGTCATTGATCGCACTAGGGCACTTATCCTTCCTTCACTAATATGGCAGCAAAGGAATCCAATATACAGTTCAACGGTAACATACACTATAGTCAGTTTGAACTAATTGGTACACGATCTCCTTTAGAACTACTTCGCAGTATTCGGAGCCCAGGCCTAATGGTAGCTCCATGGTTGTATCGAAATCCCGAAGTAGATATGGCGTTGCAAAAACTGTCAATAGACCGAAGGTGGCTCTCATAAACCCAGCGAGATACTGGCCAGCCAAGGGCTTTGTTAAGGACCTGCCAGTCAAGGTTGGGGGTTACGCGTGTGGGTAACTTCATAATAAGAAAGCAGTTCAGGAAAAAGCAACAGCCTCAGATACGGACGGATATAATGTTGACGACCCCAACAAACGTTTTAAGAACCACAAATTTAAGCTTTTCACATGAAATGTTATGATCTTTAACAAACCACGAACTGCCGAACAACTCGCGGAGGCTCTAGACTGCTATAAAGCAGATATTACTGCAATCCCTGAAGTGCAATGAGATGATTCGGGAAAAAAGGGATCTTAACGCAAGGCTGTGCAAGGAATCCGTCTTTGGTCATAGTACAACACAGCCTGCGTAACACCACGCAGGACGATGGATTCAGTTTTTAGAATTTGTGACGGGGTGTAACCTTTTAGTAGCCAGAATGCAGTTCCCACATTTGAACGTTCATAAAGGAACTTCGCTATACCCTTATTAATCAATCGTCAACCAGACTGACGATCGACACTAGGCACTCTTCAAGTGTTTTGGATGTCCGAACGATCCCAACAGCTAAGATCGACCCGGGCCATTATCTTGTTGTAGCTAAGATACGAACGTGGATATCCGTAACAGCTCAAAGCCAGCGAACCATTATGAGGAAGTTCAATGTCGAATGAGCAGCTGTTGCAAGTATGTACATTGTGGCAAGGGTTAAGAAACAGCTAATTGTAGAAGAGAAGACACAAACCACCAGAACAATTGTAGAGTTCGAAATGAAATTCTATGTTAAATTCTATGATTATTTTAGTTCTCCCACTTTGGAGTTTAAGTTCAGTAAATGAGGAAAAAATCAGTGTTTTCAGATAGAAAATGAGTAAATAAATTAATAAAAGGATGTCTGAGTTACGGTATCCTAGTGGTTTCTACTATTGCTTCATGAACTATGTAAATGGTACTAAGCCATTGAGATACCAGATGACTACAGAGCGAAAAAAAATCTTTATTACAATACACAGATTACCTATGTATGCACTTATATGCTATGTCCTTATCGAATGACTGACTCATCGCATAGTTTGCCAAAATACTAAACCAACTAGAACTAGTTCAGGGGATGGGCTAACTACGCTAACACTACTTGTTTTACATAAGAACGAGCTTCTTGTATATCTAAACAATTATTTTGAGCTTTTAAAAATTGTATCTCATTTACTTATATACTCGTACTTTAATGTTTTTCAATGGTGGTTAAGTCTTATATGAAAACATTTCTCTGCCCATCAACTCCTACTCTCACCTCCAGGTGATGAAGTCTGGGAGCTTAGTATAGTATGTCTGTCTGAAGATAGGGTACCGACCCCTGTGAGACGTCATTGATCGCACTAGGGCACTTATCCTTCCTTCACTAATATGGCAGCAAAGGAATCCAATATACAGTTCAACGGTAACATACACTATAGTCAGTTTGAACTAATTGGTACACGATCTCCTTTAGAACTACTTCGCAGTATTCGGAGCCCAGGCCTAATGGGAGCTCCATGGTTGTATCGAAATCCCGAAGTAGATATGGCGTTGCAAAAACTGTCAATAGACCGAAGGTGGCTCTCATAAACCCAGCGAGATACTGGCCAGCCAAGGGCTTTGTTAAGGACCTGCCAGTCAAGGTTGGGGGTTACGCGTGTGGGTAACTTCATAATAAGAAAGCAGTTCAGGAAAAAGCAACAGCCTCAGATACGGACGGATATAATGTTGACGACCCCAACAAACGTTTTAAGAACCACAAATTTAAGCTTTTCACATGAAATGTTATGATCTTTAACAAACCACGAACTGCCGAACAACTCGCGGAGGCTCTAGACTGCTATAAAGCAGATATTACTGCAATCCCTGAAGTGCAATGAGATGATTCGGGAAAAAAGGGATCTTAACGCAAGGCTGTGCAAGGAATCCGTCTTTGGTCATAGTACAACACAGCCTGCGTAACACCACGCAGGACGATGGATTCAGTTTTTAGAATTTGTGACGGGGTGTAACCTTTTAGTAGCCAGAATGCAGTTCCCACATTTGAACGTTCATAAAGGAACTTCGCTATACCCTTATTAATCAATCGTCAACCAGACTGACGATCGACACTAGGCACTCTTCAAGTGTTTTGGATGTCCGAACGATCCCAACAGCTAAGATCGACCCGGGCCATTATCTTGTTGTAGCTAAGATACGAACGTGGATATCCGTAACAGCTCAAAGCCTGCGAACCATTATGAGGAAGTTCAATGTCGAATGGCTACATTTCCAAGAGACCGGCGCGGGTAGTCCCATGGCCCCAGCGAAGAAGAACGAAGAAGACCAGTGGCATTACTGCCAAGCGCAGTCAGAGAGGCCTCCTCTAATGTACTGTGTTTCAACCAGTCCCAACAAAGAAACCACTGGTTCGACGACGAATGTCGGAAAATCTACAAAAACAGCCCATGAACAGAGCGATACTGCGGAAAGGAAAGAGATGGACTCGCAAGCTCTACGAACAGAAAAGTAGGGAAGAAAATAGGCTCCTCGGAATGAAAATCAAAGAGCACGAGAAGTGGGCGACGAGACCTTAGAGAGGTGCTATAAGAGAAATGAAGTTAGAAAGTTTTACCAAAACTAAAACGAAAATGTCAAAGTTTTACAGCCCGAAAGGAAATTTGCAAAGATGCAGAAGGAAAGCTTATAGGTAAACAGCAGTCGGTGCTGAGAATCTGGAAGGACTATTTCGACTGACTTTTAAACGGTGATGTCAAAGATTGACAAACTGACATTTCACCATTCAACATGGACGAAGACAGACATTTCCGTCCAAACTAGCAAGATGAATTCAAAATACCAATTTCCAAGTCTAAAAAAGCTGTTTCGCCTCAATTCCCGATAAATGGAACTTCAGCATTATCTGCTGATCCTCAAGAAAATAAATTCCCTGAACTGCGCCAACTACAGGGGAATAAGTCTCCTCAACATTGCATACAAATTTCTGTCTGCCGTATTATGCGAACGCCTAAGGACAATTTGACCGACCGCTATCAGTGTGGTTTTAAGCCTAGAAAGGCCACGAAAGATCAAATCTTCAGATCATGGCAGATCTTGAAAAAAAAAACCAGAGTCCCAAATCGAAACACACCACATCTTCATCGATTTCATAGCCGCATACGACAGCATCTATAGAGGCGAACTATGCAGAATCATATCTAGCTTCGGCATCCCTACCAAGCTCATCCGACTATGCATGATGACGATGGAAAATGCACGCTACTCCCTCAAGGTAAAAAACTTAAACAAGGCATTGCGTGGTCATGTAATTTTTCCAATATCGTTCTTGAAAGGATTGTGCGAAACTCTCAAGTCAACTTTAGAGGCAACTTCTTTCCAAAACGTTCAAACAACTTGGCGCCTAGGACAAAACGTCACGATAGGAAGCTCAAAATTTAAAGTAGTAAGGAACTTTATCTACTTTGGTCCGGCGATCAACTCTGACTACGGCACTAGTGCGGAAATCATGCAAAGAATCACACTTTGTTTCTCACTGTTTCTTTTTTGACCATTCACTGATCATCCCAATCCTGCTTTACCGCGCAGAAACTTGGACACTAACAAAGTCGGATGAATGGATAAGAAAAGTTCTTCTGCTAAATTTCAGTTCCGTTTGCATCAATTGAGAATGGAGGAAACGTTTTAACTCCAACTCAGAGGGACAGCGCAGTGGAAGACAACCACATCTTAGATTACGCACATAAGTGGAAGGGGACTTCAGCCAGCTTCGCGTGCGCAACTGGAGGCATCTGGCAAAATATCGCGCTAGCTCGAGAGGAATGTTAGCTGAGGCGCTGGTCCACCCCGGGCTGTAGCGCCAAAGTAAGTAATTCATTCGAAATTGCGGACACTTTGAAATGGTCCCGCTGTAAAAAACGAACACATACTAATTATAAATAGAAATCGTTTATTTTAATTTTATTATCATTTGATTTTACATAGTATGCATACATCAATATATAATCGTTTCTCCGTTTCTGCATATAGAAGTTATTTAAGGTTTTTACTAATACCGTTAAAATTAAAACATAAGAGATGCCATTTATTTTTTGAATTTTGATTTTCTATAAATTCTTTCATAAATTATAAAAAAAAAGAAAACGAAACTCTTTTATGGGTTCCCTGGATAAACTGAAATTAGTATTTAAAACGAGCGTTCAAATGTTGATTCTATTTAAAAAAATTTCTATTGAAATATGAAAAATTTAATTGTTTATTTGCTAGGGCTATCGATTTTCAATTTTCGTTCTGTGTATATAAATGCAATAAAATTTATTTTCACGCTGAATCGTTTATTTTACGCAATAGATTTTGTATAGGATTTAATTGTATGATATTTGAAACACATTGGAATGTAATAGGGAATAATACAGTTTAAATTCTCAATACTAGTTGATACTGGTAAATGTGTTATTGAATATAATGTAGTTGTATCCCTTTTATATAAATCTACTCTTATATATAGAATTCCGCACGCAAAAATTAGAAAATCGTAGTAAACTGGTCGAAAACTGGATGAAATCGGTTCATATAAATTTGGGAACTAAAAGGCACTTTAACTGGATATTTTCAATTAATATCTGCTGCGGTTTTTCAAAAGTAATTTATCATTATTTATTTATTTTTTAATGATCAAAAATTCGATTTAAAAGGCAATAAATTTGAAAAAAATTAAGAAAAAAGTAATAATATAATCCATCTGGTGATAGTTGCCATTTTAAGTTTAATGGTGATTGTTAGCACCAAGATTTTTGTATGGTTTCCCACCGTTGCGCTCCCATTCGCGATTGAATTCATGCTCGAGGATTTCGGCACCTCGTTTGCGTGTGAGACCGGTTTCTTCTAAACTTAATTCACACATTTGCATGTCGTCGACTCCTAAAAATTAGAAGGGGAAAGAAGATACATTGGATACAATTAAACAGGAGATTAGGAAACTTACCAGCCACCAACAGGATTGGGGCCTTGTCAGCGTGTAACTCCATTTGGCGCGCAATCCACTGGCCATCGAAATGAGCATACCAAAGACCACGCTTTGCTATATACAAAAAAAAGTGCCATTAATCTAATGAGTTTGTATGAGTTACGATTAGACTTACTATTTTCTGGTGCATTGGCACGCATGAATGGAATGCGGAAGTACCGATGCTGGGCAGTTGTAATTTCTTGCTTCGGCTGCACTAATGGCGGAGCTTTGAAGGCTGTTTAAAATATGAAGGATGCAATAAAAATTTAGGTTGACAAAATATTAAGCGAAAAGTGGTTACCTGCTTCCATCACACTCTTTGGCGCACGTTCATTTTCATCCATGGTGGTACGTTTGCGATTCTTTGCCTTCCAGGCATGATAGACCTTCAAACGGCGATGGAACTCATGTCGGCAAGCCTGGGAAAAATTAGAATAAGTAGAGTTGTATAGCTAAAACAGTAGTAGTTTTCTTAAGAATATCGTGAAAGAGATTCCGATTCAAAATGGATATTATGAGTGGATAGAGGCTGTCATGTGGCGTACTAAGACTATATTTAACTGTGCAACAATAGCACAGTTGGTAGGGGCCCCAATTAAATTTTGTAGATTTTCTTTCTTGGGTTGCTATTCGATTGCCATATGCTCTAGAGATCTTGAGATGATTTTTGACAAGCGACCTTATAATAAATCGAATCGAAAGCATTGGTACCCGAAGAAGACTGTAATATAAATAAAACATGATTTTCGACTCTTTCGTTACCCCCGATTTATAGCCATGATTAAGGTATTGAAAGCAAAAATCAAATATTATGTTCCTTTTTCCCATCTATTGTTTTTATTTTTCTTTATTTTTTTTTATTTTTTTTTATTTTTTTATTATTTTTTTTTTTGTTATATATATATATAATGTTCACAGCGCGAGCAAAGGAAATTTAGGGAGGAAGAAAAGAGTGGTACCATGTACATTGCTTTTAAATGTTTGCAAGTTATAACGACCAGGAAATACAGAGATCGGCAGAGCATTCCATAAGCGAGTTGTACGGCTTAGGAACGTATCACGATATTTTAGAGTACGTCCGAAAATGGGATTGAGGATATACTGATGAGCATTCATAGCGATACGGGTGTTACGGTTGAAAGTTTGAATGGGCGGAATGCTACTGGCGATTTCAGTGGAGCACTGATTGATGGTGGAAATAGCAATAAAACAAAGTGAGACAGGAGACATTACGTCGGTGTTCGAGCGTGTCAATTGATTGACTGGTATTAGTATCATCAATAAGTTTTATCGCACGGTTTTGAATCCTGTCTAGCAGGTGCAGAGATGTTTTAGGAGCACCTGACCAGATGTGGGCATTGTACTCCAATTTTGGGCGGATGAATGCCTTATATATTGAGGCCAGATCAGAGGGGGTAAACTATTTCTTACATCGCTTGAGGAAACCTAGACACTTCGCAGCATTTTTGGCGATATCAAATATGTGATCATTCCAACGTAAGTTGTCATTGACACACATACCGAGAATGGAAAGTTTTTCGGTTTCGACGATGCAAGTGCCATTCATAGATAATGGCTGGGTGTTTAAAGACAGCAGACAGCATTGTGTTTTGGAAGCATTAAATTCCACTCTGTTGATAGTTCCCCAATTGGTTATGCTGTTGATATCGAAATTTAATGAGTATGAAAAGCAGAAATACTGTCATCAGCAAAGGAATATATTGGATTAGAAGTAGCAGACAAGAGATCATTAGGACTTAGAAGGACGTGCACTATTTATATATTCCTTATATTGGAATTTCTAGGCATGTAACAGCTTCTGTTGAGGAACAGCAAGAACGATGTCTATTTTTCACGTACGGTAAAAACAATTCTGTAAAGTACATGACATCTGCAAAAAGTAGAGTAAATTTAATCTTCTGACAGTTAGAAGGTACATATCAGTTTACAATGAATGCAAATCAGTTTTACAATGAACTGATTGCATTGCATTGCAAGAAATCCAACTCCCGACTTCTATGTAGTACGATGTCGCGCTTAGAATGAGTACGGAGTGGTGTAAATAGCGTGAAAACTCCGCAGTATTTTGTGATAGAAAAATGCCGCTTAAGCTTAAATGCTTGATATACACGACAGTCATTCGTCCAACTTTAATTTATCGCAATGTGGAGCGATATAAAGGAAAAACAAATACTCATATTACGAATGTCAGGAGGTGCAACAATAGGTAATATGTCGTCGCACATTCGCAGAAGTCTACCTATTAAGAAACCGATATTGGAAAGCTTCAAGCTAATCAATTCAGCTGGTTTTGCAATGTTCAACGAAGAGCTTTAAAAAATTGGGTTTAAAAAGCAATAGAGGCTCGAGTTCTAGGCGAGATTCAATGAAGTGACCAAAAAGAAAAGTAATTGGTTCACACAAGGTGATTCAACATAGACAGGCCTGTAGAATGACTCTAGTCTCAGCAAATTTAGTCGACCCCACAACGACTGCAGAAGCTTTAGATGCAATTATACGCGCTACATATTTCAACTATTTTTGGGAACTATCGAATAAAAAAACTCAACTTATTCGATTGTGGCAAAATATTCATTTATTCGATAGCTATTAAAAAATCGTTCAATTTCTGTTTTTCAGAAATCATTCATTCAAACCGATCGAATGAAAAAAAACATTCAAATGTTCGATTGTTTTTCATATGAATGAATGGTTTTTTCACTCGTTGGACTTTGGACTATCGGGGTTGAAAATGTTTCAAATTTGTTTTAATGTATGTAATGTATTCGTATATACTCTCTTCCGCACGTTTAGCAAAATGTTGTTAGGACGTATGAATAAGAATGAATGAATGAATGAATGAATAAAATTATTCGATAGTTGGATTCATTCGATGGTTCCCATCACTAATTCCAACGGCTAATGAAAGAAGGCGCAGTTTATGAAAGAAAAATACCTTGAGGTCTGAAATTTGGGGTTGTTAAGTAACGACAAGCTAAAAGGAGAGACGGCTCATGTTATACAATACGCATATACATATATGTATGTATGTATCATATACACGTGTTTTTTTTTTGATTTTTTAAATATAAAACTTACCTCAAGCAATTCAATATCACAGGAAGTGTTAATGGCGTCACGCAATTCGGAATATTTCCACTTGGATAAATCATATTTCTGTTTGCCCAAGAGCTGTTGTTGAGCGCGAACATTTTCGGACCTAAGAGAGTTAACAGAAAAAATATATAACATTCAATTTTTGAACACACTTATGGGAGGTAAAACAATAGTTTAGTCGAAGATTAATTGAGAAGAAACAGTATGCAATGTAGATTTCCAAATAAGCAGCATACTATTTCTCTCAATCTTCCACGATTTAAAATCTCAAAAATAAGTGATTTCCTATATAACTTTACTCAATCATTTAATATATTTACTCTATGTACAACATTTATTCTGGTATCTGTACATAATTTGATTATAGTGCTTTGCTAATTAAAATAACCAACACCTAGTTTTATATTTGATTACACATTATCTATGAGAATGACAATCTTTTGTAAATATCTTCAGCTGAAATAAAGAACTTAGTAATGATAAATACAGTGAATGTGATTGATTCTATGGTGACTTATTTTGCGATGATAAATTGCTCTACCGTAAAATTGTGAGTAACTTAAAAGAAGAAAAACTATTTAAGTATGATGGATACTTTAAAAGAGCAAATGATAAAAATTCAAGCTGATTTGCAGTGAAAAAACTTGCACAAACGTTTCGTATATTCTTAAACTCCAAATAACTTACTTATGATGAAATCGCGATGCAAAATTTGCTACACCCTTTGTAAAACTGAGAAAAGTTTCAATAAAGTTAATTTCGAGAATATTTGATATATAATTCAAAATATATTTTGTTCTTTCTTTTTCAACAGAAAAATAAACAGTAAACAAAACTTCAGAAATAAAGGTATAGAATTGAAAAGAAATTGAAAACTGGACACCTCATTCTGAGCCAAACACACACTGGTTGTACATACTACAATACTTTGCTAATGGATATCCTGGAGGCGGTGTTATTTTTCCTCTAAGTCATCCTTTAAAAGACTAGTTAAGTTTAGGAGGCGTATATAATTCACAAAAAGATTTTAAACATAGACATTCGGATATTCTTACCAAAGGTTAAAATTACTGACCCATTTTCTGTGCACTACTATTTAATAATCGAACACCCGGCTTAGTTAAGCAACAAGACAAAGGAATAAATCAACATTGACACACTTGCTTTTGCACTGAAAAGGAAGCATTTTTTTATTTAAAATTAATTAAGAGATTTGTCAAAGTCAATAGCCGATTTTACTAGATGTAGAGAGGAAAATTTCGATTTTATATAATCCATTTATTAGTTTAAGTATTGGTTGGTATGCGGCCCAGCGAGCCGCAACCGCAAAACATTTCATTTCCCTGAAATCAAAACATGCGCCCTGCGGACGGATACTTTGTTAACGACAACCACGGAGAACGATTGATATTTTGAACGTCCTTGACAACGGAAAAGTTCCAAAATTGAAAAAAAAGAGTAACATAAATTAGATATTGGGAACACGGCATCCAAACATCAGAAACTGACAAAAGATTTCTGGTCAACTACTAAAGCCAGAGACAGCCTAACGTCCTATTCATCTTATGGTGACGGGATATTAAGGGTGACGTTCAAAAGTTAGGTCCGAAATTTACACGTACGTAAATTTCGCCACACTACGAGTATACTGATGAGGATGACAAGGATGATTTCTATAGCTTACGGAGCGCAGCCACCAACTCAAAGCCCTATCAAGATATCGTGATAATGGCAAAAGGTTTGTGGACTTTTACGTCAATCGCCATGTGATTGGAAGCATACTGTTTAACCACGAGGACTGCCATTTAACAGCTGGATCTCGACCACATCGAACCAGATTGACCAAATTGTTATACAATTCTATAATACGTCTGTGGAATACTTCTGTTAAGAGCAGCCGCTCCAATTTACTAAAAATACACAGGTATAATACCGACAGGCTCCGGGATTCGCAAGTGCTCCAACATAAGAGATCACCTTTCACCATAGGACCAGTATGTTAAATTAAGATTGTTAAGTTAATTTTTAAGCATTTATTGCCTAGCATTAAGGTAGGTATACAGATACAATCAGTAGTTACGTACTGAGAGCATCAACGATCACTGGAATGCTGTTATGTTTGTAGGTTAGGGGCAGGCACCGTCTAGAGACGGATCGATGAACATATTAAACCCAAAGCACTGATTGGAGCGGACTAAACCATAGAATTAGAAATACAGTACCTCATGAACAGAAAATAAATGCAACGTAGTATATTTGTAAGACGAAAGAAGTGTACTAGCCACCAAGACTGAAGAAGCCGAAAACAGGTGCGACAGCTTGCGGAATTAAGGAATTTAGTCAAAGCACTAAATTGCATCTAGAAAAAGGATGAGACGGAAACCTACTTACTTCGGATTAAGAACAGTCTGTCAAATAGTAAGAACATTTTGCAGCAGTGCTTAACCGGTTAGGCAACAGCGATTTGGACCCATGCAAACGTTGAGCTTCACGTAGCAACAAATCCCCGTATTCGCATAATTCCTTCTAAAAGCTTCCTAAACGCTGAAGAACAACAAATCAATTGGCACAGACGGCAGACCTCTTCCACAACAACACTTCGGAAATCCTACACCCAATAATTAGAAAAGCATGGGAAATCGAAGACATGCCCGAAGATTTTAAGAGGGAATGATTGTGAAGCTGCTTAAGAAGCAAACCCATACGAAATATGGCAACTAAAGAGGTTTACGTGTTTTTCCGGCTGCGCCAACCTAATGTCGAGTGAAGGAATATCTCGATAATACGATCGACATCGAACAGGCAGACTTCTGAGAGGGAACATCCTACATCTACCTTACCGATCATTATTGAACAATGGGTATAGATATCATTTGTCGTTTATTGATTTGGAGAGGGCCTTCTATAACTTGAATCGAGATGCTATATGGCGAGCCTTGCGCAGGAGAGGTGTACCAATAAAACGAGTTACTGGTGAACTAACTACTGGTATCATATCTTAAACATCTTGGCTGGGCCGACTTCTGCCTACTCACAGGATATTGTATGTACCTTTACAAGGTGACCCAGAGAGTTCACAATAAATACAAGTACATCTGAAATAGCATAATTAAAGCACAATTCAAATCAACATTACCGGACAGCAAGTAGGAAGATTTTTATATTTAAAAGACGGTAACGAACTGGATTCACAAAGCAAACGCTGCCATCGGTGTGCCATCTAAAACCTGGAGAAGCAATGTTAGAAACAAAGGTGAAACTATTCCAAACAAACGTGGAAACAGTGCTACTTTATCGGTGAAGTGCCTGCAAAGTGATCAACGACGTCACCAAGAAGTTGCAAACCTTCATAAGTAGATGTCCTTGCTTAAGGGCCGTCTGACCAAACCAGATTGGTTAAGACTTTTTTGAGACAGGCCACCAAATCACTGCTATACAAAAACCTGTCCGTCACTGAGAAGTTTTCGAGTTCTGAGAAATTTCGTGAGTCGACCTTTCCATGGCCACAAAGTGAAATGGTAGAAGATTCGCCTTATTTAGAGGTGGTCTGAAAAAATGTGGTTTTCCATATATTCGGAAAGAAAACTAAGGACTAGAATTGCTGGGTATTCTTAGGCATTTCTCGCTTCCACATTGGAAGAATACCGCTTAAGAAGAAAGGTGGATCAGCGGATTTTTGTATTTTCAGATTTTTACATTATACGAATGCGAAGGTGGTTAAGTTCCAATGAATGTTCCACACGCTAAAGTGCAAGCATGACATAAACTGAGCGGCTGCAAAAAGTGCAGCAAGAAGATTGGCATTGTCCAAAGATTTAAAGCCTGAAATGTGGTTGTAAATGAGCGTTGGGGTGGGGATGAATCAAATTCCTGATGTGTTTGAAGAATGACCAATCATTTATACTATTGTACCTAGCATTTTTAACCTCAATTTTTGGTCTTTTGTGATATATGGCTCGTTTTAATTTGTTTCCTATTTTTCTCTGTTGGATTTGTCTTCTCAGACCTCTTTTCTAGCACTAACAGCCTCTTCACAATTAGAATCGCAGCACATTTCTTCGTTTTCTTTGATATTCCTCATCCGATGAGAAATTTAAATTTGGTTTTTACCTACGAATGTTTGTAATGTAAATACAAAACAAAATTCCAAAAGTGCTGGATGGTTTTGCGACCACCTTCCCGGAATAACCACCGTGTGGCGCTCCCATTGTTCCGATTTGAGTTCTGTTTTTTTTTTAAGTTGGTAAATCTGTTGTTGACATTCCCTCTAAATCTTAGCGTCAGATCTTGACATTTGCAAAAGTTACGTAGCCAAGAGTACATCTATCTCTGTGTGTGTTGGAAATTTTTTACAATTGTAGAAATGGATTTAAATTTGCAACAACGAACTTGTATTAAATTTTGCGTAAAAAAACTGATTTAATGGTGCGCGAACGTCGGAAATGTTGGAAAAGTGTTTCGGCAAAGATTCTCTAAAGAAAACGGTCGTTTACCAGTTGCACGAGCGGTTCAAAACTGGTCGTGAGTCAATCGAAGATGATGAACGCAGTGGCAGACCATCGACATCGAAAACCGACGCATGGAGTAAAAGAAATGTTGGTTAATAACCGCAAATTAACTATCAGAGAGATAGCGGAGGACTTGAACATTGCCTATGGATCCGTCCAAGACATTTTGATATAGCACCAAAGTTGGTGCCAAAAGACATCAATTTCATGTAAAAAAGAGACCGTGTTGACGTCGCAAAAGAGATGATTTGCGAGGCTGAATCCGATCCCACATTCATCAAAAGGATCATTACTGGAGACGAGACGTGGGTTTATGAGTACGACACGCAATGCAGACATCAGGCAAGTGAATGGCGTTCACCAAATGGGCCGAGACCAAAAAAAAAACACGTCGTTTTCAGTCAAAAAAGAAGACAATGCTCGCGGTTTTCATGGATTACAACGATGTAGTGCATCATGAATTTTTGCCAGAAGGCCAGACAGTAAACAAAGAGTATTATTTGGGCGTTATGAGACGCTTGCGTGAAGCAATTCGCCGAAAAAGACCAGAATTGTGGGCATAAAACTCGTGGATTTTGCACCATGATATTGCACCGTCGCACAATGCCATCATTATTTGTAATTTTTTGACGGAAAATGCAACAAATACCATCCAACAGCCACTGAATTCACCTGACTTGGCTCACTGTGACTTCTTTCTGTTCAATCGAGTTAAGTTTCGAGGATTGGATCAAGCGCTGGCATAAGTGTGTTGCAGTCGATGGGGATTACTTTAAAGGGGACAATATAGATTTAGATGAATAAACTTGTATTTTTAATGTTCTGAATAAATTCCGAGATAAAGTGTTTCTTAATCCCGAAAATATTTTGTTTGCATTTCGCAATTCGAAGCTTTCCATGCTGATGATGTTGACATAACAGAAAGGGCGAACTGGGCACTTTGGAGTATTTGCAAACACCGAAAGTCATCAATCTGAAATAGATTTGGCAATGAAAATGGCAAAACTATAATATAAGTGCACTATGTATGTCCACGAAAAGACATATACTATCGACATCTTGGACAAAGTATCATCATCAATAGGTAGCGTTAACTCTTATATGATAACACATACGTAAAGAAATCGGAAGAAAAATACCCGGCATTCTTAGTTGTTTTCGTGGGAAATATAAAACGTCCATAGCGACCGAGATGGTGAGGACAAGTGGAGCGCATGTATACCAATGCTCCTGTCCAAAGAGTCTATGACTTCAAATCAGAAGGATTGAAATGGTAGACTTATCCAAGCCATGAGCACTTTAACATCATTTAAAACTTTCAATTTTCTTCGAAAAGACGTCAAAGATGAATTAATCATAGAAGCACCTCGAAGCACTAATTTGGCTCTGCATTTTTGTTTCCGAAAGAAATTGTCATATTGGTCGAGCAACAAATAGAATTTGTTAAGTGCATAACCACGGCATTCGAGGCAGTGGCTAGGAAATCAATTTAGAAGATAGTTGTGAACAAATAACGGTAGGTACAGTAAGTGAACTAAGAACATTTTCAACTTTTAAAAACTTTTAATTAAGAGCTGGAGTTTAGTAAGGAATGTGGTAAACATTCAACAGAAAACTTTTGACAGCGCTTGTTGGATTTAAAGAATAGACACTTTTCAATATCAGCAATATCACGAATATTGGAGTATTCAACAAAGAAGTTTGTCAATGCTATTCACTTCTGTAATGGAACAGGATCTGTTGAAAACAAAATACGGAGAAGTCGGAAGCGACAAACCACAGAACGGATCAATGTCGCCAAGGTTTGTCTGAGCAAAGTGGATTGTTTCATAACCGTATCCAAAATAGAACAAAAAATTGAACTAACACTCCTGTAACCACAATCACCTAAGAGAACAAAAATTATTCCGACGCATTGTTGGTTTTCGATTCGGAATCGAAAACGCCGTTTGGAGTTTTGAAGTGAGCATATTCACAAAGACAGAAATTGGTGGAAAAATATTTTGTGTACTGATGAGTCGAAGTTTAATCGCTTTGGATCTGATGGAAAACTTTACGTATACGCCGTAGAATAAACCAGGAGTATAACCTTAATTACAAGGAAATTCTAAGCAATACAATGCTTCTCTATGCAGAGGAGGAATTGCGCTCCTGAAATAGAAATTTTAGCACGATAATGATCCGTTATATGGCTACGTCGGGCAAGCAATGTTTATTGACGTCAGGGGTCAGCACAGTTCCCTGATCTCAACCTGATTGAGATTTTTTTTTAAAGAGAGAGAAAACCTAAATATTAAAAAAAAAACACACACTTTGTGGCCAAATAGAAGACGAGTGACAAAAGTGTTTTTTAGCAATAAGTGTATATCAAGGAATTAAGTTTAAAAGCCGAAAGAAAAGGGGAAAAAACGCAGTTTATGACATTCACTGTGCGAAGTGGCGGAAAAAGTTGCGGTGGGAATCGAAATAGAAAAATGAATTGAACGAGATATGATGAATGAGAATGAAAGTTTTAATGGAAATATTTAGTACAGTTGACTAAATCAATACTTGTAACGATTCTCAGACCTAGAAAGACCCAAATTTTGAGCTTTTTCCAAATAACTATTTATTTTTTCCAAGAACAACAAGAAGGCCTCCGAAGGGCAGACACAGTTGTAAACTGAAGTCAACGTTTCCCGGTTTAAGATTACATTTTTCGAAGTTACTCGTAATTAATATCTCCGCTAACAATTTTTGATGCACCAGTTGATTCATTTTCATTCACAAAATTCTTTAGAGCGATACCGGTAGCCGAATGAATAATGAATAGCCGAATAAGCTCTAAGACAAAGGGTTGCGCATTAAGCTTGTTTCTTGACTTAAAAAAGTCAACTTATGCAACGACATTGATAATACAATTAAAAGATCTGCAGTTTCAAACCTATATCAACTTTGGGTGGACGTTTAGCGAGCATTGTCAATCTCTAAAATCACCAATGAGCCGCGGATGTGCTGCTGTTATAAAAAAATATGGGTTATCCAAAAAAATATTGACAATTCTCTTTTATGTTCAATTAAATTTACTATAGTATTAGTTGTTGTTAAAACTTTTTTTATGGATTTTAGTTAGTATGTGTAATTAAATAAAATTAGTAAGTGTAATTTTTTCTTATTTTTTTTTATTAAGTCTGCTATTACACGGTAACTCTTGAGTCACGACTCTTTTCTGTTTTGAATTTTCATTCTGTGAGGCTCGTGCTATTACACGTTGACTCTTTTGCATGCTCTCTTTTATTTTTTCTCTCGGATGCGAAGTGTTTAGAACTCTCTAAACAAATATTTTAATTTATCCTTTGAACAATAAATTTCGTCCGCCATTTTTTGCCAACTGCCCTTAATGGGGAAAGAAAAGCAATACAGCGAAATTGAAAAATAACGAACAAGGAGAAGGAGAGGCACCGAAATTCTACCCACGACTCACCAGGTTGTTGTTTTGCTATCTCAATTGGTTTCTCTTTTCTCTTGTGTGATTTCAAAAGAGTCATGACTCAAGAGTCACCCTGTAATAGCAGACTAAGTAGTGGATCCTTCTATCTTTTTATTTTATTTTTTAATAACATCGTTGTGTATTTAATTTTTAAAATGTAAAATTTACAAATTAAATAATAAAAGTAAAGATGTGCTATTCATTTTGTCGCCACTTTAGCTGTGTGATTGGATTTCGTTGTTTTACGTCTGTTGAGCCTGAGGCATACATACATGTATGAGTACAAATATAGAAATCTACCGGTCTTTTCCAAATTTTTGTTTGAATGTTTATATTCTATTGCGTACCAAATTAGAGTAAGTAGTATTTTAAATGATTCTGATTATGTTAATATTAGAAAATTAGAGATGCCGGGAGGTAAGACCTTGAGTGTTAAAATTTGGGATGCGGACATTGCTTTTGATATCGAGACAAGTGGAACTTTATTAGAAGTATAAGTAAAAAGACTAGACTCAGCAGATATCGTCCAGAATATGATATGATTGACAAATTTTGCAAAGCAGTGAAACGTTAATATGAGGAAAATGGTCAACAGCCAACCAAGAAGGCCATTTTGTTCGATGACCATCTGCCATCTTTCCGGCAACTTCAAAGAACAATACTGGCCCAACTATCGTTTATCATTCAAAGAGTTTTGCAAACTTGAAAGCAAACGAAAAACGAAGCAGTCAGACATAATTGCCACCACCATTTTCCGAATAACGAAATATAAATGAAATGAAAAAAATCTTAATAAAATCAATGAATTTAAAAAGTTTGTCTGAATTTATAGCTATCTCTAGGAAAGTTTGAACTTTCTATGTCCTTTCAAAATCGAACGCAACTGAGAATTACAGCATGTCTTTCCATACTCAGGGCTAAAACAAGAAGACGTATTTACATCACATGTTCTATTAGAAATACGTTGACATACTATAGTATCATATTTTGATTAAAATAAAACTCAGACAGTTTCAAGACCGAATTTTATGAGGTAAGTAAAATAAGTATAAATCAGATTATTGCAATAATAAAAGTTCAAGGGAATATTAGTGCAAAAGGAAAACCCCTTTTCCACAAACCTAATCGAATAATTGTTTTTAGAAGAACCAAAATGCTGTATAACGAACCCCTACCGTCTGAATCATTTACGAGTTCATATCTTTTTCTTTTCTAAACAGCTTCTCGAATAGCAGACTTTAAGTGTTAGTAAATTGCACTTTCTCTTCTATACATGCAAATTGCAAATCTGTTTCCTTTACAATTGTTAATATTCAAACCCAAATTTGTTGTAAACAAAAACAAAAACAAAGATTAAACACTCCCTGTAAAGAAATTTAGAAATAAAAACCGTGTGTGCTGTACCTGATCAGTTTGTTTGGCCCCATGGACGAAACTTCGCTTTGACCACTGAGAGAAAGAAATGTTAAATAAAACAAAAATGAGAATTTTTTTTCTTTTATACAATAAAAAAAAAAGGGAAAACAAAATTCAAACAAAAACAAAAATAAAATCATAAATAAAAAATATACAAAAGAGCAAGAAATAGAAAGAAGAAGTAATTTAAACCAAAAATAATAAATAAACATAAACAAAAAAACTTTGTGCTTTACCATGACAGAGAAAGTAGGTAGTGAAAGAAAAATGAACGAGAAAATAATATGTACAAACCAAAACCCAAATCGATAACCACACATACTTCCTGATCACTGGCGGACTATCCTCCACCTGACCATTCGATTCGCTGGCCAATCGCAAAGCTAATTCATGATCACGCCGTTCTTGTTCTAATTGTTGACGGTACTTGGCATCTTCTTCGGCTTCTTTTTGCATTTGCGCTTGCAATGCTAAAGCAGCTCTACGGTCTTCCTCCTCTTGTTTCAGTCGTTTGATTTCTTCTGCTTTACGGCGTGATTCCATTTCTGCTTTACTATAATAAGAGACAGAGACATTTTTAATTGCTCAATCACAGAAATGTTTGTTTGGTTGTTTATTACAGTTTCTTATTTTCCTCTTCTTCACGTTTTTTGCGTTCTTCTTCCTCCTTGTTGCGACGTTCAGCTTCTAAGGCTTCTTGGATCTTTCTAAGACGTTCTTGTTCCTCTGCTTGTTTTTGTTCCTAAAAATTAAAATGATAATCATCCAAATCGATTGAATTCGAAAGTCTCTCAGGGGTACCTTTAATTTGTTGTTAAGAGCTGAAGTGACCTTGTTCATGTTGCTTATGATTTTGTTGTATAACTCATCGATTTGTTTGGACTGAATTTTGGGATTTGCCTAAATGATGCGAGTGGTGATAAATTGCTAATAAACTCTTACACAAATAACTTACCCGTATAGTCTTGATAGCTTCATCAATCTGTATTTCAATGCTATTGACCTCGTTCATGATATCATCCTTTCCAGATTTGAGTTGTTTTGCAATGTCAACAGTCTTTTGGGCATTCGTACGAACATTGTTGATCTTAGCAACACCTTGAACGCGGGGACGATGTTGTTTTCTTGCCAAGTAACCACGAACTATCTTTTGAATGACAAGTACACACTTGTTGCGGTACCGTATACGATTCTTCACTACAAATCGACATTTGACATATAAATAAATAGCTCAAATTGGACATAATCCTACTTACGTTTGATAACACAAACAGCTCCCAGTGCAGACTTTACCCATCGTGATCGAATTAACCATTTCTTGACCTTTGCCACAATTGCTTTTAGATTTTCGGGATCCGACTTCATGATTCGATCAAATTCGATGAATTTTCCTGGCCGGAAAAAGACTCTCGTTATGCCGAATTTAAAGTCTTTCGAACTCAAATTTAACGACTGCAACATGGCTTCACAGAAAGTACGTGGTTGAAGCTTGGCCAATTCTGGTGGAAGATATGATTTGTACATGTTGTACAAGTCAGCGAATGGTACACGAGATGGATAGCCGTGCTCCATGAGTTCCAATACCGAAATTGTTCCAGAACACTTCAGTTGAGCTAAGGCAAGACCACCTTCGAAGTCACGATCGATCATTTTGCTGTTCGGCTTGATGCAACGTATAAAATTGGTGCCCTACATACAACATATACGTGTGTATACCAAAATATTGGATATTATTATTTAACTTACATTCTTCTCCAATTTTTCCATGAGTTCAGCTAGCTGGGTCTTAAACTTAGATCCAACGGAAATGAAATTAAGTTTTCCACGAGATACGGTGCTTCCCGATGAGAATAATGTTTTGAGAAGAGGATTATCACACTCCTGAACGAGTCCTTCTAGTGAAGCATGCAAAGCATCGTTGTTTTTCTCGATAAATTGTTCCTAAAATGGCAAAAATATACGTTTACAGATTACATACTATAATATTTTCGAATGACTAACCGTATTATAACACACAGCTCCAGCAAAATGCCTAACCAGAAAACCCTCCTCATCGCGTAGAGTTCTATGGGCCTTCAAACGTGATGAACGTGGGAAACCTAATCGGAAATGTCCTTGCCAAGCACTGTGCACCTCAGTGGTAAAATGCATCGCTGAGGGCTTGGGCAATTTACTCTCCTCATCCAACAATGTATAAATTCCATTCGCTTTCGATTCAATCAGCTCAATGATATCCTGATTGTCTGTAAATTTAATCTCAGGAACATTCAAACCCTCACGTTTGTACAATTCCTGTTCGTTTTTGAGAATATTATCGTTGAAGAACTTTTGCAATTTCTCATTGCAATAGTTGATGCAAAATTGCTCAAACGAGTTTACTGTAAAATATTCAAAGCCAGCAATATCTAGAACGCCGATGTAGTAGCTCGATACTTGGAATGGAATGCTCTGATTGATTAGGTAAACGATACGATCAAATACTCGACTGTAAATTGCCTTGGCAAGAGCATCACGTGCGTTGCTGGCTTCATAGATCTTCAATGGAACCCTAGAAAATAAGAAGACAAATATGTATATCAGTGATTCATAATAAAATTAAGAAGTTTTTAGAGTAAACTCACATAATGACAGTTCCCTTAATACCACCGCCCTTGCTTTGCATAACTCTCGATACCAAAGCCTGTCGCAATTCAAATGGATCCACTCCTAGTAGTTTTGAAGTGATTGTCAAAGATTTCTCAGAAGATTGTGAAACCTGGCATCCACCACGGGCATCCTCAGGAATCTCTTCAAAGCATATATTTCCCAAATGCAAAACTGCCGCAACTAAGGAGTAAATGCCGAATTTGCTATCTCCGGTTAAGCCCAAACGGCTTAGAGCATTATCCAGTGTTTGGAAGTGTTCAAAGTCATCAATGATAGGATCTTTTAGAGCTCCCTTAGAGTTATGATCACGAGATTTTTGCGATGATGGAATGAGTTTATCCGTCTTAGAATTGGCGAAATACTGTGTGCACCCGGAAAGATACTGGAATGAATACACATTATACGATTAGTAAATTCAACATAACATAAACCACAAAATTACTACAACAAGATGTACATACGTTAGATTCAAACTGTCTAATGAAGGCATGTGCCAATGGGGGAAACAACAGACTGAACATTAGTTTGTCTATTAAAGCTGTCGGACTTAACTTAGCGCAAGCATATAACAAATTCTCTAATGAACTGTGCTACAAATAGAATTAACTACAGAGCGCCGATATAAAGAATGTTTCATTGTGAGGCACTGCGAGAATGGATATGTTTAAAATTAAAGTAAACCTATCTGTCAAGCCTTGCTGTAGAGCATACCTTTGAAATACACTGGAATATATACATACGAGTAACAATCGGGTGTCAAAAAGGGGTAAAGGTAAGTTCTCTTACGTTGACAAATTTAATAAAAAGTTTACGATATCAAGTAAATATGATATACACTGGCGATCACTTTGCAATCGATTTTCACTCTTTATACCTGTTTGAAATTTTGTACCCGCAAACTTTTACTACCTGTGTACAGGTACATATTTTCTCAACAGGAAGTCATAAAATTAAAGGGTAAATAAACCGTTGGAATTTTCCAACATCAAACAATGAACTTCTTGAAAAGCGTATAAAAAGATGTGCCACTAGGATGAGGCCACATGCAAAATCTTTGAAAGAAAGGAAAAAATTAATAAAATGTTTACATTTTATGGTTTTAAAACATTTATTTATTACATTAATTTTTTTCTACATTAATAATGAGTATGCCCACCATTTCGCAGCATTTTTGGCGACATCGAATATGGGAATGGAAGGTTTTTTGGTTTCGATGTTGCAAGTGACATTCTTGACAGCGTGTTTAAGTTTCGCTTTAACGACAGCAGACAGCATTATGAAGCATTAAATTCGTTGGTGGTTCCATAATTAGTAATGCTACTAACATCGGAATTGATTGAGCTTATAATACGATGTCGTTCCCGTTCTACAAACAATATTGCATTAGAAGTGGCGGACAAAAGATTATAGATGATAACTAAAAATGGTGTTGGACAGAAATCAGAGCCCTGGGGCACACCAGTATTTATTTTCTGGATATCTGATTTGACAACTTGAATTGACTGTTCTGAAAGATAATTTCTAATTCATTGAAGAAGAGATTCGTCGACACCAAATGCACCCATTCTCGACAAAAGAGCCTGATGCTAAACTCCGTCCAGTGCATTTTAAATATCAGATCTTCCGTTCGCTAGATTTGTGTGAACTACGAGGGTGTTTCCGACCGAACAATGATACAAGACATTTTTTCTCAATTTTTTTTTTTATTTTTCTACATAGTCTTCTTGTAACTCTACACACTTCTCTCAGCGATGCTCCAATCTCTCTAACCCGTCCAAATAGTATTTGGCGTTTTTCTCTGCAAAATAATTGTTCACGAAGGTGATTGCCTCCTCATTTGACGAAAATCTCTGTCCTCCGAGCGTAGTTTTTAGATGAGGGAACAAAAAGTAGTCGCTTGGGGCTAAATCTGGTGAATAAGGCGGATGGTCAAGCAGTTCAAACCGTAATTCATAGATTTTCGCCATGGCAACCAGATGCGTAGTATGCTCTTGTAATAGCTTTTCCTTTTTAAAGATAATCGATTAAGATAACTCCTTTACTATCCCAAAAAACAGTCGCCATCACTTTCCACTTGATTTGCGTAGGCGTATTGCCTTTCAAAAACAAGAATTTAATAACAGCTCGATACTCAATTTTTTCCATTTTCACAAAAAACACTCAAATCGGCTCACTCAAACGACTGAAACTTCGGTAAGTAACTGTCAAAAGATCCACAACTAGCATTCACTAGCTTTTATTGACGAGTGTCGCTATCTTTAGGTTGCGATCGGAAACTTTTCAATGTGTTGACAGTTAGAATGTCATTATAAATGAGGTTTGGGACGGAGGATGAGATGAGGCAGAGTTTCAAATATTTTTAACAAACGACTAACACTTTCATTGCCCTTGTAGTTATTTTTTGCAACAGTTTATTGTCGTAATGAAATTTCATACACTTAAGAAAGGCGTTGCAGTCATTACTGGATGGTTCTTACTGTTTTTACTTTACTTTGTTGAGTTGGCCTTGTAAGACCGAAGAAACCTAAGACCTAACCCTGACAGCCTCTTTACAGCTCTAGTTATACCACACAGTTTCTTTTGGTTTGACCCTCTACATCCGATTATGGATAAACGTTCTCATTGCAAAGAGAATAGTGTTCGTGATCTTATCGATGTTTTTATAGAGAAAACATAACAACTAATTAAGATTTTTCAAAAGCTGTTTAGTCCGTTTCAATTGGCTTTCTCGTATTGTCATTTGCTTCTCTTAGGAATACTTCTCTATCAGTGTACGAAACATTAGTTGATATGACACAGTGGTCAGAACAGCCTAGAGGAGAGAGCACATCGATGGTGTACTTAACAGGGTGAGTAGTTAAAAACAAGTTCAGAGTGTTAGCGGTATGACCATGAACGTCTGGTATTCGCGTGGACTCGTTTACAAGCTGGGTTAAGTTAAGACCTCAACATATCGTCTTTCAGGTGTTGTCTGTCCAGAATGTCGAAGCGAAAATTTTTTATATTGAAATCGCTCGTAATAACGATTTCATAGTAAGAGAATACAGGGATACAGATTTTAAGGCTTTGTTTTGTAGACTTAAGGTTTAATAGATGAACTGCAAGAGTGTTGACTTTTAGCAGAGTCGTTCTGTTTATTTTATTCGACTTGATACCTGACTACCAAAGGGATATCATCAAGGCATATAGCTAAACTTTCTGTTGCTTGTTTTGTGTTTCAACTTATGTATATGGGTGACATGAGGCTACAAGCAATATGTTTAGTAATATGAAATGAGAGTTGAATACAAGTATAACAAACCGCACTTAAAATAATTTATGTGAACATTATACAATGCACAACATTACAAAGGTAAATAAATTTGAATAGAAAAAATTTAACATACTTGTAAACTAAAAACCGCTAAATCTCAAAACTAATTTTATATTTACGTGCGCAGAACTAACCATAAGTTCACAAGTTGCAAACAAGTTATGTAATCAGCACAAAAAAAAAACAAAAAAATCTTGAAAAGTTGTTAATTTAAACAAAGATATAACAATGCAACAGCATTCTTTCAAAAGAAGACAAGTACGTGCCGTTTGCAAGTTTTATTATGCTGATTTAAATTTGATAATTCCAAAAGCCCTTAACCCAACAATAAAAACTTAAGTATAATGCAGGCCCCCAATGTTTGTCCTTTTATACCGTTTATATTGGAAGTCGATTGATTTTTGTACAATTTATAATAGAGCAAATGTACCTATCGGATGCATTAGAAAATTAGTTGCAAATGAAACTTATCTTTAACAAGAAATAACAACCATTACGAGAGAAAGGTCAAAAGTCAACAGGTAACGCGTTTCTCAATAAATTTTCTTGGAAATCGCCTTCTCAACAGGTACTCGTATATAGAGTAAAGTGATATATGCAGATGTTTGTTGACATAACATTGCAATGGCTAGTTGATGGCTTGCAGGAGTCCATAGCAGGGCAAATACTAACAACAGCAGCAAGGAAGTTAACTATCGAGTATTACAAAAAATGAGGATTCGAACTGAAGCGCCTTTCAGAGAGCTAGAGAATAAACCAAAACTATTCCTTGATGATATCGAACGGCGATTGTAAAGAATACGATGTTGTCCACCATTTAAGTAGTTTACATGACAGCGCGACGTCCCGAATTCGTTTCGATGCAACAAATTCGGAAATACTAGCCCCTTAGCATTGCTCAGATTGCAACAGCGATATGCATGTATGTTGTCGTCAATGAAATTGCATTATACAGCATCTTTAATTAGGTTCACCCCAATTTGTTTTTTAAACAAAAAGACGTGTGTTTGAGGAAATATTTCAATTTTTATTTTGAATTGAAAACAATTGATATCACTCAAATGTCCTCCACGAAATAGATGGCATGAGTAAATGCGCTGGACCCAATTTTCTATAACTTTTTCGCATGATTCTGCTGATATTTCTGGTCGACGTCCTAAATTCTTGACTTTATAAAGTCCCAAAGAAAAGTGTTAAATCGCACGAGCGGGGCCAATTTATAGGGCGAACGAACTTCGTCTTCAATAAGTCGATTGTGGCAAGTGGCAATGTTCGGTTGAAACCCCACATACTCTCTAAGCTTTCCATTTCAATTTGCCAAACAAAAACAGGTTAACATGGAGTGATAGCGTTCTATAGTCAATTATTTTCACGAAATACGCCACAGAGATTATCAGGGATGTCTTCACTTCTGACGTTTTTCCTGTCTCACTGTCAAAGCAACATAATGGAGAGAATAAGTCGATTCAAATTTGTCCACTTAACGGTCAAGTTTTCCCTTATGGGATGATTATAATGGCCGAAAATTAGAGTTGAAGCATGTAATACAACATTTAAGCTGACCGCACATTTTAATAACCAAATTTGGTTCAATTGTAATCGATTTGGATCAATTGTAAATAGTTGAAGCCAAAGCTATAGGCTATGATTAGATCTTAGACAATCTTGAACACCAATATACCATCTGTCACAAGGTGGTATGCGTGAGTCCAGAGAATTCCTTTTGGAAAAATGGGGCGCATTGAAAAATCTTTAGAGGGTAACAATCTTGGTTGGTCGTTTTTTTTAATAATATTTCAATTCGACGTAGGTGTTACAGACACCTAGTTTATAAAAGAAATGCTCTGCACGAGATGATCATATTGAGATGCATTTCTACTACAACTGATCCCATGCGGCTTTCAATGGTCGACGTTTCGATATGAGTTACACAATTGCATATAAATTCAGTGGAGCGTTGAGTGTAGAATCTGTATTGTCAATCAAGTATTGATAATAAATCATTACAACAATAGTCTCCAAAGAAATAGTAATAGTTTCGCCGACATCCTGCGATGCAATTGTGGTGACATATCCTAGGTTTTCAAAAATATTTCAATTTTCATCGCTTTGTACTTTAACGACTTTATTTGAGTTGAACCTACATTAACTAAATGCAAGAACGAGAAGTTGCTGAAAATGTCTACAAGAATACATTGAAGACGATTATCATTCAATATTTGCTGAAAAATTGTTTGTTTTGTTAATCATCAAATGATTGGATTACGAAACAAAATTTTTTGATAAAACTAAATGTTCACTTCAAGCTGCTGTAAAGACCGATTTGCGAACTTACGTCACAAGCCATGGTCTCGTGACCTTTGTTCCAATACTAGCGTGATCCTGTACGGATATGGGCCGAAACTGTTTTGCAAAGTTTTCCACACTGAATTGTCGGTTCCGGTATTTCACAGTCGCGGTCATATAAAATGTGTGTGGTACGAACGTAATTAAGTAAGTTGATCACGGCGTGAACATGGCTCTCAACTAACAAGCCTCTTTAGCTAGTCCGGTCTTTAGCTAACTGTCTTCGGTCGCGCAGTCTAAGTCGGTTGAGGTCCCCTTCTACTTATGCGTATCACCTAACGTGAGGTCTTCCTCTACTTAGTTGTCCCTCCGGGTTATATTCAAAGACTTTGCGGACCGGAGCATTGGTGTCCATTCGCTTTATATATCCTAGCTATCTAAAGCGACTGATGAGCAGTTTCCTGACTAGGTCGATGCCGCTGTACAGCTCATAGAGTTCGTGTTTGCCGTCAAGTCAACGCAAACGGTACTGAATATTTTTTGAAGGATTTTTCTCCCGAAACGACTGAGGATATCTTCATTCGCTTTCGATAGGGTCCATGAATCTGCGCCATAAAGTAGGTGTTGTTGGCAGAATTCTTAGCAGAGCCAAGGTAGACAGAGACCTTTTCTACCTCGAAATTATTGCTGTCGATTGTGAAGTTCCGTCCAATTCTGGGTTAAGTCGTTACCGTCCTTGACGGACAGACAAGTTTGGCAGGGTTGCCAAAACTATACATGACTCTATATAGCTCGTCTCTATAAATGTTCTCAAATGCGGCTTTAAAATCGATGAAATGATCGAATCGACAATTGTCGAATGCATTGACTGATTTCACCTTTGGTATTGTATAACTCAATCGACAAAGGATTGTATTATTGTGAATAAAAACTATAAAAGCAACTATTGTGTTGACAGTTTTTTGTTTATTTATTCATCGTCTTAAGATTTTTGCAAGAACTTTAGAAAAGGAGCCCCATGGAATTGTGCTTCTAAACTATTCAGCTCGATTGCCATTTTTTCCCATCTTATTTTAGCTTGGGTTTTTACACAAATTCCTTTGGCGATGTCTGGATTTTCTTCATCGCACATTGTCTCGGATCACCACTTTGTTGCAGCCGATGCTGGCTGCCCGGAAGTTCGGACGTCTAGAATACTGAAGGCAAGCCATACGTCTATCGCAAAATGATCAATCTGATTTAGTGTTTCATGATCTGGAGACCGCCATGTGTATATTGAGATGAGGAAACCGTGTGCTTGCTATACTCGTAGTATTATAATATTTTGTTTCGCCGCAAAGTCAATAAGCCTAAGTCCGTTGCTAGACGTGGTTTCGTGTTGGCTAATACTTACCAAACTGTCCCACCAAAGATGTCTTCCTCTCCTATCATACTTCGGACATTGCTCATATGTCTTGTCGAGAAGCTTGTAGAAAGATTCTTGGGTGGGTCGTCTTTGTCTTCCGTAGGGGCATGGGCGCATATTAGGCTTATGTTAGAGACGTGTGGGAAGCTTAAGACTTCTTGCTTTAGTATACCGCGTATGAAAACTCTGCACCTGAATAAGCGCTGTTTTTGTTTCCTATAGCAATCATATTCGATTTTCAAAGTAAGCTTGAATGTTGCAGGAGAGTTCTCTTTCATTGTTCCTTCTGGTTCTTCGTAGTTCCTGTATTATCGACAAATTATCATCTCGCTTTAATCTTGACCCATTAATCCTTGGTTTGTTCTTCTAATATTTGTTTGTATTTCTTCTTATTCATGATTCCATTGATACGAATGAGATCCTCAACACCGACGGAAGAATCCCATTCTTAAACCACCAATATGTTTGTTTGTTTTTTTTTTTTTTTTTTTATAATGAGCGCGCGCTCAAGGGGTTTGATTACCCTTAAGGTGATTGTACACAGCGCGGGCAAAGGAAATTTAGGGAGGAAGAAAAGAGAGGTACCGATGTACATTGTTTTTAAATGTTTGCAAGTTATAACGACCAGGAAATACAGAGATCGGCAGGGCATTCCATAAGCGAGTTGTACGGCTTAGGGACGAATCACGATATTTTAGAATACGTCCGAAAATGGGCTTGAGGGTATACTTATGAGCATTCATAGCGAGACGGGTGTTACGGTTGAAAGTTTGAATGGGCGGAATGCTACTGGCGATTTCGGTGGAGCACTGGTGGTGGAAGTAGCGATAAAACAAAGTGAGACACGAGACATTTCGTCGGTGTTCGAAGGTGTCCATTGATTGACTGATATTAGTATCGTCAATAAGTTTTATCGCACGGTTTTGAATCCTATCTAGCAGGTGCAGAGATGTTTTAGGAGCACCTGACCAAATGTGGGAGTTGTACTCCAATTTTGGGCGGATGAATGCCTTATATATTGAGGCCAGATCAGAGGGGGTAAAATATTTCTTACATCGCTTGAGGAAACCTAGACATTTCGCAGCATTTTTGGCGACATCAAATATGTGGTCATTCCAACGTAAGTTGTCATTGACATACATACCGAGAATGGAAAGTTTTTCGGTTTCGAGGATGCAAGTGCCATTCATAGATAATGGCTGGGTGTTTAAATTTCGCTTTAAAGACAGCAGACAGCATTGTGTTTTGGAAGCATTAAATTCCACTCTATTGATAGTTCCCCAATTGGTTATGCTGTTGATATCGGAATTTAATGAGCTTAGCATACGCTGCCGTTCTCGTATTACAGCCGAAGAGCAGGGCCGTGAGTCCGGGAACGAATATGAAAAGCAGAGAGTACTGTCATCAGCAAAGTAATATATTGGATTAGAAGTAGTAGACAAGAGATCGTTAATGAAAATTAAAAAGAGTGTCGGTGACAGAACAGAGCCCTGGGGCACACCAGCATTTATTTTGTGAATATCAGACTTGAAACCGTTCAAGACAACTTGAATTGAACGTTCCGAAAGGTAATTTCTAATCCATTGAAGAAGAGAGTCGTCGATCCCAAATGCACGCATTTTCGACAAAAGAGCCTGATGCCAAACTCTGTCAAATGTCTTAGAAATATCAAGTGCAACTATCTTGCTTTCGCCAGATTGATGTACGCTTTGGTTCCACTTTTCGGTGAGACATGCCATCAAATCACCAGTCGACCTGTTGCTACGAAAACCGTACTGCCGGTCATTGAGAAGTTTTCGTGTTTCGAGATATTTCATGAGCTGACGATTTATCAGTGTTTCCATGACCTTGGAAAGAAGGGACGTAAGTGCAATGGGTCTGTAGGAGGAGAGAGAAGATGATTCGCCTTTTTTAGGGACGGGCTGGACAAATGCTGTTTTGCATCTGCTCGGGAAGAGTCCTAAAGTGTAGGATTGATGAAAAAGCTTACGCAGTGGTTTTGCCAGCGAGGAAGAACACCTCTTCAGAAGAAGGGGAGATATACCATCTGGACCAGCGGATTTATGTATGTTGAGATCTTTAAGTACTCTTGCTACTACACGAGTGCGAAAGTAGATTCGTCCCATTGAAGATTCGACGCACTCAAGTGTAGGCGGAGACAAAGCACAATCTGGGAGTGTTGAGCTGGCCGCAAAGTGTGCAGCAAGCAGATTGGACTTATCCAAAGAGCTGACAGCTGGAATGTCATTGTAAATGAGCGTTGGGATCGAGGATGAGGCGGAATTTCTAATGTTTTTGACGAACAACCAAAAATTGTTACTGCCTTTGGGACATTGCAGTATTTTTTGCCTCAGTTTTTGGTCGTATAGGAATTTCACACGCTTAAGAAAGGCGTTGCAGTCATTTCTGGCTCGTTTGAACTTTTTTCGGTTTTCCTCTATCGGGTTGGTCTTGTAGGACCGAAAAAACATTTCTCTAACCCTGACGGCCTCTTTACAGCTCGAGTCGTACCATGCCTTTTCTTTTGGTTTGATACTCTTCATCCGATGAGGAATAAAGGATCTCATTCCAAAGAGAATGGTGTCTGTAATCATATCAGCAGCGGCATCCACGTCGTTATCGAGGAAGCATAACGACCAGTTAAAATTCCTAAAGAAGTTGTTAAGACCGCTCCAGTTGGCTTTCTCGTATTGCCATACGGTTCTTTTAGAAATTTTTTCTCTAACTGTGTGGTCGGTGTACGAGAAATTAGCTGATATGACACAATGGTCCGACGAGCCTAGAGGGGGGAGCACATCAATGGTGTACTTATCAGGGTGAGAAGTTAAAAACAAGTCCAGGGTGTTGGCGGTATGACTATCAACGTCTGGTATTCGCGTGGGCTCATTTACAAGCTGCGTTAGGTTGTTTTCCGCAGCGAAGATCTCAACACACCGTCCTTCGGGTGTTGTCTGTCCAGAATGTCGAAGCCACCCAGAATTGTGTATATTGAAGTCGCCCGTAATAACGATTTCAGTATGAGGATGCTGGGACCGCACAACTAGACAGTATCTTTTGTGATGTAAACCCGCGAACGTAAACTCTTCATTTTTTTTTTCCTTAAAATTTATACTCATCTGTCCATACAATTTTCGACCAATGATGCTTTCTTCTACCAATTTTTCCCTTGACTTTGTTTTAAGGCCGTAGGAAAGGGCAAACACATTTAGTGGTCTTTACTGATATCTGCTTTGACTGTGAACGGTTAAACTCTGCATCTATCTCTCTGATTATTAATTTATAGTTTATCTAAATTTCTTGTAATACATGTTTTGGAAGTTAACAGATGTTATCATGTAAATCCGCCTATTCGATTCACGATCTATCATAACCCTAACTTTCAAGGTTCCCTTATGCTGAAATTGATATTGACACCGCATATGCGTCAACAAAATTTGAGATTTTGGTCATTATGCACAATCGAGTCCCATTAATTGCAAGTCAATAAAAAAATATTACCGATAAACTAAACATTGACTGCAAATAAGTAATGATATCAGCGACTATTGCCAACTGTTATCAGTTAATTATTATTGTTGTACTTAATCCCAATTAACACCATTCACATTGAACAATGACAGTGTTAAAATTCCATCGCTAAACATACAAACTTACTCTATAATCATCTGGTTTTCCAAGTCCTAGCCTATCGCGCAACTGTTGCGGAGCTCCAGCCAATAACATATAAAACACGTGGTAGTTCCTCTCCTCAGAACTTTGTGTACAAATTCTACTTTTCTCCAATAGATAGTGAGAAATATAGCCACCAACAACCTGACATTTTGAGTCATAGTGGACTTCAATGAACTTTCCAAAACGTGAGCTGTTATTATTACGAGTTGTCTTTGCGTTACCAAATGCTTCAAGCACGGGGTTAGCTAAAACAAAAGTATAATAAGGTTGTTTTGAATGGAATATACAACTGATAATTCAATTTACCATCTAAAATTTTCTGTTCGATTGAGCTATCATGTGAGTGGCAGAGATATTTTAACAAATACTTTGTTGATTCAGTTTTACCAGCGCCTGATTCACCGGACACAATGATGGACTGTGATGACTTGAGAACGCGCATATCCCGGATTGCCTTGTCAGCTGTAAATTGCAAATTAAACAATTTATGAGTATAGGTATACATATTGAGGTGAAGAAAGTATAAATATTTCCAGTGGGTAGCACTTACCGATAGCAAACACATGCGGCGGAAGTTCTCCAATCGATCGCCCAGTGTACTGTTTAATAGTTGACGATGCGTAAAGATCTTTTATCTCTCGATATGGATTCACAGCGATAAGAATGTTGGCAACATATGTCTACAATTAGAAGTGAAACATTGTAAAAGAAAAAAAATAGAAGTACAAGTACAAGGTATACATTTTGTATTTCGATTTGGAAACTTACATAGATTTTATCTTTGTAGTAACGAGTCTTCAAATTGTCTAAGAAGGTCGCCTCATTGAGGAGCATCAGCTCACCTGAAATAAAAATACAAATTTTGATTAAAATAAGCTCGTGGAACAAGATTGTTGGGTTGTTTGTTTTATAGAAAGATTAATGAATGGTTTCCCTTCGAGTTTTCTAGTAAAGGACACATCTTTATGTCTTTAGATAACCACATCATTTGCTAATAGAAGACACTGCAAAATAGGAATATAGGGATCGCGGCATCGGATATTGATACTCAATATTGTGCGATTCAAAAACGTAAATGCGTCCTCGTGCTGTACAAGGCAATTTTGACAGTAAGTGCATATATTGGAATGAGTTCATATCATTGTCACATGTAAGCGCTTTCATATTTTGCATATGAAAAAGTTATCCTGCCGCCGGATGCCGCGCATGCACACTCCTGACCAAAAACACAAACGCGAGAGCACTTCGAAAGAGTGTTTGAACTTGCTGATGCGGAATCGGGCTGACTTTTGGCGTCGATTGGTAACTCTTGATGAAACTTGGATCCACTACTACACACCAGAGAACAGAATGAGTGCCCGGCAATGGACTGAAGCCGGCACGAGTGCTCCGAAGCGGACGAGGGAGGCTCGATGGGTCGGAAAGCTTATGGCGTCGGTTTTCTGGGATTGTCATGGCATATTCTTCGTGGACTACCTCGAAAAAGGAAAAACCATAAACAGCGAGTATTACTGTGCATTATTGGAGCGATTGAAGGCCGAAATCGCTGCAAAACGGCCTCACATGAAGCAAAAAAAAATTTGGTTTTTGCAAGACAATGCGCCGCCGCACAAGAGCATCGCAACCCCGGCTAAAATCAATGACTTACGGCTCCAATTGCTGTCGCATCCACCGTATTCGTCCGATTTGGCTCTCTCGGACTATTATCTCTTCCCAAACCTCAAAAGATAAAATTCAGCTCACGCGAGGAAATCATAGACGCCACGGAGGAGTATTTTGCAGACCTTCCGGAAAATTACTTTTTGGATGGGATCAAAAAGTTGGAAAATCGCTGGAATAAGTGTATCAAGCTAAAAGGGGACTACATTGAATAAAATAAAAAAAACATTTAAAAAAAAATCACCTAGTAGAGGGGAGCATACCAACCTAGAAGGAAATCCTTACCACAGTACAGGGGCTGGTAGAGGTTTTCAAAGCAGCACTTCTATGTATCTTTTCGGAACAAATCAAACGTTCGCAGCTATTTTGAAGTTTCCGTGCATCATTAATCTTCAGTCTGATGGCGGCATTAAAGTCTCGATGTTTTTATGGACAATAGGATCCAGAGCGCGGTCTACATATTTGCTTGGATGTATCTTAAACGAACCTTTCTTCTTTCGAAAATGATTTTTGCTCTTATTTTGGCTCGGCTATCAAAAACATGCAAATCATCAGCCAAACATGCCCGATGACTGGACTGTAATTTCATTATGCTCCATTTTAAAGAGAAGCGATCCTATGTCTGTGTGAGTGTTTTGAGGCTCTTCTGCAACACATTAATCGGCATGTGTCAGTTGGTCTTCCGATCCGACAGATCGACGATCGGCCGAAATTTCACACTAATAAAAGTCCAACAAATTTCGCGTCGACGCTCACCATTTCTTCATTGAATCCAAAATGATAGCATTCATCATAGTAAGGTTTATAAGGTGATGGCAAAATTCGGGATCCGGTCAAAACTGCCGGGACACTGGAAAACACGCGGTAGATACAATGTTTCAATTTGATTTCATCAATCTAGTGATGCAACAGATAAACCGCACGGCAATAGTAACTCCGAAGTTGTAAGGAGTTTATCTACTTCGGAGATTTATTAACTCCACGACACCCAATTGGAGATTCGGCGAAGACTAACCCTGGAAAACCGCTGCTACTTTGTTATGGCGAAATATGGCGTGCCGGATATCAAAGAGAATGGAAAGGTGCCATGTCTGCAATGGCAGGAGGTGCATTAAGTCAGTAAAAAAGTATTATTTTGGTAACTGAAAGCAGCACGCCATTCACCTGGACGAGGGCAGACAACATTTCCGTCCACTCGACCTCGACCAAAATGAACTCACGACAGCAATTTTCAAGCTACTGAACCAAATGACTTAACTGCCGGGCTGTATAAAGCAGTAGGTGATGATTGGATACGGAACATATATCAATTCATCTCTAAAATCTGGGTCGACGAAAGTATGCCCGACGAATAGAACCTCAGCATTGCTTGAACGATCTTAAAAAGGGAGATCCCCTAAACTGTCCCAACCGCAGTGGAATAAGTCTCAAAAACATCGCATATGAAATCCTGTCTGCCCTATCATTTGATATAATTGTACGGAATTCACAACTCCACAGGCATCATCCTTCATGTCTGTTCAGTTACTCGCATATGCAGATGACATTACATTGACAGAATGGGAAGAACACATCAAGCGTTTGCGACTATTGAAACAGAAACGGCAAAGATGGGTTTAGCGGTTAATGAAGGAAGAACAGCGTATATGCTGTCACGTCACGATGGCTAAGCTAAAACTTTAGGGATATTATCTACCTCGGCTCCGCTATCAACTCCGATAACGACACCAGTGCGGAAATCATATGAAGTCTTGCTAATTGCTTTAGGCTTAGGAAACAATTGAGTATTACAGCCCTCTCTTGAGCAATCTCGTATTGTAAAAGACACTGATAATCCGACTCCGGCTTTATGCCGCAGTAGGCTTGGACACTTCGAAAGAAAAGTTCTTCGAGTAATTTTCGATTCCGTTTGCATCAATGGAAAATGGAGGAAACGTTTCAAAAGCGAACTGTACGACCTCGTTCGAAAAGCTCGGATAACCAAGCTTAGATGAACGCATGTACACCAGCCTCACGGCACGGAATGTTTTCGACTCCAACCCAGAGGGACAATGCAGTAGAGGATGACTTCCTCTTAGGTGGTGTATACTCGTGGTTGAGTAGTTCCAGTTTTTCTTTGGGAACAAAGTCAAAAGTCGGCTGAAAAACAAATAAACATCTGCCAGTAGTGATATTAATGAATTCTTACTGCACTTTCAGTTGGATTGCAATGGTTTTCTGTAGCCAAATTTCTGTCCAATGACATTCCATTGAGGTGAAACCTCCAAGAAATTCCAACTCGTCTACCTATTAATAGATAGCACGTTTCTAAATAAAAGATGTGAAGATAAACGGTCATATATTCGTACGAGTACAGGCCTTTTTGTGTCCAATAATTTATTTTACAATATTTCTGCCGGTATGCCTGCCACCAGGGTATGCTGAGGAGACCACACAATGAAAACAATGGGATGTATTGCATGATATGGACATAGCTCTAAATTTGTAGCTCCGTGCCACAGTCATCTACGTAATCTGAAATATGTGCCCTTCATCATGTGCATCGTTTTGCAAGTATTCTCCTCTTCACCACACTCCCTAACTCCGACTACATGTTGGAAACAATTTAATTGCTTGGAAAATTCTCACACACAATACATTGTTTGATGAGATTTCCTCATAGCACGTCCCATAAACCGGCAACTAACAATAACCACAAGCCGAAGCATGATTTTCCCATTACGAAAGTGTCCTGTAAGTGGTTATGCAATCAATTGATTCCTTGTCTATCGTTTAGTTTGGAGGAGGGCCGTGCATGCTTGGTTTCTGAAAGGAGCCAAACTGTTGATTCTAAGTCGTCTCTATATTAATCTTATGATGGATTGTAGCAGAACCTTGTTGCATAACTCCATGCAACTCCATGGCGCTAACATTGCGTGTCTTATCTTTTTGCCGCCATCACACTGACTAATGTGGAAATGATGAGGGTTTCTTGGAGTTTTTCTAGCCTTATCACCTCGAATCACATTACTCGTTAGGAGTAACATTTCAAGCTTCAGTTGAGACTTAAATGACCATAAAAAGTTATTTAATAAGGCTGTGGCGTTTTTATTTAATTTTTTTTGTCTTGAAACTGACACTTTAATTGCCATCATTCGAATTAAGCGTAACACGACGTGTCAAATAAGCGGATGCAGAAGGCAGCAGCAATAGGTTTGTGAAGACCCTTCTACATGGCACAAGAAAGAAAACTGTTCTAGAACACTGGTGTATGGTGAAGCTCCAGGGATTTAACACAAAGCATCCAGTTTTTCAAATGCAGGTCAATATGCTTGCATCCTTTTTATATTCCCTTTTGGGGTTCTGTACAGTGCTCTTGTGCTCCTGCTGCCATCGTATATTTTAATTTTCCATTCAAAGGGAGTCCTGTTTCTAGAGCAGAAATAAAGGTGGGATTTCCTGGAAAAGGAAAGTTTTTTCTGTACTCCTTTCCAGGTTTCCTTTTTTTTCAAATTAAGCCTTCTAACGTGGGAATGATGCATTAATTATAAGAAATTGTATGAAAATCTTGAATTGAAGATTACAGTTTTCATCGTACTAATTTTTGGAGAAACTGAGGAGGTTACAGAAGGGAAACATTCTTCTATCAATTAGTTGTTGGTAGTTGCAAGAGATGTAAGAATCAAAAGGAATGGTTATTACGAAGTTGACTAGTATGATTACTTCCTAAGAGTTTCTCTTTTCCATGCGCTTGAGTTCAAACTGAATGCAAACTGAATAGTTAAGGCAAGAAAGGAAACTGTGATTTAGAAAATTAGAAAAATATTGTTAATTATGTAGCAAACGGAGAGTGGTGTTTTAAAGATGCACATACCCAGATTGTTGCAATCAAGGATTAACATTCAAAATCTGAGTGGATATACTTCAATTTACTTATGTAGGCAACGTTAGAGTTTGGAGTGGACTTGGGCTTTATCCAACAACCCTTTCCAAATGGGTGGGGTACAAACCAGTGCCCTGGAGTTGTGCACTGTCAGTTAGCTAAGGTTCAATTCCACTTAAGCGCATCAATTTGTAAGAGATCTTCCTCTTGATGCAGAATAAATTTTGCAATAGTTGGATTCGACTTATTTTAATTAGGTTTAAATCGCTGTTTTACTCGTTTTAAAGTTGATGCCAACGGGACCGAATATCAGTTAGAGACTTTCTTCATTTTATGCTTCGAAACAACGAATTTTGTTTGCATTTACTTTCTAAGTGTCCTAGCCTTTACTCAAGGCAAAAAAGGGGCTAACAGAATAGGCGCACTACATATCAGTTTTGAGAGAGCAGCGGATAGTCTAAACTTACCACCACTCACAGACTGTTTAAAACTAATAAGACTTACAGCCTCTTTATGAACGTCGAAAATATGCCGACTTACCTTTTGTTTATCATATTTTAGCTGGTAAGTTTGATAGCCCCATTTTTTTTACAGATTATCTCCGTTATCTTATCTTTTTCGATGCAATCCTAGCCGAAAAAAGTAGAAGTCAACGATATTTAATGCCTCTTTGACTGGCACCTCAACAAACTGTTCTTTATGTTCCATGCGGTGGTCCTAACAAGTATGAAGCCGTGTTCTAGGCAGGAGAAGAAGTTTTTTCTATCCCATCCACAGCCCCTCTTAGTGAATAAAAAAAAAAAAAAAGGACAGCGATTTTAGGGGATTGTTTCCGGAATGTTAGAACATTATACTTGAGAACATCTTCATGCAGTATAAGGCAGACATTACTGCGACCCAGGAAGTGATATGAGAAGGAACGATAAAGGGAAAGGAGTGCGCCATACTTTTTTATTATAATTGCCTCACAATAGGTGGCCCATGTTTGGATTGGGATTCAAAGAAATTAGCGATCGTCTAGCTGTGTTCCATATTCAAGGAATAGTCTACAATACAAACCTAATATGTGCACATGCTCCTACCAATGAAGTTGATAATTCTACCAGTCAGGATTTCTATGACATTTTAGACGAACCATGCCACGAACACGAACGGTCAAACGGCCAACCAATTCGACCACGTGCTGATTACAGGGAAGTAATCGTTAAACATCCTAAGCGTGTGAACATTTCAAGAGCCATACGTTGATTTTGGTCATTATTTCCTGCACACCGATTCAGAGCTTGAATATATAATGATGGAAAGCTGCGCAAGACAACAACAAGGAGGTTCAATATTGGATGTCTAAGCACATTAGAAACAGCCAGAGATAACAGAGAGCAAGTAAGCGAAAGACTCTGAAATATGGTATGCCGTTGCCTACCACCAACACTCACAACACGTCACTACCATCCAGCATGTGGTCGACGCAACTCTAGGCTACAAATCTGCTTTAATAAGAAATCTGTAGTATGATGAGGAATACGTGCAAAAGAAAAAGGTTCCAGATGAGCAATGAAAAAGATATTGCAAAGCGCCGACAACCTGAGATAACCACCAAGCTAGAAGAAAGGAGGAACAACCTTCGCAGTCTTTTTTGTTCAAGGGTATTGAATCAATGGTAAAAACGCTCAAAATTAAGGAACTTGACTGGAACCGGGGACCCAGATTCTCCGAAACAGTGATGTTCAGGATTTCAAACTGCGGGAAATTATTGAAAACATAAACGAGTTCTTCGATTACTTCGATACTCGTTATATTTGGTTCAGACGTACCGAGTTATACAAGGTGGCGCAAAATTAATCACCCTATCGGAAGATGGTTTATTTTTTGCAAATGGCCTCGTACGTCAATCATATTTGACATTTGATATATTTGACATATTTGATTAGACACCTGCAGTATACAAACAGACAAGCAATGGAGCGCTATACTCCGCAAGAGCGTGAAATAATTGTGTCGATGTTTTTGACCAATAATCGGTCGGTGGTGTTAGCGCAGCGTGAATTTCGACGTCGATTTCCTAATCGTGTCGCGCCAACTGGGCAAACATTCCGGCGCTTAGCTACTCGACTCGAACAGAGTGGAACCACAGGAGACCATGCAGTGAGTGGCCGCCATCGGGCTGCTCGTTCGGCCGAGAATATCGCGGCTGTGCCTACCGATGTCGCTGAGAACGAAGAAACATCAATCAGACGACGGGCCAGCCATGCAATTGGGCATCACCAGACGGACTCTACAGCGTATGTAGAGTCCTAGTGAATGACTTACACATGTTCCCGTATAAAGTGCAAACAGTGCATCAGTTAATGCCTCCTGACCGTCAGTCGCATGTGAATTACTGTCAAGCCATCCTCAATCTCAACAACGAAGAGGACGATTTTGTTTCGAAAATCATCATGAGCGACGAAGAGCATTTCCACTTAAGCGGTTACGTCAATAAGCAAAATGTTCATCCCAGACTTCGTTTTTGGGGCTACTTAAAGTCACGGCTTTATGCCAACAAGCCTCAGACAATCGCAACGCTTAAGGAGAATATTCGACAGGAATGCGAACAGTTATCACCGGAAATTCATGGAAAATGCAATAAAACGGGCACAAATGTGTATCAATACTGGAGGCAGCCACTTGGAGGATATCATCTTTTCCACTTAACAGTAACAATTGTAAAGGTCCAAATAAAGATTTCCATCACTCAAAATCATTTTTTTTTATTTAGTAAAAAAGTAATTCAAAAACAAAAGCCACCTTGTATTACGCAAATTCGGGATCCAAATAAATAAAACTGATACAGCATTATCAGTATTATGCTCTGTCCGCCCAACACATTATCTAGGGAATATCTTCTTCAAGGTGTGAACCAGTGTCAACATAGGCGGTCAATCCGAGAGTGTAACTTGATGGCAGCAGCGCTCAAAATTATGGTTCCAACCTGGTTTATAAGAGTAGGTGTCCTTGTGGAAGCTCTGCGGGTCTGTAATTTAAAGATAAACTAGTCGAAAACTGATGGATTACGCCAAGAACTTCCTGATTAAGAGAACATGTAATATTCCACAATGGTTTTTGATATTTCACATCCTCTCAGAATTTAGTACAAGTTTATGGTCAAAAAACAGGCTAAGTTACTGGACTATAGCCAAAGGCTTCAATTGAAAAGCTAAGCTGAATACATTTTAATAACTTAAAAAGTCAGGGACATGATTTCATCCTCCTCTTACTCAGAGCGGAGTGCCATACTGTCATGCAATTTCTTCATTTTTATCTCACCAAAAACAATTAGCCATAAAAGTTTGATCGAACAGACCGATTACGAGTAGTACTGCACTGACGGTTCTAGAATTGTTGCTATTTCTTGAATAACTAAGACAATTGTTGCCCGATTTTTTTTTTAAATTTCCAATTAATGTTATACTACAAAAAGTGTTCTACATTTTTAAGAAAAAAATCATTGTATTTTGTATATATATTCTTTTTTAATAACTTAAAAAGTTGTTGGCAGATTTTGGTCAAAATCTATTGGCCGCGATTCTGCGTGAAGACGCATCATCTGACAAAAATTCGCGAGTAATCGTGGGCTAAAAAATTGACATATACGGACATACATACTCGTACATACACACAGTCATTTTGTTAAAACCTGTCAAAAAACACTATAGACACCTCAAAACGTAAAGATTCACAAAATTTTCATTTTCAATTTTCGAGATGAATGCAAGAACTTACTTATTAGGAAGTTAATAATAGGGGGGGGGGTCTTATAACTTTCCAGTAAATATAATATCTGCGGTAGACTTCGAAGCAGTGCCTTCACTATACTGGTTCACCTATACTCTTTTGAAACTGAATGTTAGACGAGGAGTAAGACAGCTTAGGAGATTGTGGGAACCTTCGAAATTCTACGTTGAATATTTTATCCTGCCAGTGAGGGGAGAAAATGGAAAAGACGTTCCACCGGACACCATCAATGCTGGATTTGGATTCCGCGGATTGCGATCAGCCAGATTTCCAGAATTTCATTTGCATTTGTCATGTATGATACATAAATGATTCTGCTTATGTATTGTAGCAATGAAGATGAAAATCCGGATAAATCCGCCAAAAGACGGACATCTGTTTACCTAAAATAAACTGTGCCCATTTCAAAGCAGAGATTGAAGCAGAGGTGTAACTTCCAAAGAGAAATATGATCTTTATCACCAATGGCAGTAGTAAATGAAGCCATTGATCGATAGAATTAACCACTCGCTTGTAAGAATATCTTAGACATTTGTTTATACACACAGTAGCCTCGCAAATACATAACTCTGCAAGGTCATCTACTGGACTTGGAACAAGGCAAAAGATGAGTACAGAGCAACTCGGATGTAAAAACAATATGTTACACAGGGCGATAAGAGCAGAGGACTTCAGGAGACTTGAGGTTCAAACCTGGACCGGATGACTTCAACTAACTTATCAGGCTAGTCGAAAAAGCCAACATTCTCTGGGATAACTTTAAATATGGACAGCAGACTTTCACTACACTAGAGGAAAAAACAGACGCCTTCGCTTTTTGAAGTAAGTTTTATTGTTCACACCCGAGCACTGGTCATAGTTCAAAACTAAAGTTGAAATGCATGTTTCCGAAACCACAAACTGTTGCGACCCCATCGCAGACGGCACAGATTCTTCGGGCGACCTCCATAATGATGACATTTTTACCTCATTTGGGGAAGTCAACATTATCCTTAACAACGGAAATTTTATGAAATTAATACTATTTCGAAAAAAAGATACCAAATCTTTAATTACAACTACTGATAATAATTTCCAACAACAATTGTCTCAACAACACCTACTCGTACTTTCCATCTTATTGGCAATTGGCAAAAGTTGTTCCAGTTCCAAGGATATAACACATGGGCTGAAAAGTCCGCGCCGTTTTATAGTAAAACACAACATTTTTGCAAAATTCAACTTTATTTATCAATATATGTACGAGGGGTGTTCAACACATTCTCGGTATCGGAGTGAAGCTGTGGTTGTATATATAAATTGATTTATTTATCAAGTAACACTATTATTTTAGTGCATTCATGTACAATTTCATATAAATGTGATTATTAATTCGCGTTTTATCTCTAGTTAAACAGAATCATAATGGCAACTGAGACGATGATGGTGAAAATTGAGCATCGCGCTGTAATTAAATTTCTCACTAAGCAAGGAAAAAGTCAAAAAACTATTCATGAAGAGATGGTGGCTGTTTACCAGGGTTCCGCACCTTCATTATCAACTGTTCAAAAGTGGTCAAGTGAGTTCAAAAGAGGCAGAGAGAGCATTGAAGACGACCCCCGCTCCGGCGCCCCGGCTACTGCTTGTACGGGAGAAAGCATCAAAGAAGTCGAAAAACTTGTTCTTGAGGATGCCCGAATAAAGGTGAAAATGATGACAGAGATCACCAAGCTTTCAATTGGTACCATTCACACCATTCTTCATGACCATCTTAACCTTTCAAAGGTCAGTGCAAGGTGGGTGACACGAATGCTCACAGCGCCTCAGAAAAAAGTGAGAATCGCATTCTGTAGAGAGCTTTTGGAGATGTGTAGTAAGAACGCGGACGGTGTTATGGATCGAATTGTTACTGGGGTCGAAACATGGGTCCACCACTATGACCCTGAAAGCAAACAAGAGTCCATGCAATGGCATAAAAAAGGAACAGACCCCCCGAAGAAGTTCAAAGTCACTCCGTCTGCCGGGAAGTTCATGGCCACAGTTTTTTGGGACTTAAAGGGAATCTTACTCATTGAGTACAAAAAAAAAGGTGAAACCATCAATGCCACATCCTACGCTTCCACTTTGCATAATTTGCGGAGGAAATTAAAAAGAAAAGACGGGGTAAACTCGCAGCGGGTGTGTTGCTTCTTCATGACAACGCTCCTGTTCACACGGCGCGAGTTTTCAAGGCTGCTGCGCGAGATTGTGGTTTCGAAGAAACCCAACACCCACCCTATAGTCCAGACCTTGCCCCTAGTGATTATTTCCTGTTTCCGGATTTGAAAAAATGTCTTCGTGGAAAAAGATTTTCGGATGATGAAGAACTCAAGTCGGCAATAAATGGGTATTTTGCAGAGAAAGAGGAAATTTATTTTTTTGAGGGTTTAAAAAAGCTTATCTCAAGATGTAACAAATGCATTGATGTTAGGGGAGATTATGTTGAAAAATAAAAACAATTTAAATTGAATTCGCGTTTTCCTTCATATCGATACCGAGAATATATTGAACGCCCCTCGTAGTTGCCTTCGAGGGCGATACACTGATTGAAACGATTTTTCAATCTTTCGATACCAGTTTTGTAGTACGATTTCGGTTTAGCCTCAAAATAGGCCTCTGTTTCGGCGATTACTTCTTCATCGGTCTTAAATCTCTTTCCGGTGAGCATTCTTTTGAGGTCTGCGAACAGGAAATAGTCGCTGGGGACCAAATCTGGTGAATACGGTGGATGGGGAAGTAATTCGTAGCCGAATTCATTCAATTTTGCCATCGTTTTCATCGACTTGTGACACGGTGCATTGTCTTTCGTCCTTCAAACACTCCAACAACGCAATGTAATAGTCGCTGTTGATAGTCTGGCCCTTTTGGAGATAGTCGATGAAAATTATTCCATGTGCATCCCAAAATACGGATGCCATAACCTTGCCAGCCGACAGTTGAGTTTTTGGTCGTTTTGTTTTGTTTGCCGACTTGACTCTGGTGTGAAGTGATGGAGCCAAGTTTCATCCATTGTCATATACCGACGCAAAAATTCGGCTTTATTGCGGTTGAACAGCTTTAAACACTCCTCTAAATCATCAACACGTTGTTGTTTTTGGTCGACTGTGAGCAAACGCGGCAAGCACTTTGAACAGAGCTTTCGCATATCCAAATATTCGTGTATAATATATCCAACACACTCTTTTGATATTTTCAGAGCCTCAGCTATCTCGATCAACTTCACTTTACGGTCATTCGTAATCATTTTGTGGACTTTTTTGATGTTTTCATCTGAAACAGCCTCTTTTGGACGTCCACTGCGTGCATCTTCGGTGCTTGTATGACCACTTTTAAATTTTTCAATCCACATGCGAATGGTTCGTTCGGCCATTCAGAGTCCGGGTAACACTTATCAAGCCATTTCTTTGCAGCGGCTGCATTTTTTCCCATCAAAAAGCAACGAAATTGCTTTGAATCCATTATTTTCACAATAACAAAAGTTGCTTCACTCACAACGCTATATCTCGAGAACTAATCTTCCGACAGCTGTCAAATCTATACACGTATCTTTTGAAGGTTGGTACTAACTGAAAATGGTATGGATTCAACTGAAAATTCAAGTGGTGCCCTCTCTTAGAAACGGCACAACAATTATGTATTGAAGAGATATTTGGATCAGTGTTTAATTTTCAATCAGATTGGTTTTCATAAATTTCTGGTAAGAATAATTAACATTTTTTTAGATAATCGATCTCTTGTATACTGTTACAAAATCGCAAGTCCGTAACCAAAAGCTTCAATACAAGAGTTACGCAGGGATCAATTTTCTGCAACTTGTTCACCCACTAAACAGCCGAAAAATAGAGGAGGTTGCAAAAAACTTCTATTTACCGACAATTCCATCCGACAAAACCAGAAGTCTCTGAGATTATTACCGGAAGTGGAGGGCTAAAAGCCAACACCAGCAAGATGGGGATCAAGACTTCAGTTATAGTCCTTGGTGGAAAAAGAAAGACATTGCTAGTTAAGAGAAAGAACAAAATCAAGATCGGTACAAGAATTTCTTCAAAGACAACGACAAAATACCTGGAAATAAAACTCAATATGAAATTTAAATTCAACAAATTATTTTTAAGCGAGCAGATTCCATTTAGTAAATACTGATGAGGAAGAGAAATGGACTCAGCCATCTGGTACACCATTGCTTTTTTGTACCGGACTTCAAGGCAACCTTACAGCACTTAAACATTATAAGATGAGAGGCTTTACGATCAAGCCAGGTGCGTGTCCATCGATCAGTTAATGAAGTACATATCGTAGAATGTTTTGATGAATCTCTCATTATGAACCGAGCGTTGGATACCTCAATGTGAGAGCCAGAATTCATAGGAAACATCCATAGCAGAAGAATTTGTAGCAACTGTGAGTGAAAGTGTGCGGTAAATCCAGATGAGACTCATGGAGCTCAATTACTCTCACAGAGGCCGCTGTATGGCCTTCGCCCGGTGGCATAATCAGTCCTTTTTTTAAAGTGAAGACGTGACAATGATCAGTGATTCGGATTTATACGTCTTTCATTCCCATCCAGGTGTAAAAGAGCCAAAATCATTCCAATATCGAAAAAAATTAAGGGCAATGAAAAAAATTTTAGGCCCATAGCAGGGTGTTGAAAAAAGCAATCTGTAAACAAATTTAAAACTTCTGAGCGCCAACTAATTTGGTTTCCCTCAAAAGCACAGCTGACAAAACTGTGTCCATAGACATGAGCCGTGTTACTTTTTTAACGCTCCCAAACTTCTCCAAGACATTTGACACTGTCAACCACAAACTATTATATGAAAAACTGTAGAGAATATTTTGGTTTTCAAAACAAGCTGCAAAACGCATTTACTCGTACCTTTCTCAAATACTCGTAGGGCAATGCGTTGCAGCCAATGAACGTTGGTATAGGTTTTTAACTTTTGGCGATGTACCCCAGTGATCAATCCTTTTCCCTCTATATTAATGAGCTTGCCGCTCTGGTTCACCATTGGTCAATATATTTGTATGCCGATAACTTTCAGCTCGTCTTCAGTATCCCCATTAGCAATTTGGATGAGGGCAGCTCAAAAATTAATGAGAACTTATCAACTATAGTTGGCTAGTCAATAAGTAACATTCTTTATCTCAACCCGGAAAAATCCAAGGTAATTGCCATCCCCAAGAAAAACACTGACAAATCTCTTTGTCCACTTAATACACTTGCGGCAGATATTATACCCTATGTCGTTAGGGTCAAGAATCTAGGACTCACTTTTAATAGTTCCCTCACATGGAAAGAACACATTAGCGCTACTCTTGGCACTGTTTATAATAGGGCTTCGAGCACTTTCGACTACCCAGAATTTCACACCGATAGGTACAATAATAATGCTTTTTAAAACACTGCTGCTACCACTTATGTACGAGTAGTACGGCTGTGAAATTTATTGTAGTGCTGACTATGATTGCAGACATACACTTAACGTGGTTTTTAACAACATCACACGATACGTTTACAACCTCCGAAGGTACCATCATATCTGCCTATTAAAAACATATATTCGGCTGCTCTTTTGAAAATCTCCTGATATTCGTATATCGCTCAGTATTATATTTACACAACATTGTGCAAACACGTGAGCTTGAGTAGCTTTATAACAGGTTTGCTTTTTTCGAATCTCGGTGAACTTTTGCTTTAATTCAACCTCGATATTCTTGTTTAACTTCTTAGCGAAAATTTTTCGTTCATGCCACTCGTCTGTGGAACACCCTACCAATTGAGCGGAAAACAGTTAAAAACACTGTGTTGTCAAAACTTAACTTCTCGAATACCTAGCCAGAGGCTAAAATTGAATTTCTTTTTTTTTATTCTTCGAAAATATGAACGACATTGATCCGGACAATACGAGTATGTCGCTCCGCGAGGATATCACTACGTGTTGTACTGTATTGAATTACTCAGGATCTCGACTCAACAATAAGGTTATACTGAATTGGTCAGCGGGATTATAAGATTTGACACTACTCGATTACTTCTTATGCGAATATTTAAAATCGTTTGTATATTCTGATAAACCGTAAGCTATTCAGCTATTGGAACATAATAGTCAGCTTGTTGTAGGTAAGATAGTGGTTTAAAGTTTGGACGACAAAATACACTTTGTCAAAAAAAGCTGACGAAGCTACATGGCTGAAATCGTATCAAAAACATCATAACATTATGCGATTCTTCACGATGGATAAAGAAATCTTCAATAACTCTTAAAAAAAAAAACCTCCTTTACGTCGAGTCCCTGTTGTCTAATCGACAATGGAATTTAAGCCCTAAGTCAAATTGTACAAAGTCCGCTCCAAAGTAAACAGGACTTCTTAAAAATAGGTATTTCTAATGAGGCCATCTGTTGGCAATTATAATAAAGGCTGAACAGATAAGAACGATAAGAAAAAATTCAAAGGAAAAAAAACAACGATGAGAGATATACAATTGATTCTGGCGTTATTTGGAAGCAACGTTCATTCCATTATGTGTGGAATAGCACATCATTTTAATGATTCCGGAGGCCGTGAAATGACCCAGTCGCCAAATTTATCCTTCACAACTAGCCTTGCCTTGTATGGCATGTAGCGCCGTCTTATTGGAACCACAGCTCGGATATATCGGTATTGTAGAGCTTTAACATCGCTCTATACCTGAGACCATTGACGGTAACCGTGTCTCCTTCCTCATTTCGAAACAAAAAAGGTCTGATGATGCCGTCATGCCACAAACCGCACCAAACAGTCAATTTTTGTGCATGCATTGATGCTTGGCCGAACACATATGGATTGTGTTTGCTCCAATAACTGCAATTTTGCTAATTGACATAGCCACTGAGCCAAAAATGGGCCTCGCCGGAGAAGATGATTTTTTGGCCAAAATTCGGATCTCCGGCTAACATTTCCAGCGCCCAGTTAACGAATTCACGGCGTTGTCTATGATCGTCCGGCTTCAATTCTTGCGTCAGCACAATGTTATACGGATGTAGGCCCAAATCCAACCGCAAAATAAGCCGAGTTGTCTCTCTGGCGATGCACAATTCAGCTGTTCGGCGCCGATCTGGGTCTTCTTTGATACTGGCCGCTACGACGGCGGCTATGTTTTCTTCATTTCGCACCAATCTCTGTCTGGCTTAAGATCCAAAAGAGGGTATTCACGCTCAAACTTTTCCATGGTGCGACGAATTGCCTGGACGTTGATATTTACAACTGAGCCGGAATTTCGATAATATTTTTTAACAATTTCCGCACGTTCGGCAAGCATAAAACGATGCATGATAAAATGGCAAACCTTACTGAATATTTTGACAGCTGTATGTTATTGGTAACTTTGACAGCTGCTGAAACATAAAAATTGGAAAAACTATCATTGCCATCTGGTCACCCGTTACATACGTCGGAAATGTGAATCCTTCACTGATGTACTGTCAGAATTTCATGACATTTGGACGAATAGAAGCGGAGTTATTGTGTTTGAAGTGACAGACAGATGTCACAGTACGAAAATGAGCATCATCAAAGAGGCCAAAAAGAACCAAAACTTCTTTTACATCATTCTGATTAGTGATGAAACGTGGTGTTTTCAAGGCGATCCAGAAACCAAGCGCCAAAGTGCCCAGTGGAAGGGCGCCAGAGGAGCCAAAACCCAAAAAATCTCGTTTGAAGAAGTTAAAAATGAAGACAATGTTGATTTCCTGTTACGATTCCAAGGGCATTGTGCACGAAGAGTTCGTTCCAACGCATCACTCTGATTTGGCACCATGCAACTTTTACCTTTTCTGAAAAATCCATTTGTCAAGGAAAGGAAAGCGTTTTTGGACATCCACATTCTGAACTACCCCTCGTTCGACGATCTAAAACACTCATTCATGATTTTAGACCGTGCAAATCGCTGTATTGAGTCCGAATAAAATAAATCGGTTTTGTAAAAAAAAAACTTTTTGTTTTTCTTATTCGTATATATACGAGTATTTTTGACAATCTGAATGAAAATCTTATATAGAAGAGAAGATACAACCGTCAAATCTGCATAAAATTGTGGAGGATTGGCTCGCCCAAATTGAGCGAATGGATAGGAATTCGAAAATCTCACCGGGATTATGAAGAAAATGGATGACGAGTCTTCGGTTTAAAGATCATGCAAACGAGGGCGATAGAAACACTGACCAAGTGAACCGAAAGCAGCGCGCAGCAACCGTAAAAGATGAAATATGGCATTTATTCTTGGCGCGATAAGTAGGTCAGCATAAATGGCTTTAAATGTTTTAAGTGTGCTTGTAATAAGGTTAAGAAAATTCAGCCGGAGTTGCCAATAGCTTCTGATCTATTTTTAACTCGAGATTCAAAATTAAACTTTCTGATTGAAGATTCGATAATATAATTATAATCCGAAATTAAATAAAATAAACCAAAATCTCTAAACATAATTGCAAACGACAAGCCCCTTTTCACGCCATCTTTCCGACCAAATATTTTTAAATTTTGTATAAAACATGAAAATAAATAAAACCAAACTTTCAATCGATCAAGTTGAACAGTCGGCAATTATTTTATTCAAATTCGCAGTTAAGTTCACTGACTAACTTGAGCGGCAGGTTTTCTACATTCAGAATAATCAAATTCGAAGAAATTTTGCTGCATCAGACACAAATACAAATAAATATATAATTTGCATATTGAACTTTTACTTTTTTCTTATGCTATACTATGTTTAACGCTAATTTTTGATTGTTCACATGAGCTCAAGCAAACTGGTGTTGTAAGAGATAGACAAAATTATAGATGCATTCGTTAGGCGTTAAGTGGTGGGGAAAAAGTAATGTTAGGTAAATTCGGTGGCTCATCTAAACCTGTTGCGACATCTCATTTGAAATTATTATTCTTTTTGTTGTTGTTCCTTTTCTTAAGTTTAAGGTTAAGATACTATTGAGGTGATAAAAATTAATTTATTCTACCAGGGGAATACCAAGATCTACGCGAGAAATTTCTTCATAAATATTATCGAATGCTTTCTTTAAGAACATTTCTATTGTTTAAATTCACGTGTACGAATAAATCATTAAATTAAAGGATTTTTGAGATAAAAGTGCGGTAAATAGAAAAAAATAGAAAAAGAAGAACTATCTAATGTCTATCCTTGTGTATAGGAATGCCCAATATAAGATTGTATCCAGCGTCAAAGTCTATAACATTCTGGAACAAAATCAGAGGCAAATCACAGTCTAGCTACCAGAACAAACTGACGTTTTTGTCGACGAAGAAAATGAGCTGTTACGTGCGTGCAATGGAATGGGTTGGTGAAAGTAGCTAAGAAGTTTCCCTACTTCGGAATAACCATCATCCTCTTCAATGATCTGGCAACGGCTTCATAAACTAACACTAAGAACTAAGCGCGCAGGGTATCTGGAACATCTTGGAAGAAAAATGTAAGTTTGCACTACACAAAAGCTGCTCGTTGTCTCGAAATGAATAAAAACATTTGGAACCATGGGGACTTACTTACGTGGGCTAAGAACAGTGAAAAAGTTAAACCGATTAAGTGCATCTTGAGTATGACTAGGTACGTTAAAAAAAAAAGGTGAAAGATGCAGTAGCTAGAGAAGATTAAATATCACTAAAGGCATTGTATCAGAAAAAGTAGCCTCAGAACTTACAAGTAAGCGTCGAAGTACAGACAAACAATCTTATATTTTTAAGACTGCGGCGCAACGCAGAAAAAAAATTGTAAGAGTTTCGACCGCCGAAATATTTGAAGATGAGCAGGGACACCTGCAAATGGGAAACAATGCAATTTTCAATAGATGGACTACCTAATAAAGAATTTCTTTTCTTCCGTCTGTTGAACCTAGCAAACCACTAAAAATTGGTTAACATGGAGCGATAGCCATCTCCATTGACTGTAACCCATTCGCCGGTATCATCCCCAAATGACACATCCCCACATAAACTGGAACACCTTCGACTGTTCGCTATTTTACGAAGCCCTTTAACAAAAAATACACCTCGTCACCGAGGATGATTTTTCGGATCTTCTTTAATCCAAGCGAAAATTCGACGTAAACGATGGTAATCTGGCTCTGGTTCATGGGTTAATTAATACTATCTCATATGGATTTATAACCAAGTCTTTTTGAAAAATATGTCACAGGAACGTTTAGGAAATGTCCAGCTGGGGAGGAGGCTAGAAATCGATTGATTGCGGTTTTCACTTATCGAGCGCTGGATTTTTCCACTTTGATTTCACTTTGGCAATGACACCTCGTCACAATTCAAAAAAAAAAGAGTTGAGTTATAAGGACCTGTCAGGAAATACTAAGAAAACTCTATATGAAGCCTTCATCATTCCAATTTTACTCCAAGTCGTAGAAGCATGAGAGTTAGCGCATAGGTATGGAAATATCTTTGGTCGTTTTAAACGATTGTTCTATCGATGTTGGTCCCATGCGCGTTGACTTCCTTTCGAAGATGAGGCTTAAGGAAATAGAAGGAGCTGGCCTAAATTAGTTCTGACAAGTGGAAATTTAGAGTGCGCAAGAGATGCAGATGAGGGATACTTCGCGATATCAGTTGCTGTTAAGATAAAGGCCTTGGAAATTCTTTTTTCTGTCTGAACATTGCACTCAGACAAAGAACTAGTTTATTGTACTCTTCGTATGTACCTTTTATTGAAATTTCTTAGTCTTGCGTAGAAAGCTGAATAAGCGCTTCAGTAATAAAATGCCTAGATCAGTAGTACCAGCACCCACCACGTTAGCAGCGAGTATTTGCAACGCTATACGAGTGTAGGCATGGCATTCACAGAGGTAGTACTCCGCGGCGTCCTCATCGCTTTCAGAGCCACTGTCGCAGGAAGTGGTGCCACTTATGCCCAGTCCGTCACGACGCCAGTAAGCAGCCTTCAGTCTTTCCCACTGATACACAAGAGAGCTGCTGATCTCCTAGAGATGTTGGGACGCATTCGTTTGGTCTACTCGCAACCAGATGATTATGTCTGTTCTGAGCCTTGCTAGCAAGTTCATCGTCGATTTCGTTTCACGCAATCCTATTATCGCCTATGACCCAAACAAGACTCAGTGAATTTAGCATTCCGTTCCGATCGCGTTTCGGGAAATCTTGCATTCTCGAACTAGCTTGAAAGTCGTGAGCAGTTCTTCACAATATATGTAGTTCTCTGCTATCAGGATTGCGTGTATCTCTACTTGGAAGACAGACACAAGTTTTTCTAACGAGGAGTGACATCTAGCGTTGTCGTCCTCCAGAAGACATCAGGACTATCAGAGTAAAGCCCATGATACGAATATTAAGTGAAGGGAAATTCATCAGCCTAGAGCAGAGACAGGGGGTGCTAGTGAGAGCACCCATGCAGCGGAGATAGATAATTTATTGGAGTCTGATAAAAACAGCAGTAACTTATTTTCGTGAAAATTTGTTTCGGCAAGCAGTCGATGCATAGGGTATAATTTACCTTATCATAGGCGTGTAGATTCAAATGACCGTTCTGGGTGGCAAGTCTCATGTCTTGCTGAAAGCTTGTAGGCTTTTCAACATATTTTGTCCACAGAAGTTTGTTATCCAGTCAGGTTTGCCCGTGAAGATAACAACTTGAGTTTTCAGTGGACTGTCTGAAAATTCATTTCCAGTGTACCAACGTCGCGACACAATCGCTAGACTGAACAGACAGTCGGTAGACATAATACAACAAACAGTACAGCTACATCATCTGCACAAGTTTGAAGACGTCAGAACTATTGAAATCCTTAAGCCGACCAACGCGCATCCGCCATCATTGTCCTATTTACCAGCATTGCTTTTATTCACCAAACTAGTGATCCATCTGGCTGGCCGAGTTACACATGTCGCCCAAGATTACGTTGCCGAAAGCACTGTCAATGTCGATTAAAAAGCACTCCTCATCACGTACGCTTTCAATCTTGCTCACCAGATTTTGGATCTCGGAAAATCGAAAATACATTCGTAAAACATGGAATGCGACTATTCTTTCTTGAAGAGTGAGTGTGAGTGGGTTTCGGTATGTATGCCAGCGCCAGGCTAACAGAGAAGATTCTCTTCAGAGTTACTAGCAGCAAAACTGGATATATGCCGTCGGTGTTAGGCGACTTGAAGCCATCAAAGGAAGCAACAGCGTGTTTGGTGGCCTCATCCGTTATCCGGCATGTTGTGTTGTGCAGCTCCTTTGCATATTCGTTTATAGTGAGACTTACGCATGAGGCAGATGCTCTCTGCTTTCGATTCAGTGCAGGTGTGATTGATCAGATTTTCTGAGTGATTCCTGCCCCCTATTACTGACCAGACATACAGCTTTGGGAAAAAAGTGCTCCAAAATGATCTTGGCAAACAGCAAAAATGTCGAAAGAACTGCGGCGAAACGTAAAAACCCAACATGATTAGATGATAGTAACAGAGCTATTGTATTATAAGGCACTCGCGTGGAATTGTAACCAGTTTAAAACCAATAAATAACCGCCAAACTTTAATTAATCCTAAAATAAAATGTTTCTTGGAAATGTTTGTGAAAATTGCTGGTTCAGAGTTTTGTTCCACCTTTTCGTGAGGCAGGAGTAAAAATTACGTAAACAAAGAAATAGAACGTTGCTGCATACATACTGCATACAAGCAGTTAGTTACTACGCCGCGCCGTTGCTTGCTCACCATGTAGTAATAAAATTTATGACACATTTACACTTCTTACACACTTGCTAATATGTACGTAGCTCGTAAAGACGTTACCCTTTAAGAATTTTTTTTTGTCACAAATACGGCGAACATTATAATCGAACATTGGATATACCTGTATCTATTCAAGGTACTCGTAAAGGTTCATTGTTCGGTATGGTTCACAAAAATCAAAAACTCTTCTCATAAACGAATTTCCATTAGTGTATCCACATAAATTTCGATCGATAAACGTCAACGAATCATCACCTGATTAAGTGCCTAAAGTTCACAGGCATTGCCCCGTAAAATTTCAAGGTTGCATATTACATCGGTTACGTAAGATATAATTTTTTTTATTACTCACAATTATCATCATGATCCTGAGCTCCATCGCATGATGAGAATATATCGTCCACATAGCAGACACGTTTCGGAAATCTCTTGTCAATTGGTATCACATCGAATTCTTTGGTGCCAATGCTGTCGATCCGACATTGGATGTAGCCCTCAACCGGATCGCGGGCCCACACCAGCTGTGTGTCCATTTTGGTGGCCACTAAAATAAAAGCGAAATGAAACTGGTTAAAATCTTTTAGATGCTAAAGTAAGAAACAAAAAATATAAAAAAGTTTTTCCACATACAAAGATACCTGAAAAATTTTCAGAGAAAAAATAAAAATAATTTTCTCAGAATTTTTTTTTTGCTGCCCAATGCCCCTGCAATCTTATCGTTCATGTGCAGAACGTCAAACCTGTCGTCGACAACAAAAAAAAAAGTACCGACGACGACGACAACGACAAATGACAATGGAGAGCACTAATTGGTGTTCCAAGTCGAGCTAGTGCTAGCTAGATATTGTGCCGTGCGGAAACTCGCGGTAACAACCTTCCAACAACGTTTTTCAATTAAAACTGAGAAAAGGGGTCATTTACGGCACATGTTGGTCTTGGGTGACTCACTTTCGATATTGATAAGAAGGTAAAGGGAGGTTCTCTCCCTGTCTATTTGACTAATTTGGTTCTAAGAGCACAGTATATTTTAAACACAGACGGAGCTTGAGAGAGTCAGGTGTCTTTGTATGCCCGGGTTATCTTATCATCATGAGGCGCGACATCATTTGAATCATGGATAAGCTCCATTTTATTTTAGGTAGTTTATATGATACCCTATTTTTGCAGTTATACGCAAATTAGATCAAGCTCGTACTGTCGATGCTACAAAATAATCGTCGATTTTGTTAGCACAACATTCGAAATCTAAAGTATAATTCTATATGATAACTGCTATGGTAACCATTGTCAAACTACGAACATCATTAGAACTGTAATCGTTTCGTAACAGGTTGGCCGAAATCCTTGTTCTAGTCCTCCGTGGGTGCCAGCTGGTAATAACTACCACAACTGTCTCCAAGACGGTAGTTAGTTAACGCCAAAATACAAGAATAAGGGGTTCCTTAACTTCGTAAACAGTTAAATTCTCGTGCTTCTTTCACCTGGTCATCAGATAAGGCACCTGATTTCGAGTGAGGTGTGAGTGCACTAAGCTGTATAAAGCCGTGCCCAGCAATGCCAAATTGGTAGTTAGACCAGTCACGTACAAGCTCCTCCAGATGCACAGGCACGGTCTATCTGTAATCTAGCATAACCCTCGTGTGACGCCTACTTATCTCAAGTTAAGAGACCATCATTCTTCCAGGCAGCTCGGAGAGTATCGCCCTTTCACGCTGCCTCAACTGCCTTCATTATCTGCGGTGTTCATAGGATCATACAACTAACAAGCTAGAGACGCCATGAATTCACCAATAAAATATCTGTCACAAGAAGCGGATCCAAGCAAAGGCAGCTCCAACAGTTTACTAATATGTATTGGGTGGCTTTAAAGAATCACCATCGGAGAAATAATCTAGAATGAAATCAGCTGAATCTCTTTTAAATGAAAGATAACTGTTAATTCCACCGACTACATTGCAATAAGCAGCCGCTTTTACAAATGTTTTCCAGACGTCCGAAACAGTCGCGGAGTCTCTCATACGCCAGTACGAAAATACGATACATCAACGATACGGTCAAGCTCGGAATCACATAGTACGCCAAAAATTCAAAAATGTTTCTTGCTCTGAGAAAGGTAACAACCAGCAGCACTATGCCAGAAAATATCAACCAATACTGAGATATGTCGATAAAAGGCCAAAACTCATCAGCGCATGTACTCGTATGTATATCGGAAGAGACCATATTCAAGAAGATTCGATTAACATAAAGGTGTTGTAATTAAATTTTACAAGCCACAACTTAAGGACTTCTCGTGGTATCTCATGAAAATGACATCAGCTTGGTGTAAAGCGCGACAAACGTAGCCACTTAAATGAATTAGCTGCACAAGCTGAGGAAGCCACACAATAGAAGTGATAACAGGGCCATCATTTAAAATATAACTTCGGAGATAGTAGGCATCATTCGCTCCAAATAAGGCCTGTGGAAAAGTTGAGATTTTAAAATCAACTCGGAAGATAGACAAAGTACAATACTTCCCGGCGTTGCTAAATCATATGAACGTCGATCAAGTAGCCTCAAATTCAAATTAGGCATCACTAACAAACGAACTCCCGAATGCACCGTGCCTCCGCACAGAGATTGTCGCAGCCATTAAAACACTGAAGAATAACAAAGCGGGAGGCATTGATGATATTTCTGCTGATAAATTTCAATCCGCGTCAAGTTAAACGGTAGAAAAGCACTATTCTCTGATGAAAGAATCAAAGAAGTGATAGTCATAAAGCTTCCAAAGAAGGGCAAACTGATGGAATGTGAGAGCTGGAGAAGTGTTTCTGCCATTAGCCTCATAAACGCCTACGCCCCAACAGAGGAAAAGGACGACCTTACCAAAGACCTCGATAAAACCTACGAGCAATACCCAAGACATGAGGTGAAAATCGATTTTAATGCTAAGCTAGGCAAAGAGGCATCTTTGCTAATACAGTGGGGAAGCACAGCCTCCACGCTATCATTTCCGGAAATTGAAACAGGCTTACTGTGATACTATGATACTATGATATTATACTCGTAGCAAGCACACGGTTTCCACACATTGATATCCAATAATCATATTGCCATCGACACAAGGCACTGCTCCAGTGTTTTAGATGTCCGCACGTTCTGAGAAGCTAACATCGACTCGGACCATTATCTTGTTGCAGTCAGAATACTGATGCGAATATTTGTAACAGCTCACAGTCGACGAACCAATTCGAGGAAGTTCAACGTCGATCGCCTACAACCACAAGAGGCCGCCAGGGCCTTTTCCAAATGAGTTTCTTTAACCTTTCGAAGTACGGTGCCATTGGCGTCACTGTCAAAGAGCAATCAGCCCCTGACATACTGCATTTTAACTCACCGCAACCGGGAAGCTCCTGGTTCGATGACGAATGCAGACAGTCAGAAGAGAACGAGAGGAACTCGTGATCTTCGAGTGGAGAAAAGAAGGGAAGAACATACAATACATACGAGTATGTCGGCTTCTCAGAAGAAAAAAGAAAGCGCACAAGAAGCGCTCTATCTTCTTATGGAGGTGATACCAGAAGAAAGTTTTATCAAGAAAGCTACAAAGTACCAACGGAAATCTGCAAGAATGGAGAAGGAAACCTCACAGTAGAACCAGAGTCAGTGCTTTGAATCTGAAAAGTTTATTTTTCAAACAACATCCCACCATCGCCTTGCAGAATGAACCATCCAAAATAGATGAAGACAGACAATATTTGCGTCCACCTGACCAAGATGAAGTCAGTATAGCAATTTCCAAGCTAAAGGCTGACAAAGCTACTGGACTCGAGTCCAAGCTGTTTAAGTAGCAAGTGTCGATTGGATACGAACTGTACATTCATCTCTAAAATCTGGGCCGGCGAATGTATGCCCGACGGATGTAACCTTAGCATTGTTTGTACGATCCTAAAGAACTGCGTCAACTATGTTACAGGGGAATTTGTCTCCTCAACATCGCATATAAAATCCTATCTGCCGTATAATGTGAACACCTAATAACCGTTGTCAATAGTTTTACAGGCCCCTATCAGTGTTTTTTTAGACCTGGAAACTCCACCATAGATCAAATTTATACATTATGGCAAATCTTGGAAAAAACCCAGCCCAACCCAACGCATAGCCCCATATGACAGCCATTTATAGAGATGAACTATACTAGGGACAGACAACATCGACGTCTAGGACAAAATGCCACGATATGCAGCTACATCTTTGAGGTAGTAAGGGACTCTACCTACCTCGGCTTCGCTATCAACTCCGACAGCGTCACTAGCGCGGAAATCATGCGAAAAATCACTTTTGCTAATCGCTGCTTTTTTGAGCTTAGAAGGCAATTGAGTACTAAAGTCAATCAGCTTCATGTTCCCAACTGGAGACAGCTGGCAAAAGACCCCGCTAGCTGTAGAGGCATGTCAGCTAAGGCCCTGGTCTCCTTCGGACTGTAGAGCCAACTAATTAAATAGTAAGGACAGAATTGGTTCAGAGACGCATTGTAAGGGACCTCGGTTTCTAGTCAAAACTCAGGTCGGTATCAGAGTGCTCACCTACACTATCTACTTATTTAGAGATATGGACCTTGTCAATGACTACTCTAAACCTTGATACTACTACAAAAAGTTCGTCTTAAAGCTTGACTTCAGTGCAGCTTCAAGCGAACTATAGATGGCGTTGAATACCATATCCATGTAAAACTTTGAAGTCCCCTTAACCTGAATACCGTCATCAGTGTGATAGTAGAAACATACTCGTACCTCCACCATTCTCTTTTCCATTAAAAGACAAAACTAAAATTTATTTCACCCTCTAAGATAAAGATATGTTCATGTTCTAGAAAGCAAAAACATACGAGAACAAGCGGATTATAAATGAAGTTGAGGTAAAACGAAACTGCAACGAAAGGAAGCGGCTCGGAACCGGGCATATTAACACTTGTGTCGCGAATAGATAAGACAACTACGAGAATGCCAGTGAACAAGGTGAGAACACTTTGCTTCAAGGCTTTTCAAGGCTTTTTTGTATTCCCTCAATTGGTGCAGGGTAAAATGAAGAAAATAAATAAATGAAAAAAAAAACTCTTTGCCTGGAAGTGTTTTTCGTGTTTTGTTTATTTTTCGCGGCGAATGATAAAAAATAATAAAGAACAGGAGGAGCCTAGACATATCACATTGTAAGTAAACAAGTAGAAAAAAAAAATAAATAAAAAAAAAAAAACATATCCTCAAACTTTAGCTTTGGCACTTGAACGGATGTAAATATTAAAAAAGTTTCAGAACAGAGTAAAAATACTGTTGAACCCTTTAGAATTGAGGGACGAAGCAGAGTGCTCTACTCAAAAACACTTCTGAGGTGAATGTTTGCTCTTAGGCATGTGAATTTTCATAGCTTTACCCTTACCCAAGTTAAACTTTGTTTTCAATATTGAACTACTCGTAGGTCATAGTTGCGATGAAAGTGTACTACAAACACTAATGAACGCATTAAATTGAGTTTAGTTCAGGATCAATGAGTTCTATGTTTTGTTTAGAAACGAAATATTATTGAGCTTTCCATGCTCCAAAGATTGGATCATTTAAACAGGCTTTATTCACAGGGTTTCAGAATTTAGCGAACACATGAGCTCCAATACTTCTCTCAGTTACTAAAAACTTTGTTTTCGGACCACGCTATTCGGGTGGTAGGCTTTACTTAGTTTAGTTGTGCTTCTCCAGTCGATGAAAACATATTATATTGTCAATTGGAAAGTCGTCAGGGCTTATCAGCTCATATAAGGAGTGAAAAGGTTTTATAAAGGGGATTACCAGAATTCACTTAAATAGAAAACCAACAAGTATTTCCCCAAATAATACAGCGTCAAAAATGTATCATACATGGACTACTCATTGGGTAACCAAATTCCAGAAATCATATTGGCATGTAATGCAACTGACATTTATTTAGACGGAATCCTATTTGCTTCAGCAGCGGTCCTTGGCTAACTGCCCCAGTTGCGCACTTCAAGATTGCTGATTGCTCAGATCCCCATTTTCATATTGTCCCTTTGGGGACAAATCTAAGAATCTTCGGCCCGGGGAACTGAATGTTCCTTTTATTGAAATTTGTTAGTATTTCGTAGAAAGATGAGTAAACGCTTCAGTGGTAAAATGACTGCAGTGCCAGCACCCATCACATCAGCCCCAAGTACCTGCAGCCTGATGCGATCGTAGGATGGACAGTCACCGAAGGACTGCTCTGGAATTTAGTCATCACTTGTGTCACTTATGTATGATTGGCATACTTAGGTGCTAAGAAAAACCTAGTGGCTTGTGAGCAATTTTACAGCCAGTAAGAACATTCTTCTCAACTGAGGAATAGAAGGAAAGTCGCTGTCCTCTCAGAGACGTCGAAAAGCAATAGTTTGGTCCGCCGGCTTCCTCGATTATCTTCACAATACACCCAACTGTTCTAATGTAGGGTCGAGTCCTAAGAAACTCTCATATAAGCCATGCCTACCAAGTTCTTGGGGAATCTAATTTTCCGCGATACCACTGATAAGAGATCAAAACTAAATTTAGCCTTCCAACTGCGTTCAGAATAGCCTTGAATTCTCTAACTACGATTAGCTTTGACGACTCACTCTTCCACTAATTTACAATATAAGTTAGTTCATTGCTTTCAGAATTTCGTATATCTCTGCTTAGATTGTTGTGCTCCAAAAAGACAACAGCGTCGCATTCTAGGTTTTGCAGACATCCGTGAAAGTCGACGAGTTCTAGGATCATTGCATCACACGGCATGTCCGTAAGAGAAAGTCAAAAGACAATTGGCGCATGGTCACCAAAACTATTGGCCAATAGTTTTCTTTTCAAATGGAATGAGTCTAGAACAGAGCCAAGATAGCTAGAAAAACACTTCCCAAGAGAGGCCGTTATTAGGAGTCGTATGTCTGGCTCAAAGCTCTTTTACACTATCCGAAAACCGACACCGCCTTTAAGGTTTTCGACGCCACACGTTTAGGTCAAAGAAGTTCGTTATCCAGAATGATACCTAAATTCTGAACTTCTTGGAGAACCGAATGATGAAATTCTGCAGCAGTTGCAATGCTGTCCGCAAATCGTACAATAGTTTGAAGGCACAAAATTGGACATGTTCAACGGTATTACAAATTATGCTGTTGTAGGAAACTAGTATTATTGTGAATTGAAAATCTTGGACAGATGCCAATAAGGAAATGGTGCAAATGACGCAGTTTGATGGCAACTGCATTGACAGCTAGGGCCATCTTTGGGAAAATTTCGGTTTTATATTTACAGACCTGATATATAAATCAGGCCAGTCAGATTTCCCCCTCCCGTAAAGCGAACAATCTTGGTTTTTAATTCATCAACGGTCCTCTAAAGGAGGATATATGTAGATCGAAGCGATTCCCTTTCATGAAATTAATGGTGAGGTCTACAATCAGCGGAAGCTTTATTTGAATTACTTCGACATATGCGGAGCTCAGGTCAATAAGGAACTTTCAAGACTGAGGCAGGGTTTTGAAAAAAGTTATGAGAGCGGATGACCCCTTGATGGGTCAACGGCAGTGCTTTCATCGCCGAAGTGGTTTATTGGCATCGAAGTATCTGGCTCCTTGTTCTAGGCGCTAAAACCAATGACTTGGCTCCCGGGCTGGGAGTTGTGATTCGGGTCCTAGCACGGAAAAACACAAAAGGTTTGGAGCAAAGGATATGGATAACCTAATTGTTGAGGACCACAATAAACGAAACAAGGACAATGATCTTCGGGTCTTCACGTGGAGGTTCGGACCCTTAATAACCCACGTTCAACAATTACCAGAGGACCTTGACTGCTATCACGCAGATATCACCGCCATCAAGGAAGTGTGCTGGGATGGATCAAGCAAAAGGAGTATGAAAAATGGTGACATCTACTAAAGGGAATAGAAACATCGCTTACTCGGGTGCAGATTTGTTATAAGCGGCAGACTTGATAGGAAAGGAGGGCATCTATGGTAGGAAAGTTGTTAAACATAGCCTACACCACACCACGTCCGGCAACGGACTTACTTACTTTTACTTAAATCCTTAACAATGCCTGCGCGTCATCTTGTTCAGATTTTTGCAATGCGTTTCATTACTCTCAAACTCTTTCCCAGTAGTCCAGATTCCTCTTCGACTGTTCTTCGCCAGGCCGCCTTGCTCTTCTGCCCGACTGGGTGAGTGAATTCCACTGCATGACATATTTCGTAATAATGCCGTTTTCACGCCGTAAGGTGTGACCAATCCATTGCCACTTCCTTCTCCGTATGGTGACGTCTATAGGTCATTGATCCATTCTCAGATAAAGCTTTTCGTTTGAGATGCGGTTCATATATTTACGAAGGTTTGCAGTCTTGGAGCAACAATGTTGGTAGCCTTCCAAGTACTACCCTACTACTAATTCTACATTGGATCTGAACAGCCTCAGGTTAGTTTTTGTGGTGAGAAAATTGCTTTTCCAGATATTTGATAGTTTCAGCTTCAGCTTTCCTGATTCTGCTGCCCAAATCGATTTCTGTGGCACCGTCGGTCTAGACGTTGCTTCCTAAATATAGAAAGTTTTCCACTTTCTGGACCTGTTGCCCATCAATGTTGAGTTGAGCATCGGAGTTTGAAATGCTCAGTGCATTTGTCTTTCCCGTATTTATATTAAGCCCCCTACTTTGTTTGCCTCAGCTTGCACATTTTGTGACATTTGGTGGTCCATTATTTTATGCGCAAAGAGGCAAACATTGTGCAGAACGTGACACTTACCACCCTCGTAACTAGCCTTAATAATAGCTATAAGCTTTATCGGGATACCGGGAAGTCTATACAGACAGCATCTCTGTTCAAATTGTCGAAAGTCTTTTCAAAGTCAATGAACAGTTGATGCAGCGGATTCCTGAAGTCGACGCATTACTCAATGATGATTCGCAAGGTGTTGATGTAATCTACGAAAGAGTATCTACCCCAAAATCCCGACTATTCGGCATCGAGTGTTGAGTGTAGATGCTCTCTTATCCGCTCTAGAACTATCTTTGCTATTATCTTGACTACGTCTGGGAGATCGCTCGCAAGTCGCTAAATTGACTATAAATATTGTCCTTTTCATCCTCAGTTGTGGTTTTCGTCGTTGCGGACACTGTACGGTTTTCAAGATATGCTTTTTGATGTTGGTATTAGCATCAATCCTACGTCGGACTTTCGAATTTTTCCGGCTGGTTTTCCATTCACTAAAGTTGGAGGAATCTGATATTCTGAGGATCTTCGTCTCGTGAGTTGAGGAGGGGGTCTTAATATTCGAAAATCTTATCGTTGTCCATAACCAAAGGTCGTCAACAAAATATCAGTCCGCATCCGAGGCTTGTTGTGGCGTTTCGGAGGAATATATTTTCTTGTTGCGGCTCGCTGGGCCACAGACCGACAGACACTAATTCTGTTTTGCGGAGCAGGCTACCTGCTCGCCATTTGTCCCCTCCACTTCGCAATTTACGAAAAAATTACCAGATGATGCCGCAAGGAGTCGTGGAGTAGTACTTGCTAACAGAGCTACAAGATGCTCGACTGTAGAAGCTTCTATCGCGTTGTTTGGCGAACTAACATCTATCGGAAGATGTTATTTCTACGAGATCTAATGTCAGCCGTTTGCGATTGACATTTGATTTGGCATGCCTCCAGTTGTACGAATGACCGAACCTTCCACCTTCCGGGCAGCCAATATTGACTCGGTTCAGTACCTTGTTGTAGCTAATATACGAATGTGGAAGCTCCGCGCCACAACAAAGAAGAACTACTGTGAGAAGTTATAACGTAGAAAAGTTGTAATCATAAGAGAACGCGTATTCCAAAATCTCTCAACAACTCCGTCAGTAGCAAGGCATTTGACAAACTTTGGCATCAGGCTCTTTTGTCGAAAATGCGTGCTTTTGGAATCGATTAGTCTCTTCTTCGATGGAATAGAAATTACCTTTCGGAACGTTCAATTCAAGTTGTCTTGGATGGTTTAAAGTCTGATATTCACAAAATAAATGCTGGTGTGCCCCAGAGCTCCGTTCTGTCTCCGACACTCTTTTTTAATTTTCATCAACACAACAACTGATATGTGCTCTATGATGTCTTCAGTTTGTATCTTTAGATTATTCGGCATGACGACAGATCTCATTGGTCACTGTGGAATCGAAGACGGGGAACACGTCGGATCTCATTGTACAATATTTGGTATGACGAACAACGAATAAATGGTAGTGACATACATCGGGCAACTGATGACAAGCTACAGAACCAGAAATTAATTGCAACTTAGATGGCAAGCTCTATTAATACTGTGGATTCCTTGAGAATGCTGATTGTTAAAAAAAAAAACATGCACACTAGTTTAAGCCTGTGCATGGGCTGTGCACAGCTCCTAATTGGTTGGTTGCGTTCAAATTTACCATGACAGCAATTTATGCGTATGTGAATATGGATGACATGTATGTGTAAAATGTGATACGAATTGAGATTGTTGACAATTCATACGTATTCACAGACAGGGTCACACGGGCAATCAGTGGAAAGCGGTTTTTGGAAGGGCCAACATCTAGAAAGTTTTTTATATGTTAGTTCATTTATGCACAGAACAGATTGCAGATAGGGTACTAAAAAATACATACTCGTTCATATGTATAATCCGAACACCTAAGGTTAAAAGTGTAGGAGTTGACATAAGCTCCGAGGCATGACAAAGTTTGCCTCGTTTGATTGTGAGTCAGCAGAATCATTTGTTACCTCTCTGACTCTAGCGCCATTTAAAGCAACAAACAAATAGACCAGAAGTGTATTAGCTCTTTAAACGATCGTCTCATTTACGACAGGTATAAGGTGGAAAAATTTATTCGAAGGAATTCAGAGCAAACATGTTTTGTAGCAGAAAAAAAATATGCACACTTATCTTTTGGTTAGCGTTCTGCTCCACATCAAGGCCGACACAAAATTTAAAACAAAAGTCCCATAAACTTGACATACCGTCACATTAGAGTAAACACTGTTTCCGTTTGACTATGACATAATTTTTCCACAAAACACGAGTACTCGTCGCGCATCAGAAAAAAAAAACGATCTCTCGATAATCAGCCTGAATCACGCTAAAATAAAACTGCTCATCAAGTTCGAAACTAGAAGGGGGAACACATGTAAAACCGAGGGAAGAGCACCCACTTAGTAGGTACTAAGTAGAAGCACTCATACGAGTATATACAAGTACATTCAACCGTTTCCATCTCCTCCCTCTGTCCGCGAATATTCGTTGGGAAGTGCATCTCAGATTGAAAAGTGCACTTTTCAAGGCCGGATATTAGGTATGCACGAGTATACGTCACGTCGCCATGCCGCCCAAAACGGAGAGCCAGTCACCGACTGCATACTAAATTGCACGCATGAATTAAGTTAATTTTTTTTTTGTTTTACTAATCAGTCACTCAGCCATATCCAATGCTTGGCCACATGAGAACAATCAATGTCTGTACGTGACGTGTTGCCGGCTTATCGGTCGTTAAAGATTCACGTACCCCTTCCCTAAAGTCTTTGTGACATAAATAGATTTGAGACTACGGAAACTAGACGCTGCTTACTATAAGCTAAGTTGGCGGTACCGCAGGGGATTACCGACTAAATTAATTTCACCTTGTAACCATGTACACATCTCCAGCTAGAGAACTATTAAAAGTTTGTCATCCTAGTTTATAATAGCTGGGAGAAGCCGGTGCCTGTTACCCTAACTTTGTTGTTGCTGCTGTGAAACTGAGGCCGGAGGGATGAAGTACTCGTACCATTGTTCATTAAAAGCTCGCCAAATTCGATTGAGTAAATTACAGCATGTGTGAATAGTTGTTGTTCTTTTGTTTTTTGCATCAAAGATACTGGCAATCAGAATAAACAATTTGTTGTCTGAACAAGAAACTATGACGTCGAATATAACGAGACGGCTATAGAAATGAGAAAAGGCTCAGATTTAAAGAATAAGTAGCTAATTGAAGTCGAAGTTGAAATACGTTTAATTGCTTTCAACTGTATCATGTTCGACAGTAAATGAAAGCAATTTTGAATCTTTAAATCGAGTTTAGCCTTTCATCCGCTTTATCATTGATTAAGGCGAGACTTACTTTGTATTTTGAATGAATCTATAGACGTCATGCAATTGAAAAGGTTGCCCCAATGTTGACGACCTTTCTGAATATGAATTTGCGCATTTGCAGTTTCCATTTGTTATTTTGAAATCTAATCGTCGAAACAAGATTGTCCGAGTTGAGTATTTGAATGAGTTTCGAGAATTTTTGTATTTCTAAACCAGTTTGGAGGTAGATACTCGTAGAGATCTTAGCAAAAGCTTTAGCGCCTTAAGTGAATCATCCGACACCTAGACATAATGTTCAAGTAGTGTCAGGTATGGTACATTTGCCTTTTCAAACGAAAAACAATCCGTTCCAGAAAACAGGATAAATGTCGGTTTAGCTGGGACCTAAAGGAACGCATCGTAAAACTGAAATGCATTTGTCGGATATGAGGAAAAATTTGTTGCCTAACTTTGTGCATAAAGGCAATAACTGTATTTAGTTTTTATTCAGATTCGTCCTATCACTCTTGGTAGACCACTTGGTAGCAGACCTATATCTTGAAAACGTAAGTCACCAGTATTTTGTGACGAAAAAGGCCCAAAATGTGAAGCTTGACACCAACAGAAATATCAAAATAGTGTTTGGCGATTTCGGCTATAGTCGTTTGGTGTTGTACAATTAGGGTAGGCACTAACCGGTTTCAACCAGGCGATATCCAACGCTATAATTTTAACCAGACATCAATTTCCTTATTTTACCTCCTCGCGTGCGCTAACAGAGAGACAGAAATACCAAGACTACAATTTTGCATTTTGAGGGATCTGCGGGAGTATGGAAATTTGGTGGATTGTGCACTTTCCTGGATTAAAACTCCATTGTTAAGGGTCAATTAGGCTGTTGACGAAGAGTTTCAGACGTTCACACAATATGGCAAATAGTACGTAATGGTGAGGAGAATTCTACAGTTGGCGCAGATGAGGAGGTCTTCTGTTTTTGTGGATCGGGCAAACGATGCTGAGATTTCATTTATCAGGCATACGCTCTTGTGACCAGATCTTGGAAATGAGGTCCAACAGCTTTGTTGGATTTTGGTACTTCGACACTTCGTTTTAGTCAGGTGGACGGAAGCTTTGGCTATCGTCGTCTAAGTTAAATGGTCTATTCTCCCTGACCGCGATATATTGGTCAGAAATTTTCCAGCACCAACTGTGACTCTACTACATGTTTTACCTTTACATTTCTACAGTTTTCTGTACGGGCCTTGGTTGCCTTGACTTGGTAAAATTTCTCTACGGTGGTTCTTGGATGCAAACTCTCAATATCTTCGATCGTGGACTTCTCTTGTCCTTCGTTACAACGTCCGTCTTTGTACGGTTCCCAACACATTAGTTGCGTCGTCTCTACTGGCACGCTGGCAGCGTTGTCACTGGTCTTTGGTACTTGATGTTGATGGCATAGGAGTTGTTCGGTAAAATTTGGCGGCCTTTCTACTATTATACGGATTTTATACTATTACTACTACTACTCACAGTAGTTCTTCTTTGTTGTGGCACTTGAGAAATCCGTATTCGTACCTTGTCTGCAACAATTTAGTGATCCAAGCCAATGTTGGCTGCCCGGAAGTTAGGAGGCATGCCTTACGTTGATCGGACAATCATGAATTTGGTTTAGTGTGTCATGATCCAGAGACCATGTGCTTGTTATAGTGACATTTCGTCCCACCACAAAGTCAATAAGCATAAGTCCGTTGACAGATATGGTCTCGTATAAGCTACCAACGGTCCTTCCAAATATTAATGTCCTCCCATCTCTTGGCGTTAAAATCGTATTAAGCGTTCCAAAGTTCTACAATACTTGGGACATTTCTACGAGAAGCTCATAGAAACATTCGTTGGTGGCGTCGTCCTTCTCTTCCGTGGCGGTATAGGTGCATATTAGGCTTATGTTAGCAAATTTAGCATTGCCAAAAAACGCTCGCTCACGTGGCGTGTGTATGACAAATCTGCACCCAAATAAGCGCTGTTTCTGTTGCCTGACGATTTCATAATCCTGCAAAATGAAAAAAGGGCAATGATGTTTGGATCTACGGAACAAGTAGCAGAGGCCAACACTTCAATAATCAGATATCACCGCCATCTAGGAAGTGTGGTGGGATGAGCTGGACAAATGAATGAAAACCTGCGGCATACACTACAGCGATTTTTACAAAGAACAAAAGTACATAGGTATGTAAGCGAACTTCTTGTAACAAACTGCTCACGACACGTCTGGAAACTGACTTAGGATTATTAAATTCGCTGTGGTGGAACATCACTATAGTTAGCACACGATCTCCTAACTTAAATAGTCGCAAATAAACATGGAGATGAGCTGATCATAAAACACTCAACCAACATGATCACGTTACGATCTACACCAGGTACTCCTCCAGTTTAAAATGCTCGAATATTCCGATTGGCCAATATTCTCGTAGGCTACCTCGATTCAGCCAAAGTTCGTCTATGGACATCTCAGACATCAAAACGACCGACGGAGATAGGAGTTAATGTTGAGTGGTTGCACAAAATACAGACCTTTTGCCGATTGCGCATGGTTCAAAGAAAGTAGGTCTGATGAATGGAATCTTAGCAACGCCTATCCGAGCCTACTAAAGCCCGAGTCTCCTTAACATCGCGTACAAGATCTTGTCAACCTTATGATTTGAATGCTTGAAACCATTTGTCATCGATCACATTGGCCACAATAAAGCTTATAAGTTCAGATGGATATTCGCCTCCTTTTTACCGATTTTAAGGCCGCATATGACAGTATCAATAGACATGAGGTATACAGAGTGATGTCTTCTTTTGGCACTACTCGTCAAATTGAACATGCATGACGACAGAAACCGCTCGCTGCTCTGTAAAGATCAAAAGCAATCTCACCGAGATCATCGATATCGGATTTAGGGTTTCGACTAGCTGAAACGCTGTCACGTTACTTTTTCAGCATCATACTTCAGAAAATTGTGCAAAACTCGCAAGTCAACATCAAAGGCAGAATTTTCCAAAATTTTGTACAACTGACGACATTGACATCACTGATAAAACGCACCGAGCTCTCGCTAGCGTGTTGGCAAGTAGTGGAGAATTACCGGAAAAAAAGTATATGCTATATAGCTATACTATAACTTCGAGGTAGTTAGGAATTTCGGCTACATCAGGTACGCTATCAACTCTGATAATGACGCAACGTCAGAAGACGAGTGAAGATATATTTAAACGACATCTGTCTGGTCAGTGATATTAGATAGCTACTCATATAACATGAAAGGGAATGGACACCAGCGTTCCGGATCGAAGAATCTTCGCTCCCTATCGTGCCCCAATGCAGTGAAGAAAAACTTTGGATATCCCACAAGATGTAATAGGACTGCTGTGGTGTGGAATATTTCGAATGAAAAAATATAAGAATGGATTTTGACATTCTCAAGTACTCGCATTAGAAAGATTTGTAACCATCTGTGACAAAGATAAACTGAGTGTGAGCGTGGATAAATCAGAAGTGATAGTCGTTTCCAGACGTGGAATGCAGTCCCATTAAATAAGTTGGTATCCCCGGTCATGATACGAGCATTGTCGAGTTATTTCTTCTGTTTAGGACTACTTGGAAAGATAAACGTCTTCTGTCAAGACAGTTACAGTGGCATATTACCTGCTGTTTCTTCGTCCCAGTTGCTGCTTTCGATTCCTCGAGAAGCGTTGTTTTGTATTCCAATGTTAATGATTTTTAATTAAAATTTAAGTAATCTACAAACCAGGTGGACCGCTAAATATTATAAGCAAGCAAAAAAACTGGATCACGAATTAATGAGGACACTAAAAATATTTATTATATTTCAATATATCTAATCGGACCGCAATCTAGCAACCTAAAACGAATGTAAACGGTTCGTTGCAGGTCATTGCTATTTTTATCTGAAGGAAAAAGATTTGTGGCATGAGGTGCACCACAAGCATGCTTCGTATCTTGTTTTGGCGGTAGTTCTCCTTTTCTCTCTCTTTCTTTTTTGCTAATTTATTAGAAACATTACCAGCCACACAACACAAAAGCACGACTTGCCTCGACCTGGCCCACAGAAAAAACAATTATACCCCGGAAAAGTGCTTTACCACTTTAATCAGCACACAATTGAGAACCAAAAAATCATTTCACTAAATACTGTGATAATAAAAGTTAATTTGACAACTGAAACGTCAACTTTACACGCACGTTCACCCGTTTGAAATTAAATACCATAAACAAACAATTGCGTCAGCAACATTAAATTACGAGAACATCCCGCTCATACCTGAACGAATTGAGAGGCCATCAACAGCAACATAATCGCATCATACACGTCACAATAGGTTCACAAGGTTAGAACCTTAAACATCAACATTGTCAGCACGGATTGATTTCCAATACCATGAGCATTGTCAGCAATTAAAGGTCACCCAGCAAAAGTCGAACTCTCCTCAAAGCAAAATGTTGTATGAATGAAGCAAACAACCTTCTTGACATTTGAATCCAACCAGTAGCAGCAATGCCCCCCAACAACCCCCCAGATTTCTTGAACTGATGTAGAGGAGAACAAGACTTGTATACGCCACATATGTCACACGAACGCCAGATCAAATGACACCAAGTCGAGTCATGATTCCAACATATGAGACCCAGAGACACCGCCAGACGTTGACTTGTCGACGATGATATCTACAAGATACTCATACTTCACTCCCCATACAAATATCCGTATTTGTATCTTTTCGTTTCCTCTTCGTAAAACCAAATAAGGAAAGAAATACTTAAACGAGGTTGAGGCACTAACTACGGTAAAGAATTATGATACTTGAGCTTCTGGCAGGCCCGAGGAAAAGAGAAGAGGCAAAACTATTTTTAGTGACGTTTCTGGATTGAACTTCAATGACGCGTGGATCGTATTGCAGTTGGCAGAGCTGTTGCAAAGTTGAAAAGACGTTGGTAGCAGCAGTAGGCTTGTTCCACTTGGTGCCACCATAGGAATGTGGAAATGCAAGTTACCTTCAGTTCAGCTCTGGAATAGATTTTTTAAATGTCAGGGAAGAAAGAGGGGACACACTAGGCAGTTGATAGAAGGCAGGAAGGCTAAGAAAACTTGTGAAGACTCCTTAGGAAACAAATGTCTCTGGTAGAGAATTAGCACTTGAGGTTATTACAGACTTAAGCAGTATGTCAGTGATGGTTTGATTTAATGGAATTTTGTGTACGCTATACAATCAGAAACCAGAAGTCATTGCAGGAGATGATTGTCGACAGAAAATTACACATTCCATGAGCACTGAAACTTTAAAGATGCAACTCCAGATGCACATAAATCAGCTGAGCAAAGAGGAGATTTTGTATGATATACTCCATGAAGCATGTACCGCAAACAATGAAAGAGCCATTTGAGATTTTAATTAACCGGGGCGACAGTGACAACAATAAGGAGTCACAAATTACAGAGTAAAATATGACTAATGCAATTTTGGAGATGTGGAATGTGAGACCAGGAATTTAACTATTCATATACAATATCATCCGGAGTGAAGTGGAAGGTGCTTCTTCGACAGGCCTAACACAATTCATAGAGGATTTTGGAATGATTTATGTATATTCATTACATGGAATTTCCAATTCTAATTCTAATTTAGAGTACTAATACTAAATTATTTAGCCAGAGAAGGGACCAGGGACTGACAGTGCATATATACAATCCTAGTCCATAGGTGACGCTTATGCCGAAGGGCACTGAAGCTCAGATGGGCAAAATACCACTATGTGGATTCATTTAGAGGTGATTGAAATGAGAGGCATTCTAGAGCATCACAGGAACTGTACGGATGTCAAAAAGGATTAGGCTACGATGACATTGCGAAAAGTGGCCCAAAGCTCAGGAGCAAAACAAAACCTTATTTTGTTTTGTTTATAGATCCTGTAAATATAAGTTTTAAAGTGAAACAACTGAGAACCACAAGAGTATGGCATTTGAACTATGCGCTGTTCAACAAACATCTGCAGTACATGGAGAGCATTTTTTTGAACACAGCTGCCTATCGTTCAGTTTTCGGTTCAAAATATGTACTATAAATTGCCACTGAAGTGCCACTGGTATACATTGTAATTATTGTTGTAACTCCTCTAACAATCCGATACAATCCCCGTACGACCAGTCCGCCCCGAAGTCGGAGACAGAATGATCAATTGCTGGTGTATCCGACATTAATATGTTATCCTCTGCATTTTCTAACAGGACCAGAGTTAACAGTATTATCTTTGTTAAAAAGAGATATTATTTTTTCAGAGATTTTATTATTTCACCGCCTATGGTATTTTGCTTTTTGTTGCTTTTAAAAGCAGTTTTTAATCGAAATGAACGGTAGGAGTTGCCATATGTGAATGTACCATACGTTTATTTGGTTTATTTATTTATTTGATTTATTGGTTAACATGTCAAAATGCGTGTTATAAAAATCGTTTATAGCAAACACAAATCTTGTAAATAGTTATACGACTATTTTACAAAATCGATTTTCATAAAGTATATAATGTTGGAAAGCCATTTTTATGTGTGGAATGATTAATATTTTTAGAACAACCTAATATGATTGGCATACGTTACATTTAAGATACAAGAGGAAGTAGATGCTTAAAGCTAAACAAACATATGCATGTACTCGTATGTTGAGAGTTTCTTTAGTAATTAGGTTAGAAACCAAATTGTACTACTAGCTTCTTAGCCTGAGGTTAATAAAAGTATAAACGTTTCATCATAGATAGGAACAATTTTTTAAATAAAACAACAATGGTGTGATGTATAAACTGATAAACATAGGTTTCATGCCATTATGTGTGGAATAGCACATCATTCAAATGGCCGCCTCGGTTTCGCTGGCAGTGCTTCAAGCGGTCGATCCAATTTTTGATGACGTGTTAAATGTTGGCCTGGAGCTCGTCTAAGGCGGTTGGCTTGTTAGCGTAGACTAAGGACTAGACGTACCGCCAGAGAAAATAAACGAATGGCATCAAATCGCATGATCGCGGCGGTCAATTGATGAACGCTCAATGTGAAGTGATCCAGTCGCCAAATTTCTGTTTCACAATTTCGAGCGTTATACTGTATATCGCTCGGATATAATGACGTTATCGAGCTCTGACCACAAAAAGTCTGTGAACATCGCTCTATACCTGAGACGATTGACGATTCGAAAGAAATAAGGTCCGATGAAGCGGCCATGCAATTAATAGCACCAAGAAAATCCGGATTTTCGGTCAACATTTCCAGCGCCCAATTTGCGAACTCGCAACAATTCTTGCGCAAGCACAATCTTATACGGATGTAGGCCGAAATCCAACCGTAAAATAAGCCGGGTTAACTCTCTGCCGATGCCCACTTCAGCTGATCGGTGCCGAATCGACCGCCGCTACGGCGCACAGTGGTTTCCCCATGGGCCAAAAGCTAAAATGCAAAAGTTAAAAGTACCGTTATTTGGTGCTTCAAATGATATCTTTGATAACGGTTAAAGCTGACAACAATCGAATTACTCTTCTGAGAGTAGTTGTTCATAGCATGATCAGTCGCCAAAGTTAAATGTTTTGTTGCAGTCGTTGGCGATTTTTAGTGCGGATTCTTTTTCACTGCGATTAAATTAACTGTTTTTTTTTCAGACATAGGCTGTGGAAATATAGTGATGGATATTGAAGACCAAGGTATTTAGAATTGTCTTTGTAAACTTACTCATCCTCCGATTTTGATGGTTCTTACATCTATCGATTTGTCGTAATCTTGCGAGTGTCACTAAAGACATGATATTAATCAAAATTCAGTATGGCGACTACCAGCCGCCATATTGTGAAGAAATTCAATAATTTAAAAAAATAAAAAACCCGACTGGGTAAAAAATGGACTTTAAATATGAACTAAAAAGAAAAAAACAAGTCCAGTAGTCTAGAATTCTGTTAAGAAATATTAAATAACCACACCATTGAAATAGTTTCATGGTGGAAACACACATAAAACAAAGAAAGCTATGTAAATGGAGCTAACGCTGGGGGTGACAGCATACAAGCCGTTGGTGGTCAGATGCCTGGGGGAAAAGTGACTAAACTTTGAAAATCTCCAAACATCACAACCTGTAATTCAACGTATTTTGCCTAGGACTACCACGGCAGGTTTACCCGGACAACATATAAAATGGACGGTAGATATGAGTTATACGTTGCCACTATATTTCAACTAACATGGACACGGAAATGCGTGTGTATCACAATCACAAATGAAAGAGTTATTTTAGGCCCAATTCCCTGATTTATATGGAAGTACGGAACAAAATCTTGCGGATAGAAGGAGAGCAATTATGGTTAAGCAGTTTCTTTCAGTACAAAAAATCGAAGACATCAAGTTACAAGCAGCAAACCAGAGCTCCGCATCTAGAGAAACAACAGAAGTTTGAATTGATGTCCAATCAAATTCGGAACATCCGCAAAACAACAACAATGTGGAATTTATTTATTTACGTCTCAACAAACCGACATCCATGCTATATTAGAAACACCTGTAAACCGACCAAAAGATAATACTAGTGCGAAACAAACAACTGACCTCGAGAATAGTGACCCTACTCGCAGAGACGGATTCCTAGGATATACAACAACAAAAGGGTAAATGAGCTTACACATATTGTTAACCACGACATCTTGCCCAATTATCAAACGTCAGCAACAACCTGCTACACCTGATCTACACTGCATATTATACTCAGGCGCTATAGCAGCAGTAAGAACTATTGGCAAAAATACAATAGCACGTACGGGATCTCGAGCACCAAAAACAACGTCAAACATGCCAGCCTGGAAAAACAGGATATAGGGAGACTCACAGCTTATTCAAGTGGAATACGAAAGCTACTGAAAGCCAACATACATCTTTTTCAAATACAGAAAATACGCAAGCAGAAATAAAAGACAAGAAAAACCAGCAACTTGACAAACGTCTCGCGAGGTACAAGGAAAGCAGAACCAGAAAATTGGAAAACTCCCTTTTCGAAAGGAACCAGACACAGTTCTTCCGCCAATTAGATCACCCTGGAGGAAATCAATCTATTGGGTTGTACAACATGAAATGACTTTCGCTCAGTTGGAAGTAAGAAGTTCTCGAGTGAACATCTGCGCAATCGTACGTGTGCTTGACGTGTGAGAATTTTAGGATTCGTTACATGTACCCATTATTTTTTCGAACCTCTTTACGAATTTAAAATGGGACATAATGCGTCATTGGCAATGAAAAACATTAATTATGCATTTAAGGATATAGCGATAAACGAACGCACTATACGACATTGGTTTGGAAAGTTCCGTTCGGGAGATTTCAGCCTCGAAAATGAACGACTTGGGAAGCCGGAAACGTTAGTTGACGACGATGTTTTAAGAGCAACGGTGGATGCGGACCCAACGAAATCGGTGCGGGAGATTGCACAAAGCATGGGAGTATCCCCAATGATAATAAGTCGACACCTCGTAAAGAAACTCGATAAGTGGGTACCCCATGAACTGATTGAATCACTACGGTGCCTGGAAATCTGCACATCGCTTACATTAAGAAACCAAAATGAACCTGTGTTGAAAAGTGGATACTTTATGATAATTGTAAAAGATCTGGGCAGTGGTTGGATGCAGATAAAAAACCAAAACACACCCCAAATAAGATCTTCACCCAAAAAGGGTTATGGTGACAATTTGGTGGACATCGAGAGGACCAATCCACTTTTCATTTCTTCAACGATAGACGCTATCAAATATTGTCAGGAAATCGACATATTGCATGCCAAATTGGCTGAAAAGCAAATTGCGTTGGTCAATGGGCACGGTCCGATCCTTTCGCATGACAATGCTAAACCCCATACCTCACAAGTAACTGTGCAAAAGCTGTTGCACTGGGAACTTGAAATTCTTCCGCATCTCCAAATATTATCCAACGGATTACCATCTTTTCCGCAATCTGGACTCATTTTGCCGGCAGAAGGTCTTCCGGAACCGAGCAGAGGTCATTGCCTCAAAAAGTCAGCACTTCCACGAAAAATGAATATTTGACCCGCTATAACGTTGAAAGAATGTCATAGATGCCAACGGATCCTATTTTGATTGAATAAAAATTTACGAAAAAATAATATTGGCTTTTAAATTTTTACTATAAAATAAGTTGCAAGCCCAATCGATGGAAGAGATCATGCATTTCTGGAGTCAAGTATGGAACAAACCAAAAATCTTCATACCGTGATTTGACAGATAATTAGTTTTATCCTTCCGGTTAATAATGGAAAACAATTTCATTCAAATGGCTGCCTCGGCTGGCCATGCAGTAGCCTACACGATCGGTCCAATTTTTAAGCACATTATCGATTGTGTGCAGCTGTATTTCACCAATGGCTTCACGAATATTGTCCTTTAAAGCGTCAATTGTTTCTGGCTTGTCGGCGTAACACTTATCTTTTACGGCACCCCACAAATAATAGTCCAACGGTGTCAAATCGCAGCTCCGAGGTGGCCAAACGACATCAGCTCTGCGGCTGATAATGCGATCTTCAAAAACAGGGCGCAAAACATCGAGTGTAGCTTCGGCTGTGTGGCACGTAGCGCCGTCCTGTTGAAACCAAATGTTGCCAATATCCTCCTCTTCAATTTTTGTGAACAAAAATTCGTTCAACATGGCCCGATAACGATCGCCATTGACTGTAACGCTCATTTTCGAAGAAAAATGGCCCAATTATGCCTCTGGACCAAAATCCGCACCAAACAGTGACTCGATTTGGGTGTATCGGCTCTTCAATGTATGCGTGCGGGTTTTCTGTGCCCCAAATGCGACAATTTTGCTTGTTTACATACCCGCCAAGATCAAAATGAGCTTCATCTGAAAAGATGATTTTTTTGGCAAAATCGGCATCTTCTCTAAGTCGATCGCAGGCCCACTTAGCGAAGCGAAAACGCATTGGATGGTCAGTTGGCTTCAACTCCTGAACCAATTGGACTTTGTATGGCGTCATACCAAGGTCTTTATGAAAAATTCCTCTCAATGATGTCTCCGAAATGTTCAATTGTTGAGAACGACGGTGAATTGATGTTGATTTCGCTTCACGCACACTTTCTGCCACAACAGCAATATTCTCGGATGTACGCACTGTTTTTGTCTTTTCACGCTTTGGTTTATCGATGCCAGTTTCTTTCACTTTTTTCACAAGATAACGAACATACGGAGCTGACGGTGCTTCTCTTCTTCCAAAATCCGTACGCAATTTTCGCACACATTCTGCAACATTACCATGATTTTCAAAGTAATGTCGCAATGTTTCCCAGCGTTGTTCAAGCGTATAAGTTGAAAAAAAAAACGTTAGATGGCGGACCCTTTATATGGCTAGCCAACAAATTCAAAAACAGAGAGATACAAAACGCCGACATCTATCCTGAAGAAGTCGCGAAAGCAATAAAAAAAATAGCAGTAATTGGAACGCACCTGGCCCAGATAAAATCAACAATATATGGCAAAAAAGTTTACGGCAACTCATTCACTGCTTGCAAATTTATTCAGCAAACTTTTATGTGATCCACATTAGAGCGCTTTGTTCTTGATATTGGGAACTATAGTACTTGCCTCAGTATGAACCCGCTGAGTCAAATGCTGAAAGGTCTTAACTTTGGTTTAAAACTAAAAGCATAACCTGCTCGTAATGAATTTCTAATCAATCACCTGTTCTATGTGATGAGTTACAACTTTATGCCAGCAGTAAAGAAAAACTGCATACATGCAGCCAAACCGTCAGTGATGACAAGGGAATTGTAAAATGTAAAATGCTTCATGTCCAGAAGGGAAAAGTACAAAATGATAATGAAGGGTACCACTTATATGAAGACAACATCATTGCCAATTTTGGTCAAGATGAAAGCTACAAATACCTTGGCTTGGAACTTAAGAGGAATTCAAGAATCACAACTGAAGAAAATATTAAGAAACAAGTTTCAACTGAGAATAGTCAAAGCTCTGAAGGCCTTCGGCGTTATTAATTGGTTAAGTGCAAACCTTAGCAAGAATCACCCTTACTAAAACCTGTGTCACAACCCAAGAAGTGCAATCTAAAGAATCATCTTACCTTATGAAGGTGGAAGAGGTTTTCTAGATATGCCGGATCTGCACTTTTCTCAAATAAAAAACTTAAGAAACTATTTCAGGACTCAAACCGAAACTTCAGATTTGTTGCGGGCAGTGTGCGTAGAGTAAAATTATACACCACTTAACTTAATACCACTCACTCGCTAAGAACGCATAGATGTATTGAAAAACAAAAGCCTGGACTGAGTTCATCCATTCCAATTACAGCAAAACTTTATCGACATAACCAGCTCGAATTTATGGCTTCAGCGTGGGTCTCTTTCTGCAGAAACGGAAGGCTTTATGATTGCTATCCAAAATAAAATTATAGGAACTAAAAACTGCCGCATGCTCGTATTACGAGAAAACTTACAAAATGACTCATGCCGTCCTTGCCAAAGCTACACCGTAACTATCGACGACATCATAGATAGATGTACTAGCTTGGCCTCCCACGATTATACGGTAAAACATAACCAGGTAGCGAAGGTCGTACCTCCAAGGTCTAGCGATACAAAATAATCTCAATGCAGAAATTCCCATTCAATAATTACTGACCGCACAACACGAGCTAATATACCAGATATTTTCTTATTCGATAAAGTTAGAAAGAAAATTATATTGTTTGGTATAGTTGCTCCCCTTAATAACAAGATCTAGTCGACGTTTAGTACAAAAATGAACAAACATACGGACCTGGCAAACGTACTCAAGGCATGTGGAAAGAGTGGATATCGCGCCATTAATCATATCCGCCATAGGGCTGATACACAAACACCTTTTAGTCCAATTAGAGAAACACTATCTGAAGACACACTAGAGATTATGCAAAGATCTACGTATGATCCTTAATATTGTACATGCAACATAGTGCGACGTTTCTTGCAATAGACTACCTCGAACTAAAGGGACAGAATATGGTCTATGCCCCAACAGAGCCTAATCCCTTGGTAACCACCCGGAATAGGTGCTTTGCAGCCATACAGCTGAGAATAAGCTTGTTGAAATCCACAAATAATAATAATAATAATACTCGTAATAATAATAACAGGACATTAAAAGGGATTGAAATGAAAATTCAAAACCAAAGAAAAGACCTGGAGAGACTTAACAGCTACATGACTGATACTCGCTCAAAACGACCCAAGAACAATGTGCGGAACATTTTTAATTTAAAATCCACAACAAACATTCTCAATATGAACTAAATAATTCTAATACTATATTGACTAGGGACACAATTAAACACCAATTGTCTGTACAAACAACAAAACAGCGTAAATACAAACTGTCAAATCAAGGGCATAAAGACAACAAAACCTTCAAAATCAACGAAAAGAGCTTTTTATCGAAGTATTAGAGTGAAAATATGCAGTGACGAAGATAAGGGCGATATTGAGAAGTACTGGTCATCAATATGCTCCAATCAAGCAAACTACAACACACACGCACAGTGAATTAACGAAGAAAGACAGAGATACCAGAATCTCGAAGAAATGTCACTGGACTGTCTAACACCCGCCCAGGTCAAAGAGGTCATTGCTAGGACTCATAATTGGAAATCACCAGGTCTGGATAAGATACAAAACTTCTGGTTCAAGCGACTAACCGCCGTACATGAAAAACTTACAGAACTGCTTAACGAGTGTATACAAGACCCAAAGAAGTTTTCATCTGAGTTTAGCAATGGCATAATTTACCTGTTGCCGAAGGGCAGTGGATTTAATTCTAATCCCGCGAACGGATGTCGAATAACCTGCTGATATTATCTATAAGATTATGACTGCTTCCCTAAACTTAAAACTTATATACAATCATCTAACACAAAACAACATCATATGTGAGGAACAGAAAGTGTGAGGTAAATACGCTAAAGGATGCAAAGTACAGCTGACCATAGATCAAGTAATACTAGAACAAACAGTTAAGCAATCCAGAAACGTAAATGCGTGTTATATAGATTATCAAAAAGCATTCGACAGTGTTCTACTTAGCTGGTTAATTGAACTGGAAATATGGAAATATACAAAATAAACCAAATTAACTTCCTGAAAGACAACATGACGCACTGAAGCGAGCTAACATTTATTTCAAACACAATGGAATTTTCCAAGGCGATTGCCTCTCAGCACTTTGGTTCTGCATTGCTCTTAATCCGCTAAGCAATCTCATAAAAAAACACCAAATCTGGGTATAAAATAAGAAGTGACGTTCATCAAACTAATTTAAGTCACCTACTGTACATGGATGAACATGAATGAACACCTTCAGCAACTCATAGAAATAGTCTCCATGTTCAGTAATGATATCAATATGAAATTCGGCTTAGATATGTGCAGGACAATATGCATCACCAGAGGAAAAATAGCTAAAAGTCAAGACCTTAGTACCTCCTTATGGAGGAGAATGAGGTATACAAATACCTAGGCATGATGCAAACAAACAACACCTTGACTAGGGAGTTCAAATCCCGTATCCACAAAATCGCTAAAGCGAACCTCAGCGGCAAACATCTAATAAAGGTTGTCAATACGTTCGCGATCTCAGTACTCACCTCCTGCTTCGGGATTATCAAATGGACAACAATCAAATTGCAAGTATTGCAGCTAAAGATTAGAGCAATGCTTACATGTTATAAGTTCCACCATCCTAAATCATGCTGCGAGAGAATGGTTACGACGAGAAAAGAAGGCGGGAGAGATTTAATAGATCTTCAGGTATTGCATGACAACCAGATACAATCACTCTGCCATTATTTTCACTTTAAGGCCGAAAAATCACCTCTCACAAGGGCAATAGTGGAAGCAGACAGAAACTTAACACCTTTAAATCTGGACAGACATTTTGAAACAAATGCAGAGGATAAAGTTATTGGGGAACGAAACTGGCCAATCAAAGCTATACATGGTCAATACTACAGAGATATAACCGAAGCATTTATGATTGCTATTCAAGATCTTGTTGTTCCGACTAAGAATTATAGGAAACATGTAATGAAAGATTCAACAGTTGGAGAAGATATTTGCCGAAGATGCAGAAACCAGCCAGAAACTATAGACCACATTATATCGGGGTGCATAACACTGGCGCAAACAGAGTTTACTCGAAGACATAACAATGTAGCAAAAATTCAACATAAAAAGCTTCTCGAGAAACATAAAATTCCACCTGATAGAGTGCCATAAAATGTATATAAACCCATCCACTCAGAACACACTAGGCTGCATAATCGCCCGTACATCACAGTTATTGACAAAGAAGAACACAAGGGCGTTTTCATTGATGCCGCAATCCCAGCTGCGAGAAACGTTACAGATACTCTGAACTTGCTGTGGAAATTAAGCGGAACTGGAACCTGAAAGAAGTGAAGATAGTCGCAATAATTATCATAACATAACAACTTGCAAGAAGATATAAAACATCTAGGACTGAGAAGAACCACAATTGACGCTATACAGAAATCTGTGATAATCGATACCTGCCACATAACCCGGAAATTTATGAACATCTTTTAAATTCATTATCTATAGCATTATGATAAACTTATTATAAGTGATATATTTCGTATTAGGCTAGGCCCCCAAAATATGTTATTGTAACAACCCAATAAGGAGAAAATAAAGGAAATAATAATAATAATAATAACCCCGGGGTGTGTTGTATCCCTAGAGGGCGCGTATTCACGTGGCGGATAGAGGAAATCTCTGCAGTTATGCAGGGTAGGTGGTAAATAAAATACCACTCGCGGACCAAACAACAAAAAAAGCCCTGCATTTTAACTGAAAACCAGTCAGCATGTAGGTGGGCGTCTGTATTTCACGTTAGAAACGGCCTTAAGATACAACCTGACAGTAGAAATGAAATAAATAACCTTCAAATATGGAAAGCACCAGCAACAAATTAAACCCGGGGACCTCGGAAAACCCCACCGCGTTGGGATCGCATAACTCCTGCGTACTTGGTTTGGTAATTAGGCCAATTGTGAAGTGTCAACTACAGAACAACGAAAATAACAACACAAATACTCTTGCTGAAAGTGAACAGCGTGCACAACCCGATGCAGCTCTCACAGCACTTGGAAAAAGAAATGACATGACATGACATAATGACACACAACACGAGGGTAATAATCAGGATCAAATACAACATATGACGGATGACCATGATCAACGCCAGGACGCAAGCACATCTGTAAACCCTTATAGTGATGTTGAACAAATATGTTACCAACAACACAACATATACTATGATGAGACCTACAATACCAAAAGTCAACATATCCGTAAAACTGAGTAAAGTTATTCGGCACGTCCACGACGGGATATTCGCAAGGGAAATCACTCAAATAAGTACATTGGATGATCTTCACAGTCTTAACTATGATATATTGCGGCTGTCACAATTTCGATCTAAATGGGCCATAATCTACGACATATAGTCAGAAGACAAAGTGTACCTAGAGAAAACTTGACACTTGAGAGAATCGCATTAAAAATCAATCAATTAAAAACTGATATAGAAAGACTGAAAATGTATATAAGCGGAACCCATTCAAGAAGGCTTCGGCACAAAATGCGAAGAATTTTCGAAAGACATTCACACACAGGCATTCACACTACGAACTCAACAATTCAAACGCATTATTAATAATGGACACCGTAAAGCAAAAATTGTCGGTTTAAACTACAATACAAGTTGTCAAATCAGAGACAAGAAAACAACAAATTGTTCAAAACTAACGAGAAGAACATTTACCGTACGCTCAGAACCAAAACGGATCCTGGTGAAGACAAATTACCAACCAAAGAAGACACATCATCATCATCATTATGTTCAAACCAAGCAACACACAACAAAAATGCTGAATGGAAACACGAAAACCTACATAAGTAATCATTCTCTGAAAGATATGCCAACTCATTACATTACAATACAACAAGTTAAGCAAATTATATCGAAAACCCATAATTCGAAATCACCAGGGTTGGATAAGATTTAAAATTGTGGGTTCAAAAGGCTGCCAGCTTTGCACGAAAAACTAACTATGCTATTGAATAGAATCATACAAGATACTGGAAAGTTTCCATCTTATCTTACAAATGGAATTACATTTTACCAAAAGGCAAAGGCTTTGAAAACAACCCTGCAAATGGAAGACCAATTACATGCTTACCAAACATGTACAAAATTATGACTGCCTGCCTCAACTTTCTTTTCTCATATACGATCACGTAACGCACAACAATATAAGAACAGAAAGGATGCAGTAAAAATGCTGCAATGAACAGCTTACTATCGACCAGATTAACCTGGAACATATAACAGGCCGTAGTAAGAACTTGCACACTTGTTCCATCGAATATTAGAAGGCTTTTGATAGTGTTCCACATACTTGGCTGATTGAAGTATTGGAAATTTATAAGATTCATCCATTTTTTAAAACACAGCATGGACCACTGGAGAACAATTATTAAAACACGATCAAAATCTGAACAGATCCGAACATCAGATATCAAGATAACACCCCTATTCTGCTATACGTGCGGATCGAACGTTCCCTTCACCTATTCGACTCACTTTCACTTCCAATCGGTACTCTGCTATACGGCGGGTGAACTGCCTTACCGTTTTCTATTTCAAAGTTTCGAAGATTTAAACGTCACCCGTTTGGAAATTTAAGTGTCATTTCAACTGTGTAATTTGTGTGGAAAGAAAAACAAATATGGACAGTGCAGCACTTTATTTCACAATTTCGACTTGGAAAGAAGAGATTCTAATGAAGTGAATCATTTTTATGAGGACATTCGATTCGTGCATATAGTGGAATGCCGACCTGCGTTACCGATAAGTAAGTGTTTCACTTCGAACGGATAGCACGATCGGAAAACTCGTATTTGACATAAACATGCCCCCCGGCGTATAGCAGAATAGGGCTGTTAGTATTCAGTGATGACATAAACATGAAATTCGACATCACCAGAGGTAAGGTTACCAAAACACAAGAGCAAGATATTCCAAATATTACAGAAATGGCAAAAAATGAAGTTTATAAATGGTGGGCATGATTCAAAGCAACCGTATCGATAAGAAAACTATTAAGAATAAACCTAACTAGAGAGTTTAAGTCACGCATGCATAAAATAGCGAAGACCAACCTCAGTGGAAAGCATCTCATAAAAACTATTAATACATATGCCATCCTTATATTGTTATAGCTTCGGTATAATAAAATGGAACTGAACTCCAAAAATATGCTGTGAAAGAATGATCACATCCAGGAAGGAAGGAGGGAGAAGTCTCACAGACCTGCAAATACTTCCAGTCTCTTAGGATTTACTTCCACATAAAATCTTCAAGATCAAATCTTATAAAATTTATGAACGAAATAGACAAAAACCCAAACCATTGAACCTATATGGGGGTTTCGAAAGACGAGCAATTGACAAAGATCAAATGTGGGCAATCAAACCAATTTATGGCCAGCACAATAGATCCATTAATAACGATAATGTCGACAAATTTTTATCATACAGATGGTTATTAAATGGTGATTTATATGGTGAGACAGAAGTGTTCATGATTGCGATACAAGACCGAGTGGTTCCCACTAAGAACTACAAGAAACATGTTATGAAAGACCCAAACATGCAAGAAGATGCTTGCAGTAAATGTGGGACCCAACCAGAGACGATAAACCACATCATCTCAACCTGTACATGCTTGACTCAAACAGAGTATACGAAGAGACATAACAATATGAAATCGTAGAAGAAAACACACCTTACTACAATACAAATACAAACCCTCACCGGTAATAGAAAATGACAACACTCCGAACACACAAGAGATCGTCCAGATCTCACAATCATCAATAAAAAAGAGCACAAGGTTATCTTCACCGACGTGGCGATTCCAGCTACAACGAAAAGCGAAGGGGATATGCTGTAGAAATAAAACGAGCCTGGAATTTGAAGGAAGTAAAAATTATCCCAATCATCATCAGTGCCGAAGGAATAATCGAAAAGAAACTAAGAGAAGATATAAAAAAGACTAGAATTGAAACAATACACAATGGATGCTATGCAGAAAGCTGTAATACCCGTACTCGATACTTGCCACCTAAAAAGAAACTTTATGAACATAAATTAAACAGAGAAACAATAGTAAAAACATATTTTGTTACGGGCTAAGGATCTTAATAACAACCCAATATTTACAAACGATCGATTTTTCAATTTTGGGTAACTACACCGCATTAAATCTTAAAGACGAGAACTTCCGAATTCCAATCAAAGCCACGTCGATCTAATCAACTCTTGAAACTAGGTCATCTTTTTGGGGAAACCGAAGAATTCATAATCGCTATCCAGGACAAGGTAATAGCAACGCGAAACTACCGAAAATATGTCAGGATCAAAAACCTTACTAGCGATGCCGGCGTGCCGGCGATGCAACAACCATGCAGAAACGATAGATCACATTATTGGAGGACGTCCCGTCCTGGCAGGAGCTGAATACATTGGGAGACAGAACCAAGTGGCTAAGGTAATACATACAATTTTAACAAATAAGCACAAATTGGTAGGTATCGCAAAAAGTTCCTTACTACAAGTTCGAAACACCACCTGTACTTGAAAACACCGAACGGCTATGCTTTATTGGGATAAACCGATCATTACCAATCGCACGCCTAGCCTGGGATAGGTAATGTCCAACCTCATAGAGTTTGAGAAGTGTACTGAAACTCAAATAATATTAATAATAATAATACAATAATAACAATAATAGTAATAATAATAATAATAGGACGTAAATCCCTCCAACGAATATGTGGAAACCAACCGATGACAGCGAATCAAAGCTGAAGTAATGGTCGAGATCGAAGGAAGACTAGCCTCTATGCCGGCAATATCTGGCACAAGACAATCCGTCACTCCTAGCAGGACAGGAAATCTTTCGCCTCCCACAACGCCTCCAGTTAGCCCAACAAACCATCAACCACACCAATGCCACCAACTTCAAACACCACCACCAACAGAAGACATCATCTCTAGAACATTTTGTAACATCTAACACCCATGGACCGGCACCCGAAACCCAAACCCTGGGAGATATCTTCAGCTTCACTCTAATTGAATTTGAAGGTTTGGAGCCACATTACGGCCCAAAGTACCCAAGGTCTTCGAGAGTGCCAAACTTGAAAAAATTTTGTTTACCATCAACACAGAAATATTCCCACACTATTTACACCTAGAAATAGATATAGTATGTACCGTGTCAACGTTCTCTTTATGTTTGTGCGGTATCAGCCTTAGGAAAGGATATCCAAACTGCTACTCAAGTTATCCCTCCACCCGATATTCCTAGATGGAAAAGGAGATTAAAAAATAAAATAGAGATGTTGAGATAAGATATTGCAAGACTATACGCTTTTAGAAGCGGTTCCAGATCCAAGAGGTTATGCAGACGTATCAGGCAATGCCGTAAGTAGAGACCAGATTACAGAAACACTTTGTTCAGTGTAGTACAAAATATTGCCGCATTCAACAAGCGCTTACAACGCCATCTTAAATGCGGCAACAAGAAAACTGAAAACTCTCTTTTCTATAAAAATCAGAGGGCCTTCTATAGAAAATTTACATAGCCACCTTCGCCAGTAGGTTCCTATGAGAATCCTGGAGCTGCTCCAAAGAACATAATGAGAATGTCCAATGGATCGCGGATGAAATTGAGATCTTGGAGCAAATCGCGCATATGCCTCATCAAACAATAAGCAAAGAAGAAGTTACTGATGTCTTGTCGCAGACCAGTAACTGGTGTTTCACCGACTTGCTGATGCTAACAATTTCACCCCCAGAGTTTTCAAAAATTATTGCAAACTGGATATACAATCATTGCTCTTCAAACAACATAATTTCAGACAACCAGAAGGGCTGCAGTAGAGAAACCATGGGTTGCAAGAATCAATTAACCAGTAATTACTGGTCTGACATTGAAGAAGAAACGTAATCTTAGTATGTCATTCGTTGACTATAAGAAAGTATTTGATTCAATGCCACATGGGTACCTGATTAAAGTACTCCAAGTATACAGCGCCAACTGTCACTAGTGGAGAAATGGAACTGGCTAGAAGGAACAAAAAGCAGAGGTATATCTATAAGAAGAGGGATCTTACAGGGAGACGCTCTCAGTCCTCTTTGGTTCTGTTTAACACTTAATCCCCTCAGCAGATTGTTAATCAAAATTCAAGCTTAACCACTTATTATACGTCGATGATTTAAAACTCTATACAAGAGAGAAAAGCTACAGCGAATGTTAGAACTGCTAAATAGTTACAGTAGAGATACCCAGATGGAATTTGGTATAGAAAAGTGTAAAATGATCCATCTAGTCAGAGGACGAATAGATGCTGTGGCGGAAGGATGCCCAATTGACCATAACCAAGTCATCGAAGACATGCAGCTTGGTATTAATCATGGTTTCCTTTAAAGAACCAAGGAATATCTTGAAATCGAATCTTAATGGAGGAAACAAATGCAAGCCTATCATACCTCTAACGTATTCATTTGGATTAATTAAATGGTTACCAACTGATATAGGGAATATTGAAATGCTGATTCGCACGTCGCTAACAAGATTCAACAGCCAACATCCACGGCGTGCAATAGAAAGAACAGCGCTCCTGACAACGTCAAAACCTCGGATGAACTTAACACAGCGTGGAAGTCAAAGCCCTTACACGGATGACATCCGCATGATTTTGCAATGGATCATATCGATCAACAAGCCTCAAACTTATGGCTTTTGAGACTGAAGGTTTTGTAATGGCTGTACAGGACAATGTCATCCCCATGAAAAATCATCGTAAGTTCAATTTAAAGGAAACAGTTGAAGACAGATGTCGGCGATGTGGAGACTGTGATGAAAAAATTGACCACGTTATATCAGGATGCAGTGCACTTGTTTTGAATAGTCGTTCAGACATAACAACGTCGCTAAAATAATTTACCAACAACTAGCGCTGAACTATGATCTCATCCAGCAGCATTCACCATATTATAAGTACCACCCACAACCTGTACTTAAAAACGCCACCATGAAGCTATACTGGGATAGAGCTATAGCGACCGAACAGTAAATTCAAGCGAATAGGCCGGACGTACAGCCCTATTCTGCTATACGCCGGGGGGAATGTTTATGTCAAATACGAGTTTTCCGATCCTGCTATCCATTCGAAGTAAAACACTCACTTGTCGGTAACGCAGGTTGGTATTTCACTATATCGAATGTCCTCATAAAAATGATTCACTTCACTAGAATCTCTTGTTTCCGAGTCAAAATTGAAATAAAGTGCTGCACTATCCATATTTGTTTTTCTTTCCACACAAATTACAAAGTTGAAATGACACTTAAATTTCCAAACGGGTGACGTTTAAATCTTCGAAATAGAAAACGTTAAAGCAGTTCACCCGCCGTATAGAAGAATACCGATTCGAAGTGAAAGTGAATCGAATAGGTGACGGAAAAGTTCGATCCGCATGTATAGCAGAATAGGGCTAATAATTCTGTTTAATAAAGCCAACAAAAAAATTTAAATGTTTAATGTCGCCGTTACGCTAAATCAAAAACTTTCACAGTACGTACTCGACAAAAATTTTAAAATATACTGCACTGGCAATCGAATTATGTACCGAGGTCCGAAGGTAGGAATTAAACCAAATGTCATCTCAGCTACACCTCATCGCCAATCTAAGGAAACACAATCTAGAAAAGCTGATGGCTATAATTTAAAAGGATACTTGCAATATCGTTAGAAAGTTCCTGACACGCAAGGGCGTAGAAGCTGGACTACGCTCCACAAGAGCATAATCCCTTTGGTATGAGATACCCGGGATATGTAATTTCGAGCATTAAGAAGCCGAGCGGTGGAAAACTCAATAATAATAGCAATAATAATAATAATAGTAAAAATCATTCCAATGAAAGCTCTTAGGCAAGTCCTTACAAAAGCTCACAGCAGGAAAACTCCAGGAGCTGTTAAAATACGAAATTTTTGGTACGAACGCTTTGAGTCTACACAATCAAAATTACTGCATCTCCTCAATCAAGCTCTGAGAACACCGACAGAGCTCTCAGACAGTCGCAAAAACAATGGTTTTAAAAGAGATATCCCGCAAAAGAAAGACCCATCACCTGCCTTCCAACTCTGTATAAAATAATGACAGCATGTGTGAATCAAATAGTTTACGACCACTTAAACACCCACAAAATACTATGCGAAGAACAGAAGGGATGCATTAACAGGGCTAGAGGATGCAAAGAACAACTTACTGTTGATTAAGTTATTATCGAATAAGCCACAAAAAAAAACAAGAGGACCTTGTATGTCAGCTACATTGACTACAAGAAGGCTTTCGATAGTGTACCGCATACATGCCTCATCGATGTCCCTGAAATATACCACATTCACCCAAGTGTTATTTCATTTCATGCGCATAGTATGGGTAAATGGAAGTCTTGTATAGACATGTTGGACACATTATTCAAAATCAAAGACATTCAAACAGGCAGGGAGACTGCTTCAGTACCCTATGGTTTTGCATCGGGATTAACCCGCTTAGTAACATGATCAACTCAGGCAAGGATGGTTTTAAAATCAAATCAAATAATTTTGAATTTAAAATCAATCACGTCTTGTATTACATATGGATGACCTTAAATATGCATCAACAAAGGCTCATCTAAATCACCTCCTGGAAACAGTGAAGATGCTTAGCAAAGATATAAAAATGGATCTTGGATTGAGTAAATGCAGGAGCAACACAAAATAACACAATGGATACATACTGCAAAATTAAATAAAAAAGGGAAAGGCAAGGCAAAAGTATCAAGGCAATCAACACCTAAGCCAAACCTGTTCTGACCTATAGCTTCGGTGTTATCAAATTGTCCACAACAGATCTCGAAGGCCTACAAAGGAAAGTCCGTACCATTTTAACATAAAACAACCTTCATCACCCAAAATCGTGCGTAGAAAGAATGACCCTGCCCCGGTGAGAGGAGTCATAGACCTTCAAAGCATGCATAATAAGTAAGTAATCCCACTCAGACAATACTTCACTGAGAAAAGTTTTAGTTCAAAACTATCAAAAACAGCTATTAAAGTCGATGACAACCTAACACTACTGAACTTAAAACACTAGCCTCATATACAAGCACCCAACATGGATGATGGAAGACGAACATGGGCCGCAAAACCTTTGTACAGGAAACACTATCAAGGACTTAAGAGCAAAAATTTTAGCGAGGAAACGTGGAACTTATAGCTCGGTGCAGGAGAGTTGTTTTCATAATTGCTATTCGAGATGGAGTCATCGCTACCCGAAACTATAAAAGTCTCTCGAATGGGAGACAATACAGTCGAAGATATTTGTCGTAGATTCGGCAAGCATAACGCCACAATTGAGCATATAATCTCTGAATGCATAAATCTTGTACAAACCGATTATCTCAGTACAGGAATCCCAGCCTTATTACCGTTATGAACTAGAAGCTAAAATTCTCTAATAACGAACGCTCCGTATTAACAACTGCGTTGAACATAATCGACCTGATGTGACGGTAATAGACAACAACACAGCTGTACTCATTAACTCTGCCGTTCATAATAACCATAACATCAAAAAGGTTTATGACGAGAAAAGAAGAAAGTACAAGGATCTATCGATGGATATAAAAAAATCAATCATAAAAGCGAAAAATAAAAGGAAAAATAATAATAATGCTCTAACAACATCGACAGGGAATCACAATCCGTGTATGCTTGCCCTCATAGATGAACTAACCTAGATGGCAAACTTTCCAGATATTTGAAAATCAAAACCGGTTTTCTACGGATCGCCCTTAACCATGTGACTCTGTCTGTGAATACGTGTGAATTGTGATCAATGGCAATTTCCCTCCTTTTTTATACAAACCACGCCCATTTTAACCAAAAAACTTCATCCACATTACACACACTCGAGCCAATCGCCCTAATTCTAGCAATTTTAGTTGTAAATTGCTCTCATTCCAGCAAATTTTGACAAAGTTATAGAGATGTAAAAGTGTTGGAATTCCCTTACAATGTGTCTGTGCGAAAGTTAATGGTTTGCAAAAGTATTAGTAGAGTTTGACATCTAGGTTAGTTGATCTATGGCTTGCAGCTTAGGGACTGGCATATCACATCCCTTATTCCCTAACCTAATCTAACGGAAGCTGCCAAAATATCCTCGGTCGTTTTGGGAGAACAATTCTTCGTAAGATATCCGATTCCGTCCCGCGTTAACAGCCCTCTGAGAAGAAGATTCGACAATAATCCACACGAGCTGTGCGGTGACATCGATCTAGCAAGATAAGTGGTAGGATATTTAGAGCGGATGAACACTTTATTTCCTATTATGTAATAGAAATATTTTGGCGTGCTAAAACCAAAGGAGACCTCAACCATCTTTTAGTGAGCAATTCAGGCCAGTCTGTCGAAAATCGCGCAAATGATTAAGAATTATTGGCTGAGTACCAGGTCCACTTCGGGCACCTTAGTATGTTAAAACGAAATTTGTTAACAAACCAGGGTACCCTCCAGTGAAATACGTAAATGGATAAAAGCCCAAGTTATCTTGCGGCATTCTCAACCAAATGTAAATAGACACTTAGAACCCTAAACAAATGTCTTTGTTAAGCTGAGTCATTAATAAAAATTCAGACTCAACAACATTGCGTGCAACACGAAAACCCAAAAAAATTAGTAAAAAAAAAAAAAAAAAAAATGGTTCTCCACAGCAAATGAATTTGCCCTTGACACATAGCCTGCACGATTTCTCAATTACAGCTGGTCATGGTATGAAATAAAATTTAAAAGAAATCTTTACAATTCTTGCACAAGAAAATCAGTTCAGTCCTTAAGTAAAAGTCATGTCCCAAACAAGGATTAAAAATTCTTGCACACACACTTTGTATGTATCTGTACATTCGACGCCATTAAGCACAGATTGCTTCAAAAGCATCAAAACATCATCTGTTCATATGTTGTAATTACTCTAAGTGGCATCCACCATACAATCAGACATCCTGTCGCCTTTTCAAACTAAAAACACACAAAATTGCCAACTCACCAAAACACTCCAATTTTCACTAAAAGTTTCCATTGTTTCTCTTTTTCGTTCAGTCCCATGTAAGGGCAATCATTCAAAACAGGACATATCCCCAAAACACGCAATAAAAAAAGGACAAAGATCCACAGAAGAACTAGGGAATACTCGTTCTGTTCCGGAACTTTCTGGACCAGTGCCAAGTGGAGCGATATTTTTTTGTTTTAATTTTTTTTTTCCTTTCACAAAACTGCATGCGTCCTCATTTCAACGTTGCACTGTATCCAATTTCCTTTTCGGAAGGAAAAATCGATAGCAATTTTGTTTAGCCCCAATTAGGTAGCAGTCTCCATTTCCCTCGATTTGATTTTCGCTTACTTTCGTTTAGCCAAAAAAAAAAGAAACATTGTAGAACAATATGACGGAAAATATCGTCTGTGAGGACGTACTGAGGGTATTGACTTGCATTGTCACATATGCCATAACGTAGACAGGACTTCTTCCCATGGAACGGCTAGGGTGGACCAGTGGAATTTAATTCCAAAGTACGGTGTGTCTTAACCTTATACCACGTACCGCTGCCGTTTTGATGGGAGTATGTAAGTAACCACTCTTTGAACAATGGATATCAATCAATATCAAGTTCAACTGTGGTTAATAATTCCGTTCATTCGACAGAAACATAAGCGTCATCGGGCGCGTTCGCAATGAAGCAATTTAATCGCCCCGGGAATGAAGTACGATTACTAGTTGTACTCGTATGTACTTGTATAGAGCGCGCGACGCAACGGATATTACGAATTAGGTCCAGTTCGTAATGATGCAAAAATTCCCGTTCGTCGCCGGTAATTTTTCTCAATTTTCTCATTGAACTAGAAAATACGACTACTCGTACATACGATGTCATTGGAGCACCCGTATCTTGTAGTCTTTTAATCGGATCTCATTGATAGAGATGGCCATCATGATTGTCTCTAATATGGGTGCGTTGAAGTAACTACTGTTGCATATGATGATGAGTAGGAAAAATACCAAGTAAATAGAGAAAAGCACAGTTAAACTTGGAATATCAGTTCTTGTTGCGTCTGGCTGTTGTTACTGTACGCGGTGACCTACATTACGAGGTGGCCCATTACAGTCACCGTGGCATCGATTTTCTACACTTTGTGTGTAACAAACGCACACCGTACGAACCGTATGCGAACCATTTTCCACGTAATGTTACACTTTGTTGTCGATTTAAGTTGTACTGCATAACGAGACTACTTACTCCTGGAAACCGCTATGATTATCCCGTGAAAACAAAACCCCTCTCCCCAGAAGAGGTGGTTATCCACAGCCACAAAAAAAAACAAAAACAAAAAACAATAAGCACTCTATCTTTGCAACCTCGAAACTAGTGGCACACTAAAAATCCGTTCGATTAACGCGTGATAACAGCTGCACTAGAACTGCACCCAAAATTTTGCTATGCCACAGAATTGTCTGAGTTCATGTTACGATATTTACGATATTAACGATATGCCGCGCAAAGAATCATCAGAAAGCTCTCTGTTGTGAGCTGCGCGACGGTGCGCATAATCCAAATCATAAATAAAACGAAACAAAATACATATTGTACTTTGGTTCACGTGTAATAAAAAGTTATTTTCCAACCCCCACAGTGCACCGGGATGTTATTGCTATCAGCCCGAATATCCATTGCCTTTTCACTTGCACATTCAAAATCCACACTGACAATCTTTTAAGTCCATTGTAGCTGTGTGGCTGATGCTTGTAGAAGCTCCACGCAACCACCAAGAACATGGGGAAGGTCAACAAGTTTTTGATGAATAGATAGATACACACTCGTACCTATCCATACATACTCGTACTCGTGTATAAGCTGATTGGTCTCTAAGGGTTGTTCTTTTCTTAAATATTTAATTTTTGGAAAAAAACTTGGTGAAAGGTACGAGTAATCGAGCGAACGTGATTCACTGACAGCTTCCGCTGCAATTAAAACACTTTGCTTGCTTTCAAAACAGAGGTGGGCCAGTGCGTCAGGGGTGTAAACATTTGAACATCAAAACTGTTGTACAGCTGTGTGTGTTTTATTGCCACAGTGGGGGTTGATTCATCGCTTGTGAATTGAAAATAATATTCTGATTAAAGTGACGGCGGAGTTTCGATTTGAATTACAACTATGGTATACAGGTTGCAACAGTCAGATTGGCCGAGCGGTCTAAGGCGCCAGATTTAAGCTCTGGTTCCCGAGAGGGAGCGTGGGTTCGAACCCCACATCTGACAGAATCTTTTTTTTTTTTTATAAAGAATTTTTTGTTTTACTGATTTCTTTGATGGAAGCTTCTCGTTTTATTGATAATATAGGTGACATTACAATATTTCACACTTTTACTTTTTAACAAAGTAAAGCACCACTTAATGATTTTGAATTTTTTTTTCTGCCCAAAATAAACAAGCTGAACCTGGTCGACATGTGGTTCCAGCAAAACGGCGCTACATGCCACACAGCACTCAAATCGATGGATCAATTGAGAAATAAGGTCGGTGAGCAATTTATGTCTCGTTTTGGACCGGTGAATTGGAGAGCTAGATCGCGCGATTTGACGCTTTTAGACTATTTTTTATGGTGATACGTCAAATCACTCGTCTATGCCGATAAACCAGCGTCAATTGCAGCATTGGAGGACAGAATTACATGTGTTATTAGCGAGATATCAGGCAATATGCTCAAAAAAGCGATTCAAAATTGTACTCTACATATGGACCACTTAAAACGTAGTCGTAATCAACATTTACATGAAATAATCCTTAAAAAGTAAGTGGTAAGAATTGATTTATCAACCCAAATAAAAATGTTATACACTTTTGCAATTTTCCTGGGTTTTTTTGACAATTAAACACCAAACGCTTAAAAAATCACCCATTTTTATGAGGCACACAAATCGCTTTGACAATTTTTCCTTCCGCTGTTGGATATGTTTCTATAGGTTTCCATAAAATTCTCCATTTTGCATTTATGCAAAAGGATTTAGATTCCTAGATCTTCCTAGGCTATGGTGTGCAAAGCCATTTTAATAGCGGATATGAATCATCTGCTAGCAAGACATACGGCATGCATATGTATCGACGTATTTCCTAGAGCTGCATATCTCCGGAGTTGTTTAATTGTAACAACGCAGAAGATACCAAAGTTTCACCATCACCTTTTTTTCCGAAATCTCCAGCTTCAACCATTAAGAATTTGTAATTTGCGTCCGCAACAGCTTGCAGAACAAGAGAAAAAAACATTCAAAAATCCCAAAGATTCCAAAAATCATCCACAACAATTTTCAGACTGCCTTCGGTTGGCTGTGGCAAATGTGTTGGTTGAAGAATACTCGCAAGCTACGAGTACTATTTCCCTAACAGTACTGCTATCTTTTCATTAAATGAAATTTATCGAAACGAAGCCCGAGTCGCTAGATATCTAGGATATAACGTGTGAAGATGACAATATTTGAATATTTGCATATTACGAGTAAAATGTATTTTTAATATTATTAGAGGAAACACTAAAGAAAAAATGGAAACAAGTGAGGGACTCCTGCCGGGCAGAAATTGAAAAAAAAAAAAAAATTCCCATTGAACGGTCAGGTGATCCAGGACCAGATGATGAATCAAACCCGACACGGCCGTACTTTCAACCGATGCTCTACTTGAAAGACCAAATGAAATGTTGTGCAATTTGAAAAAAAAAAAACAAACACTAAGAAGCCGATTTAATCGAAGAGGAAAAATTAATGATTGAAGAGTGGTACACTGTACCAGAGTTTTCTTCAGTCAGTGGATATGAATAACTAAGCGCAAGTATTGTACATCCCAGTGTCAAAACTCATGCGTAATAGTCTTAGGTGCAGAAGAATTACAATCTTCGCCTAATAATATTCCTGCTTTTAAAATTTTTATGCAGCTACTGTGGAATAGAACATATCTGATCTGCTATAAAGTGTGGAATACCTGAAAGCACAAAATCCCAGAACAAAACAATTTATAAAACGGTCCTTAGTGAAAATAGACTGAATGAGAAATTATCGAGAATTAACTGGAATATTTTGAATAATTTAATACGTGAATCAGTGAAGTATATGAAAAGTCCTTCATAAATATTAAAATAAAGAAAAGAGAAAAGCAACATCCGTGGAACTTTAGCTCTATTATGCAAAGAATGGGATAAGCTCCACACTAAATGGAAAAACAACAGACAGTGTTTGAGTTATAAAAAGTTTAAAATCTTTTAGAAATTATGTGAACAAAGGAATAAAATCGATAAAATCAGACTCCAAACGATCTTCGATTCACTTACGAGTAGAAGTAAGAAATCAGTGGGAACCGATGAAATACCGAATATTGTGCTTCGACATCTCCCTCTAGAAGCTGTGAACTTTTATACCTGTTTAATAATGCAATGAATAATGCACATTATCCAGCGCATTGGAAAACTGCGGTGGTACATCCGATCCCTAAAAGGGATAAAGATACTTCCAATCCGGCGAATCTCCGCTCGATTGGTCTTCTTCCAAACATCAGTAAGGTTTTCGAGAAGGTCATCAATAGAGTCCTGACTAAGTGGGTTGAGGACAAACATATAGTTCCGGATAATCAATTCGGTTTCAAGGCGGGGCATGATATCATTCATGCTGCGTCTAAACTGGTTTCTGATATCCAATGGAACAAAGGCAAGAAACAGTGCACAGGTGCCTGCCTGATTGACTTGGAGAAAGCCTTCGATACGGTATGGTTAGAAGGACTCTTTTTCAAGCTGGACAGGTTGGGCATTAGTAAACCACTGCTGCATATTCTTTTTGATATGCTCTCCAGTAGACAGTTCATCGTGAAGAATGGCGATGTGACTTCTGCTGGAACATTTAACATTAAAAACGGTCTGCAAAAAGGTGCGGTAAATTCGCCGATCCTATTCAACATTTACACGAGTGATCTGATAGGTTCACTTCACCATGCCATAGCGTACGCAGACGACATAATCGCGTACAGATCAGGTCCTAAGATTGAGGTCATTAATATACTTTTGCAGCGTGACTTCGACAAAATTAAGCGATATTGCGATGACTGGAAGTTGAAAATCAACTTTCAGAAGTCGGAAACCATTCTGTTTAGGACGCCTTTGTCTGGGGCCTTCTAGGGATACCAGAAAGAATTGGCGAAAGTTCTCGATCGTGGGGCAGCACGGGCAGCCACTTGTTTGTCGAAATGTAGTAAGATACCTTGGGATCTGGCTAGATCAATTTCTGTATTTTAACAAACATATAGAGGTTGCTGTGGCCAGAGCCAAAGGTGCATTTGCCCTTACAATGAGACTGTTTTATAACAGCCAACTCGATGCCAGGGTGAAGGTGATCTGTTACTTGGCCCTTATCAGGCCCATGCTTGTATTTGGATGTCCCGTGTGGTTCAACGTGAGAGCAAGTTTATTGGAAAAGATTTGGGTGTTTGAGAGTGCTTGTCTTAGGACTTGTCTTCGCTTATACAGAACACCAGAGTCTGAGTACATAAAATTCTATCCTAATAAGGTCTTATACAATAGGGCGAACCTAATAAGAGTGGACAATTTCATCATTAAGTTGACTCGAAGGCACGTTGAAAGAGCAATGACCTCATCGAACAACCTGATCTCTGGGGGTTACTACCCCAATTATATGTATCACGAGAGAGTTCGCTTTGACGGCTTTGTTCCTCCAGAAGCGTTCCTCTATCTAGATAGTAAAGGTCTGATCCAGGACAGATTGGCGGTGCCGCTAATCTTCCACGTCGCTCGAACAGCTGCGGACAGGCGACTTAACTACGACAGAGACGTCGCACATGGCAGTGCGGAGCGTCTCCGGTTCAGTAGGGCGGTAGGGAGTCGCGACATGAGGGATGTTGCTCGGCAGCACCAACACTTTTGGTGGCTGGGTGAAGAGGATGATGCTTCGTCGTCGAACTCCTCCAATAATACGTAGCTTCATGTGAAGCAAAGTGGGCCAGTCTAATTTTTTTTAGCCATGGCCGGCTTACATAGTTTTAGGTAGGTTTAAGTTAGATTTTAAGAAAAAAAAAATATACAAAAAAAAAATAAAAATAATAATAATATATATACATACATATATTTATATATTATGTATATATATATTATGTATGTATATATATGTATTTATGTAGGCATTCGATGTAAGTAGGTTAAGTAGGTTAAGATTTATTTTTAGGTAGATTGTAGGCTTTTAGTTTTAAGTTTTATAAGAAATTAAAAAAAAGTCCAGATACTAAGTTTTTTTGATTAAAATTTATTTTCTTAGTTCTAGTATTAAGTAATGTTAAAATAAAAATATAATGTAAGATTCATCGAAAGACATAGTTTAAGTGTTAGGTTTAACTTAGAGTGCCCGCATGGAACCAGTAAGTTAGAATAAGATTATTTGTAAGCAATTTAAGCTAATTTTTAAGCTTGTTTAGCATACAAGAGTAATTTAAGTTAAAAAAATAAAAATGCATAAAAACTGAACTGATAAAATCAGACTATTATAGAAATAAATTTTCTGAATATAGGAAGGACCCAAATAACACCTGGCGACTCATAAATAATATTTTAAGGTAACAACTGAAACAACATCGATGATATACCTAATCAATTAAAGTTTCCCATTAGAGTCAAACACTGATTAGAGTGAAATACTAACAAATAAAATCGCTAAACAGCTTACAAAGGAAATCAAAGAAATTCACAGATGCGACTTAAAAACACATATTGGCAGAGAAACAAGTGCAATACAATCTATGTTCTTAGGATATGTATCGGAAGACGAAATAAAGGATATTATAAACAAGATAAATGTGAATAAGTCTCCTGGAGTAGACAATGTTAGGGCTAAAGACTTAAAATCCAACTCCCATATTCTAGAGTACCTGCTGTTACACATTTAGTGAATACGTCGTTGGAACAAAGAGAATTCCCAAAGAAACTCAAAATAGCCATAGATAGTACGACGTATTTACAAATCTGGAAAAAAAGATGATACTTCGAACTACCGTCCTATCTCTGTACTACCAGTATTCGTCAAGACAATAGAAGAAGTGATGGAAAGAAGACTGCAGGATTATCTGCAGATATAATATCATTAATAAGAACCAATATGGGTTGTTGAGAAACAAAAATGTTAATCAACTGTGGAGAGAATTTGCAAATATTATAAATACATCACTCACTGGCGATCTTTATGGATTTCAAAAAAGCATTTGATACTCTTTGTCCTAAAAAAATTATGCATATGCTTGAAAAAAATAGGCATTTGAGGTCGAATACTTGATTGGTTTGCAAGCTATATTTGTCAAAGAAGTTTCAAGGTAAAGATATCGAACTCTTTCAGAAAACCTGCAAAATGCTGAGATGGGAGTACCACAAGGTTCTGTCTTGGAACCCTCCTCTTCATTGTGTACATTAACGATATGCTTTCAGTGCTACGAAATGGTATCGGACTCCAATATGCTGATGATACTGCTGAATATAGTTAGCAACAAACATATTATCTGTGCTGCACAGACAATGCAAGTAGAGTTTAATAACATCGTCCGTTGGCGTCACGATGGTAAGAAAAGGTCCCCACATAATAAGAACACCTATCAGGATACGGCTTCAACGTTTTGAGTGCCTGCACAAAAACATGTCACATCAAACCTCTGGCAATCCTACAAATGATTGTGCACAGCATTGCACATTGAAACAGTCAACGTGTATCGATACCTTTTGTGTCGATTTGGACTATAATTTCAAACGGGACTACCCCATATGATAAAGTGGAGTCTATACTTCAGTATTGAATAATAGTCTGGGGGAATACGCGCTTCAAAGGGCGCGGAACAGAATACTCAAAATTCTATTACGAGCTACGTATCGTCACAGGTATGTTGAAAATTACAATAATCCACAAGTGAAGATTTGAATCTTCTAACTGTCCAACTTTCTCTCTTTAATTTAATAAATGATATGTACTATCACCAACGGTTTAAACATCCAATCGATCACAACTTCAATACAAGACACTAGAGCGGAATGTCGTCTTAAAATACCGAGGATTCGTAACTCCTATGGAAGACAAGAACTATTATATGTTGTTCTAATTATCATCAACCAACTTCCACGTTCTCTATGGAATATCCAGCTGATACACATAAGAAAAAGAAGCTTAAAGATGTCTTGTTGAACAGTTTTATGTCGTCATGTAAAATAACCTTCTGCAGATTTTTTTTCTTATCTATAATTAATTTCTTTCGTATTAACTTGTATTATTTAAAAAAAATATACATAGTGTAACGCTACCTTTACGACCATCAAGCAGCCACCTAAGTAACACACCCCAACTCAGAGGGAGCCATTATTGTCATTTTACCGGATTGCGAAGTGTCACTTGACTTGATTTTTTTTTCGGCAATAAAGTGTGTTTGTAAAGAAGAGTTCGCCTCGCGTTTTACGAGTATTTTCTGCTCCCCATAAATCCAGGAAATCTTTGGCCATCCTCTGACTGAGCTGCCTAAAATACGCGTTTGTGCAACAATACCGCTTCAATGTTCTATGCAGCATTGAGGGGACAACCCCATGGAAATGTTTAAGGTTAATTTCATTTTTATGTCTTTTGTAAAATTTATTATGGAACGATAAACTAATTTCAATTATGTACATGTTAGGTGCGCTAAATACAAAGTTCTCTTTATATGTCAATAGATGGCTCCAGCAGTAAGTTCTGGTCGATTTTGACATTTTGACGCATCAAAAACGTCATGAACCAAGCTTAGACATATGGTAAACAAACCCTTTTGACACATTAGTGATTTTGTTTTGGCGACATATACTTTAGGTTGTGTGAAAATGTCTGATTTGGTGCCAAATAATCGTCATGTGTTGATTTTTTTCTTTCCTTCGAAGAAAACGGCAGCTGAAGCGCATCGAGAGCTCCAAAAAGTTTACGGAGATGCTGCTCTAAGTGAAGCCGTGATTGGTTCCGTCGCTTCAAAGACGGTGATTTCGATGTTGACGACCGTCCGCGTGAAGGAAGGCCAAAATCCTCCGTGCGCCAAAAGCAAGAAGAGTTGCTTCAGCGTTAGGAGTTACCCGTCAAGATATTTCCAAGCGATTGCATGCGTTGGGAATGATTCAAAACCAGGGAACTTGGGTTCCTTATGATTTGAAGCTCAGGGACGTTGAGCGTCCTTTATTCGCCTGTGAAAAACTGCTCCAGCGGCAAAAAAGGAAGGGTTTTATTCATCGCATCTTGAAAAATGGATTTATTACACCAACTCAAAGAGAAGAAAGTCCTGGGAACTGAACGGTCAGACTTCTACGTCGTCTGCTCGGCCGAATATTCACGCTGCGAAGGTGTGTATTTGGTCGGTGTTATTTATTATGAACTGTTGGTACCCAACGAAACTATCACTAGGGAACGGTATCGACTTTAATTGATGCGACTGAACCGAGCACTTAGCGAAAAACGGTCACAATTTGCGTTTTTCACGCATAGATTGTCAGAAAAAAAATCACCAACTCCACTTAAGAGTTCATCAACATCAAATGTTTGACATTTTTAGAAATTCATTGAAGGGATTCATAGTAAATCTAGAAAATAGTACTATATTTGGAGAAGCACTGTTCTCTATCCGCTAAGTATGACTTAGCCAGCAGCGCTATGTTATTATTCTATTTTACACGCAAACTATTATATTTTTGACATTGATACTGTTTATATCGAGTTCCTGGCTAACTACCAATTGCGTCTGTGTCAACCGGATCGTAAATCTCAATTATATAACTCTCAACACTATAAAGGTTCCCTGCATCATGTGATTCAAATCATTTTCTATAAGTAGATGGCCTGTGACTTTTAGCCACTGGTCACTTAGATTGCGGTTAAAACAGGATGCTCTCATTCAACCATCGTGCGACTGATGAAATAAAAAATTTTTGGAACCACTGGATATGAAAAGGAAGGCGGAAACCCAGAAGACGGAAAATGTATTACAAAAAATTAGCATGAAAGATCTCTTCAAAATTGCTGTCCGTATAAGAGCAGAGCTGTATGAATTTCATCAAGTTGATATGCCGAATGATACGCAGAAGGCTACGGGAGATAGGTTTATATGGAAGACGACCAGTGAAAAAGGTTTGATATGGTCCGACGAAAGTAAATTTAATTTCATGTGTGTGCCGATAATTTACTATACGTACGACGGTCAGCAGGTGAAAGGTTTAAGGACGAGTGCATAGTCAAGACAGTGAAGTTTCATCAAAACTAAATGGTTTGTTGATATCGTTTGATTATGTTAACCAGCAAAAGTACTAATAAATTGTCAAAAAATAAGAAAATTTATTGTTTTTGCTTCCCTTTCTTATATCTTTTTCCAAAAATTCAATAAACAAATAGATATTAGGTAGAAATACTTATAAACTACTGCAGAGTACTCTACGAAAACTTCATTTCATTATAAAAAGAATAATCGTAGTTACTACCAATTTTTCAATAATTTAGATTGAGGCAAGACTGCAAGTGTATGTACAAGGTGGGGCAAAAGTAATCTTATAATGTGAATATGCCATCATTGTTGCGTGAAATGTCATTGACTTTATGTTGTAGACACATAGAGAATTCCTTGATACGAGTAATAAGCAATGGAATGATATACACCTGAAGAACGTGGAATTATTGTTATTGCTTATTTGACCAATTTCCGGTATGTTTTAACGAAGCGTGAATTTCATCGTCATTTTCCTCGTTGCCCTGCACCATGTTGGCGAACAATTAAGCGTTTGGCTGAGCGTCTCATGCAAAATGGATCCACTAGAGATGTCGCAAGAAGTGGCCGGCCCCGTATTGTTCGTTCGACCGAGGCTATCACTGCTGTGACCGAGGACATCCGATAGAGTCTACAAACATGGACGAAAGAACAATGCACACAATTGGCATCAGCAGAAGTTCGTTGCGTTGAATTTTAGTGAAAGACCTGGAGATATTCCTTTATAAAGTGCAAACCGTTCACCAATTGCTGCCTGCTGGCCGTAAAGTGAGGTTAACTTACTCCCGTGCTCTGTTAAACCTGGTGCAAGAAGAGGATGATTTCGTATCCAAAATCATAGTGATCGACGAAGACTGTTTCCACTTAAGTGATCATGTGAACAAATAAAATGTGCGTTTTTGGGGCACGGAGAACCCACCTGAAATGCACGAAGAGCTATTGCATCCCCTCAAAGTGACTGTCTGGTAAACGCAGACAGATGTTAAACGAGTTTTTTTTTACGAGATGACTTGGGTCTCGAGCACTGTTGGTTCCAGCAGGACGGAGCAACCGCTCACACAGCTCGGGCAACAACAGAAACTTTGAATCACTAATTTCTAGGCTGTGTGATCTCCCGTTTTGGCGATATTGGAGATCTGACGGCGCCGGACTTCTTCCTTTGAGGCTTTTTGAAATCTCGCGTTTACCACAACAAACCACAAAACTTGAAAGTCTTGAAAGACAATATTTAAGAAGAAATCACCAATTTGCAGCCAGATGTTTTGCGAGCAACAATTCAAAATGCCGTAAAACGAGCACAAACGTGCATCGACTCAGAAGGTGTGTATTTGACCGATGTCATTTTTCAATTTAATGTCATCAATTTTACACTATCAAATAAACTCTCCGTGAAAACAGAACCCAATTTTTTTCATTTCTAACAAAATGGCAGCCAATTCACAATATGACATTAATTTTGCCCCACGTTGTATAACAATATTTTCTCCTACTCGATAAGACTACAAAGTCTCCAAAAGTAAACATTTTGTAAATCTCCTTAGAAGCTCGATTTCATGTCCCTTCGGGGTGTCGTGAAGAAATTTTTTCTAAGGTGTCCTCTTCCCTCACAGAACAGGATAAGTGTCGTCACAAATGCACTAAAATGCCTACCAAGACTCATAATTTGTTGCAACATATTCGCATACGGACAACGATCAAATTTTAGAAGTGAAAATCCTTCCCGACTTTTAAAGCGCACTTTTATATGTCTTGCTGGCATGAATTTCCGACCTCATTTTCGATAAAGTAGGGGCCTAAGACACCTCCGATCCATAAACCGCACCAAACAGTTAGTCGTTCTGGGTGCGGTGGCATCTCCTGAATCACTCGTGGAATTTCTGTGCCGCAGATGCAACAGTTTTGCTTATTAATGTAATGTAATGCCGCCAATCCAGAAATGGGCCGAAAACACGATTTTCTTGTAAAAAACAAAATCAGCAAGCAGGTTTTACAGGACCCAACCCGAGAACGTACGGCGCTACTGTGGTCGGCCGGCTTCTATTATTGCGTTAATTGCACTTTGTACGCATGGAGAGCCAAATCTTTCGTCAAAATTCGGTGTAGAGTGTCTGTGGAGAGGTCAAACTCCTGAGAGCGGTGACGAATGGAGGCGTTTGGGTCGTTTTCTACACTTTCCTTTACTACCGCGATGTTTTCCATTGAACACCCAGGGCGAGTACGTTTCGGTATCTTCATATCTTGTACTCAGCCGGTCTCTTGGAATTTATTGATTACACGTTTCGGAAGGCTCATGATTACGTGTAAAATTGGTACATATTTTTCGCATAGTTGGTGCGATTGAACGTGCATTTTCGTAATAAATTTCAACAATTTGGATTTTTTTCTTTCACTGTGTAGCGTTCTGCGTGCGTGCATCAGCTGTAAAATAGTAGATTTATTTAAATTCTACACCTTTTGTTGCAACATTTTTTACAAGTTATGCGTGTTAAGACAACACAGTTAGGAAAACGTGAGATCAATATACAACTTAACAGAGAGTTCATAAAGTACAAGATGAGCATCTTGAGGCTAAGCGAAATAAGGCGGTCGGATGCTGGTAAGTAGTTTTCGCAATTCATGCTACGAAGTGGTCCCATATCGAGGAAACTGTTCAGTAACCGGCTACTGATGGCAAGATTCCAACGTAGAGTAAGAATGATTACAGAGAAGGATAATTTTTGGAGATGGAAGCAACACATCAATCCGGACGACAATACGGTTGTTCCGATTGTAAATTAAAGTTTCGACCGGTTTCGATAGGTCCTTCTAGCAATACATAGATTTCAACCGCGAAGAAGGACCTCAAAAAGAATAAAACCGTGGATTTTGGAGGCATCACAATATAATTGTTCCTAGGTGCGGCATGTATGATACATTTATCGGTACAGATATAACAAAATCATAAATTCGATTCGATTCTTAATGTTGAATCAGCAGGCTTTTGCTCTTGATCTTCATACCTCAACCATCTGAATACCTTGTGTATCATTATAGACTAATGTGTGAGTTTCATATAGACTTCGAGAAGCCTGGCAAAACTAAATTACAGTTACGTATGAAGGTGAATAATGTTGTGTTCTGCGCAATGTTAAGCTGTTAGAAGTTTTTAAAACCGACAGCGAAACACGAAAGCATTGCATTTTAGCACAACGTCTTTCCTTAGGGTAAGGCTTGTGGAGGTATGCTCTTAACTTTTAATGTTTCATCTGAGGCAGAGAACCTTAAGAAGGCAGCAGTTATCTGCTGCTTTATACAATTTATCTAGTACTAGTAAATGTTTTGGTACACGGTTTTTGGCTAATAAAATGAAACGAAGGAATATTTTTCAAAAACTTTTCGAAATGGCCCCCATTTGCCTTCCAGCAATGGCGAAGTTGGTCTGGTCACTCATCGATTGCAGTGCGCAACTCATGCATTGGAAAATTTTCCACTGCTCAGACAAGGGGGGCCCTCGCTCAATTATCGAGGCTTCCTTCCACCAATGAAATTGTCTAATAATAAGCGAGTGTAGAGCAAATGACTGGTCTTATCGTAACAGTTTTCAGACGACGCCATCGGAGGTTGCTACGATTTGACAAGTTACAAGCTGCTGGTCATAGGCCCTGCTGATTGGCAGGACCAGGACTATAAACACGGTACCCTGGGAACATGAAGAAATAGGCCCCCTAGTGGGAGCGTCACAGTGGCTTTGAAACCTAAAGCGGAAGAAAGGTCTTCCAGTTGGTTTCGACCCGTGGTAGAGTTACAATAAGTACTGGGTGCCGGGACCCTAAGAACAGAAAGAGGTTAATGGGTTGTCTCGACTTATACCAAGGGTGGAACTGTGCCCTCAACACAGTTCCGCTTTGGTAACTCAGGAAGGCGTATCCTTGCCCCCATAAATGTACAGACATTGAACTTAAGCCAGCTCGGCAGGTGTAAACTTAAAGACACATAACACATGACCGGACGGTGCGTGCTTCAAAGATTCAATACTTGGATGTCGAGTAGTGCAAGCCATGGTCTCCAAAATGGACCATAGTTGGTAGTCCAATGGATTGAGGTCTGGGATACAAGATGAATAATTATCCGTGAAAAATGAAGTTCAGAAGGTGGTTTGAGTCGTTTTTGCCATATGAACTGGATCGGAGTCTTATTTAAAGGTCCACGGTTTATTTGCGAATAGTGTTTTTTTTTTTTGAGGGGCTCCACAACGTTTTCTAAAACGTCCGCTTACACTTTCGCCGAGGTTTTGACAACTTTCCCCACCATACCATCACAGAAGTTGGGTGGTGATCGCGTTGAACTCTCGGAACGAGTTCGAAAACGTGTGGTGATGATAGAGCATACATTCTATCGTTCTGTTGGTTGAACGATTTTTCAGCGGTGAAAAGGCTTGCGATTTTGGCTTACATTTCTGCTTCAATGCTTCTGTGAGTAAGTGGCTGGTTGTCTCTTGTGTGCGCCTAGTCCCAAATCACATTTTAAGATACGCATCATGCTGTTCTTGCTGATATCCATCTTCCAAGACATGATTTTTTGCTTGCGCAGCGGATTTAGACTAATTCGATTCCCCGCGGGTTTGATGACTTGTGGTGTTCGTACAGTACCCGGATCGCTGGATTTGCACGGTCGACTATTCTAATAGTGTCGTCAAATAACGATACACAAAGTTTCGTGTGATTTTTAGTGGACGCGCTCCATTCCATGATTGCAAACAACTGACGTCAAAAACTTTTTACGCGGGAACTTTGCAAAAATGTCTCTCGTCAAATAGCTGTCAAGTTGGTGTGGATGCGTTCATTGGTTCTTGAAAATGAATGTGTTCATTTCGTATACGAAAACATTTGCTAGTGCTAAGTACTAATATTTTATAATTTGCGGATGCAACGACTAATACCGATTCAAGGAACGACATCACGACCAAAGGTTAATCAAAACGAGACGGTAAGTAATGCAAAACAAATCTTCAATCTTTTCAAGTCGCTCTGCGAAGAAGAGTGAGGGCGACAATTGATCGTTATCCTGAAAATAACACAATTAAATCTTCACCATAGTAAGGCCGTTAGTGTCAACTATTTCTATCTTATGAGTAAAACAGACCCAGACATAGCTTGAATTCTTGTTTACTTTTGAATAAACAAATGAAGCTGACATTGAGTGGATTGCATCTTTGTAGATTGTAGAGTCTTTTGTAAAACTGTATTCGATTATATTTTCTTCCAACTCGTTTAATTCGGGGATAACTTGCTTTTTTCCATAAATTGAAGAGTAAACACAAAACTTGGGACTCTGGGCTTCCGACAGCAGTAGGAAATGATAAGGCCGACGAGATAGCCAGACAGTGATAGTCGTCCGCCGAGTTTGATGATTTTCTTGCAGAGGCAGTTCACTCTCCCCTGTGGCTCGTCAAGTTTCAGAATTCCCGCAGAAAAGCCAAAGGTATCGAAACAGAAGAATAGAAGCTATTTAAGTCCTATTTGCTTAGGAAAATACTTGCTTGAATAACTGCCTCTAAAATTGAACGGAAATGTGGAATGCGGCCCACCGTCATGATTACTACCTGAGAGATTGAACTTCAAGTTCGAAAAGCGGCAGTGATATGGTTGGAAGACGTCGATTTAAAATGTTAAACAAAATATGATACCCTTATCCAATTTCTGATGTCATACCATTGAGCTTACTGAACGGCTGCGTATCCTTGCAGAATTCTCCAAAGCATATCATTGTAAATGAATCAAATCTTCAATTTTCATGCAGCAATTCAAGTACCATTGCCATCATGTGCATAAGTATGAATATACATAAACTAGTTGAAGCCTCTTAAGAGTTTTCAAATTAAATATTAGGTAGCCATTTTGGATTGTGGATATTTAACCGCATTAGGAAATAGTCCGGCAAAAATGACCCTACAAAATTATCTCCTCCCAAGTCTTTTCACTTCGTGTCCAACAAATTAGAAAGATCCACGTTCGGGTCGTTAGTCTTATTACATTCTGAAGTTGGTCTTCGCATACCTAACCAAGTTTCTGTCTACTTTGCACTTTCAACCGTAATTCAATCTTTCGAACTTTTGCATAATTAAAACTATACAGTTTACAGTGGCTCAGCATGCATATGAATACGAGTATGCTCGATTTCATTGGAAACCTTGCAAACTTAAATTACTTTTAATGATATCCCTCTCTAAGTAAGGACAACCAGCAGCTCCATCACCACCGCCAGCAGCATGTGTTTTTGAACTTTGGAAAATTCAAACCGGTTCATTTTGAAAACGACTTCATATCCTTTCTGCCATTAAAAGAACAGAATAAAGAAAAACACTGAAACACCCTGCTGCTGCATCCGAGCACTTGCATTCCCATTCCTATTTCCATTTCCATTCGCATTCATGAAATGCATATGTATTCAAGTTGACGTTGGGGCATTATTCTCTTCCTGGATGTCCTTCTGTTCACCGGAATAACCAGGATAGCATACACCCGGTAGAATGCACACTATTCTGTCGTGCATGTAGTGCCCGTATGAGCACCACTGTCAAGGAAACTCAAACTCAATGGATAACGAATCTTGGCAGACATAAATCATGTCCGCTTCGCCTACAAAACCAACTACTCGTATTTTAGAAGTCCGCTGCCCTCCATTTCTATCTCTCTTTCGCTCTGATTCCTTGTCTATCTCTTTCGAAGGCAAACAGAAATACTTCGACTGCAGAATCTATTTGCACGATGTTAGTGTCGTCGACGTCGCCGTCGTACACAGGCATTTCCTGTTTTCAACGATCCAAAAGATACACCAAAACAAAAATTAAATTTTTTCTTTAAATTCCTTAAGGTTCATTTTGGAGCTGGAAGTATGCAGTGCCTGGCAAGAGTTACGAGTTTAACTAACGGGTTGAAAACGAAGGAATCTGGGTCAGGAAAAGCACGAAAAGATAAACAACTGGAGTGCCATTATGTTGGTGAGGAAATTTGAAAAGAAAAATTGCATTGCATACGATGATTACTATTTGAGTGGATATATGTTTTATACAACATTGGGCAGCACATTGAACACAGTCAGGTTGGCCGAGCGGTCTAAGGCGCCAGATTTAAGCTCTGGTTCCCGAGAGGGAGCGTGGGTTCGAACCCCACACCTGACATCGGTTGGATTCGTCCTTTTTTGGACAGACATGGATTGCTTGTTTTTTTTTACCTGGGTTTTTATTCTCGCACACTCGTGTATGCATACAAGTAGATAGATGCATGCTTGTGTATTTAGGCTACATACGAGTAAGTTCTGGATAACGTTTCTGCTTCATACGTCGCACTAATTTGGTCGGTAATTTAGAAATATCTTTTCACGACCTCCATACACTGTCGCTTAAGTAAAACGAGAAATATATTCTGGATTGTGTTGTTGGGCTACTAGCATAGCTTTCGTGAAAGCTGCCGCAAAACTCATTACGTTGGTTGCTACTTAAGTTTTGACATATAGCAATGCTGATTCAGATACGTCAAATCTCACATGAGCATCGTAAAGTTTGACATGTTTAATGGTACACGTTCTCAGAACGTTTTGTCATACGAGTGCTATTTGCGTTTTTTACAGCGACTTATAAAATTCATCTCAGTCAAAAAATGGAATTAAATCGTGAAAATTTTTGGGTTAGCTCAATAACAGTGTGCTGATGAACTCGCTTCGACTTTTGGTTATGAAGCACTATCCCGTATTTCGCTGGTTTTCCTAATTCTATCGTGGCCGTCGCTTGCTCCAGGACGAATTACGTGAAGGTCGTCCAAAATCGGTTGTTGTGCCAGAAAACATCTATGCTGAGCGGGAATTGATACTGCAGGATCGTGACTTATCGCAACATTGAGGCATGCTTGGGCATTAGTTCCACATTTAATATTGCATGAATATTTGGCCGTCAAAACACTGCTTCGTATTGGATACCGCATAATGTAGCTTAAAGAAAAGGCTCGTGTCGATAGGTCCAAGGAAATGTTAAAACATTTCAATCGGGGTGCTTCCAAAGAGGTCTATAAGATCGTGATAGACGACGAATTATGGACCTATGTACATATATCAGCCCGAAACTAAACAGCAGTCGACTGTATGGGTCTTTCAAGACGAGCCAAATCCATCAAATGTTCTTCATGCACGAAGCACTTCGAATCAAATGGTCGATTGTTTCTTCGAAAAAACCGGAAATTTCGCCATCGTGCCATTAGAGGAACGTAGAACGGTCAATTCTAAAAGGTACACCACCGTTTATTTGCCAGAAAGAAGTCTTTGGAGAAATATGGAAAAACAACCGCCGAGACATCAAACAAGTGACATTGACGGTTCATCCGTCGTACAGCCCTGATGACTTCTTTTTATTCCCGCATAGTAAAAATAAATCTCGAGGTCAATGTTTTTCGATGCCTGAAGAAGCGTTTGATGCAAGTTTTGTAGGTACCTCGTTCCGAGTGGAAAAAGAGGTTCGAAAATACACTCAAATGGGTACTGATCTTCATGAGAGTATTTTGAAAAACAACAAAGTCATTTTCAATGATAAATATTTGTTTTTACTTGTTTTTCCCAAAACTTAAGTTGCAACTTAAGATTGGAATTCAAACGTTTACCTTTTTGTGATGGAGTGCACACAACATATCTGAAATACCAGACATGTTTTTTTTTTTTTATAATTTGCGCGCGTTCAAGGGATTTAAGTACCCTTAAAATGAAAATCAGGGAGGATGGAAGGAGAGGTACCGATGAACGCAGGTTTTAAATGTTTGAGGGTTATAATGGATAGGGAATAAAGAGCTAGGCAGGGCATTCCATAGGCGAGTTGTACGGTTTTGGAACGAATCACGATATTTCAGAGTACGTCCGAAAGGGGGCTTGAGAGTATACTGATGAGCATTCATAGCGAGACGGATGTTACGGAATGCTACTGGCGATTTCTATGGAGCACTGGTGGTGGAAATAGCGATAAAACAGAGTGAGACACAAGACACAAGACACAAGACACAAGTCGGTGTTCGAGGGTGTCCATTGTTTGAGTGATATTAGTATCACTTATGAGTTTTAACGCACGGTTTTGAATCCTATCTAGCTGGTGCAGAAATGTTTTGGGAGCACCCGACTAAATGTGGGCATTGTAATCCAATTTCGGGCGGATAAATGCCTTATATATTGAGACCAGATCACAGGGGGTGAAGTATTTGTTACATCGCTTGAGGAAACCTTGACGACATTAAATATGTGGTCATTCCAACGTAAGTTGTCATTGGCACACATATCCAAAATGGGAAGTTTTTCAGTTTAGATGATGCAAGTTCCATTCATGGATAGTGGCTGGGTGTTTAAATTTCGCTTTAACGATAGCAGACAGCATTATGTTTTGGAACCATTAAATTAAACTCTGTTGATAGTTCCCCAATTGGTTATGCTGTTAATATCGGAATTTAATGAGCCTAACATACCTGCCGTTCCCGTTCTACAGCCGAAGAGCAGGGACGTGAGTCCGGGAACGAATATGAAAATCACAGAGTACTGTCGTCAGCAAAGGAATATATTGAATTAGAAATAACAGACAAGAGATCGTTGATGAAAATTAAAAAGAGTGTTGGAGACAAAACGGAGCCCTGGGGCACACCAGCATTTATTTTGTGAATAGCAGACTTGAAACCATTCAAGACAACTTGAAAGTAAGTTTCTAATCCATTGAAGAAGAGAGTTGTAGATCCCAAATGCACGCATTTTCGACAAAACAGCCTGATGCCAAACTCTGTCAAATGTCTTCGAAATATCAAGTGCAACTTGCATTCGCCAGATCGATGTACGCTTTGCTTCCACTTTTCGGTGAGATATGTCGTAAAATCACCAGTGGACCTGTTTTCGTGTTTCGAGATACTTCATGAGCTGACGATTTATCAATGTTTCCATGACCTTGGAAAGAAGGGACGTAAGTGCAATGGGTCTGTAGGAGGAGAGAGAAGATGATTTGCCCTTTTTAGGGACGGGCTGCACAAAAGGTGTTTTCCATCTGCTCGGGAAGAGTCCTAGAGAGTAGGATTGATGAAAATGCTTACAGATGGTTTTGCCAGCGTGGAAGAACACATCTTCAGAAGAAGGGGAGATATACCATAAGGACCAGCTGCTTTATGTATGTTGACATCTTTAAGTACTCGTGCTAGAGCACGAGTGCGAAAGTGGATTCGTCATATTGAAGATTCGACGAACTCAAGTGTAGGTGGAGACAAAGCACAATCTGGGAGTGTTGAGCTGGCCGCAAAGTGCGCAGCAAGCAGATTGTCCTTGTCCAAAGAGCTGACAGCTGGAATGCCATTGCAAATGAGCGTTGGGATGAGGGATGAGGGAGAATTTCTAATATTTTTGAGGAACGACCAAAAATTTTTACTACCTTTGGGACATTGTAGTATTTTTTGCCTCAGTTTTTGATCGTATTGGAATCTTACACGCTTAAGAAAGAAGTTGCAGTCATTCCTAGTTTTTTTTAACTTTTTTCGATTTTCCTCTATCGGGAAAACTAAGTGCAAGCCAAAAATGTCTGTACAAAAATGAAATACATTGGAATATCACTTTCCTAAGCCGTACAACTGGCTAATGCCCTGTCGAGCCCTTTATTTAGTAGTCATTATAGCATGCAAACATTTAGAACCATCTTACATCGATATCTCTCTTTCTTTCCTCCCTAACTTTCCTTTGCTCGCGATGTGTCCAAACAATTTATGAGGACGTAAAATCCCTTGAGCGCGCGCCAATTTGTTGTCGTTGTCGCGTCTGGTTCGAAGTAGTAGTAGTAGGAGCATAAAATATTATTAAAACGAGCATCTCGTTTGTTCTAAGTATGACTTTAACACTAAGATAGGAAAGGAGATAATTTTTGAAAGAACGGGTGGCAAGCAAAGCTTGCACGACACCATGGTTTCCTCATTTTAATGTACACAAGGAGAAATGGCGGTTTTCGAATCATAAAACTACTGGCTAAACCAAATTGGTCATTTTCCGATCGATATAAGGGATGCCGCCAGTATTCTGCACGTCCGAACCTTCCGGGCAGTCAATATCGGTTCAGATAACTACTTTCTTGCAGCCAAGGTACGAATGAGGATTTCCCAAATGCCAGAACAAACAAGAACGTAGAAAAGATGCAACCGCATGAGACCGCCACAATCTTTGCTGAACGCTTATTTCGAAATCTCTCAACAACTCCTATGGCGCCAGCAGGAAGTGCCGAAGACCAGTAGCAGCGTTGCCAACATGCCATCAGAGACATCTGATTGATGTGCTGGGTATCACCCCACCACCGCCAACAAAAGGATGAAAAATGCCGCACATGAATGGATGAATATGAACTCTACGAGCAAAAGATACGGCTTCTCCAGAAGCAGAAAAAAGGGCGCGAAAAGCGCATGATCGAAGCATTTGTACTCCAGGAACAACATACAGAAGTTCTACCAACAGGTAAAAATAACGTGTCAACGCACAGTCGGTGTAGAGAATATGGAAAAACTTCTTTCGCAGACTGTATAATTTCGACGAAAACCAATATCCCGCAGCTAGGCATAATAGACCATTCAATTTAAGCTACGATAGTCAAAACTTCCGTTGACCTGACCAAAACGAAGTGAGGATAGCAATATCTAAACTTAAATCCAACAAAGCTGTTGCACGTGACGGCTTGCCAGCTGTCATATTCAAAGCTGCTGACTTTGTGGAAAGCACACAACAACTCATTACAAAGATCTATTCAGAAGAGTGTTTATGTCTAATAAATGGAATCTCAGCATCGTTTGCCGGATCCACAATACTTGGAAGAATTGTGCTGTACTCACAAGCCAACACCGGAGGCAGACTATTTCAAAAGTGGAACAACTAAGGAAACTCTATATAAGACCTTCATGATCCCACTAATACATTATGGCGGTGAAGCATGGACTCTATCAACGGATGAAGATTTCCTCGAACGTTTCGAGAAAAAAAATCTTCCTAAGATATACCGTCAAGATTGCGTTGACGGGAGATAGTACGGCAAGAACGACCTGGCTATGACATGTAGAGCGAATGGACACCAATCCTCCGGCCCACAGAGTTTTCGAATCGAACCCAAATGGATAACTTAATTTAGAAGCATCTCGCCTTAGCTGACGCGCACAAATACAAGGGGCGTTTTGTAGAATTGGAGTGCGCAACTGGATGTACGAGTAGTTAGTTAAGGACTGAGCTAACTGGAAAGGCTAGTTGGACGAGTTTCATGTTCATACCCGAATTGAAGCGCCATCTAAGTAAGTAAGTAAGCTCCTTTCGGATGGCACTCGAGTGAACACATACGAAAATATTTTTATGAACATGATCCGAAAGCACGTCGTCAGAACGACAACAACCTGACCTTTAGTGCTTGTTTCTTCCGAACCCAACTTTTGTCGGAGACCTTTCTCCAAAGTGTTTGTGTAGAATAGAGTTATTGTTCAGGTATACAATCATAGTGATACCATTCGAAAGTAATGTCTACCCGCAATTCTTCGGGCATTACCTGACGGATTGTTCCTTTATGACCGATTCAGTAAATTCTTTGATATTTTCTTTGGCTTTGTACAGTTCCGAGCCCCATCACTGTAAAAACATTACAAAATGATTTCTTTTTTTGATTTTATAACACATTTAACAATTTAATTGGGTAATATTGCGGCCTACTTTTAAATTAGAATGTATGTATGTAGGTATCCATCTTTTAATTGCTCTACAAACGACAAAAAAAAACAAATTAACAAATGTCTTCCATTAGTCATAATTGTTCGATTGCGGGACCACACAATTATTATATTATGTATGAAAACCAGTATCTTTCTTCTTTTGATTCCGCACCCCAGGTCTTATCATTTCGATTGCAATCTTTTATTGTCGCTCTACTCGTAACACCATCAAATGTCGGATACTTACAAGTCGTTGAACTGACGAAATCATTCCCAAATTAAACAAAAAAAAATCAAATAATTTCAAACACAGCCTGTTACTAAAAAGGACATTGCTCCTTATGAGGTTTGTTCTTTTTGTTAATCAGAAAAACCACATCACACCATCGTACACCACAATTATAGAAAAATTCAGGCGAAAAACAAGAATTTTGACAATCATATTCGTACGGTTAAAACGTGTTTGCAATTGCACCAGAGAATGGAATATGTACAACAAAACAGAATAATAATGGAGGACAAACAAAAAGAAGAAGAAAAATGTAAACCAAGTTATACTCGATTCCAGCTGCAGGTTCCGCTGCTCCAAGTCAACTTGTTTCTTTCTTTCTACACACGATGAACTTGAACCGAGGCTGAGATTACAATCTGGAGGAGTTGGACTATTTTTCTGTTCTTTATTTTCCCTCTTCCTCCATCAAACTCCAACTTGAAGTTGGAGAACTTGTTTTTCAGTTTATTAAAAAAAAAAATTCTCGTCTTCACCTTATTCTTGAAGAAATTTTCTTTTGAATGAAAAAGGAAAGAAAATCAGACCACAGCTAAGGTGAGCCAACGTCAAAGTCACGTTAGGAGTGCGACTTTTCCACGACTAAACATTCAAACATACACCATATCGTCGAGGTTATGAAGCTCTAAATACCCCACAAGGAAGACAGACATAAAGAAGCAGCCGACCAAAATGCGCAAAAAATTGCCCATTCATTTTATCCCATTTGATTTTATTCGTATTTGACAGAACTTAGAACTGCCACTTTTTGGTCTGTTCGTCGTCATATTTCGCAACATCTACAAAATTTGCTCGTCCCCTGTGTTACTCGTATTGTCTGCAATATTTTAAGTTCAGTGATTTTCATTGTTTTGCTTTTTGTTGCTAATTGATTTTTTCTTCACTTTGTTTTATTTTTTGCTAGTTTTCGTACCTCGTTCTGTGGGTTTTGGTTGATTGACGCAAAAAAAACGTACATAGTTCTGTTTGCTTTCTTTTTTTTGTTTTGCTGTTTAAGTGTCACTTGATACACATTCTTGTCAGATGTTGGAGCGCGATAAGAGTGCACACGTTATAATAGTCGGTACATGGAACTATTTTGTTGCTTTTATCTGTATCTGAGACTGAAAGAGGTAGAAAAACGGTACTTGAATGATGACATTCCGGCAAATTAGTTTGCACAGTTTAAAAATACCTATTGACATTGTTTAACCGTTATCTTATGCACTTGCCAAAGTTCTTAAGATCTCTTTGGCGGACATGCGATATGTCGGAACTGTTTGATGTTATATTCTGGAAAACGTACATTCCCATTACCAATAAAAACAAAAACAATACCAGAAGCTTATTAAGATTTCGAAGAGAAGAAGAAATATCTCATAAACATCTGTAGACTCAGAAGGTCTGATAGCATCTGTGATGAATCGAAAGCAGAGACAACAGACTAACATATCTGCCTTACTTAACTTAATCAGAACCAGCTAACAACGAGTTCCTATCACCGAAGATGCAAGTGAGCCATAGCTGATATATCTCCTCGGTTAAGGTAAAGGAAGAGGTTATCAAACATGCTGTTATTTACTTTGATGACTTCAAGTCGCCTGGCAATGATTCCATATATCCAGGAATCCTACAAAAAAGTATAGACTAGTTGCTAATAACTCTGGAGAGAATCTTCACTGCTAGCCTGGTTCTGGCATACATACATATGTACATTAACCCTAGCGAACAGTGAGTGTAGCCTTTATACCGAAAATTGTAAAATAGGACTATATGCTCGTTTCAGATCTATCAGTCTAACTTCCTTTATGTTGAAGAGAATGGTAGAGCTTCATGGGCGTAAGAATTTGTTGCGAATCCATCATCTGTCCAAGATGCGCCATCCCCACCAATGCGGAAGATACACTGCGCTTCAAGAACCAGTGTGTAAAATTGAAGGCACAATCGACAAGAAGGAGTACGAGTACATTCTGGGCATTTTCATCGATATGTAGTGGTTTTCGACATCGTAACCTTTGACAATACGGCATAGAAGAATCGCAAGTTTTGTGGAAAAAAACACTGTACTGATTGCGGACGCTGACTGCGGCCTATATGTGATGATGGCGGTTAACCGAGGTTGCCCAAAAGGCGACATGCACTGTTATGGTGCATGTTGGTCGACTCACTGCGTAACGCTCCCAATATTTCTGGTTCCTATGTTCAATCATTTGCAGATCATGCAGCTGTGGTGGTTTGTTGGAGCATGAACAGTCTCTAAAGCGCAAACAGCCCTAGACGTGATCGAAGAATGGTGCAATATAAATTGGCTTTCAGTCAATCCTCTCGAAACTGAAGTTGCTCTCTTTGCGAGAAGAAGGAATCTGAGTGGTCTTACTCATATACTGTTTAAAAGCATCACCATCTAATTCTCCTAAGAAGCTAAGTATTTGGGTGTCATCTTAGACAATAAGCTTCTTTGGACCAATCATGCTACGTCGAAAGCCTCTAAGGCGCTGTCTGACTTCTGGCGGTGCAAATGGGCTGTTGGCATGAAATGACATTTTATTATTATTATTTATTTATTTGTTCATTTGTCTACTCGTATCATAACTCTTTACAATTTCTTTAAGTATCTGCGAAACCTTTGACTTGCCTGCAGAAGATTAAATGAGCTTAGTCTTTCCAAATTACAGTCAACATATTGAAACTAATTTAGTATCTATAATTCTTAAAACATGTTACCTATTTTGGTTTTATATTTCATTATTCAAAAAGAAGGTTTTGATAGCTTTTTTTCTAGTTTTAAATCTTACAATGTTCGTTAGTTCTCGGGATAGGTTGTTGATTGTTGCCGGAACGCTGTGTAGGAGATGTCTTCTACCATATTTGTTGCAAATGCTTGATACTTGCAGCATACCTTGGGCCCGTCGTCTAGTATTCACTTTATGATCCACTGGCCGAATAAACCGTATGTCGTCGTAGTATTCTAGAGTGAGCGTCATCTTAAAAATATCTTCTACTTTAAGGACTTTGAAGTTAGTGTCGTTGTTTCGAGTATTCATAAAGTTTTTTGCAATTTTTTCAGTTTTTGGATATGGGTTGCCGCTGCGTTGCCCCAAGCAAGAACACCACACCGCAGTTTAGACTCAATTAGTGAATGATTGACCTGCCTCAAAACGGACACCGAGCGTGATATTTCAGATGGGCTAGTGCAAAGATGGTTTTCTTTAAATCCATGCGTAGTTTATCAATCTGTTTGTTTCATAATATGTTAAATGACAGTCTATGATGACTCCTAAATATTTATAGCTGTCAACAACTTCAATGACTTCTGTATTGGCACTAGGACATGCATCATTTCTCAGGTATACTGGAATTTGTGTCGATGTGCAACTGGGGTTGCGGATGTGTATTATCTTGGTTTTCAACGCATTAATCACCAAGTCGTTATCGTGGCACCATCTGACCGAAGCATCCAACTCTTTCTGCATTATTTCTGTCGCCATTTCTAGTTACCTGTGATGTAGCATGATTGCTGTGTCATCAGCGAAAGCAAACGGTGTGCCCTGCTTAAAAGAGCGAAGAAGCTTATTAGTATACAAGATAAAAGGATTGGGCCTAATTTCGATCCCTGTGGCACGCCATATTCCACCTCTGTTCTTACGCTCTGTTCTTCGCTGATTTTCACGCAGAATAGTGTGTTACACAGATAATCGGCTAACCAGTCCGCCATTAATCCTCGTATACCAACACGTTGAAGTTTGTGGTTTAATGTAGCGAAGACTTTACTGAAATCCATGAAGAGTACCAATACTCCATGTTCAAGCTCTGGTTGACACAATCTGCGAATTCAGCTAACAATTTGCTTGCACTTTTGTTTTTCTGAAAGCCGTATTGACTTTTATGGATCAGGGTATGTTTTCCCATAAAACTCTTTATTGTCTCAGTGATTACACTTTTGAGACTTTTACGGTATCGATCGGTCTATAATTGCTGAGCTGACTTTTAATTCGTGCTTTGTGAATGGGCCTTACCACAGTTGTTTTCAGAATGGACGGGAATTTTCAAGGAAATGTTGATGTCCGTTTCTAAATTGTCCTGTGTCATCTAGCTCCCGTATAGTACGTGGGAGTGTGTTCCAAAAACATATAGCAGGAATGTTGGTTGGCCTTATAAATAAAGCCTTACCCTGTTCTGTTCGGGTGTCGAGATGTTGTCGAGTCACAATGATGTATAATATTTGTCGTTTTTGATGCAAAATAATTTGAAAATTTGTTGAATAATGCATGCGGCTCTGTATCAAAGTTTTAATTTGTTTCGTCCCAGTATATCATTTATCAATCCCCATGTTTTTCTGGAATCGGTTTTAAATTGAATGAGCTGGTTAAAATAGTCTGATTTTTGAATTGATATTTCTTTGTTTATTTTGTTTCTGAAATTTTTATATTCAACTTCATAGGCTTTGTTTAACCTGTTGCTGTTCCATCTAAGGGATGAACTCCTTCTTTTACATTTTTCAATAAGATTGGCTGTCATCCAGGTGATGTTTTTTCTTTTCCTCGTTGTTTTTTATGTTGGTTGATTTTTTATAAATACGAGGGCGGGTCAATAAGTCCGTGACTTTTGGAATAAAACACAGATTTTTTGATAAAAAAATAATTTTATTTTTCAACGTAGTCTCCCTTGAGCTCTATACACTTTGTCCAACGCTTCTCCAATTTTTGTATCCCTTCCAAAAAAAATGATTTGTCGAGGTCCTCAAAATAGGCCTTTGTTTGCGAGATGACTTCAACATTGGAGTCAAATCTTTTTCCACCAAGCCATTTCTTCAGGTTTGGGAACAAGAAGTAGTCGCTCGGAGCCAAATCTGGAGAATAGGGTGGATGAGGGAGCAATTCATAGCCCAATTCATGGATTTTTGCCATGGCAACTGCACATGTGTGCACCCTTGCATTGTCTTGGTGGAAAAGAACTTTTTTCTTGGCCAAATGAGGTCGTTTTTTTTTCAAATCGTCATTGAATCGGTCCAATAAGTTGGCATAATATTCCCCATTGATTGTTCTTCCCTTTTGAAGGTAGTCAATGTGGATTATCCCGCGTGCATCCCAAAAAACAGTCGCCATAACTTTATTGGCTGACAAACACACCTTGGCCTTCTTTGGCGCCGATTCACCCTTAGAAACCCACTGTTTGTTCTCTGGTGTGTTGTGATGGATCCATGTTTCGTCCACGGTTACAAAACGGCGCAAAAACTCCTCCATATTGCGATTAAACAACGCCAAACCTTCCTGTGAAGTTGTTACACGATTGCGTTTGTGGTCGACTGTGAGCAAACGCGGCACCCATCTTGCGGAAAGCTTTCTCATGTCCAAGTGATCATTCAAAATTGAAACCACTGAGCCATGCGAGATCACTACGGCTTCCACAATCTCTCCACTTTCAATCTTCGGTCGGCCAACACCATATCGTGAATTTTTTCGATTGTTTCGGGTGTAGAGACCTCAACTGGGCGTCCAGGACGTTCGGCATCTTCAGTGCTTGTACGGCCACAACGAAATTCAGTAAACCACTTTTTTACCATTGAAATCGATGGTGCAGAGTCCCCATAGTATTTATCAAGCTTAGCCTTGGTCTCGGTAATGGTTTTTTTTCGCAAGAAATAATGCTTAATAAGCACACGAAATTAAATTTTTTCCATTTTCTCCTCTAATTAGTGAGTAGTCTGATAAAAATAGCTGTCAAACACAAACTGACGCAGCAAGTTTAAATTTTGACAGGAGTCAACTGACAGATGCCTGTTGACAGGAGCAGTGTTGCTGTTTCAGTAAAGAGGTCAGAAATTCGTATCTTAAAACTTTGCTACAAACAAGTTGCAAAAGCTTTCAGCATCATTTTCATTTATAACGTTATGCCAATTTCCGTCACGGATTAGCGGGTTAACTTTTGTATTACTTACATAAGTACTATGTACCAACCACTTTTCCTGTTGTTGTTTTTCAAAAACAAGTGTAATAAAGTACCGGGTAGTGGTCGGTCATGCCACTTTCTATAACTCTTGAATTCGTCTGAACATCTGTTTTACTGACCAGTATGTGATCAATCAAGGACTTCGACCCATTGTCCGGCTCAACTCTTGTGAAATCAGTAATGACGTTCATAAGTCGTAATGATGCTAGCATCTCCAAATAATCTTTTACATAATATGCATTAGTATCGCAAACACTATGATAAGGTCAATACTATCCGCTGGTTTTCTCAGATTCCAAAGAACGGTCTGTGTTGGCTACATGGGGATTTTTTCTAGCGCGCCTGGCTCTGTTCTAGGCACATTGATGAATTTCAAACCCCGTGATATTCCTGTTTAAAGAGAAGTGGTCCTTGGTACAACAAGTACGGGCTTAGTTAGGGCTTCCATTGACGATTTGGTTTCATATGAGGGCAACTGCATATAGCATGACTCTCCAACGAATGCTTTCTTTCTCTAAGAGGTCAGCGCCTTTTCTCCTGTTTCTCAATTAGAAAACACAAGCTTCTTACTGACGTTGTGATGGGGCACTAAAGTGTGTGAGTGTGCTGGGAATAAGTGACAAAACATCCCGCGACGCTTGCTGTGAAAGTGATGATGACACCATCTGAGCACCGTGTGTGTATAACATAGCCTTCGCTTGTATAAGGCTGCACATATTTGGCGCTGATGTGGTGAGTGGTAGTATTGTAGGCACTTTATCACTTAAGCGCTTACTAATTTTTCTTCGACAGTCTGAGAAAGTTCAGTAAAAGCAGTATAATGGCCTTATCGGAGTGGTCTGTTCTTGCAGAAAAAATGTTTGCAATTAGAGATTACATTGGCATTTATAATCAAAAAAAAAACACCAGTCAAACGACATCAGCTACGTCTATTCAAAAAAAAAAAAAAAATACATAACATTTTTGCATATTTATGACTCTGTTTCATTGATAACAGTAGCATAAACCTTCTCTTTCACATGTCTCCAAAGAAAAAAGTAACATAATCCCAGTTAGCATTTTTGATTAACATTTCCAGAAATTACTCGGGCAGTAAACTTTTCCCACAAAAGAGCAATCAATCCGCCGTCTTATGAGAAGAAGGAAAAAGGGAACAGAAGAAAGAAGTAGACAAGCCATAAAGGCCACATTCAAGTGATACTGTGGTAAAAATGTTCCGAATAAAATTTCAATGATACCAGTCTCGAATAGAAGCACACAGACATAAAGATGAGGACTTAAACGCATTGTTGCAAGGACTCTTTACTTACGAGCTTCATTCCTAGAAACCTAAGCAAACCGATATCTGCAAACGCCATTTGGGAAGAACAGATTCGTACACGATCATCCAGTGATTTGAAATTAGTAATATAGTTTTACCAAACTAAAAGGGGCTACCATAACTTACCCTAAGTTATAGACCTAGTCCTACCTCTGTTCTTTAGAAGCCATATGTATCCAGACCTTTTTGTGGTAAAATCCTTAAAGAGGTAAACGACTCATACTATGACCTACCAAATGTTATCTACAAGTACTCAATACACCATGCAATGACAGATGAATTATTTTTTTACACTACTACAAGAGCAATTTGTAAATTGAAGTTAATGGTTGAGTTGCACATGAAGTAGATGTACCTCATGTATCTACAGATGTACTGTGTATACAAAATTACGATATACGATCGTAATCCATCAATGATTGTAGAGAGAAAATTTGTGGTTAACCTGCATTAGTCGAAATGTGCATTGACAAACCGACAAATTGTGTGCAATTTTGTTGCAAATAACTATTTATAGGCGAAACGCTTCAGAAGAAATCGTGCTGTACAAGTTTATATTGCGGTTTAATGTACGTACATGCACATGTATGTAGATAAATAATCTAAAAAATAAATTGTGCCGTCTGCGGATGACTTTACATTAGCTCTTAAATTAGGTGAAATTGCATGCACTCTGAAGTCCAAATCCAGTTTTAGATACTCGCAGATTGAAATGTTGTCGATGTGTTCCAGTGGAACATGCAATATAATTACGACACTTTCAATGGTGCATAGATTGGTCGACTCATAAAATTAAAGATCATTTTAAAAGTTTTGAAAGTGACTATTAGACTCTTCTCGATAATTAGAATCAGGATCATGGTCTCCGAAAACCTCTGGGCTCTTGAAGTGGCATTTTTGCAAAAATTTTTTTTTTAGCTCAGCAGATAGTATAACGGCGATGCCGAACCAAATACCGCTGTCAGGCAGAATCAACCTTTCAACCTGGACGATGATGACCAACAATTCCGTCCACCCAACCTGGACGAAATGAAGATACGAGTAGCTATATCTAAGCTTAAGACCAACAAAGCTGCTGGAGCGGACGGCCTGACTGTCGAGCTCTTCAAAGCGGCAGGCGACGACCTGGTAAAGAGCATACACCAACTCGTCTGTAAAATAAAATAAGTATGCCCGATGAATGGAACATCAGCATTGTTTGTCCGATTCTCAAGAAAGGAGACCCTCTGAACTGCGCCAATTACAGAGGCATCAGTCTCTGTATTGAGACGGAAGCGGCGAAAATGGGTTTAGCGGTCAACGAGGGCAAGACTAAGTATATGCTGTCAAGCAATAAGGACAACCAACGCCGACGTCTCGGGAAAAACGTCACCCTCGACAGGTATAACTTTGAGGTAGTTAAGGACTTTGTCTACCTTAGCTCCGCTATAAATACAGAAAACGACACCAGCGCTGAGATCAAACGAAGAATAACTCTTGCCAACTGCTGTTTCTTTGGGCTAAGAAGGCAATTGGGTAGCAAAGTCCTCTCTCGGACAACAAAAGTCACCCTTTATAAGACCTTAATAATCCCGGTCCTGCTCTATGGCGCAGAGGCATGGACATTATCAAAAATGGATGAGGATGTTTTTGTTTGCTTCGAGAGAAAAATTCTTCGGGCGATCTTCGGTCCCGTCTGCATTGACGGCGAATGGAGGAGGAAATACAACAATGAACTCTACGGACTGTACAGCGACATCGACCTAACCAGAACAGTGATGATCCCCAAAGATTTAGATGGCTGGGTCATGTAGAGCGTATGGACACCAATGTTCCGGTCCCGATAGACAGCGCAGTTGAGGAAGGCCAAGGCTTAGGTGGCGCACGCAAGTGGAAGGGGACCTCAGCCAACTAGCTAGCTAAGGATCGAGCTGGCTGGAGACACTTGTTGACTGAGGCCCAGGTCCACCCCGGACTGTAGTGCAACTTAAAGGAAAAGGAAAGTTAGCTGAAAATACCTTGTATAAAAACCACATCTGACTCATGGTATTCTAGAACTTATGAAATACCCGAACAATTAGAAATAATAGTTCCGGATGCAGGTCGGAGATCATACCCTGCTTTGTAGCCGTGAAAATTATCTTGGGCCACAAACTACGTCAGGTAATATCATGATCAACGAATCGCGTATTTTGGAGCTGCAAATATGCTTGAAAGACTACGAACTTTTAGGGCTATGAACGATTGGTAAGATCGAATACCTCTATCCTTATCATTTGGCGATTTGAAAACATTGGGTGTCCTGCTTTGGGTTAAGATCCGGATCTACGGTTTGTAGACCAAGGCCATGCCGACTGATCCACAAGCCCGCACTCGAAATACTCCACCTAAGTTAAATCATACGAAGAGATTAAGGCGAATTATACCTAGTCAACAGTGTTTTCTGTGCGATGACGGCTTTAAATGAATAAATAATGTTTACCATTCATAGACCTGACGGATTATACATTCGGCTTTAACAACGTCGACAACACTTTGCCTGACCGAATTGAAATCTTCACATTCGACCGTATTCGTCGCAAAATGTCGCACACAAATGTGATTTAGCTCCATAGCACATCCTTCTGGTTGAAGTATTGTTTTCTTAGATTTCTCCTTCTAAAGACAGACACATATTTTTCATACCGATGATCCTAAAATTCCCATGGAAAGAACAAAAACCGTTCCCAACGTCTACTTAGATTTGTTTCATTATTCCGTTCGAGCGAAAATGTGGTTCTGATAATTTATGGTTAATGTTACCAGCATCTTCGAAAGGGAAGATGAAGAAACTAACCGATAATCCGACTACACGTTGTGCAATTGAACACTTGGGTATGTGAAAACATATTCGGGGGCACTTAAGCCCAGTTCTAGTATCTGTCCTCTGAGTCCTCTGAGCCCCGTCTACCAATTTTTTCGGGGATCTCATTTGTATCTAGGACCTAAACTTCGGTCAGATAAACCTTTCTTTTTCGATATAGCTTGGAAGTGATGGGAGGTTACAGCAAGACCTTAAGCGCATCTTGGCTGTCGCACAATCGCAAATACAATACTTCTCCTCCCTTACTGATTATTCACAATATACAAGATGGTGCAAAATTAATCACCCTATCGGAAGATGGTGTCATTTTTGCAAATGGCGTCGTACGTCAATCATATTCGAAATTGTTAACTAGACAGCTACAGTATACAAACAGACAAGCAATGGAGCGCTATACTCCGCAAGAGCGTGGAGTAATTGTGTCGATGTTTTTGATCAATAATCGGTCGGCGGTGTTAGCGCAGCGTGAATTTCGACGTCGATTTCCTAATCGTGTTGCGCCAACTGGGCAAACATTCCGGCGCTTAGCTACTCGACTCGAATAGAGTGGAACCACAGGAGACCATGCAGGGCGTGACCGCCACCGGGATGGTCGTTCGGCAGAGGATATCGCGGTTGTAGCTGCCGATGTTGCTGAGAACGGAGAAACATCAACCAGACGAGGGGCCACGCAATTGGGCATCACCAGACGCATCTTACAGCGAATTTTAGTGAATTTCATACAAAGTGCAAACAGTACATGAGTTAATGCCTCCTGACCGTCTGTCGCGTGTGAATTACTGTAAAGCCATCCGCAATCTCAACAGCGAAGAGGACGATTTTTTGTCGAAAATCATCATGAGCGACGAGGCACATTTCCACTTAAGCCGTTACGTCAATAAGCAAAATCTTCGTTTCTGGGTCACTGAAAATCCGCGTGTGATGCACGAAGAGCCATTACATCAACTCAAACCCACAGTGTGGTGCGGCGTTCACGCGGGAGGAGTGTTTGGCCGTATTTTTTTGAGGACGACATCGGCAATACGGTCACTGTTACTGGCGAACGCGAGTTACGACTTCTTACTACCGGAATTGGATGAGCCGGGCTTCGTGAACATGTGGTTTCAACAAGATGGTGCAACCGCACACACAGCACGAGCCACTATGGATATTGTGAAGGAAACGTTTCCAGGTCGCGTAATCTCCCGTTTTGGCGATTTGGCATGGCCAGCAAGATCGCCCGATTTTGCCATCTCTTTGGGGCTAATTGAAGTCGCGCCCTTAAGGAGAATATTCGATAGGAATGCAAACAGTTATCACCGGAAATCTTGCGGAAATCATGGAAAATGCGATAAGACGGGCACAAATATGTCTCAACACTGGTGGCAGCCACTTGGCGGATATCATCTTTTCCACTTAACAGCAATAATTGTAAAGGTACAAGTAAAGATTTCCATCACTCAAAATCATTTTTTTTTATTTAGTAAAAAAGTAATTCAAAAACAAAATTGGATGATTAATTTTGCTCCACCTTGTACATAGTTTATTGTCATAAAAATTGCGTATATATCCTATTGGAAAATTGGAGTTGTCGTCCTCCATAAAGGTCACCAGCGCGGCATCCTAAATCGGTTTTGCAGTCATCCGTGAAGACCCTACTACATTCCTTTTCTGTCCCAGATCCCGAAACCACTGCGTTGCACAGAGAAAGTTGATTTTGTATTTTTTCGGCAACAGGAGTTCTGGTATCATTGCATCAGACGGCATAAGGACAGTCGGAATACAAAGTCAAAGATTTTACTAAATTGAGACGGATGAAACGATATTTATTACCCCGAACAGAAACAATGTTGATTTGTTATAAGAAGCCTTCGCGGCTAAACTTATGAGCCTTATAAGCGAAAAGAGGAAGAAGATTGGAAAGGTGGTTGTACCTTAGGTTAGGCTAAGGTCAGTAAGAGTAGCTATTGGAAAAACCAACTCACTTAAGTCCATTGGACCATTGTGCTGCCACGTGGATCTGTGATCCTCCGACTCTTAAAATCAACTTAAACTTCTGACGAAGCCTAGGAGACTAATAATTTCAATATTGTTTAGATCGCTAAGTCACTGTAGAATAAAGCTTTTAAGTGGAGTTTTCTTCTTTTGGAGGGAGTTGGGCATGTACAGAGTAGGTGGTGGATTGTCTCGGCTTCCTCCTTTCTATGCAGAAATCGTTTGTAAAAACGCCAAGCCTTCTTGCATGTTTGTCTATACGACAGAGCCCAGTGATGACACCTATAATAGCGGTGAGATGTTTCCTTTTTTGAAAGGTCAAGTGTGATCCAGATACAGCTTTAGCCAGATTTGTTATGTCGCTAGACGTTTTGACCCAATAATCCAATAAGGTCTGTTCTTCTATTAGCATGGGTGCGTGAGGTGCCCCGGCACCCAACATAGGTGAAAGTTGTACTGCTGTACCATCTCCCTGAAAGATGATCGGCAATCAAGAGCGGTTCTAGAATTTTTTGAGACTTAGTCAAGGAATTTTGTCTGAAAAAATGCTGTTGTCCCCTGCAGACATCACATTTTTCTTCAGCCACGACAGGACTTCCTTAATCCCCAAAATTTCCGCCTGGAATATGCTGCAGTGATTTGGAAGGCGGAATTAGAGACTCAGCTTATCTGAGAAAACACCGCCACCAATCCCGATATTGGTACTTGGAAGACATTTCTTTCCGTAAGAGCCTTAGAATGGCACATATATGTATACAAAGTTGTTCTTAGGTTGTATAGTCAGAACGCCTAGTGCATTACAATGCATCTACATTGAACAAAGTGTGGCGGGAAGATGTTCTCTTGTCGCTAAATCACCCAAACCTTATAAAAGTTACTATCCTACCATTTATGGTAGTATATGACAGTTCAATAATACAAACTAACGCTGCCGAGGAACTTAGAGACGACCCAATTGAGGGCTCAAAGATTCGACAACGTTCAAATACCAGGTTTTTCAATAAGTTTTGTCGTTCGATAAGAAAAACTAGATTTATTTTTTTGAAATACTTTTTATTATTCAATGTGATCTCCCTGAACTTCAATACAAGTGTTCCGGTGATCGTCTAATTTCCACCCCTGAACTTAGAATCCGGAAGATTCTCAAAATATGCTTCCACGGCTGGTATGACCTCTTCGTTCGATGAAAATCATTTTCCACGCATGAATTTTTTGAGGTGTGAGAACACCCAGAAGTCAGAGTGAACTAAATCTGGCGAATAAGGAGGATGTTGCAAGAGTTCTTACTTTAATTCACTGATTTTCGCGATGGTTCTCTGAGCTGTGTGAGAGCTGTGATGAAAAAATATTTATTGAGTTTTGTTTACTATTATTGCATTATTTATTTATGAGTTTATTGTTTCACGAATTTAATCTACGAAACAAATTCCTGTTGCATCCCAAAAAACTGATGCTAACACCTTCTTGGCCAATTTCTGGACCCTATCTCGCTCCGGAGCCGAAGTACCTTGTTTACACCACTCCTTAACCTCTCGTTTTCAGTCAGGATCATGGTGGTAGACAAAAGTCTCATCCATAGTGATGAAACGACGACTTAACCTATCTAAAACGCTCCAAATGTAGCTGTGCTTATATTACATTTTTTAGCGAATGTGGCACCCATTGTGCACAGCTTTCTGAAACCCAAAACTTCAGGAAAAATATTGTTCACACTGTCTAATGAGATGAATAGGGCTTCTACTAAATCTCCCTTGGTTAATCGACGATCTTCCGAAACCATAGAGTGCACTTTTTGGACGTCCTTTTTCTGCTGTTCTAATTGAAGGTGAAGGTGCACACTTTCAACAAACGTTCATGATTTTTTTTTAGTGCTACACCTTCCAAAAATAAGAAATTTATTATTGCCCGATATTCAATAGTTTCCCATTGTGAAAAAAACACTATGCCACGTCAACTTTGAACAGCTGTAAATATACGAATCAATTAACAGATCTACATGAAACTTCTCAAGTGTTAATAAAAAAATACTACTGTTTTTTAGAAAAATAAAACGAATGACCTAATAGTGTCATCTCTTATCGAACGACAAAACTCATTGAACAATCTGCTTAAATTCAAAAATAGTTGACACGAACTTGCCACCAAAAATGCTGGATCCAAAAATCCAAGCTAAGTAGATTGGAACTCTTTACAATTTGTTGTCACCACAGAAGCTAAGACCTTCAGCCAAAGACCAAAGCTAAGCTCCTATGATCAAATAAAAAAAAAAAAAAAGATTCGGAAGATAATACTCAATAAAAGAATGAAAGTGAACTTGGCAAATACCTTTGAAGGATTTTTTGCTATGGCTTTGGCTTATCGAATTAGGAAAACACCATAAAAAAAAAACACTAGGTCTTTGAAAAATGCGTATAATTTTAGAAGATGACACTGTTAATAACAAGTCTCTTCCTCTAGCCTTACGCTGACTGGTTTGTGTTGATAACAAGATAATCGCGACACAGCTGACTCATTCTTGTTCAGAACTACAATACTATTGTCAATCTAGTAATTTACTATAATACAAATTGATCAACAAATATCTCGTCAAGGGCACCCAATTTTACTTGCCAACTCTTTTACTCTGCCAAACTCTGAGAAACCACAACTTAAATCCGCTTAATTGCATTACGACTATACAAATCTAAAATTTATATCCAAAAACTTACCCAAAAAGATGTGATTCTGAAACAAAAGAAAGAAAAAAAACCATAATTAAAATAATTACTCGTACTTCATTGCATAACAGTGAACAATGGTTAGTCTATTATTAGTGATTATAATCAATTTATGTGTAAAAAAAAAAAAAAAAATGAAAGCGTAACGAATTGCCAAAATTCACTTTCAACTCGAATCAATGTGGTTTGCGTGGAGTGTGTCCGTTAGTTTTTTTATTGCATTAAATCAATATTAACATCAACACAATCCAAGACAAGACATTTCATCAAACATACGACTTTAAACACACTGCAAACTTTAGATACACATCACATCACAACATCTCACAGCTTTCAGTTAAAAAAGTAGAAAGACAGTTAAAGACATCAGTACTATTATACAATATAAATATGTATGTAGTCTTGTGAATAAATGAAACTCCATCGACTATCGATCAGATGCGGATTTACTCGTATTTATGGGAACTCCATCAACAACTGTCCAAATATTCACATTAAGAGTTGAACTCTTAGACTCAATCATCAAAGTCTTTGTTAGCGACGATAGTCGACGCGGCAAAACGAGATCTATTTGTATTTCACAAAAGAACCTGGCCGGCAGCATTTTTGAGAAAACGCGTGAATTAATGATAAAATAACGGAGTTAAATCCAAGTAGCTTTAGGCTGCCGTTTCTCACAAACGATACACTATTAACATCCCTGGCCTGCAGATGTAAACAGATTGAATCTTCTGATTAAAGAAAACCTTACATTTTCTGAGCGAGTGTTGCCACTGTATTTTATAGGTAACGCATCCCGGCAGATACATATTGCTTTAAAATTGCAAAGAAGTAAAGATGAATGTTGAGCATGATTCAACAAATAACAGGTCGAATTTGTTTGACAGGAAAAGACTGCATGATTGAGGTGCATATAATGACGGTTTTGATCTATGACTTCAACTAATCCTTATTCATGCAGGCTAAAATGGAAAGTGTATGTTAGACCAGTTGCATACTACTGGCCCTTGCTGGCAAAGGGAAACCCTATAAAGGAAAGATAAAACAAAAAAATGCGTGACGAACCAGCCGCGAATAATGACGGATTTACTGTTGACGATCTTCACAAACAACAACAAACGCTTCTGCGACCTCCTCGAAAAAACCAACGAGTAATGCCTTAAATATGACGTGAAAATGGTCCTTGGCAATGTTAATACCAAAGTAGATCTTTGGTAATACAGTCGGAAAGTACATAATATCACCTCGATATCACCTCCGGAGACGGACACAGGCTTATGAGTTTTTTTTCGCATGGTTTTTAATCCTATCTAGCATGTGCAAATATATTTTAGGCGCACCTGACCAGATCTGTACATTGTACTCCAATTTTGGGCGGATAAATGCCTTAGGATATTGATAGTCTAACATATATATATATAACACTTCTCTTGAAGTGTTGATGGGGTTACACAGAAAGGGATTCTACTCCTCCAAAAAGTTTATTTATAAATAAATCAAGCACGAACAATTAGAAAACGGATATTAAATTCATTTCTTAACATTACCCAGTTTGAAATTAATTGAAATAAAATGGTAAAGTGCGGCGGCTTATGTCATTTAAAAATTTAAAGACACGAACGTAATACTAAATGCGTTATATGTAATGAAATTATACATGCTAAGTTATTATGGGTTGTAGTGAGCAGGTTTTCGTTCGCTGGTAATTAAGAATATTCTTCCATCACTAGCACCTGTTCATATCTTGGCACCATCGACGGCAGCAATAACTTGGGTCAGTGGGTTACCAACCCGGCAAGCAATTCTCGGTTCCCAGGTTCGAATCTCCGTGTAGGAACATTTTTTTTTCCGTTTCAATTGCTCTAGTTTCCACATTGCGCGATCCGACGTCATGGTATCGTATGATATTCCTTCGGTAAGGATTAGCGGATGTAGAAATCAGGAGATGTGGTCTGATGAACCAGTTGAACACGAAAAAAAAAAAAACGGATCATGGTAGGTGGTACGAGTTTGGTGAAAACAGGCGACTGGTAGGGCGTGGGAAAATGGGAAGGCTGGGATTGAAAGTGAGGGTCAGTTGGAAGGAGTCAAGCAAGCAGTTCGGTAGTCCGGTGAAAAATAGTTAGTAGTGTAAGAGAAAACAAATACGGAAAAAAATAAGACAAACAAAAGAAAAGAAAGAAAAATTAACTAGCTAGTGAATGATAATAGCTTCCAGAAAAATTTATCGAGAAATTTAAAAGAAAAAAAAAGAGAATAGGAAGCTAGATAGTGCCGGAAAGAAAACTAGAAGTTCTCGGGGGGAAGAAAAAGAAAAGAAAAATAGAGTACCTGAAATTAAATTTGAGATACCAAAAGTGAATTAATACACAAAAAAAAAATGCAATGAAGTGAAAGAAAAAAAAAGAATTGAATTGAAACTACGAGGGCGGGTCAATAAGTCCGTGACTTTTGGAATAAAACACAGATTTTTTGATAAAAAAATAATTTTATTTTTCAACGTAGTCTCCCTTGAGCTCTATACACTTTGTCCAACGCTTCTCCAATTTTTTTTTCCCTTCCAAAAAAAATGATTTGTCGAGGTCCTCAAAATAGGCCTTTGTTTGCGAGATGACTTCATCATTGGAGTCAAATCTTTTTCCACCAAGCCATTTCTTCAGGTTTGGGAACAAGAAGTAGTCGCTCGGAGCCAAATCTGGAGAATAGAGTGGATGAGGGAGCAATCCATAGCCCAATTCATGGATTTTTGCCATGGCAACTGCACATGTGTGCACCCTTGCATTGTCTTTTTCCTCCTCAAATTTTCTCCTCAAATTAGTGAGTAGTCTGATAAAAATAGCTGTCAAACACAAACTAACTGACGCAGCAAGTTTAAATTTTGACAGGAGTCAACTGACAGATGCCTGTTGACAGGAGCAGTGTTGCTGTTTCAGTAAAGAGGTCAGAAATTCAAAAAGTCACGGACTTATTGACCCGCCCTCGTATCACATACTCGTAGTTTACCGATTAGTCCCAAATAAATTGTGCTATATACATTTATGGTGGTTGGAGATTGTTTTTTTTTTGAGTGTGCGGTGGTATAATTTGAAGTAGTGCTAGCTCAACATTTTGGGAAAAAGACGAAACCAGGCTGGAAGAAGTGGCTAAAGATCCAGAATTTGATGTTTTCTCGGGGAGAAGCATATAAGTTGCAAGTATTCAAGCTATTGAAATAAGTACTTTTATTCGTTTACGATTTATGTACAATAAAATCTTTCGGTATAGTTGGTTTTTGTTCCCATGTTAATCGGGTTTTGAGTAGATCATAAAGATAATAAGTGACTTCGTTGGCGTTTGACCTCGACGCGACGTGGAAAGCAGAGGAGGCGAGTTCGATTCCGGGTTTCGTATCCGAGTAATCCCTTTTTTTTGTTTTTTTATTATCATGCTAGTTAAATCATGTATATTTTGTTTTGAATTGTATTGGATTGTAAAAGGTTAAGATTAATGGATTTAAAACTAAATAACTGAGACCTAAGCTAGTTTTAAGAGATATTGTGAATTTATATTTAAGAAGTCATTAAAAATTGTAACGTTTGTAGAAACCGATTTGTTCTTATTTTTTTCCTCCTCCGTTTTTGGTTTTTTTATTATTTCATTATTCTGTTTTGTCCTCTCGGAGCGCGAATCCCCCATTTAGTCGCGATTCTGGATGCGGGTAGTAAGACGGAAGAGCAATCGCGTGGCGCCCATTTTAACATCTTAACCTACGACCACTCTCCTTAGTGGTCGGGCACTCTTCCGTGGTACGGCGCGTTGAACGGAGAATTCGGCGGTAACAAAGTGCGCGAAAATCGATAAGAGAAAAATAGAATTTTATGAGAAAAGTGAGAATCAAGGTTTTAAATTTAATAGTTGTGTTACCCAACGGAAAAAATCCATATTGGTTGACGCTGCCATTTCCACTGCACATCTTGCCTCTTCTAAGATCACTAGCATCATGAAAACTACAGCTAGCACACCAACGATCGAAAATGATATCAATTCTGGACGCAGAGTACCTAGTCGCCATTTGTAAATTTTTTTTGAGATGTTGCCAAATGTTCTTGGAACGTCTCCTAAAAGGTGTAGCATGAAAAAACCATCGATAATGACAACCATCCGTTCTGCCTGACTGTTAACTTTTGCCTCCAACAACTTCATGAAAACAGATTTGTTGGTTTTACAAATTGTTCCATCTATATGGCACATGATAAAGGAACAGTCGTCAACGGATAAGGTAAAACTTTAAAAATATCTATATTTTGTTCCATTGAAGTACATAAAAGTCATCCGAATAGATCCCGTTGCATACGAATTTCTTGTACTTTTCCGGAAACTTTGGCGTTTTTCTTTTTTCCTGCAGTAGAAAACGTTAATAATTCATTCCTTTTGATTGATTTTTCAAAACGGTCGGAGTTTTCAGCGCATTCTAAATTGAATTTCTCACGTAGACTTCTTCCCTTTTTTTCAATGTTTAACAAAAAAAATCAGCTATAGGGTTTGGTGCTGCTCGTCCTGTGGCAATATTATACAAAAAATCATTGTTCAATCATTAGTCACGTATCATGACAATTTATTAAAAATCGATTAAACTCATCCAGGACTAAAATAACCTTTGGTGTGTGAAAAGAACCCAAAAATCTTTTTCTAGACAACCAATAGATTTGACGTTGGAACAGGCAATAAATGCAGATGCCGCGAGAAGATTAACTGGAGTCATACATTTCACCAATTCGATATCTGCCCGACAACGGTGGTCTAAATGCTTAAAATTAGATAGTAATTATCAAGATTAATATAAAACATGTAGAATTGTGGTGTTTTGCCTAATTGTCCGTTAGCCGTTGCTTCTTGATATTCGCTATATTTTGTTAACATCTCTACTAGGTCAGAATCGTCAATAGTAGGAGTTGTTGTCTGAGTACCGTAAAAGTTATGAAGATAATTCATTTCATCATAATTCATCCCCAATTTCTATTTTCTCCTTCTATAAAAAAAAAGTGCAAGACCTGAAGGCCCAGAGTCATTAAAGGATGTAGTCTCTTGCATCGATTGAAATGTTTTCCAGCTGTAAATCCAGTTTCCAAACCATTTGCCCGAAGTTCGCTATCCACCATTATATAAGCCAATCCAAAATCATCTACAAACTTTCCGATGGCTTTGAAATAGGCCATCATGATGTGGAAGCTGCCTAGATCAACAAAAAGGTCGTCGAATCTTGGCTTTTCTGTAGCTTGGATTTGCATAGCGACTTTTACAATTGCCAAATCGTAATTTATTTGCATGTACTCTTGGTTACATTTCCTTGCAGTTTTCTGATTTTGAATCATGGTTTCTAGAACTACCGATAAATTTGTCGGAGACAAGTTTATAGGAGTTAAATATGAAACCTTTTGTATCGTCTTTCAAGATCTTATTATTGAAACCTACCCACATAGGATATTTTTAAAAACTGAGTAAGCATCCAAGCGAGATCTAATTGCTTACGCCGCTCTTATCACTTGAAACTGTGCATTTTCTTGTTGCACAAAGTGTTTTTTTTTTATCAAAATAGCAGGTGCAATGGCTTCACTTGATCACTTACAATCTAAGCCAGTAGCAGTAAAAACTTTTGGCAAAAAAAAAACATTCATGGCGAAATCCATAAACAAAAATTAATGGTTTGGTGTCGCGGCTGCCGATTCTTTTTAAAATATCTTCTAAACAATTGGATGTATGAAAATTTTCTATATATGCTTTTTTATTGAAAATTAAATTTCCTATTAGATGAAGTCCATAATAATTCATTTTCTTTGATAGTTTCGATGAAAAATGGCTATAAAATGCCTTTTTCCCACATGATGTTAGTATCGATATTATATCTTCGGTTGCGTCTGTCAGGGTGTTAGACCCGAGGTTTTTGTCTGCAGTTGTGAATAATTACACAGGGAGACCCTAATTAAATATTTAAAAAAAAAATTAGCCTTGCTCCTATCACGTTACCGACCCTCATATTTATGCAAGTTTGAGCCCGTCTGGCACCTTTTCGGACCCGATTAAAGTGTCTGGCAGTAGTATATTAAGATATATAATAACACGAACTACTCATATGTCAAAAATCAGCTTTGGTCAAATGACATGACCGCATCCAATTTGTTGACGCCTTTAGCCCTTCGCCCCTCCCAGAAGCACCACCAGACAACAGCCAGAATTTGATTTTCGTGAACATATCTTCAAGCCTAACAAAAAAATATATAAATCTGCTTTGCTCAAATGACGTTTCAAAAACGTTCACCAACTCTCCGGCTATGAGGCCAAAACAGAGGAAAAAAAATGTTTCTTACATCGTTTAAAGGAAACCCTAGGCATTTCGCAAGATTTTTAGTGATATCGAAAATGTGGTCATTCCAGCGTAAGTTGTCACTGACACACATATCCAGAATAGAAGGTTTTTCGGTTTCGACAATTCAAGTGCCATTCATGGATAATGGCTGAGAGTACTGCCATCAGCAAAGGAATATATTGGATTAGAAGTAGCAGACAATAGATCATTTATTAGAACTAAGAAGAGTTTCGGAGACAGTATTTATTTTGTGAATTTATATTGTATTGAACGTTCCGAAAGGTAAATGCTAATCCATTGAAGAAGAGAGTCGCCGACCCCAAATGCACCCATTTCCGACAAAAGAGTTTGGTATCAAATTCGCTCAAATGCCTTAAAAATATCAAGTGCAACTATCTTGCTTTCGCCAGATTAATGTACGTTTTGGTCCACTTTTCGGTGAGACATGCCATCAAATCACCAGTGGACCTGTTGCTACGAAAATCGTACTGACGGTCATTGAGTAGTTTTCGTGTTTCGAGGTATTTCATGAGCTAAGGGCTTATCAGCGTTGGAAAGAATGGATGACAGTGCAATGAGTCTGTAGGGGGAGACAGAGGAAGATTCGCCTTTTTTAGGGACGGGCTGGACAAATGCTGTTTTCCATCTGCTCGCAAAGGGTTCTAAAGAGTATTATTGATGAAAAAGCTTATGCAGTTTGCCAGCATGGAAGAACAGCTCTTCAGAAGAAGGGGAGATATATATATATACTGGACCGGCAGATTTGTATATGTTAATATCTTTAAGTACTTTTACTACTACACTGCATAGAAAGTAGAAATTCAGTGGCATCACTACCAAAGAGAAATAATAGAGGCCGCCTCTAAGGTACTGAGTTTCGGCTTGTCCCAATAAAGAAACCCCTGGTTTGATGACGAATGCGGACTTTCAAATCTACAGAGCTGCCCTGCTACCACAAGAATGAAGTTCGGAAATTTTACTAAACAATAAAACGAAAGTTGTAAAGCCTGAACGGAAATCTGTAAGTATGGAGAAGCAAACCTCATAGTTGAATCATAGTCAGTGCTGGAAATCTGGAAAGATTATTTCGGCAGCCATTCGACATCAACATATATCTAAAATCTGGGTAAAGTATGCTCGACGAATGGAAGTTAAGCAAGTTTCTGCGATTCTAAAGAAGGGAGATCCCCTGAAGTGCACCAACTACAGAGGATTAAGCCTCCTCAAAATTGCATATAAAATTATATCTCTTATCAGCGTGGTTTTAAATCAAATTTTCACATTACAGCAGATCTTGGACAGAACCCAAGTCGATGCGCATATTCATCGATTTCATGTCGAGCCATGTCTACATTTGGCAGCCCTGCCACGCTCGATGGATAATGCGCGCTTCTCTGTCATGGTCGGTAATGACAAAATCGAGACCTTCAATACTCCGTTAGAGGGCAACTGAGTAGTAAGTAAAGCCCTCTATCGAGGAACCTTTATATATAGGGTCCGACATCTAACGTTTTTTTTTTTCAACTAGTGCTTATTTCGTGAATGGTAACACTTAGCTCATGTCTGATTTGACAGATAATTAGTTTTATCCTTCCGCTGAATGAATATGGTTGTGTACACGCTTGAACAACGCTGGGAAATATTGCGACATTACTTTGAAAATCATGGTACTCGTAATGTTGCAGAATATGTGCGAAAATTGCGTACGGATTTTGGAAGAAGAGAAGCACCGTCAGCTCCGTATGTTCGTTATCTTGTGAAAAAAGTGAAAGAAACTGGCATCCTCATCGATAAACCAAAGCGTGAAAAGCCAAAAACAGTGCGTAAACCCGAGAATATTGCTGCTGTGGCAGAAAGTGTGCGTGAAGCGCTATCAACATCAATTCACCGTCGTTCTCAACAATTGAACATTTCGGAGACATCATTGAGACGAATTTTGCATAAAGACCTTGGTATGACGCCATACAAAGTCCAATTGGTTCAGGAGTTGAAGCCAACTGACCATCCAATGCGTTTTCGCTTCGCTAAGTGCGATCGACTTAGAGAAGATGCCGATTTTGCCAAAAAAATCATCTTTTCAGATGAAGCTCATTTTGATCTTGGCGGGTATGTAAACAAGCAAAATTTTCGCATTTGGGGCACAGAAAACCCGCACGCATACATTGAAAAGCCGATACACCCAAATCGAGTCACTGTTTGGTGCGGATTTTGGTCCAGAGGCATAATTGGGCCATTTTTCTTCGAAAATAAGCAAGGAGTGGCCGTTACAGTCAATGGCGATCGTTATCGGGCCATGTTGAAAGAATTTTTGTTCACAAAAATTGAAGAGGAGGATATTGGCAACCTTTGGTTTCAACAGGACGGCGCTACGTGCCACACAGCCGAAGCTACACTCGATGTTTTGCGCCCTGTTTTTGAAGATCGCATTATCAGCCGCAGAGCTGATGTCGTTTGGCCACCTCGGAGCTGCGATTTGACACCGTTGGACTATTATTTGTGGGGTGCCGTAAAAGATAAGTGTTACGCCCACAAGCCAGAGACAATTGACGCTTTAAAGGACAATATTCGTGAAGCCATTGGTGAAATACAGCTGCACACAATCGATAATGTGCTTAAAAATTGGACCGATCGTGTAGGCTACTGCATGGCCAGCCGAGGCAGCCATTATTATTTTCTAATAAATTATTTTCCATTATTAACCGGAAGGATAAAACTAATTATCTGTCAAATCAGACATGAGCTAGGTGTTGCCATTCACGAAATAAGCACTAGTTGAAAAAAAAAAACGTTAGATGGCGGACCCTTTACTATATTGCCACAGAAGCTTAGATGGTGACGAAAGTGGATGAAAATGTTTTCGGCCGCTTCGAAAGCAAACTTCTTTGAGCAAGTTTTGGTACCATTTGCATCAATGGAGAATGGAGGAGACGTTTTAATCGCAAACTGTACGAGTTGTACAGCAACACCGATCTCATCAGAAAATGTTATTAGGGTGTACTTCTTCCGAGATGATACCGACGTGTAGGTGACAGTCAGTGGAATTCTCGTTTGACCTTTATTAACCTTTTTTTTTTTTGAGATATACTCGTATTCGTATCGTATCGTTTCAACAAGACCACGTCCCACACAACGCCACAATCGACTTACTGAATGCGAAGTTCGGTGATCTTTTTATCGCCAAAAAGGTTCCGTGGAGGACATATGGCAAAACTAAGAGTATCAATGTACATATGTTATTGACACCCGGAACGAAAATTCTTGCGGAAATTTTTTGTACTATATCGACTATATAAATTTCTAACAGATCGTTGGCTCGAGCAAATTCGTATGAAAAGTGAAAATTCGGTACGGAATAATATTATTAATTTTGTTATAGAAATTTTTGTTTTCAAATACGTGCTGGGTTAAAATGTCGAGAAAAGATACGCGAGTTTCGAAATAAGTGCTTGTGAAGTGTTTAGATGGGATAGTTTAAATAGAATCGTGCTTTAAAAAATGTAAACAAAGCATTTGTTAAACGCAAAAAAATTGTTTTTCTTGTTATTTCTTTATTCAATATTAAGTTTGTAGTGAATAATATAAAGTGTTTTTTTAATATATTGTTAAATAAGTCAATAAAGACAGTGAAATGCAACTTAAAATTTTTATAGATGGAATCCTATTAATGTTACAGCAATATTATTTCAAGGGGAATATTTCAGTTGGTGAAACTGAAAAGTTGGTGCAAATTGGCTTGGTTCTTAAGTTATAATTGAAGCAGGATCAAGTGCAAGAAAGTAATTTGCAACCAACTTGCAGTATTCTTTCACTTCAGCCAAGCGAAATAGTCCTTTTAAAATATTCTGCTAGGAGTATATGCATATACATATACATGTGTAGTATTCCGAATATGCGAATTTTCAGCCGCATTTCACTATCTTTATTGATTTATTTAACTATATATTTAACAAAAAGACACCATATTACACAGTATTCACTAAATATTTAATGGAAAAGTAGCAACACAACAATTTCTTCGTGTTTCACAAGTGCTTTGTTTACATTTTGTTAAACACGATTCTATTTAAATGAACCCATCTAAACACTTCACAAGCACTTATTTTGAAACTCGCGTATTTTTTCTCGTCATTTCAACTTTATTCTTATCAGACAAAAATAAATTCTTTAACTAATTTATTTATTTTGTTCCACACCAAAATTAAACTTTACATATGAATTTGCTCCCGGCCAAAATCTGTCTAGCGGTGGAGGTACAAAAAATGCCACCAAGGGGCGCTGAAAACACTTTACCGGGTGTCAATACATATATCAATTAAAAATAAACATTTCATTGATACTTTAAACACATTGATACTTTATTTAAAAGCAAAGAGTTCTTCCGACCGGGTTTAACACATGAACTGGTGCATAGTCCTAATTAACATAGATGATCGGCTCCTGCGGATTTCTTGGACATGAGTGTTGATATTTCTATTCTCATTTCAATATGGTCAGGTATACGTTAGTTATTCCGTCGATATCACATTCGTATATTTCGTTGAAAACCCAAAAAGACACAAGGCAATCAACATTTTCAAATACAGATTCTAAAATATTGAAGTTAAGGACCTATTCTGAAGCACCGACCCGGACTTCTGTATCATAAGCCTCATTGAAAAACATTCATGAACTATTTTGTTTTGTCATCTTGTCTTCTCTGCTCGTCCATCATGAATTAAAAATAATTTTGGAAATATTGAATGAATGTGCTTCATCAAGAGAAAATAAGTTCAATCAAAGCAAAACCTAAAAAGAAGATATTGATGGGGATAGTGGAACAAAGACTTAACATACAGTTATGTCTAAGGGGTAGATAAAAAATCTGCCAAAATCAGTCAAACACAAGACAATGTTGATGCCATGTGATAAAGGCATCCGGTATTTTAGCATCTATTTTTAATACTTTGGTGTTACTTCTACATATTGTCTCCTCAGATCATCATTATCGACTCAAGCAATATTTATAGTGCAACTGGTTAAGGAATCCAAGTTTCGGTAAAGAAGTGCATAAGCTCGAAGATCCTAGTATCAATCAAAGTTTGATATGCTCATGAAGAGGGTTCGTCATTGAAAATATGGTCAGATTACTACGAATTGCGACTTCTTCATAAAAATAATAGTTTGCCCCAAAAACTGTTGAACATATTTTTCCTTAAACTTCTATCTACTCGTACATATTATGACAAGCCAATTTCCGAATTGTACAAATTGATTCCTGAAATTAATATCTGTTAAAATTGATTTTAATCATCGCAAACAAACACATAGATTACTATAGAAGCCAGATACATTGGCACTATATTTCTTATCTTGCTAAGTACTGATATTATATGCTTACAAACAGCAACACCGTTCTGCAACCTTTACGCCATTCAAAGTGGAACGCAGTTCGTTCTTCTCCAGGTCAGATTAAGCCGTTTAGATAAGAACAGTTCCAGCAAAGAGCTGCAAAGTGATGAAATTTCAGACTACCCTATGAAAATTCTCTTTTACCTGTTGCTTTTGTTACATGCTACTACGATTTATTACCTTGGCATCCAGAGGCGTTATTCACTCTAGCATAGCGGTACTACGGATACATACGGGTATTCGTATCGTTAACCAAACAAACGGATATCAAAAGCCTTTTCACACTGTTTTTGGTTTACATTCTAGTCTAGATATATAGATGGTGCACCATGGACTGGTGCTCGCATTCATAGATAATGCCCAGTCTCATCAAGGCCTGGGTACATGAACTCTAAAGTACCATCCAATGGTGGGTCATGTCACGCCAACGAGCAGGAAAATTTGTTTTTTCAACCAATTCTGAGCATATAAGCACAGATTTTCCATGAAATTTCACATTGCCCATGTGAGATATGGGCGGAGGAGTAGGTGTAGTAGTTCTATATCTTTAAGTATCTGTAGCGAGATTTAAGTTTTCAGATACTCGTACTCCGTAGTCATACTTAAGTACTTGCCATTTAGTTCGAGTAAAAGTGAAATTATCCGCAGGCATCTAATAAACCGAAGATGCCAGTCAAGCGCCAAGTAGATACGAGACATGGCCTTAGGCAGAGATACGAGTACTCGTATGTAGTACTCGTAGTACGGATGCGAGCTCCATTCTTTGGAACGCATAAATTAGTTGCAACTGAACGCATTTCACTTTTATCTTCGATAGAAAATGGTTTTTTGATTTTTTTTTTTAATTCGTTTGTTTATTTCTTTTTTTTTTTTGGGAAAAGAGCGCCTCCGTGGTACATGAGATTTTTTTTTAATTTTTGAAAAACCAAAACAAGAGGTGACGGTTGACAAGGAACATGTGGCGCGAACATGTTGATTGGAGGTTTCTTGTTCATTTTTTGTTGTTTTTCTTTGTGGCAAGAGATGGACGGGGATTTTAAGAGGCTTGAAGCCAATGCAGTTAAGTTTTTCAACACAAGAACAAAAGACTGCCCACGAACCTCGGATAGCTGATATGTGGTGACAGATATGGCGGGATTTATCTGTTTATTTGAAGAGACGAAGGGATTTTAATGAGTCTGGAAAAAGAGAGAAGAAAGAATGGAAAAACAAACAGACAACGGATATTGGAGAAGGTTACTTGCTCATACTTTCACAAAATTAGTTATGCGTGTTCTTTGTTGCAGTTCTTAGTAATGTATCATGTATGTATCAGAAGAAGTGTATGCTCAGTTTCACATCTGAATTAGAGAGATGACAAGTTGCTAGAACGACAGCAGGGGGTCTTTTCTCCGGATTGATAGATTTATATTTAGCATCAGGGTATCTTTTTAGAGTATTAAAAAAAAATTTGAATTCGAAAAGACAAGGCTATTGTTGGCATGTTAAGTGCCTAATCGAAAAGATTCGTGAAAATCTTATATTTTTCCCAATTTGGAGAACGATTGGCTTTTGATCAGAAAAGGTCAGTATAAGAATAACTCACAAATATTTGGGTTCATTTGGAGTTGTCATCATGTCTCGTTTCAGCATTTGTTGAGTCTTTCATTTATTTACTTATGGCAGTAAAAGAAGCAGCATCTATTTTGGGGCATTTCAAGTACACCAATCATGGTGGAGGTCACGGAGACATCGCTCTCATCCAGTGGTGACCATGCACCATTAACAAGATATTTTCACAAATCATTGCCTTGTAGGTATCCGGTATAAAGGCTATTGATCATAATGAGTTTTCAGCAGAGGGCTCTACTTTTGTCTCAGTAAAGGTTACCAGTAGATTCTTAATGAATCTACAATAGTTAGATCTATCGACTAACACCCTTTAGAGATTTTAATCAATCCATTGGTTCACATAGAAGTTATCTACATTAATTTTCTGGTATAATCCTGCCACAACTTCTTTTCTGAAAAGCATCTGCTTCTACAATCCAAATCATCACCCGTTACCGATAATTGATATTAGAAGAATTCTTGACTTGATTGAATATAAAAATCGTCGGCGACAGTGACTAGGTATGATACATGGAGTACCATAGTGCTTATTTGCTTATTTTATTTTCCAACATAATCTCCTCTTAGGATGATACACACAACGTTACTGCCATTTTTTTTGATTATATGATTTGTCAAACTCTCCAATATCTCTCCAATGACGTCCTCGTTCAAGGTGATTTTTTTCCTGCAAGCTTAGGCGGAGAGAGACAGACCGAGTACGGTACGGTGGATGCGACAATCACCGACAACGGCGATTCTGGAGAGTTAACTGATTTATTGCCGTATTGGAACTGCACTTTGCTAAACGTGTCTCTGTCAATTTCTTATCAAATCGGACCAATAATTCACTATAGTACTGCCATGGGAACCTGCTTCCTTTCTCCAAAAACTCCATGAGGATTACTCCCTTCCAATCCCAAGAGAATCGTAGTCTAACCTTTCCAGCCGATGGGGCAGTCTTTGCTTTCTTTTGAACAGATTCGCCTTCATTGTCTCTTGGTTTCTTGCATGTAGTAATAGATTCAGGTTTCATCAATGGTTATGATCCGCTTAAAGAGCTCCAAGCCCTCATTTAAAGTTGGCAGCCTTATCTGCTTGTTGTGCACTGTGATAGCTTTCCCATTCTTATCTTTTTGTTGTTGTTCGACGATTAGCAAGAATCATGTCACGGACCTTTTCTACGCTTTTCTCAGAAATCACATCTGTCGGGAGGGCTAGGCGCCCCTCGTCAAAAACAGATGTACGGCCACAATCAAATTCACGGTGGTCACAGGTAGTGAAGGGTCCCGATAGACAGCATCCAAACTCGCATTTTCTGTGACTTTCCGCAAGATTTCCGGTGATAACTGTTCGCATTCCTGTCGAATATTCTCCTTAAGGACTGCGATTGTCTGAGGCTTGTTTGCATAAATCCGCGACTTCAAGTAGCCCCAAAGAAAGAAGTCTGGGATGGTTAAATCAGGCGATCTTGCTGGCCATGCCAAATCGCCAAAACGGGAGACTACGCGACAAGGAAACGCCTTCTTCACAATATCCATTGTGGCTCGTGCGGTGTGTGCGGTTGCACCATCTTGTTGAAACCACATGTTCACCAAGCCCCGCTCATCCAATTCCGGTAGTAAGAAGTCGTTTATCATGGCCCTGTAGCGTTCGCCAGTAACAGTGACCTCCTCCCGCGTGAACGCCGCACCTCAGTGGCTTTGAGTTGACGTAATGGCTCTTCGTGCATCACACGCGGATTTTCAGTGCCCCAGAAATGAAGATTTTGCTTATTGACGTAACCGCTGAAATGGAAATGCGCCTCGTCGCTCATGATGATTTTCGACACAAAATCGTCCCCTTCGTTGTTGAGATTGAGGATGGCTTTACAATAATTCGCACGCGACTGACGGTTAAGAGGCATTAACTGATGCACTTTTTACGGGAACATGTGTAAGTTTTTCACTAAAATTCGATGTAGAGCCCGTTTGGTGATGCCCAATTGCTTGGCCCGTCGTCTGGTTGATGTTTTTTCATTCTCAGCGACATCGGTAGTTACAGCCGCGATATTCTCGGCCGAACGACCAGCCCGGTGGCGGCTACACCCTGCATGATCTCCTGTGGTTCCACTTTGTTCGAGTCGAGTAGCTAAGCGCCGGAATGTTTGCCCAGTTGGCGCAACACGATTAGGAAATCAACGTCGAAATTCACACTGCGCCACCACCGACCGATTATTGGTCAAAAACATCGACAATTTTCCACGCTCTTGCGGAGTATAGCGCTCCATTGATTGCCTGTTTGTATACTGCAAATTTCACAAATGTCAAATATGATTGACGTACGACGCCATTTGCAAAAATTGTACCATCTTCTGGTAGGGTGATTAATTTTACGCTACCTTGTACAAATGACTGTCAAATCGAAACTAACCGACGAATTAATATGACATTTTGTATGTCATCGTTTCAAAACTGATAGTACAGGAATACCTCGATTTACGTTGCTAATTTGTTCCATTAGGCTTGACGTAAATCGAAAACGTTTTAAGTCGAAACATTGTAAGTATTGCTATTTTTCATTACATATCTGTCCATATTAAATTATTATTATTATTATTTATTATTATTCTTGCTGAGTGTAAGTAGCCGTAGATGTTGATGCCGGTGGTTTAGATAAAACTGCTTGCCTAGCTTAAAGTTTCTCTTCTTCATACAACGTTTTATAGAGATAGGTATTTTTTGAGATTGAAAACGAAACCATTTCGCTTCTCTCCTGGTCAGGATCCCTTTCAAAAATTGATAAAGCCTCCTCGATATGGAGTAAAAATAATGACATTTCTTTTGTAGAGAATTTATCTTTCTCTGAGTTTTCAGGTACGATGTCTTCTGTTGAGCTATCTAAAATTCGAAAGAGTTTCTCATCAGTAAGAGGTTCTTCTTGAATATCTGCTTATGTCCTCTTCATCCACTTCCGAAAAACCAATGTGACTGGCTAAATTAAGAACTTCTGACACAATTGAAGATTCCTTTTCCATTTCGCCAGACTTTGTTCATGTTTAACGATGTAACATGATTCTAAGCGTACCTTACGCCAATTTGCTTTGACGGTCGATTCTTTTTCCATGTCCCCTAGGGAGTGTTCTATAGATTCTACAATACAATATGCGAAAACGTTCTTGGAAGATGGTAAGCTTAAAATGAAGCTACAGCTCGATGGTTCAACGGTCGAAGCAACGACGTCCTATTTGGGGTAAAAATACGATTTCTATATTTTCGTCGATACCATGAAGGATGCCCAGGCGCACTATCGAGAAGCAATATCACTTTGTACGGCAAACTATTTTCACTGCAGTACTTCTCTACAGCTGGGCAAAACTCTGATTTAAACCAGTCAGTGATAAGTGATGATTGTACCCACGCTTTTTTGTTTGATCTCCAAATAACCGGAAGGGTAACTTTTGCATTTTCATGCATTTTCAGAGTTGTAGATGAGTAGAGGTTTTCATTTGAAATTCCCACAAGCAGTTTCTCCTAAGAGAAGTGTGAGCCTTTCTTTTGCAGTTTTAAAACCAGGTGTTGTATCTATGGCTTTAAATATAAAAGTTCTGCTTGATAATCGCTTCAAATATAACCCAGTTTCATCCACATTGAACACCTATTGAGGACTGTAGCTATCGAGAGTTTGATAAAATTTTTGTCGAAAATTTTCTGCTGCTTCATTATCAGCGCTTACAGCTTCTCCGCTCAACCTAACATTGTGAAGCATATACCTCATCTTCTTAAATTTTTCAAACCATCCCCGGCTAGCATAAAAATTAATACCATCTTCTTGTCTTTTAACTGCATTAAACAAACTCTGCGCTTTAGCCTGAATTATAAGTGTTTTAACCGGAATTTTCTGCTGGTTTAAATTGGGTATCCAGGTATATCAAGGCGTCTTTCCCATTATTTCCATCACAGGAGGTCTACGCTTGCTTAAAATTGCATTCCTTGTAGACGCTCCTGTTTCACCGCAATTGCGTAACTTTACCTTGTTGATAAATCAACGCACAGTTGATGGAGGAAGCTTAAGAGACCGAGCGGTATCTATACATTTTTCCCCTTTCTCTAGACGTTTTAAAATTGTTAATTTTAATTTGATTTTCAATTTCGAGGTTTTTTGTCAGAACCTTTCAATTGCTCAGAAGATGGTCTTTTGTTGTTCATGTTTATCCTAAATAAAATATCCTTTAACATTGCTTACAATAAATATGAAATATTCTCTTTATATATATGCGTACCAAAACGACTTACCAAAATAACAATTTTTTATAATCTAATAATTTTTGAATGTCCGCAATATCCGTAATTGTGACGTAAATAGAGGTGATTTCCTTACTTTTTTGACGACGTAAGCCGAAATACGTGAATCGAAACGTTGTTAATCGACGTATTACTGTACTCGTTTGTCCTTTAACAACAGTTACTTATTGATCCAACCTCGCACCTTAATTGTGCTTTGCATCCCAGTACAAAGTGAGGCAAAAGTAATGTCATAATGTGAATGTGGCATAAAGTTTGCAAATGGCGTCAAGTGTCATTGTGCTTTGACATTTATGTTGTAGGCAGATAGCGAAAACAACAACCAATGGAGCGATACACAACTGAAGAACGCGGAATTATCGTTACTGTTTATTTGACTAATTTCCGGTCTGTTGTTTTAACGCGGTGCCAACTTCGTCGTCGTTCTGCATCATGTGCGCGAACAATTAAGCGTATGGATGAGCGTCTCGTAATGTCACAAAAAGTGTCCGGCATCGTATTGCTCGTTCGACCAAGAATATCACTGCTGCGGCCCTGAACGCCCGAGAGAGTTCACAAACATCGACGAGACAACAATGCAAAAAATTTGGCATCAAAAGACGTTCGTTGTGTCGAATTTTGGTAAAAGAGCTGAAGATGTTCCCTTATAAAGTGCAAACCGTTCACCAATTGCTGCCTGCTGGCCGTCAAGTGAGGTTAACTTACTTCCGTGCTCTGTTAAACCTGGTGCAATAAGAGGATGATCTCGTATCCAAAATCGTAAAGAGCGACGAAGCCCATTTCCACTTAAGTGGTTATGTGAATAAACAAAATTTGTGTTTCTGGGGCACGGAGAATTTAATTTCATTTGATTCTGAAGCCGCCAGACTTCTTCTTTTGGGGCTTTCGAAATCTCGTGTTTACCACAAAAACCACAAACCTTGCAAATTTTGCAAGCCACAATTCAAAATGCCGTAAAACGACCACAAATGTGCATCAGCTCAGGAAGTGGTCATTTGACCGATATCTTTGTCAACGTAATGTCATCAATTTTACACCTTCAAATGAACTTTTCGTGAAAACAGAACCCAATTTTTTTTAATTTCCACATTATGATATTACTTTTGCCCCACATTAATATTCTAGAAAAGTGCCTCGTTAACAAACTTGCGAGATAGGATAATACTCCTAGGATTCTGTTGAAATAGAGAGCTCTAGTGTGCTCCTCGTCACAGGTATCCCAACAATTTTTTAAAACTGTATGATATAAGCCAGATCAACCGGAGATATCAGACAGTGAACAAAGAATTTTTTTAAGCGAATTGCTGGGTGTTGTTGTTGTTTTGGATTTGAATTATTCATCGGATTCAGACGATGAAGTCGCATTGAGTCAACTGTCTCATGCTGAGACTGAGAAGAACAGTCAAGACGAAAACAAGTCAATCAAAAGGCCAAGTTATCTTATGACACGGGACAGATATACATATTTTATCATGAAGAGTTTGAAAAGATCAAGATGATAAGACACCGAAACATGTTCCCCCCAGAGGATCAAATGAAAATATCGCCGCAGTAAACGAAAGTGTCGAAAACGATCCAAACACCATCATTCGTCACTGAATTTTTTCTAAATTTTTGATGGATATATCACAGGAGATGAAGCTGTAAATGAATCAGTGATTAAATTTAAAGGAAGGAGTTCTTTGAAGCAATACAAACCAATGAAAAGGGACTATAAAGTGTGGATATTAGGCGACAAAAACGGATATTGTTGGAAATTTGACATTTATACCGGGAAATCGGCAGATGAATTTAATAAAAGTAACCTTGAGGTAAAAGTGGAAAAGAGGCTCACATTTGAGTTGGTACACATGTATGATTTTTTTTATAATATCTTAACTATCTCGGCGTTGATGGAATATTTAAAAGCTTCGAAGATACATGCATGCGGTACCCCTAATATAACGCGAAAATCTGTATTTCAATTAAAATCTGATAGGCAGATGAAACGAGAAGAGTTTGATTGGTATGGAACTGACACGTTGATAGACATAAAATTCGAAATGTAAAAGTTCAGCGAGAACGACGCACTGTGGGGCAGAATAGTCAAAAAGTTGGCAATAAATCAAAAATTGAAATTCTCACTCTGGGTCTATTTGTTTTACTTTCGAGTACTTAAATATCACACTCATCATAAACTAGCTGTCCTATGCCGTTATCTTAGTCACATACCATGAAAAATGCATCAGTACCAGCGATACATGCTCACTGATAGCAAGTGCCTAGTTAAATGAAAGTTTGTAGTATTTTTTGCGTGTAAAAATTTTCTGAAAACTTGAAGATTGTTAAAATTTTTAGTATGGAGCCACAAACTCAGGTATGTGTTAAGCTGATTTTTTTTTGTGTGCGAAAGTGCATTTAGTTGTAAATTACGGCAACATTCATCGTACCAGGTTTCAGTTTATAAGATTATTCAAGCCGCAAAACAAGAATGCTATCCCCCTTCCAAATACATTGCAATTACCACAACTTCGGTAAATGTTACTCTGCAAGCCTTACTAGACCACACTATTCAGCGTTTGTTGCAATCACAAAAAGATGTCATTCTCTTACTAAAAAATGAAAAATTAGATAAACTGTGCTTGTTTGCAAAGTGGGGGTTGGACGGAAGTTCGGGACATAGTTCCTACAAACAGGCTTTTCATGGTTTTGAAGCATCTGATTCGTCTGTCTTCATAACCTGTGTTGTTTCACTTCGACTAACCTGTGATGCAAAATTGTATGGCAGAATCCGCGACCGGCTTCTACAAGATACAGGCCTTTAAAAATCGAGTTCGTAAAAGAATCAACAGAAAAATCCATTGCAGAAAAGAACAGAGTATATCAGAAAATAAAAAACTTGCAAAAGACAGCAGAGCTGATTTAGGGAAGATCGCTGCTTGTTAGTCATGACTTAGTTTTTACTTTTTACTATGATTGACGGTAAAGTGTACAATGCTCTTACGGAGACGTCATCAACACAAAAATGTTATTTGTGTGGCGCAACTTCTAAACAGTTCAATTATATAGACGATATGATTGCACGAAAAGTTGAAACCGAGAACCGTTCTTGGCTGGATACGATTTTTCGAAAATTTGCTAAATTTTTCTTATAAATTACCTCTCAGAAAGTGGCAAGCTCGAGGGGATAATGACAAAGCCATTGTTGTGGAAAATAAAGCGCGGATTCAAAAAGAATTCAGAGATAGATGTGGCCTGATAGTAGACAAACCAAAGCCCGAATTTGGTAATTTTAATGACGGAAATACAGCCAGACGTTTTTTTCAAAATCCAGAAAATTCTGCAGACATAACCAAAGTTGATGTACAGCTGAGCTGAATAAAAAGATGCATATTATTATGGTAGCTGCATCTAGTGGCTTTGAAATTGATGCCAAGGAGTTCAGGAAATTTTCGCATGATACAGCCAGATATTATATTGAGAAGTATCCCTGGTATAACATGTCACCCACGGTCCACAAATATTTCATTCATGGACCAGAAATAATATCGCATGCTTTATTACCCATTGGCCAACTGACAGAGGAAGCTCAAGAAGCACGAAACAAGGACTTCAAAAAATAACGAGAGCATCATTCGCGAAAATCTAGTCGTGAAAAAACTAATATAGATGTTTTTAACTCTTTTTTAATAAGTTCCGATCCAATAATCACCAGCAAGAGGAAACCGCCCAACAAAAAACATCAAAACCTACCCGAGGAATCATTGTATTTACTTAAAGCTTGGCCAGTCCAAGAAAGCAGTGATGATGACGAAGATAACAATAGTGAAGATGAACATGAAGATTCCGTTACAAATTATAATTAAATATAATAATAATATATATGCATATACATAGATAATATTAATAAATCGATTTTATACAAAATTGTAACTGAAGCAGTGTTTTTTCCTTATATGATACGTTTATGAGTGAACTGGATATTTTCTTATACACAGTTTCAATAATCATCAGACGAAATTTCAGGCCCTTAGATTTATCGGTTGATTTGATACCAACTTTGAGCCTATTCTGCCCCACTGTGCGACGGGAGGAAAATGGAACAATAAATAATATTGCGTCTACTCAGGCTGTAAAACGCTACAACAATAATATCAAATTTGTGGATCATTTCGATCAGTTGTTGTCTGTTGATGATGACGTAATAATTGTGAAATACCTATCAAAAATCAGGAAGAATTTAAGCTTCATAATTAAACTGGGTTTTGTCGGACAGAACTACAGGCTAAAAGAATGGAAGCTCTTTTCAATGATTTTTGAGGCGCCTTTCAACTTCCGCATATCAGATGAGCAAAAGTTTTCAAGCAGTTCATCCGGTCTACATTTCCCACTTAGGAGTTGTTGTAATTCTATAGAAGGCATTGTCACTAAATTGGTTTTTTGAGCTTACAGAAACAGTGATTGACAAAAGTTATCCCCTGTTTAATCTCAGGCATGGTAACGTTGTTGGAATAGACAGAGCTCCTAACAACCTAGAAGAATACGAGTACGTATGTCTGAAGTGATATTCTGACCTAGACCTTTGTATTGAATACTTCCTTGTTGACAGCATATATTTCGTTTTGCCCTCGCTTGCCGATTCCTAAGCTGCTCTCAGGAACGTGTTACTGACATCACGCTATGTGTTCTTCTGACTATGTCATGTGCCTCTGGTGTTGATGCGCGACTTTGTATAACTTATTCCAGAAATAATATGACTGCTCATCGCCTTGGTTAAATATTTTTATAATATCGGAGGGTCTCGTGACATTACACTATAGGCATTGATGGAGCCGCATATCATCCTGCACAATCAGACGACTTTGGCAGAAATACTCAATGCGACATTGGACACAAAGGTGTGTGGTGTCATGATTATTCCGCAAGATCCACTGTAGTGATAAAATTTGATTTATAGCGGGTTTATAGCATAAAACCACACTTCAAGGGTGTTTCAACAAGAGGTGTAGGATTTGAAAGGCCTACTATTTTGTAGCTGATGCATTCAGGCTTGGTATGGAGACAGATGGCATCTACAAATTTGGAAAACTCATAATCGAACACTATACCATACGGTGAAAGTAAAAATCATAAAATTCACGTTCAATAACTGCGACGATGGGAAGAATGCGTGCCAATTTTGCACGTAACAATGTGCCTTCCGAGACGTGTGTGCGCAACATAATCAACAAATTCCAAGAGATCAGCTCAGAGCAAGATGATAAGATACCAAAATATGTTCCCCCCAGAGGATCAAATGAAAATATCGCCACAGTACGCGAAAGTATCGAAAACGATCCAAACACCATCATTCGTGACCATACCACACTGCATGGAATTTTGACGAAAGTTTTTGCTCTCCATGCGTACAAGGTCCAATTAACGCAAGAACTGAAGCCATTCGACCAACAGTAGCTCGGTTCTGGAAAACATTCATGCTGACTTTAATTTTTGCAACAAAACCGTGTTTTCGGATGAGACCCATTTCCACATTCGCGGCTACATTAATGACCAAAGTTGTTGCATCTAGGGCACCGATATTCCACGAGTGATTCAGGAGATGCCAATGCACCCAGAGTAATAGTTTGGTGCGGTTTATGGAACGGAAATGTCATAGGGTTCGCACGTTTTCAAAAATGTGGCCGGAAAAGCCATTACGGTCAATGGAGAGCGCTACCGAAATATGATAAATAAATTTTTTGTGACCGAAGCTGAAGGGTATGAATACGGACAACCTCTACTTTCAACAGGATGGTGCTACGTGCCATAAATCTCGCTGCCACACATCTGGCCGCGTAATTTCGAGTTTCGGAGACATCCATTGGCCCCGCCAATATCGTGCGACTTGACACCGTTATACATTTTTCTTTGGGGCTATATTAAAAGCAAGGTATACTCCAACAAGCGAACATTGAAGCCGTTATCGCCAAGATAATCACTCTTTCGATTGAAAATTTCGAGAAAAGAATGAAGGTCTGCAAGCATAGCCGAGGCGTTTATTTGGAAGATATTGTGTTCCATAAATAATCCCCATGCGTCTGCTTTATAAAGCAATAAGGCTTTCACAGATATCTCAACAATTGTTCGCTTCATTCAAAAAACAAATCCTACACCTCTTGTTGAAATACCCTTTATAAGAACAGAAGGTTGATAAAAAGCTTAGGGCGGTAAAATAGTACAGCCGACGGGATCTTGAAATCGATGTTGAGAAGACTAATAATTTATTGCCAATGGTGCCTTGCTTATTATAAAACCAATTTAAACGTCGTATCGTCGATTTATCCAGCGTCTGTCTTTGGTGCTGTCGTCTTTCTTCTCTGATGGAGACAGCCCACCCTTTCCAAAATTTTGAAGTTCAAATGACAGGTCATTGGCTGCTTTATATTACTGTTTCCTTTTTCGAGCACGTTTAGATCCAAAAATGAGTAGAATACGGCACTGCTGCACAAGTTCCAAACATCAGCTGACTTACCTACATATCTTGTAATACAATGAAAACCTTCCTTAGCTTATTGAGCTCCGTCAAAAAAACAAGAAATTATAAATCTTGAAAAAAAGTGGAGGCGTTACGTAATTATATTCTCTGCATGTAAAATGTAAATAGCTCGTCATTAAATATTAATTTAACCAACAGTCACAGATGCTGTGCTCAGTCTCCAGTTTATTTGCTCACTCCAAAGCAAACCAAAATTGATTGTCATAGGTAAGAGCACATATGCATATAAATATTCGTATGAATGTAAGACATACGAGTACAAACTCATAGTGGGTGTCTTTCAATAAGCTCCCCTTTGTTTAGAACCAGGTCATAGAAAAAAAACAAACATATAAAGAACCTCAAGAATGACTAACGACAGAACACAGCATGGAAAATCTAAATCTATTGTAGAACCACAATTCTTCCCTCCTCGGTCGAAACAAAGCCAACCTTGGTTACGTTTCATATTACATGGGTTAATTTTTTGTCGATTTGGAGACTATAACTCTTGGGTTAGCTATTTTTGAATGTATGCGTGTTTTTCGTATTGAACGGTCTGTGCACATAACTTCCGGTAGTTTCCTCTACGCGGGTATTGTTTCCGTTTCGATCAATGAAGCCGAGATCGGGGTATCACTATAATTACCTGAGTCCCCGGTGTCATAGTCACTATCATATCGCAAAAAACCATCATTTCGATTTCGATCGACTTTTGTATTATTTAATAAATTTGTCTGTCTAAATTAACAGTTAAGAGCGTCAAGTTTCACAAAAAATAAACAAACCCTCACCTAGAGAAAATGTTATTTAAGTTCAGCCCAGAGAATGTACGACTTGGTGTCTGGCTGTCGTTGTGGTGGAGACTTTCACTGCGCCGGTGTCACCTTTTGTTTGGAAGATATTCGACATAATTGAATTGAGCTATGCAAGTTGTGTTGTGTAATTTTGCGATGAAATAAAATTAATTTGTTTAGCGACGACGTCTTTTTCTTTTTCCTTTCGAATTTGAATACGAACTACGGACCTACGTATGTTCATTGTATCTGTACTGTATTATTGAATTTCATATTCGTTGCACGGACTAATTTGAGAGCTAGAGATTTTCAGTAGGTTTCGAGTAACAACATCTGCTAGAAGTTTAAATAGGCGGAGCGTCGAGCCTTTGAATTAAATGATTCAATTCAATAGTATGGCGAATTTTTGACAACAAAAAGCGGATGATGATTGCCTGTCTGGCCAGCTGAAGAAAATTTGCGCACGTGCCCTTGACAATGAGAGTTGTGATTCCACATTATAAAAATCACCCTGAAATCACCCCTGGTGCAGCATTTCTGTATGGCGATTCCAACTGCGCAGTAGTTTTAGTTTAGAAGGGTGGAAATGCTAATGGGTTTTCACTTTCGGAGATTCTACAGTACAATCGGGTGCAAAGTATCTGTACATATGGGTATAGTGTTAGGACAGACAACAATGTGGGTTTCATTTTATGAGATAATGATGAGAAGTGGGCAGAAGGCGATTAGATTGAAGCAGAACTGTAAACTTTCAATTACAAGTACCAGTACCAGTACCGGGACTTGTACTTGTACTTCAGTACTTGGATACTGGTACTTGGCTTTTTCAAGTATTTTCTCGCAAGTACCAAGTATCGCGTACTTAAGTACCAAAGTACTGGAGCACTACTTACAAATACTTGCTCAGTTCTTCAATTCAAAGTACTTTATTTTGGTCTTGCACAATTTTTATAAATAGAAATGTTAATATTTTTTGACGAATTCAGGATAAAACATTGTGTCCAACTTTTAGTCATACTGTTTCAAATTTTTCTTTATTAATCTTGTAGAGTAAATAGTAAATAAATGCATTTATACATACATAAATGGCTAGAAATTAATCAATCACCAGAAAAAGTGTTTGGAATCAGAAATTGGTTAATCTTCACTTTGCCCGCCGGCTCAAGGGTTTTAAAATTTCGAATAGATTATTTTTCTGCAGTCCGCTCTCTTATGATTGCTATAACAATAACTGGACTTTTTTTCTTTTTCTTTATAATGAGCGCGCGCTCAAGGGGTTTGCGTATCCTTAAAAAGATTGTTCACAGCGCGGGCAAAGGAAATTTAGGGAGGAAGAAAAGAGAGGTACCGATGTACATTGTTTTTAAATGTTTGCAAGTTATAACGACCAGGAAATACAGAGATCGGCAGGGCATTCCATAAGCGAGTTGTACGGCTTAGGAACGAATCACGATATTTTAGAGTACGTCCGAAAATGGGATTGAGGATATACTGATGAGCATTCATAGCGATACGGGTGTTACGGTTGAAAGTTTGAATGGGCGGAATGCTACTTTCGATTTCAGTGGAGCACTGATGGTGGAAATAGCGATAAAACAAAATGAGACAGGAGACATTACGTCGGTGTTCAAGCGTGCCAATTGATTGACTGGTATTAGGATCGTCAATAAGTTCTATCGCACGTTTTTGAATCCTATCTACCAGGTGCAGAGATGTTTTAGGAGCACCTGACCAGATGTAGGCATTGTACTCCAATTTTGGGCAGATGAATGCCTTATATATTGAGGCCAGATCAGAGGGGGTAAAATATTTCTTACATAGCTTGAGGAAACCTAGACATTTCGCAGCATTTTTGGCGATATCAAATATGTGGTCATTCCAACGTAAGTTGTCATTGACACACATACCCAGAATGGAAAGTTTTTCGGTTTCGACGATGCAAGTGCCATTCATGGATAATGGCTGGGTGTTTAAATTTCGCTTTAACGACAGTAGACAGGATCGTGTTTTGGAAGCATTAAATTCCACTCTGTTGATAGTTCCCCAATTGGTTAAGCTGTTGATATCGGAATTTAATGAGCTTAGCATACGCTGCCGTTCTCGTTCTACAGCCGAAGAGCAGGGCCGTGAGTCCGGAAACGAATATGAAAAGCAGAGAGTGCTGTCATCAGCAAAGCAATATATTGGATTAGAAGTAGCAGACAAGAGATCATTAATGAAAATTAAAAAGAGTGTCGGAGACAGAACAGAGCCCTGGGGCACACCAGCATTTATTTTGTGAATATCAGACCTAAAACTATCTAGACAACTTGAATTTAACGTTCCGAAAGGTAGTTTCTAATCCATTGAATAAGAGAGTCGCCGATACCAAATGCACGCATTTTCGACAAAACAGCCTGATGCCAAACTCTGTCAAATGTCTTCGAAATATCAAGTGCAACTTGCATTCGCCAGATCGATGTACGCTTTGCTTCCACTTTTCGGTGAGATATGTCGTAAAATCACCAGTGGACCTGTTTTCGTGTTTCGAGATACTTCATGAGCTGACGATTTATCAGTGTTTCCATGACCTTGGAAAGAAGGGACGTAAGTGCAATGGGTCTGTAGGAGGAGAGAGAAGATGATTTGCCCTTTTTAGGGACGGGCTGGACAAAAGGTGTTTTCCATCTGCTCGGGAAGAGTCCTAGAGAGTAGGATTGATGAAAATGCTTACAGATGGTTATGCCAGCGTGGAAGAACACATCTTCAGAAGAAGGGGAGATATACCATCCGGACCAGCTGCTTTATGTATGTTGAGATCTTTAAGTACTCGTGCTAGTGCACGAGTGCGAAAGTAGATTCGTCCCATTGAAGATTCGACGCACTCAAGTGTAGGCGGAGGCAAAGCACAATCTGGGAGTGTTGAGCTGGCCGCAAAGTGTGCAGCAAGGAGTTTGGCCTTTTTTCGGCTTTCCTCTGTCGGGTTGGTCTTGTAGGACGGAAAAAACATTTCTCTAACCCTGACGGCCTCTTTACAGCTCGAGTCGTACCATGCCTTTTCTTTTGGTTTTATACTCTTCATCCGATGAGGAATAAAGGATCTCATTCCAAAGAGAATGGTGTCTGTAATCATACGAGTATCAGCAGCGGCATCCACGTCGTTATCGAGGAAGCATAACGACCAGTTAAAATTCCTAAAGAAGCTGTTAAGACCGCTCCAGTTGGCTTTCTCGTATTGCCATACGGTTCTTTTAGGAATTTTTTCTCTAACTGAGTGGTCGGTGTACGAGAAATTAGCTGATATGACACAATGGTCCGACGAGCCTAGAGGGGAGAGCACATCAATGGTGTACTTATCAGGGTGAGAAGTTAAAAACAAGTCCAGGGTGTTGGCGGTATGACTATCAACGTCTGGTATTCGCGTGGGCTCATTTACAAGCTGCGTTAGGTTGTTTTCCGCAGCGAAGATCTCAACACACCGTGCTTCGGGTGTTGTCTGTACAGAATGTCGAAGCCACCCAGAATTGTGTATATTGAAATCGTCCGTAATAACGTCTTCAGTATGAGGATACAGGGATACAAATCTTTGAATGGAGTCAGACAGCGCATCAAACTCGTTAAAAGTTGAATTGCTGTCCAGTTTGGGGCTTCTATAAATAAAGCAGTAGTGGATAAGTTGCTTACGGAGATGGAATTTTAACCACATGAAGTTGAATTCCGGATTGGATCACATTGTGGTGGAGTTTGGTAAGCTACATCACTACGCACATAAATGGCGAGACCGCGGTGAGAGAAGAATAATGGCACTAGTTCGTAGACAGGTAGCTTCAGATCAGAATGATCTGAGAGGTGTGGGCGGGGATCTACCTGTGTTTCACTAAGCGCTAAAACAGCTGGTCTGTACTTACAGACGTGAACGTACGCAGAAAAGTGATTACTTTAGCCCGCGTATATTAGCTACATCTACCCTGAATTCCCTAGTCATAATCACAGGCAAGCAAGAAAACACAAACACCGACGATACTAAGCAAGGCTGCGAAGTGAAAATTCTGACATTGATTTACCGGATCAAATTGTTGTAGGTGTTATGCCCTTACAACATGACTTACAGTTGACTTATGACTTGCAGTTTCTAGTCTGCTGATCAAAGAAACACTTCCTCCTAATGAAATACATAATAGTTTTCCTTTATAAATTGACGTTGTAACAAATCTTACTCAATATGCTAGGAAGTACTTGAAAGTACTAGTCAAGTACTTTGGTACTTAAGTACGTGTTACTTGGTACTTATACACAATTACTTGAAAAATACTAGTACTTGCCTTTTTTCACGTACCAGTACCAAGGTACTGAAGTACAAGTACCAGTACCTAGTACTTGTACCATAGAGACCGGCAGCTGTTGTTTCTTGGTCACACAATCGCTAATTAGATGATGGAACGGCATTTCAATTATGAAAAACTAGTCTGCTGCTAATGTTCAGCAATTAAGAAAAATAGTTACTCTACAAAGTTCCAAAGTAAATAGGACTTTTTAAAAATAGATATTTTTAGTGAGTGGCCATCTATTGGCAATTATATGCATCGGAAAGGTATCCTTCACTGATGTACTATCAAAATTTCATAACATTTGGACGAATAGGTGTGTCATCGGTACAAAAATGAGCATCGAACTAAAAATTGTTCCGGATTCAACATTCGAAGAACATCATCACGGAGGCCAAAAAGAACAAAAATTTCCTTTAAAACATTGTGGCTGGTGATGAAACGTGGTGTTTTCAACGTGATCCAGAAACCACGCGCCAGACGAGCCAAAACCCAAAAAATTTCGTTTGTATATGTCAAAAATGAAGACAATGTCGATTTGCTCGATTAAGATTCCAAGGGAATTGTCCACAAAGCGTTCGTTCCACCGGGCCAAACAGTTAATGCACAATTCTATCTTGGTATTCTGTTTGTTTGGTGCATCGTATTCGCCGTATTCGGGAAGAATATCCCGCAGAAGGAAGCTGGCGTTTGTTGCACGGTAACTGCGCCATCTCATCGATCAACGCTTGTGGCCGATTTTTTTAACTAAAAATCGCATTTCAACTGTCAACCACTCCCCGTATTAACCTTATTTGGCACCGTGCAATTTTTACCTTTTCTGAAAAATGGATTTGCCTATGAAAGGAAAGCCTTTTGTGGACGCAGAAGCCATCCAAATTGTGCCGACATACTGAAGGCCATTCCGGCTGGGGACTAACACTCATTCGACATGCTTTTAGACCGTGCAAATCGCTGTATTGATTTTATTTTCAATAAAATAAATCGGTTTTTCCAAAGAGACCTTTTGTTGTTCTTATTTTTAAAAAGTCCTGTTTACTTTGGAACGCAGCTTGTATAACCCATGCATTCTACCGGAAGTGGACCCGACCCTAAAAATATTATTTTTGTAGCCCAACTCTTTGTAATGACGTATTTCTACCTCTCTCTTCTTGCGTCTGAGAAGTCATTGCTCTGTATACTGTGCCTTTCGTTGCAGTGTAATAACCAGCAGTTCGGCAGCGATGCTATAGAGCTAGATAAGGGAACTTTGTGTATCGAGATACATATACAAACATATGAGTGGTTTGCTTTACTTCTGAACCAATCATATGTATGTGGAATACATACATGGAAAAATAACATGTTACCTGTCCCGTCGAAAGCGATCATCCTCATTGTGTTGCTGAATGTTTTATCGTGGAAACATATTTTTCAAACAATCGAAGCAGATTCCCATCTTGGGATGCGTACGAGTATAATCCTACTTTTACCTCATCATGTTATTCACATCTCATCCCGATACACACACATACTCGTATAAAGAAGATGTTAGAGAACTCCACATCTTTTCAGAATATGGGTAGCCGTTCGACTTTGGTTATGAACCTGGAAACAATGTTCGTCAAAATCCTCCGAATTTGTGCTTTCGCATGGCAACCATTGCTTTTCTAGAGCATCCCTAATCCGACCATTTCCGTACGCCAGCCTTGTCAGCCTAATATTCTTCAAGAGCATCTATCATGTGGAGCACCCGTTCTGTACAAAAATAGCACATTCCATTTCGTTGTCCTTTTTTCATTTGTGAAGGTCATCAATTATACGGACGTCTCTGAGGCATTATTTGATTCTTCAATAAAGAGGGTTTGGTTTTTCAATTCCAATACATAACCCTTTACCACTGGAGGGTTCGCTGCACACATTGGTAAATTACGTACAGGTGGATGTCCGAAGCTATCTATCATCATATAAAGGCTTGTATTAACTTGTATGAAAAAAAAGTATCGTACTGTCAATCACTTGTTATAAAGGAGGCACTTTACCCTGTATCTCTATCCTCCAAGTCTGACCTCTTTAAACAGATTTGCATTTGCTTGACACCCGTCTAATCCTGGTCCAATGACGAGGGAAATTCCATAAGTATGCCCTCGTCCTCTTTATATAATGCTTTTCGAGAAGAAAAAAAAGGGGATCACCCGAAAAATTGCAACACCAATATTTTTATTTTAACCATTTGCATAATCCGGAGCGAAACAGAACATTGCTTCTATGATTAAAAACGTGCTGTGTTTTTAAAATAGGCTTGTAAAGCTACTAAAAGTTTATAAAATATTTAAAATTCTATAAACGAATTCCGAATGTATTTGAATTATTGCGCCATATTCCCTAACGTGGTAAAGCGGTTTACAAAATTATATACAGATGACTGCAGTTGTCATTCTAAACGTACGAGTATGATAAACAGTACTAAGAAATCATATAAGAGGAAGTGTGTGGTTAAAAGTTCTCCCCCAGAGATACAAATTGGAGCAATTTACTCGTTGTATGTACATATTATGTTACACGAAAAACCTTTCCAAGAAAGGGTTCACTGGCTTTTGAAAAGATTTATGCATCTGTGCCATATAGCGGGTATGAAAAGGGTTTCTTAGAACATCTGCTTGGTTTTTCGAGAAAGAGCTTTGTTTGATAATTGGTTTCTTGTACTATTAAGGAAAGAGCGATTGACAATAGTTATTCTCTGACTTATCCAGCCGCTGGTGTCATACTTAGAGGATATTTTGGGACGGAGGTGGGCAAAACTCATTGCAAAGTTCATTGCGATGCATCCTTTTAGTAGCAACAAAATATACTTACAACATGTTTGTAGCTAAAGCCAATTAAAACGCATTACTAACGTTCCATTGCGTCCTTACGATTTTTCTTTTTTTATATATACATATATATAAAGAGCGCGCGCTCAAAGGGTTTGCGTACCCTTAAAAAGATTGTACACAGCGCGGGCAAAGGAAATTTAGGGAGGAAGAAAAGAGCGGTACCGATGCACATTGCTTTTAAATGTTTGCAAGTTATAACGACCAGGAAATACATTCCATAAGCGAGTTGTACGGCTTAGGAACGAATCACGATATTTTACGTCCGAAAGTGGGCTTGAGAGTATACTGATGACAATTCATAGCGAGACGGGTGTTACGGTTGAAAGTTTGAATGGGTGGAATGCTACTGGCGATTTCAGTGGAGCACTGGTGGTGGAAATAGCGATAAAACAAGGTGAGACAGGAGGGTCATTCCAACGTAAGTTGTGATTGACACACATACCTAGAATGGAAAGTTGTTCAGTTTAGACGATGCAAGTGCCAGTCATGGATAGTGGCTGGGTGTTTAAATTCTGCTTTAACGACAGCAGACAGCATTGTGTTTTGGAACCATTAAATTAAACTTTGTTGATAGTTCCCCAATTGGTTATGCTGTTAATATCGGAATTTAATGAGCTTAACATACCCTGCCGTTCCCGTTCTACAGCCGAAGAGCAGGGACGTGAGTGCCGGAACGAATATGAAAAGCAGAAAGTACCGTCATCAGCAAACGAATATATTGGATTAGAAGTAGCAGAGAAGAGATCATTAATGAAAATTAAAAAGAGTGTCGGAGACAGAACGGTGCCCTGGGGCACACCCGCATTTATTTTGTGAATATCAGACTTGAAACCGTCCAAGACAACTTGAAGTGAACGTTCCGAAAGGTAATTTCTAATCCATTGAAGAAGACAGCCGCCGAGGGGAGAGCACATAATCGGTGTACTTATCAGGGTGAGAAGTTAAAAACAAGTCCAGGGTGTTGGCGGTATGACTATCAACGTCTGGTATTCGCGTGGGCTCATTTACAAGCTGCGTTAAGTTGTTTTCCGCAGCAAAGATCTCAACACACCCTACGAGTACTTCGGGTGTTGTCTGTCCAGAATGTCGAGGCCACCCAGAATTGTGTATATTGAAATCGCCCGTAATAACGATTTCAGTATGAGGATACAGGGATACAATTCTCTGAATGGAGTCAGACAGCGCATTAAACTCGTTAAAAGTTGAATTGGCTTTGGGGCTTTTGTAAATAAAGCAGTAGTGGATAATTTTCTTACGGAGATGGAATTTTAACCACATGACGTTGGAATTCTGGATTGGAACATGGATCACATTGTGGTGGAGTTTGGTAAGCTACATCACTACGCACGTAAATGGCGAGACAACGGTGAGAAAAGAATAATGGCACTAGTTCGCAGCCAGGTAGCTTCATATCAGAATGATCTGAGAGGTGTGGGCGGGGATCTACCTGTGTTTCACTAAGTGCCAAAACATCTGGTCTGTACTTACAGACTTGGACGTACGCAGAAAAGTGATTGCTTTTTAGCCCGCGTATATTGGCTACGTCTACCCTGAATTCCCTAGTCATAATTACAGACAAACACCGAAAACACAAACGATGATGCCAATATCCAGTTATTATACCAAGTTTTAAGAAATTGTCCCTACAATGTCGGCATTGGAACTTCCTACAATTTAATTAAGACAAACACAAGATAATGCCTTTTTTCTTTAGGGCTTTTTCCAACATTAATGTAGTCTGTGGTGTTTCCTTTTTAAACGAGAAACAAGATTTATTCATATTAATCCTTCACACTCGGACGTGTTTAGCCGGCGTATTAAGATTTTAAAATTTCAAACGGAAGATAGTCGGCTTTTACTGCCGTTCAATAGTCCACAGACAGTGGTTCTTATGCAAATGGATTATCTAGTACATGCTTCTCCTGTTCACTCCTTTTGCGCTGAAGCTGTACCTTTTGCAGAGTCTCTTACCAATATGAATTTTTCTCACCTACTCGTACTTTCAGGTAGCGCTTTTGACTGGACACAATTTGTTAATCAAGCTGTTTCGCTGAGTGCGCTTAAGAAACTCAGTAATCTTTAGTGCCTGATCCTTGTTCACCAGATTGAGGTGAAACTGGTCGGAGAAGTTTCTGACATTTCCTCGTACCTTCCACTGGTCAGAGTGGAGGCGTACGTATGTACTCGTATATGTAGTTTCATAATTTGTGTATGTCTATTGACCAATTTAAATATATGTGTGTAACTGATAAGTCTAGCTTCTATATATTATATTCAGATATTCCTTTAACGATAAAGTTTGAAGACCACAACCCCACGTATTCGTACGCATCAAATATATGTAGATGGTGAAAAGGGATATGTAAGCATGTCGCGGAAACTAGTTTCTCCTCTTAATGTGATAAGAATACTGGTTATATGAACCTATTTTGACGACGGAAACTCCCTGGACTTTAGAGGAACGTGTCAATAAAAAAAACGCTCTTCCAATGACCCCGAGAAAACATTTGCGTGATGCATAATAGAAGCAAAATAAAATAAATAGGACACTGAAACCGTAAACAAGGATTCGTCTTTCGACATCATCATGCATCAACAAGCGAAAAGTATACATTTACTCACCTGGGTGGTGAAAACCTTTGAGAACTAAACCATGGTTTCATCTAATACGAATTGCATATTCAAACTCACAACCATATTAGCGAGATTCCCATTACATAGGCTAAGTCTTTTAAATAGCGTAATCTGATAAGTAAACGGGGTAGAGCAAAGCTGCTCAAAAGGACATCAAGAGTGGCGACTGTAGTACATTACATTTGACAAGAGACATTTTTGAACGCCAAGCGGCCAGTGGATACAAGAGATCTGTAGGCGTCTCACTGGTAGACCGACAGAGGCTTAATTCTGTACCATGGGTATCAGGAGTCCCTGGAACCTCTTTGTTATAGTATCATGGTGACTGTGATCTAAACCAAAAGTCGTAGGGAGGCTTTTTTTACTGTGTTAGAAAACTTAAAAATGTAGTAAATATTACAGACCTCATGAAGAGGTCTCAAAGGAGAAGTCTAGCCCATACGATGACTATGAATTGGTACATATCTGAATGGGGGTTCCCCAGGATGATCAAATGACCAAGAATGGGAACTACTCCCCATTGTAAATGAGGGTGGTGATTGACGAACTTCAATCCCAGTGAGCGTAGGCGCTCCGTTGGCTTAAGCCAACATGGCAGGTTAATTGAACGTTGACGTCTTCAGTTAGAATAGCGCATACTTTCAAACCTAAGGTCTACATGTAAAAATTGTTTTTTGAGCTTGGCGTTTTCAGAAAGAAGTGTTAGCAGATAAGCTTTCTGTGGGCCAACGGCAGTGTTTACTCTCATGCGTTGCTAGACGTTTCGCCAAAGATCTTCCCGAAGGTGCAGCCTTCCAGATGAAGAGTTGTACCTTAAAGAAAATTAAAGTTTAAAAAACTTTGAGAAACGAACGCCATGCACAATTTTGCCAAACGCACTAAAGACAAAACAATAAATCGAATGTACAATCTCATAACAGACAACTTTCATCACAACAATCCTCAGAGCTCCTAGACTCACCTAAAACATATCGGAATGCCATCCATGAAGTACAAAATATGATAATGGGTAGCGACAGGGGGAAAAAAAATGTTTCAATCTACAATAGATATTTACAGGTACTCGTATCTATAATATTCAGAACAATGTATTTGAATAACGCTTGTTTCCTCGAAGAAATTAATGTGTCCTTAGCGATAAACTTGGTCAAGAAGTCTTGCATTTTTGTCATATTAACGAGCGCCGCTTCTCGTCAAGACAAACTTCGCCGATATATTCATTTTACTCGCATGTATTGATGAATGCAGAGGATAAAAGCGATAACGCGAAGATGAGATAGTTGCTAGGAGATCTTGAACAAGACATACGAACAATGCCCCAAGCGCGACATTGAAATATTGATCATACTGCGATGTCCAAACTTTTCGGTAGACAAACATGTACTCAAATTAACTATCAGTTGGATGTAGCCAAGACTCACGATACACAAGCTGAACTATTTAAAGTAGCCGGAAATGGTTTGGCAAGGACCATACAGTATATAGACATATTCATCTGCAAACTCTAATAGGGTGAAACAATGCCTGGCGCAATAAAGTTCAGCATTGTCCTGAAATAGGAGAACCCTCTAAGTTTCGCAAAATATAGAAGCATCAGTATCATCAAGTCATTGCCCCTACCTTGATTCTATCGTTAATTTAAGCACTGAAATCATTGGAAAAATTAAACCGAAAGTCACTCTTGCCGACCGTTCTTTTCTATCCGAAGGCAATTTAAAAGTAAAACAACTAAAATGTTCTCCCCAAAACCTTCAATATGAAGAGTGAATAGACAGCAAAGAGATCTTGGAATCCACAGCAACCCAGCAGAGCAATCTTAGACCAAGCGATGTGGAAAAGGATGGCAATAAACATGTCGAGTTCCCTGGTATCCGAAATATTAAATAACCCCGGACTGAAGCTGGTAAACGCTGATAAATAATAACGTAACAGTTAGATTTTCTTGGCCACCTACAAACCAAGAAAGGAGTATAAATCTTAAAGCTTATCAGCAAAGATGAAAACGTTGGACAAGTCATTATAATAAAAAAGAGGATAAAACGCCAACGCAAACTCCCAGAAGTGGGCATACTCGTATATATGTACATAGCGACTACGCGTTTCAAGCAGGTGAGCAATTAGATTAAATGAAATATCAAGAGAGGAATAAAAGGGAGAAACTGGAAAAACTAGAGAAGGCAGTGTAAGACTGACTATGTGTGATTGTCGATTTTTTCAAACCTCCAAACTCAACTCCTGAGATGTATGTATTTAGAAGCAGTCATCGTGACAAAGAGCGAAAAATGTAAATACTTACGCTCGGTCGTTAACCACCAAAGGAATTGCGAGAAAGATGTCGCACATAACATAAAATCAGTATGGGATGGCTTGAACGGCGCAAAAATGAAAATATTTATGTGCCGCTTAAACTTAAAGGTTTGATATTTATCCAGCATTACCACACACATTGTAATGTTGGACGATGTACGAGGAAATATGACAGCGACCAACATGAAAATGTTACGCTCATAAGTGAGTGGGCCAAAACATGAACTGCTACGAAGTACAGGCCCATTTGCGGAAGTCACTACATTAAAAAACCGATAGTGGACAAACTTCGGGCTAAGAAAATTAGCTGCTTCTGCCGTGTTCAAAGGAGATCGTTGGAAAAGCCTGGACCTTTTTTTAGACAAGGAACAGCACCTACCACGTCAGCGTCGAGAATTTGCAACGCACCTAAATGCTTACCAAAAGCGTTGTGCCCCAGCACGACGTCATTAAACAAACTGCAGCCTTTCCTACTGAAGTACATCAAAAAAGCCGTTGACCTCATATGAAACCCAACTGTCAATTTTAGCCCTGACCGAGGAGGCAAGCAGACCTAACATAAATTCGAGTGCTGAAAAACTCTCCCTTGAGCCTTGTCTATTAAATTCATCAGCGATTTAATTTCTCATGGTCCCATTGCGATTTGGAATATATACAAGACCCAGCATAATAGACTTCCGACTTTGTTCAGTAAAGTCTTGCATTCTTGAACTAGCTTGGAAGTTTTGTGAGGGTTCAGCAAGACTTTAAGCGCAGTTTGACTGCCGCTACATATGCAAATACTTCTCCCCCTTCACCGATTCTTCACAATATAGTTTGTCACCATCAAGATTGCTCATATCTTCGGTTGGATAGAGCCAAGTTCTAACATATTCATCCTACTCACACCGCATCATAAATCGAATCTGGAGCCATTTGTGAAGAACCGATTGCATTCCTTTCCTGGCAAAGGCAGGCGTTCTGGGAAAGACAACCATGCAGTCGAGTCAGACCGCTCGGCTCTTTGGAGTCTGGTAAAAGCACCAATGACGTATTTTCATGAAAGCTTATTTCACCAGACAACCGACGCATAGGATGCAGATCCTTGCTGTCAGCTCCTTTACACTGCCAGAAGCTTGACAGCGCCTAAGAGGCTTTGGGCGCAATATGTTTGGTCCAAATAAGTTTGTTCTCCAGCATCACATCCAATTATCCAACGAGGATGAATATTTGAATGCCATTAAGAACTAGATGAGTAAGACCAGTCAGCTCCCTCCTCCTGATAAAGAAAACATCCACAATTTTGAGAAGATTCACTGAATACCTATTTCTAGTGCACCGATCGTCGATCACGTCTAGGACTGCCCGCGCTTTAGAGTGGACAGTTGCTAGACACGATCCAACAGACAGTATAGCTACATCATCTGCATATGCTAGAGCATAGACGTCAGAACTATTGAGCCAGATAAAATGCACCGTAGCATCTGCTTTCCACTATGAAACGGGCGATCTGCACGGTTGTTTCCGAGACGGAGATGTCAGTTGCTTGGCCCAAGAAGAGATGTTAAGGTTGAGGAGTGTGTGACTATTTGAATTTCTATGAAAATTCGTAAGGCTTTAGACCGGGCGATGGTTTTGTGATAGTGCGAAGAATAATCCGAATAGAAAAACGATTACTATTCTCTATACTTTAGTATGTACAGTGTGTTCCAGAAAAGCGTGCGCCAAATTACTTCTTTTACTTTACCCACACACACACATATATTCCTAGCCAAAATTAGTTTCTGCATTTAATTGCCGATCACGCATTATATTCATTTGCTCAGAATACTTCCAGTCTTCGGCGATATAACATCATTACAAAATAAGTGCGGCTTTCAAAGTTTTCTTGGCAACTCACGACAGCAAAATATTTAAAAACATGAGACGCATTTGTGAGAAAGTATAAGGAAGCGGTAGTATCGATATTGGGACAAGTAGAAGGACCAAAGCAAGCACGTAAAGTAAGGACAATAAAGGAATTTGTGAATTTTTTCGGAAAACCCCCACAATTAGACTGAAGAACGCAAAAGAAAAATTCTCCAGAAAATAAATTTAAGTGTCCATCAACACAATACGACGCTGTTTGGCAGAATCTGCTATCAAAAACAGGAGTACCAAGCTTAAACCGCTACTGAGGCAAAAACATATTGAAACGAGGCTAAGTTGGGCAGTGCAGAATTTAGACAATAGCATCATCATATGATGCTGATGAGTCACCTTTTTTTGTTTATAATTATTGAAAGAAATCTTAAAGCAAAAAATAATATGAAAAGTTTCTGCAACGCACCGCAAAACATTCCGTAAAAGTTCATGTTTATGGATGCTTGTCCGGCAAAGAAGTCCGAAAGTTAATAATATTCACACCAAACTTCGATGCACAATTCATGGTAAAATTATGACAGGAGCGTTTCCTAAAGTCTGCCGAATCTCTGTATGGACCAAATTAAGACTGGATTTTGCAAGAGGATAACGATCCAAAACATGGGAGTCGCCTCTCCACGCATTGGAAAGGGTAAAATGATACAGAGACGTTAGATTGGCTGTCTCGAAGTCCTGATACGAATCCAATAGAAAATGTGTGGACTTTAATGAAGCAGAGGCTTAGCGAAAAAAAATAGCCACTAAAAAGTAACATACACGCGCCTTGAAGCTAATTTCGAGAGGCCTAAGTTTAGAATATGCGCAAAAATTAAGTGAAAGTTGCACTAAAGACGATGCCAAGCAATTATAAATAATAATGGTGACAGGACTCCCTACTAATATTATCGCGCAATTCGATTTGACGTATACTTTAATAAAATTCTAGAATTTTTCATGGGTTTTTTTTAGATACACGTTTTTGTTTAACACACTGTATGTGTGCACCATGTAAAAGATTTGCAGGTTGTTTCGGAAAAATACTAAGGAATAAACGTTTTCATGTTAAAAATGACATCTGCATGAAATGAGATCCCTTGTGAACTGTGAACACCACTTGCATTATGAAACAACATAAATAGACGGGCAAATAAATTTGAAACAAACTGAAAAAATGTTGCCCTTCTCACACTGAATGTATTGTTGTAGAGAAATAAAAAAAACTCTAAACCAATGATAATATATTATGTGACATAAATAAAACTAAAAGTACACTTTACGTAATCTAATAAATTAAAAAAAAATACAATAAAGACGACCGGCGTGATCAACATAAACGAAACTGCCCTTCCAATTTGCGCTACATAATGTACTCGTAAGTGGTACTATCTGGTAACTGCAGGCGGTACATTCTATGAGAAACATATGCCCGGAGTGAACCTCCACACTTGGGAAATAAGAATCTATTTAAACTATAAAGACACTTGTAAGCAAACATGTGTCAACAAGAGCATAATACCATAATACCTTATCCCGAAAAATAAAATTGGTATCTCAAACAATTATCATCTATGTGGAAGTACAATGTTCCAACGATGCATAAATACGAGTATTTATGATAGACTATCGCGTGTTTTAAATTCAACATACAAAAAAAAGGAATTTATTGATTATTTAAAAATAAAATTGTTTAACTTGGAAACCTTATAAGATCGTGGTATTTAGAGTTCAAATATGAGAACGCCCTCTTAGTTGAAACGCTGTTTTTATACGTTTTGTTGTACGAGTAGATAAATATTGTAATGTATAGAATGATGTTTTAAAATTTCTTATTCTACTGTGCTTTCCAACAAAACGTTTAATTTTGAATAGTTCGCTATTTAGCCATTTGTCAAAGAACTTTAATTTTTGGAAAATAACCAATGAAATTACGCCATCAATAAAAATGGAACAATACATGTCTCAACAATGCAAATGAAATTGGTGAATATTTCTCTGAAGCAGTTAAAAGTTTTGAGCTATCGGAACACATACGAGTAGATGGGGAAAACCGAAATCGTATCAGTCGTGCAAGAACAACTGGTAATATTGCCTGTGTGCCAGAAGTGTGGCAGAAAACGCAGGCTTGTCAATTCTATGTCGATCTTAGAAACTGTATACATCACAAACAATACTCTATCGAAGTTTGCATAAAAATGTGCATCTTAAGGGCTGCAACGCACTTGTGCCAGCTCCAGAAACAGCCCTTGAAACATGTCTGGTACTCGATGATCAAAATGGTCTCCAATGCGTTCATCGATTTTTTCATTATCTCCTCTAGGCTGTTCGAACGCGTTCCCCGAAGAGTTTTTTTTTGAGTGTGCCGAACAGGAAAATGTCACACGGGGCCAGATCATATAAATATGGTGACTGTTGGGTGGTGATTGTATTTTTTTTTTTGTAAGAAATGCACACATACTCAATACATTGTTAATTAATGCACAATTCTTGAATTACACAATTAAAGCCGTTTTAGCGAACTGTTTCACGCAAACGCCTTAAAACGCCCAGATAATACTCCCTGAGCATCGCCTTCTTTTTGACTACGATCTTGGCTCATTTGGAACACGCCATTCACTTCCTGGGTGTTTGGTTTGCGTGTCGTACTCATGAACCATCGTCTCGTCACCCGTAATGATACGTTCGATGAATGTTCAGTCAAAACCAGCCTCATGACTTTTGCAATGTCCACACGCTGCTTTTTTGCAGAAAATTAGAGTCCTTCGGCACCAACTTTGCAGCGACATGTCTCGAGCCCAATTGATTGGTTAAAGTGCTTTGAAAGGATTCAATGGAGATGCTGATCTTCTCTGCTAACTCTCTGATGACCAATTCGCAGTTTAAGACTAGTCGTCGAAGGCTTCATGACCATTGTTAAAGCGTGCATGGCAATCGTTTTCTTTATAACATTATTGCCGAAAGATGTTTTCAACATTTCCAATGTTTTTTTTCCGCTAATGAAATTAAATTTTATATGGTTGCATGCCTTATAAATAGGGTAAGCACTGAGAGGTATCTACCTGGGGAGACCCAGTGCTGTTACAGCCGTGCTGCAACTATTTTACGTACAAATGATAACCATCGGGTTACCTTTATTTATTTACAGAAGCCCCAAACTGGAAATCAATTCGAACTTTAACGAGTTTGATGCGCTATCTGACTTCATTCAAAGAATTGTATCCCTGTATCCTTATACTGAAATCGTGATTACGGGATATTTCAATATAAACATTTCTGGTTGGCTTCGATATTCTGGATAGACAACACCCGAAGTAGGGTGTGTTGAGATCTTTGCTGCGGAAAACAACTTAACGCAGCTTGTAAATGAGCCCACGCGAATACCAGACGTTGATAGTCATACCGCCATCGCCCTGCACTTGTTTTGAACTTCTCACCATGATAAGTAACACTGTTGATGTGTTTTCCCCTCTAGGCTCGTCGGACCATTGTGTCATACCAGCTAATTTCTCATACACCCACCACACAGTTAGAGAAAAGATACCTTAGAGAACCGTATGGCAATACGAGAAAAGTAATTGGAGCGCACTTAGCAGCTTCTTTATGAATCTTAACTGGTCGCTATGTTTCCTCGATAACGACGTGGATACCGCTGATATGACAACACAGACTAACCTCTTTGGAATGAGATCCTTTATCCCTTATCGGAGGAAGAGTATCAAATCAAAAAAAAAAGGCATGGTACGACTCGAGCTGTAAAGAGGCAGTCAGGGTTAGAGAAATGTTTTTTCGGTCCTACAAGGCCAAACCAAATGAACCAGAAATGATTTCAACGCCTCTCTTAAACGTGTGAAATTCGTACACGACCAAAAACTGAGGCAAAAAATACTACAATGTCCCAAAGGTAGTAAAAATTGTTGGTCGCTCGTCAAAAACATTAGAAATTCTGCTTCATCCTCCATCCCAACGCTCATTTACAATGAAATTCCAGCTGTCAGCTCTTTGGACAAGGTCAATCTGCTTGCTCCACACTTTGCGGTCAGCTCAACACTTCCACATTGTACTTTGTCCCCGACTTTTGAGTGCGTCGACTTTCATACTCGTGTAGTAATATACACAAATCCGCTGGTCCAGATGGTATAGCTCCCCTGCTTTTGTAGAGGTGTTTTTCCTCACTCGCAAAACCTCTGCGTAAGCTTTTTCATCACTCCTACTCCTTAGGACTCTTTCCGAGCAGATGGAAAACAGCATTTGTCCAGCCCGTCCCTAAAAAAGGCGAATCATCTTCTCTCTCCTCCTACAGACCCATTGCACTTACGTGCCGTCTTTCCAAGGTCATGGAAACGCTGAATGGCCGTTCATGAAATATCTCGAAACGTGAAAATTTCTCAATGAACGGCAGTATGGTTTTCATAGCAACGTAGCAACTGGTAATTTCATGGCATGTCTCACCGAATAGTGGTGTAGTAGTTGCACTTGATATTTCTAGGGTATTTGACAATGTTTGGCATCAGGCTCTTTTGTCGAAAATGCGTGCTTTGGATGACTTCAATGGATTAGAAATTACCTTTCGGAACGTTCAATTCAAGTTGTCTTGGATGGATTCAAGTCTGATATTCACAAAATAAATGCTGGTGTGCCCCAGGGCCCCGTTCTGTCTCCGACACTCTTTTTAATTTTCATCAATGATCTCTTGTCTACTACTTCTAATCCAAAATATTCCTTTGCTGACTGCCGTCATATATCTGATTTTCATATTCGTTCCCGGACTCACGTTCCTGCTCTTCGGTTGCAGAACGCAAACGGCAGCGTATGCTAAGTTCATCACGACCTGATATTTACAGCATAACCAATTGGGGAACTATCAACAGAGTTAAAGCGAAATTTAAATAATCAGCCATTATCCATTAATGGCGCTAATCGTTAACTTTTAGCCCGCATGTAAAATATGCAGTACGATTTTTTGGCAGGATACGAAGTAAAATCTCCCTATTGAGTGCAATAAAAATATGTAACGTAATGATCCAACTACACTTAGAATACTGCTCTTCAATTTTTTATCTGCGTAGCGATTCTATGATTACGAAACTACAACGTATAATTTAAGTTGTAGTTAAGTTTAAACTGTATACACAATATTTTATATTTTTGAAATTCAATGGCATGATTTGCTAAAAAAATAAATAAATTATAAAAATGATCACGGGTGACGAAAGACTGGTAGAATTGGAAGGGACTAATCTTCTATGAGCTGTTTCCAAAGAACAAAGCGGGCAATTCTGATGTTTTCTGTGAGTAGCTATAGAAAGTAAGTGATGACATCGCAGAGAAACTTCCAGAGCTGATCAATCGTAAGAGTGTCACCATGACAATGCGAGACCACCCACAAGTTTGGTCACTCAGCAAAAATTGTTCCAGCTTATTTCGCTCCTTGCAAAACTCAATGAATGATACAACGCTTGGTTCTGCAGACGTCATCAAACAGCATCAAACAGTACTTTTTTTTTTTTTAAAGAACTTAACACTCAAGTATGAATACACTTATAATGCCTCAGCGTTGTGTTAAGTTTTTTTGGAAAATGGGATACAGAGAGAAAGAAAGATGTTTGAGCTCAGTGGTTATTTCACTCTATGGGTGGCATCCAACATTTAATGGGAAAAAAAATGAATGTCTTACGGGCGAGGCTGGGATTCGAACATCGAACCTTCCGATTTGGAAGCCAGTCCACTACCACTTGAGCCACGGCCACCCACAAACCTTGGCACCTTTCTCTTGCAGAGAAAGATAGGAATTATCGAATAAAGTGGCAAATACATAATTGAATAATGTTCATTAAACGCACCTGGAAATGAAATGAAAAAATCGCAATGACTTTAAAAAATATCAATCCCGCAACTTTTTGAATAAACTGTGTAGAGCTAGAGTGGCTAACAAATGCCATAAATCAACAATTTCGAAGAGAAAAATGGAAAAGCGTTGCAAAAATTCGGCTTGCTGTTTAAAAAAGCTGACTTTACATAAACAAATAAACGTAGTGGTAGAATGATGACACAAAATTGCGTTTAGCCGCAAAAGGCAAACCCTTTTGGGGTAAGTATGGATTAAGTCCCGCGGAAATAGTGAAACCGATAAAGTGTACACTGAGTTAGACTACGAACGCAGACGAGAACGAAACAAGCGGTACCTAGAGCACGTACGATATCAGTAGAGGCATTGAGTAAATCTTGAAATGTATTTGAATTAAAATATATGAATATTATGAGGAATAAATTTTAACTAATCTAATCTAGGACATTCCACGCATTATGTCACGAAAAATTACTGCGAAATACAATTCATTTGGCTTTTGTGCCCGAGAACAGCAGATTTTGCGAATGCCTAAGTTACCGACGTAGTAAAAAGAATTGATAGAACCGTGGAGCGGGATCGGATCGCATAAACTTCCAAATAAGGCGGCAAACCGCAAATGGAATTTATATGATTCGCGATTTTGTTCCATAAAATGATGAGAGGCGATCAGATGATTAACATGTGATGCAATCAGGAATGTCGCTTCAGCGTTGAGCTAACACATAAAGTATTGTTTCCTCAAATTTCTAATATATGAATTCTTTGCACGAGGTAAAGTAGAAAGAGTAGAAATGTACTCTTTTTATTTATATTAAAATTTAATTAGGAGAAATAACTTCACAAACAATGTATTTTAATAAATAAATTAAAGAAAAAACAACAAATAGTTCAAATTACTATTTTTTGCAAAAAAAACCATAGCAAAATAATCGCAAAAAGATTTTACTCATTCGGAGTAAACACATTACACTATGACCTACCTTGTACCTACAAATCGAACAAATCAACGGATCGCGTAATGTCAAAGCGATAGCTGATAGCCGATAGCTGTCAAACGCGCGACGAAGTAGAGAGTAGCTCTACAAAGGCTCTGATGTCGAATTTACGATCAAAAGTGTCAGAAACGACTGATTTCGGATTGCTCCATAAGAGCCCATTGTTTCTAATCAATATGTCAAAGTGCGATATTGTGATTTGGCCATAAGCCTTAGCGGCTAGTGCTTACATAGTACCAGAGCTGTAAAGTTTCAAGTACAAGTATCAGTACCAGTACCAGTACCGGGACTTGTACTTGTACTTCAGTACTTGGATACTGGTACTTGAAAAAGCCAAGTACCAGTATTTCAAGTACTTTGTCGCAAGTACCAAGTATCGCGTACTTAAGTACCAAAGTACTTACAAGTACTTGACCAGTACTTTCAAGTACTTGCTCAGTTCTTCAATTCAAAGTACTTTATTTTGGTCTTGCACAATTTTTATAAATAGAAATGTTAACATTTTTTGACGAATTCAGGATAAAATACTGTGTGCAACTTTTAGTCATACTGTTTCAAATTTTTCTTTATTAATCTTGTAGAGTAAATAGTAAATAAAAGCATTTATACATACGAGTACATAAATGGCTAGAAATTAATCAATCACCAGAAAAAGTGTTTGGAATCAGAAATTGGTTAATCTTCACTTCACCCGCCGGCTCAAGGGTTTTAAAATTTCGAATAGATTATTTTTCTGCAGTCCGCTCTCTTATGATTGCTATATCAATAACTGGACTTACAGTTTCTAGTCTGCTGATCAAAGAAACACTTTCTCCTAATGAAATACATAATAATTTTCCTTTATGAATTGACGTTGTAACAAATCTTACTCAATATGCTAGGAAGTACTTGAAAGTACTGCTCAAGTACTTTGGTACTTAAGTACGTGATACTTGGTACTTGTACAAAAGTACTTGAAAATACTGGTACTTGCCTTTTTTCAAGTACCAGTACCAAGGTACTGAAGTACAAGTACCAGTATCTAGTACTTGTACTTGAGACGACTGAAGTCCTGAAATACTTAAGTACTTTACAGGTATGCATAGCACATATTAATTTGTAATTAATTATTAGTTAATAAATTATAATAATAATTACACATACTTTGTGAGGTTCTTGTTTGATCAAAAATTGACAGCTGTAAGTCTGGTTTGTGTTGTTAACATTTTTTCACATTGGTTAGTACGAGCAGTTCTTTTATCAGAAATGTTAATAACCTTGAGTACTGCAGCGTGTTCATTTGAGTGTACTTGAGCCTGCGGGTTTTACTTTATATGAACTTCTGTATTTAATTTCACCTCAAAGAGTGAAACTTATTACCTAGTACAAAACAAAATATGGATCGGCAAGCATAGTTACATTTGTCTATCATAAATACTTTTTAAAATGTAAAGAAAAGAAAGAAAGAAAAATTCGTTGGACAAGAAATCAACCATTTTGACTCAACATATTTTGATGTTAGATGCAACCACAGGTGAATTTAGGGTTATTGAATGTGAAGCCGAAGAAAATATTCCTATGTCAGATCACTGTGGTCTTAACTTAGATGATTAAACAGGATTATTTATTTAGCAAAAATGATTATCAAACCTCTATTAATGATTTATCAAGCTGTTGCCAACCCTCAATAAGGTCTTACTCTGTTGATTCTAATCATTCTGATTACCGAAACAACGAATTAGATGACAGTTCCGGTCTGATTACTAAAAGAAGAAGGAAGAAAGGCCAGCGAAACCCAGATAAGTGGCAGAAAAATACTCGTATTATAAAAAGAGCAAGAAAAAAAAAAAAAAGACCAGATAATAGGAAAACAAAAAGAGAAAAACCTGTGCTTAAACCTAATTGTAATTCAAGCAAGTGTAAAGAAAAGCAATTATTTTAAATGTAATGGAATCACCGAATACCAAAGGAAAGGGAACAACGTAGATTGTAGCTCGTCGCACAACTAAATGTAACAAGTCAAGACGTAATACTCGTACATCTGTGAAATACCTTGGTTTACAGAAAAATTGCCTTTTATATGAAAATGTACTAGCTTTATAATATTTCACTCGCGGAATCTAAATATACAACTTAAAACTCATAGTTAGCTCTTATTCTTCATTTATACCATATTTAAGATTATAGCGGGTAGTTCGATATATTTATTACAGTTACGATAACAGGTCTCAATATTTAGTGGTAACCCGTGTAAATGTTGTTATTACTTGTTGTGCCTAAAAATGTGCAGTTTGTGCCGTGTTATTTTGATTATTACGACGTGATTTCTTTTCGATTTTTGTCAGATTTTTAGTAAAAATCACTGTGTTACGTAATTTTATTAACAGTGCGGACAGTTTTTGCTACACATGTGGTAAAGTGACCCTTAGTAGCCAAAGATGTCCAATAACAGCTTACTTCCATTATTTTGGAATTAAAATTAGAAACCAAGATAAATCGTGGGTACCCCATTTTCGTTGCAGTACTTGTTCTACTAATTTTATTAAGCGGGCTAAACAAACAGAAACGTTCATTGCCTTTTGGCATTCCAATGATATGGAGGGAACTTACTAATCATGCGAAAGATTGTTAACTTAGCTTGGCACCACCCATCCAGAAAAAAATCTCGAGAAAAAAGAAGCGGAGCGTGATATACCCTGACATTGTATCTGTAATGCAACCACATGGAACCGATTTGTCTGTTCCTCAACCTCCTGAAACCTGCCAGCAGGAGACTGAAGAAGAGATTGATTTAATGGAAGTTGACTACAATGAGCCTTCAACCTTACAAATGTCACAGTTTTCGAGTGAAAATATTGTTTGTAACGAACCTCATAGAGTTTCGCAATATGAACTTAATAACCTTATACGAGATTTAAATTTGCCAAAAGATAAAGCAGAATTACTCAGATCTAAACTTAAACAATGGCATTTGCTACAACCGGATGTTAAAATCAGTGTTTACAGAAATCGTCAGAAGGACTTGATGCCCTACTTGAAATCAGAAAACCAACTGGTATTTTGTCATGACATAAATGGCTTGATGAACGCTTTGAAGATTGAATACAATTCTCAGAAATGGAGACTGTTTATAGAAGCCTCAAAATTGAGTTTGAAAGCTGTTCTTCTCCACAACGGTAACACACAGCCCTCAATTCAATTATGTCACGCAGTGCATACAAAAGAAACGTATGAAAATATAAAATTAGTTTTAGACGCTATATCATACTCAGAGCACGAATGGCAGATTTGTGGTGATCTGAAAGTCATAGCCATGTTGTTGGGATTGCAAGTGGGATATACCAAGTACTGTTGTTTTTTGTGTGGGTAGGACAACCGGGCTAGATCTTAACATTACATAAAAAAAGACTGGAATCCAAGACTAAGTCTGCGTCCTGGAGAAATTCCCAAAAAATTCTTTTACCACCTTTACATATTAAATTAGGACTAATGAAGAACTTTTTCAAGACTCTCAGGACCAGCATTCAAACACCTTCGAGGTATATTCCCCCGTCTCGGCGATGCCAAAATAAAAGAATAACTCTTCATCGGGCTTCAAATAAGACAGATTCTAAAGGACCAAAATTTTGATTCAGCATTACAAGGAATTGAAGTCTTTTAGGGTAGTCGTTCATGGTTTTTTGGGTAATAGGAGAAGTGAAAATTATATTGAACTTGTGAGCAATCTCTTACAAAAGTATCGACAGCTAGGTTGCATTATGTCCCTTAAAATCCATTTTCTTCACTCTCATCTTGATTTTCCCTTCCTTCTGTGGAGATGTAAGTGAGGAACGTGGTGAACGATTCCACCAAGATATATTGACGATGGAAAAGAGATATCAGGGCTGATGGAATGCGGCAATGTTAGCGGACTACTGTTGTAAGCTTCATACAAATATTCAAAAAATAAACAAATATGAACAATGGGTAGCCGTGGCTCAAGTGGTAGTGTGTTGGCTTCCAAATCGGAAGGTTCGGTGTTCGAATCCCAGCCTCGTCCGAAAGACATTCTTTTTTTCAGGCAACTTAATTCACGTAAGACGAATGGTTGCCTCTAATACAACAACAAGTCCAATTACACTAATAATTTAGTCTCCCCATTAAATGTTGGATGCCACCCATGGAGCGAAATAACCACTGAGCCCAAAAATCTTTCTTTCTCTCTCTGTCCCATTTTTCTAAAAACTTAACACGTGCTCAGGCATTTTAAGTGTATTAATACCCACTTGAGTGTTAAGTTGTTTAAAAAAAGAAAAAAAATTTAATAAATTGTTTTTGTTCTTTAAAATTTTTATTAAAGTATTTTCTTATACAAAAATATGTATGTTTTCGTATTCAGTGACCCCATATTAGTATAAAAATATAGGATTTAATTAAAAGGCATACAATAAAAAAATTTCTGTAGACCAGTGACTAAACCAGTGACAGAAAACTAAAAACGGTGTTGCACGCGTCTGTAAGAAAATGTTTTTGAACACATTTAGTTTAGGAGAATGGACAGTACGAAACCGAAGAAAGTTTAAGCGATTAACATAAACATACAAGAACATGTCAAAGATTTCCTACAAGGCCTGCCCAAGCATGAATCTAACTATTGTAGGGGAAAAAAAGATAGGCAGTATTTGGATTTTAATTACCAAAAAGTTGATCAAAATGTTCCCGGAATTTATTCAGAAAATTAAAAATACAATTTATTCTATTTATCTAGGAGTAAATCTATATTGTCCCCTTCAAAGTAAACCCCATCGACTGCAACACACTTATGCCAGCGCTTTTTTATATTCGGTTGCCAGTATGTCCATCAGTGCTTCCTGCGATTTTTCCATTACTTCCTCTCGCCTGCTGAAACGCGTTCCCCGTAGTGGTTTTTTAACTCGATTGAACAGAAAGAAGTCACAGGGAGCCCAAACAGGCGAATTCGGTGGCTGTTGAATGGTACGAGTATCTGTTGCATTTTTCGTCAAAAAATTACGAATAATGATGGCACTGTGCGTTATCATGGTGAAAAATCCACGAGTTTTCTGCCCAAAATTCTGGTCTCTTTCGGCGAATTGCTCCACGCAAACGTCTCATAACGCCCAAATAATACTCTTTGTTTACCGTCTGCCCGTCTGGCAAAAATTCATGATGCACTACACCGTTGTAATCCATGAAAACCGTGAGCATTGCCTTCTTTTTTGACTGAAAACGACGTGGTTTTTTTGGTCTCGGCTCATTTGGAGAACGCCATTCACTTGCCTGATGTATCAGGTGATATAATGATATACGAGGGGCGTGCTACATATTCTCGGTATCGGGGTGAAGCTGTGGTTGTATATTTAAATTGTCTTATTTATCATGTAATACTATTATTTTAGTGCATTCATGTAAAATTTCATATAAATGTGATTATTAATTCGCGTTTTATCTCTAATTAAACAGAATCATAATGGCAACTGAGACGATGATGGTGAAAATTGAGCATCGCGCTGTAATTAAATTTCTCACTAAGCAAGGAAAAAGTCAAAAAACTATTCATGAAGAGATGGTGGCTGTTTACCAGGGTTCCGCACCTTCATTATCAACTGTGCAAAAGTGGTCAAGTGAGTTCAAGAGAGGCAGAGAGAGCATTGAAGACGACCCCCGCTCCGGCGCCCCGGCTACTGCTTGTACGGGAGAAAGCATCAAAGAAGTCGAAAAACTTGTTCTTGAGGATGTCCGAATAAAGGTGAAAATGATGGCAGGATCACCAAGCTTTCAATTGGTACCATTCACACCATTCTTCATGACCATCTTAACCTTTCAAAGGTCAGTGCAAGGTGGGTGCCACGAATGCTCACAGCGCCTCAGAAAAAAGTGAGAATCGCATGCTGTAGAGAGCTTTTGGAGATGTGTAGTGAGAACGCGGACGGTGTTATGGATCGAATTGTTACTGGGGACGAAACATGGCTCCACCACTATGACCCTGAAAGCAAACAAGAGTCCATGCAGTGGCATAAAAAAGGAACAGACCCCCCGAAGAAGTTCAAAGTCACTCCGTCTGCCGGGAAGCTCATGGCCACAGTTTTTTGGGACTCAAAGGGAATCTTGCTCATTGAGTACAAAAAAAAGGTGAAACCATCAACGCCACATCCTACGCTTCCACTTTGCATAATTTGCGGAAGGAAATTAAAAAGAAAAGACGGGGTAAACTCGCAGCGGGTGTGTTGCTTCTTCATGACAACGCTCCTGTTCACACGGCGCGAGTTTCCAAGGCTGCTGCGCGAAATTGTGGTTTCGAAGAAATCCAACACCCACCCTCTAGTCCAGACCTTGCCCCTAGTGATTATTTCCTGTTTCCCGATTTGGAAAAATGTCTTCGTGGAAAAAGATTTTCGGATGATGAAGAACTCAAGTCGGCAATAAATGGGTATTTTGCAGAGAAAGAGGAAATTTATTTTTTTGAGGGTTTAAAAAAGCTTATCTCAAGATGTAACTAATGCATTGATGTTAGAGGAGATTATGTTGAAAAATAAAAACAATTTAAACTGAATTCGTATTTTCCTTCATATCGATACCGAGAATATATTGAACGCCCCTCGTATCATTAACCAAAATGTCTTGGACGGATCCATAGGCAATGTTCAAGTCCTCCGCTATCTCTCTGATGGTTAATTTGCGGTTATTAACCAACATTTCTTTTACTCCATCAATGTTTTCGTCGGTTTTCGATGTCGATGGACTGCTACTGCATTCATCATCTTCGATTGACTCACGACCACTTTTGAGCCACTCGTTGCTGAAACACTTTTCCAACATTTCCAACGTTATTCCGGGATTTTTTGATCAAGTGGTATACATCTTTTAGAGATGTTTATAAAATGTATGAACAGTTTATGAAGGAGGAAAACATGCAATAAAATGAAAAATCTTCCTATTTGTCCTTGAAAATATTGACCAAGGCACATACAATGACAACGTTTATGATAAAAACAAAGCAAAGTTGGAGAAAGATACTGACAAAAATAAAGCTTTAAAGAATGAAATAAATGTACTTGCTTTAGACATCTAAGCTGTTCAATTGGTGCGTTTTGTAACTGCATCAGCAATTTACTTCAAGCAAAAGCTTGCTGTGCATCAGTTTACATTTTTTTAATTTAAAAACATCAGAATTTTTTTTTGCTACGTATGGCATGAAGGTGGAATGGACTCAAATGTTTTTGCTTCGTGTGTTTTTCATGTCATGAAACCTATTGTGATATGAGCGTGCTAACAGTTCTATTTAGCGATGGTAGTAGCGCGTGCATAAAATCGAAACGTCAACTTAGCAAACCTTTTATAATTTATTGCGACCAAATATGATATGAGAATTTATCAAAAGTATTTAACTGTTGGACATACTCGTACATAGATGGAATGTGATTCTGTCCACTCAACAATAGAAAGAAAATAAAAGTCGAGTGCCGACTCAGGCGATGGCCTTTTCATGGTCGAAGACCCACAGGAGAAAGTGGATTTGCTGGGAGCTTTCCGGTTCACCGTAATAATGACATTGACAACAGGGTCTTCGTAAATCACTATTATCAAAATTGGCGATCCGCGGTGAACGAAACCCGTAAAACGTCATCATCGCCGATCAACGAGATTCGTCTCATTTGTTCGTGCGAAAAGATGAACTCCTGTGCACCTTCGAGTCTCTGAAAATCAAAAAGCCGTCCGTAATAGACGATATTCCAAACGTCATATTAAGACACTTGTCCTTGGAAGCAGTGGATATATTTACTACGCTCTATAACAGTGTGCTGAATAATGCATATTATCCGACGCATTGCAAAACAGCAGTGGTACATCCAATCCCGAAAAGGGATGAAGTTAGAACTAACACTGCTAATCTTCGGTCAATTAGTTTGCTAGCGAATATTAGCAAAGTATTCGAAAAAGTGATTAACAGAACGCTATTAATGTGGGTTCAAAAAAATAATATAATTCCGGAAAATCAGTTTGGTTTTAGGGCGAGGCAGGACACTATTCATGCAGGCGCTCGAAATCGCAATTACGATGGTGACCACCCAGTGCAAAAGGCTACGAGTGCTCACCACCCCGATTATAGTTAAGTGAGGTTAAGTACCATAGGTAGGTTAAGTAGAATAGGGCCATAGTTTTAATTCTTATTCAAAATTTAAAAGATATGGTATCTAAGTTTTTCTAAACCTATTTCTTTTTAGAAATTATATATACGAGTATTGTATAACTGATAGATAAGACTAATTAGAAAGGCAAATTTTGAATGAAATTGTTAAGCTTAGAGCGTTCGGTAAGACAAAGTAAGCTAGAATAAATAACTATCATTGTCAAATTAGATTTAAGCATTTTTGTCTAGAATTTAAGGTAATATTGAAGACAACAATAAAAATGAATTTAAAACTAAGAAAAAAAGGTCCAAGGAGATGCACATTCCTGCTGATTTTATTCGAACCATTCTAGAAGCTAGAGTCATTCCAGAACCGTACAAAATGACCTACGTAGACCATACATTTTTTAAAAACACTTCGAATATTAATTTTTATAAATCCATAAGACCAGGCAATAAACAAGTGACCCACAAGTTACAGATCTTAAATGCATAAAATATGATTCCATTGGAATGTACTATAAACCTGACTTTAACAATGATTGGACATTATCACCCCGAAGAAAAGCGAAAATAAGTATTTCGAAAACTATTTTAAAACCATTGTATGAAAATTCAATTCCTTTACCGTTAAAAAAATATAACGACGTACAAACTTTAAAGAAACTAATTCCAAAAGATTATTATAGCTTCTATGATAACCTAAGGCTTAATTTAACAGCTGGCCCAGCCTGAAGGTTACAGTGTCAATCATTAAAAGGTGTTTCATATACCAGGTGTATGTATAAGTTGTTTCTGGGTTTTTTTGGTAGAAAAATACGTAATTTTCTAAGGAAATAATTTTTTTTATTCAAAATATTATCCATCGGCTTCTACACATTTCGCCCATCTTTCAGGTAATTTGTGAACAGCATGCCAGAAAAACTGCTTGTCTTTTGCGGTAAACCATTCGTCAAACCATTTTAAAACTTCCTCGAAATCGCTGAAGTGCTGCTCTGCACGTGCTTCGAAGAGGTGATAGTGGGATGGCGCCAAGTCTGGGGAGTACGGCAGGTGCAGAAGGATGCCCCAATCAAGCGATTTCAAGTTGTCTTTTACTAGCAGCATTTCACAAGTGACTTTGCGATTTTCCATTTGACGTTCATTCAAATCGTGTGAGACCCGTTTACCGAATTTATTGATATTCCCCATTGCTCGTAAACGTCTGCTGATTGTTTCTTGTGACATATGTAATGCTTCTGCTAATTGCCGTTGAGTTTTAGTTGGGTCATCATCCAATAAATCCTGCAATTGCTCGTCTTCCCATTTTTGTGGTCTACCGGAGCGCTCACTGTCTTTCACATTGAAATCAAGACTTTTAAATTGTCGAAACCATGTTTCACATGTTCTAATTGATGGAGCGTGTTCACCATATATTTCTTCCAGCAAACCATGGACTTTCAACAGCCTTTCTCTTTTTATTAAATAAGAAAAGCAATGTGTGCCGCAAATGTTCGTTTCGAGGCACAAAACTCGACATAAGCACTGAACGATAATGGCCAAACCACAATGTCGCAGAGAAGTAGAAACAATGGGCTCTTATGGAGCAATCGGAAATGTAACCTCATGAGTTTCTGACACTTTTCGTAAATGTCATAAGCTCGACAACAAATCCGTAGTAGAGCTACTTTCTACTTCGTCGCGCATTTGACAGCAATCGGCTATCAGCTCTACTGTCATTTTTGTAAATAAATTTGAAATTGCTCGCTTTGACATTACATTGATTTGTTCGATTTGTAGCTACAGGGTAGGTTATAGTGTAATGTTATTTAATATAGTTTTCTTTCACAAAATAGTAATTTGAACTATTTGTTGTTTTTTCTTTAATTTATTTGTTAAAATATATTGTTTGTAAATTAAATCTTAATTAAATTTTAATATAAATAAAAAGAGTACATTTCTACTCTTTCTACTCTACCTCGTGCAACGAATTCATATATTAGAAATTTGAGAAAACAATACTTTATCTGTCAGCTTAACGCCAAAGCGACATTCGGGATTGCAATTTTCAAGTTCGTGCTTTTGACGCAAATTATCTTAAGTTAGATATAAAGCGTGTATGAAGCATGCCAAAGCACACACGCGCGGCATTGCGATTTGCCCATAAAACAAAGACCCTAGTTTTTGGCGGACTCAAGTTGTGTGTCAGATGAACAAAATGACGCTGCGTTCTTTTCGCTGGCGCCATCTCTTAGTTAAACCGGAAAAAACTTATGCATACATTTGGTAAAAGCAAAGGTATCTTCTAATTGTGCAGCAAAACATATGAGACGGACACTTATAGCAAAAACATTTCTAAAATGTATGCATTTATATTCAAACGAGAATGCAAACTGTTAACAAGGGTGACATATAAATGAAAAAAAACTTCAAGTTTCAGTCAGACCTGTAAAATACTTAAGTATTTCAGGCCTTCAGTCCTCTCAAGTACAAGTTCTAGGTACTGGTACTTGTATTTCAGTACCTTGCTACTGGTACTTGAAAAAAAGAAAGTACCAGTATTTTGCAGGTACTTTTGTACAAGTACCAAGTATCACGTACTTAAGTACCAAAGTACCTGAGCAGTACTTCAAGTACTTGACCAGTACTTTCAAATACTTCCTAGCATATTGAGTAAGATTCATCATCATAAAGGAAAATTATTGTGTTTCATTAGGAGAAAGTGTTTCTTTGATCAGCAGACTAGAAACTGTAAGTCCAGTTATTGATATAGCAATCATAAGAGAGCGGACTGCAGAAAAATAATCTATTCGAAATTTTAAAACTCTTGAGCCAGCGGGCGAAGTGAAGATTAACCAATTTCTGATTCCAAACACTTTTTCTGGTGATTGATTAATTTCTAACCATTTACTCGTATGTAAGTATGTATAAATGCATTTATTTACTATTTACTCTACAAGATTAATAAAGAAAAATTTGAAACAGTATGACTAAAATTTGGAAACAATGTTTTATCCTGAATTCGTCCAAAAATGTTAACATTTCTATTTATTAAAATTGTGCAAGACCAAAATAAAGTACTTTGAATTGAAGAACTGAGCAAGTACTTGAAAGTACTGGTCAAGTACTTGTAAGTACTGCTCAAGTACTTTGGTACTTAAGTACGCGATACTTGGTACTTGAGACAAAGTACTTGAAAAATACTGGTACTTGGCTTTTTCGAGTACCAGTATCCAAGTACTGAAGTACAAGTCCCGGTACTGGTACTGGTACTTATACTTGAAAGCTTACAGCGCTGGTTTCAGTATTGTGTTCGATTGAGGGAAACCATTTGATTTTTTTAATTCCCGAAAAATTGTTGTTTTGTAGATATGTGGTTAACGCATATATACTATGAAAATATACGAGGGATATATGAAAATGTATAAGAAGAAACTCTAAGTTCAATCTGCATTGTTTGTTACAAAAGGCTACTGACTTTTCGTGCCATTTTAGCCACCTACGCTAACACTTTACGCGTTATAATCATCACAGTTTCGCCCTATCGTTTAGAATTCAGCACTCTTCGGGGGAGAATAGATCCTTCCGTATAAAAGAAATTGAGTCTTTGTACGACTGATTAGTAAACCGTTACTTTCTAATGTCGGAGAACCCCATCGGGAAAGCAATAAAAATCCAGATTCCAGCCAACTCTCGACCTCACTGTGATCCAAAATATAGCGGCAATGTAGACAAAATAGAAAAATTAGAAACCACTGCGATATATGAGTTGTTCCTCCATCCCATTTTTCCTTTATTTTTTTGTGAGCATAAAATTTATTGAGAAATTTGCAACTTCAACTTCGTAAGCCTCCAGTACGTAAACAGACCCATTGTAACACGGATCTGTTTTGCTTTAGCTTTTTACCTAATTTGTGTATCACAAACGACATACCCATCCACACCACTTCTATAGCAACTGCTGGGACGACGAAGAGATACAGTCAACCGCTGAGTGAGCCTCTTTCAGAGAAGAATTAGAGCTAGGGGTGGTTACACCTTCTCAAAGCCAGAAGAAATTACGTGGCTAATATTCATCCCATCACTCAGACTTCTGCTGGCATAAGTGAGTTAAAATGACTTTACGTCACCGATCAGCATGTTCTGAGGCTGTAAGCATATTCTACCCGATGCGTGGCAATTTTTGTCTATGTTTAAAAGTTAGAAAGGGCACTTTCCATACAAGACACCAAAATAAAAAAGCAGGGACTGTTAAAGGACTGCTATTGTTACCAAAAAAACAACACAATCGACTGTTTGACGATACTAAATCTCAGGCTTATAGGTTACAAAAAATTGCTCCAAACTATCAAGACAATGACAATTTAACAAAATAACTGCAAGATTCTTTGCTTTAAATCAGAGATACCTACAAGAAGGAACAAGGGCTAAAAAAGCCAATAGATAGACAATTTTAAAAGAAGACGAAAGATAGTTCCCGGGCTATGAATTTGGATTATTAAGATCTGAATAGCTCAGTAATGCCAGAATACCATTCGAAAGCAAGAACAGAACTACCTAAATAACACCTTACCAGTCCACATCTAACATAAATCATTAGGAAAGTCATTTCCCGATGTATGGTCTCTCCCCACTGCCACGAAAGGTTTTCATTTAAAGAATGACCTCAAACATTTACCAAGTAATTGTGTTGAAATTTCACAGGGTTCAATGATTTCAGTGGTACGCCCTTATGTGGAGCAACAGCACAATAAAACCCAAAGAAGGTAAGTAATCCACAAGCATAGCTCTTCAAAACTCGGTTGATTGCTTCCAGTCAATTCAAAGCAGAAATGTTAAAACATTCGAACTAATTAGGCGGAGAGATCTTAAACTTCTGACATAAAATCTAATGGTATGTTCTCACTCCATCTCAAGCAGCATAACTGGTAGCACACATAACACCATAAGCCCAAAAGCCAAACAAAACACTTAGCTTCTCTGTTAAGTCGTCGTGCACTTGAAATTAGTGTTCCACGAGTAGAACAAGACAACAACCAAATCACCTCTCCGTGTTCTACGTGAGTGCTTCCCCTTTCATTAGCCCTGGAAGGGTAACTCCAATAATGCTCGTACCAAAACAACACCACCAGGGCATGTTGTTTAGACGAATACCAATTGGCATGCTAGTGGCATACATAATACTCGTACATATAAATAAAAGCCTACGCCACTCTACTGAACCGTGAGTGTGACACGGAGACGACGACCAACGATCATCGACCGTCAACCGACGACGATGGATTTCTTGCGTTTTACTTTTTGTTTCCAATTGATTTTCGTTGAATAATGCTGCTCCACACAAACGCAACCAATTAAGCTAATCACCGGTGAATTCCAATTTTTATTCTCATTCTGATTCTGATTCTATTTCCAGCTCCAGGTACGAGTACAGTAAAACCGAGAAGAAGGGAACACCAGATGTAGAAAGACCTGAAAGAGGAGGTAGCAGCAATTCGAGAGAATAATGAGAATCACAATCGGAATCGGTTAAGAAGACACCAAAGCAAGTAGTCGTCACTCCAAGTGCCAGCTTGGAACTTGGATTGGAATGCAAATGCTCACAGTAGCTGGAAGCAAAATGTCACTTATTAACTGGCTTTGACACTGACAAATTAGCTTGAATCACCTAAACCTCGTCTTTATTACTTAAATCCTAAATCGAATCATCTGCAGAAACCGGCTAAAATGTTATTTTTGTTTTGTGGATTTTTGGCACTTACCTGTTGATTGTTGCGAGGGTAAAACTCACAGCGACACCAGTGATTGGGAATTAGTCAACAATTCAGTGCCCAAGAGGAACGAATACCAGTTTCCAGAAACGAAGAAATTCTCGTTTTCCAATTTTCTATCGTTTTTCGACGGTGGTAATCCCTTTGCGCAACGGCAGCGGACGAGTAAAGGTAGATTTCAGCCAAACACAATGCACTCTGCTGGCACTGACTACAATTCCACTTCCTGATTCAACAACTCACGCAATAGTCGCGGAGAATTATTATTTTTTAATTAAATTTGCAGCACACACACACACACAAATTGTTGCTGTCAATTTAGACGACATCCAATTGGAAATCGAAATATTATTATTTTTTCACACGAAAGTGGTATTCTGGGCAAAATTGTAAATTGCTTGAGCACACTACAGACAAATGAAGGGAAACAAAATATTAAAAGAAATTCCAAACAGACGGACACGTGCCGATCTTTAACCCCGAACACCCGACAGTCGGAACCGTTAAACTTCAACTGAAAATTATTTCAATTCAATTGCATGAATGAAGAGATAAATGAAAAAAACGGAGAATGCTTAGAAAAGCGGAGTAGAAAAGAAAATAGAAGAAGTGGAGATGGCAAAATGTCAAAAACTTGTGACACGTCGTTGAGCAACGAAAGCAAGGAAGGGTCTTACTTTCAAACACGGGTGTGTTCGACGAGTGTATACATTTCTGCTCTTATATATATTTTATTTACTGTAGTAGCTGGTACCTCGCGCGATGCTGCTACGGAAGAAATAATTGTGGAAATTTCATTTAAAATCTCGGAGAGTTATCTTGTTTAATTAGGAATCATAGAAAGAATATTTATTTTGTTGTCGATAATGAATATATTTATTGAAATTGAATGATGTATAAAGAAGGAGTATCAATGAAAATTATTTTATTTTGTTGATGACTATTATTCAAGTGCTTTAGGGTAGACAGATGTCTCTTGTTTTTTAACGTAAGTACCTGCCGTGTGGGCTTAAACCTACGGGATGCCCATACATCCATGGGAGCAAGGATACGCCTTGCCATCGCTCTCCAATAACTTTCACTATTTTTGATACCAAATTGGAACTGTGTTGCCGGCACAAGTTCCACCCTTGGTATGAGTCGAGGCCGACCTAAAACCTCTTACTGTTCTTAGGGTCACAGCACCCAGCACTTATTGCAACTCCACATTGAGTCAACCAAAGGAAAACCAAAAGGAAAACCAAGGAAAACCATAGGAAGACTCTTACCCGCGATTTTGGGTTTAAACCACAGCCACCATGACGCTCCCACAAGGGGGCCTACCTCTAACAAGTCAGGCCCGGACCGAGATCCGGGGGGCTCCTGACTCCCATGGTACCGTGATTTAAGTCCTGGTAGGGACTACCGGTGGTCCAGCCGCCAACAAGACCTATGACCGGCAGCTTGTGACTGATCAAATCGTAGCAACCTTCGGTAGCGTCATCTGAAGATGTTTACGATAAGACCAGTACTTTGCTCTGCCCCCGTTCATTATTAGACAACGTCATTAAAGGGCGAAGCCTTGATAATTGGGCGGGGGCCCGCTTTAGGGTAGACAACATTTTTTATTTTTCCGTTTCAGCGTCACGTTGAATTGTGCTATTTCGTCGCTGAAAAATTATATCACGCGTATCACGTTCTTCGCCAAGTAGAATGCAAGCTCAAAAACACTTATGAAAAGCAAAAGAAACAGTGCCAGATGTTGGCGCGGAGTTTGTAAGTCAACCCCAGTTCAGTTCAGTTTATATGCATTTTTATTTATATTACTTAATTTACTCTTACATGCTAGACAAAAAAACGCTTAAAAATTAGCTTAAATAACTTAAATTTATCTTAAACTAACTTACTGGCCCTATGCAGGCACTCTAAGTTATACATAATACTTAAATACTATGTCTTTCGACGTTTATGACGGATTTTATTCTTATTCTACAGTGACTTAACTACAGCTTAAACTAAGAAAACATGTTTAAAAACTTAGTATACGGAATATTTTAATTTTATTATATTATAAAACTTAAAACTAAAAGCTTACATACTACCTAAAACTAAATCTTAATCTACTTAACCTACTTACATCTACATGCATATATATATATATACATAATATATATATACTTAATATACAAATATATGTATATATATATATATATTGTTTTTTTTTCATTTTATATATTTTTTTTTTCCCCTTAAAATCTAACTTAAATCTACCTAAAAACTATATAAGCCGGCCATGGGCAAAAACAAATTAGGCTGGCCCACCTCGCTTCACATGAAGCTAAATATCACCGGAGGAGTTCGACGACGAAGCATCCTCCCCTTCAACAAGCCACCAAAAGTGTTGGTGCTGTCGAGCAACATCCCTCATGTCGCGACTCCCTACCGGCCTACTGAACCGGAGACGCTCCGCACTGCCCTGTGCGACGTCTCTGTCGTAGTTGAGTCGCCTGTCCGCAGCTGTTCGAGCGACGTGGAAGATTAGCGGCACCGCCAATCTGTCCTGGATCAGACCTTTGCTATCTAAATAGAGGAACGCTTCTGGAGGAATAAAGCCGTCAAAGCGAACTCTCTCGTGATACATATAATTGGGGTAGTAAGCCCCGGAGATCAGGTTGTTCGATGAGGCCATTGCTCTTGCAACGTGCCTTCGAGTCAACTTAATGATGAAATTGTCCACTCTTATTAGGTTCGCCCTATTGTATAAGACCTCATTAGGATAGAATTTTATGTACTCAGACTCTGGTGTTCTGTATAAGCGAAGACAAGTCCTAAGACAAGCCCTCTCAAACACCCGAATCTTTTCCAATAAACTTGCTCTCACGTTGAACCACACGGGACATCCAAATACAAGCATGGGCCTGATAAGGGCCATGTAGCAGATTACCTTCACCCCCGCATCGAGTTGGCTGTTATAAAACAGTCTCTTTGTAACGGCAAAAGCACCTTTGGCTCTGGCCAGAGCAACATCTATATGTTTGTTAAAATACAGAAATTGATCTAGCCAGATCCCAAGGTATCTGACTACATTTCGACAAGCAAGTGGCTGCCCTTGCTGTCCCACGATCGAGAACTTTCGCCAATTCTTTCTGGTATCCCTAGAGGCCCCAGACAAAGGCGTCCTAAACAGAATGGTTTCCGACTTCTGAAAGTTGATTTTCAACTTCCAGTTATCGCAATATCGCTTAATTTTGTCGAAGTCACGCTGCAAAAGCATATTAATGACCTCAATCTTTGGACCTGATCTGTACGCGATTATGTCGTCTGCGTACGCTATGGCATGGTGAAGTGAACCTATCAGATCACTCGTGTAAATGTTGAATAGGATCGGCGAATTTACCGCACCCTGTTGCAGACCGTTTTTAATGTTAAATGTTCCAGCGGAAGTCACATCGCCATTCTTCACGATGAACTGTCTACTGGAGAGCATATCGAAAAGAATATACAGAAAAGGTTTACTAATGCCCAACCTGTCCAGCTTGAAAAAGAGTCCTTCTAACCATACGGTATCGAAGGCCTTCTCCAAGTCAATCAGGCAGGCACCAGTGCACTGGTTCTTGCCTTTGTTCCATTGGATATCAGAAACCAGTTTCGACGCAGCATGAATGATATCATGCCCCGCTTTGAAACCGAATTGATTATCCGGAACTATATGTTTGTCCTCAACCCACTTAGTCAGGACTCTATTGATCACCTTCTCGAACACCTTACTGATGTTTGGAAGAAGACTGATCGATCGGAGATTCGCCGGATTGGAAGTGTCTTTATCCCTTTTGGGGATGGGATGTACCACCGCAGTTTTCCAATGCGCTGGATAATGTGCATTATTCATTGCATTATTAAACAGGGTGGTATAAATGTTCACCGCTTCTAGAGGGAGATGTCGAAGCACAATGTTCGGTATTTCATCGGTTCCCACTGATTTCTTACTTCTAAGTGATTCGAAGATCGTTTGGAGCTCTTCCTTCGAAATGAACGGGGGTAGTACCCTATCGTTGGTGATGACATTATTTGCCATATTCTCGTCACTGAACTGGGTGAAACCCGAGCTCTCGAATCGCCAATTCACAATTTCATTTCGAAGGTAGAAATTGTGCACAAGGACTCGATTCTCCAGATCGTGGTTCGGGCCAATGATAACATTCGCCTTGTACACTTCCTGGAAAGTCGCTCCTATAGCCTCTACCTGCTCCTGCGGATCCTCGATCACAAAGAAGTTGTCATCATCAACAGCCCCATTTGGATCTATGCCTGCTGCTACAAGTATTTGTTCGTTGTTCGTCGTTCTGGCGATTTTAAGACATGGAAGGTCGTTCTGATTATTTCTCCGAAATATTTTATTTATTTGCGGGAACATATTCGGGTTGCTGGTGTTTACAGCCCGAATTTTATTGTTCCAATACAAACTTACAGATGTTCTGTAATTTTCCTTTATTAATGTTTGGAGGTTTTTAATCGACGACTTCAGTGTCATGATCTCCGGGTTATGTCTGTCAGTAAACTGTCTGTACAAGGTTTTTAGTCTTGACAGCAGTCTACTTTTATGTCGGTGCAGTGCGTCAATGGTTGCGTTGCGGAATAAGTCTTCTTCGTCAGTGTGTTGGTACCGAGGTATTGCTCTGTCCATTGATCGTTTAATTGTCTCGTCCATTAGTCTTAGATACCTGTCAATCTCCTCGTTTGACAGATTTCTGTTGGACGGTGGGTAGAGCGAATTCGAGGAGAGTGCTCTAGTCAGTGATCTGGTGAAGTGTGTCCAACGCACCCTACTGTAATTGTAGGAATGCCTTTGAACAAACTCATCCAATTCCGCAATTTCGTTGGGGACAGTTATTTCGGTGCTGAGACCGCAATGGTCACTGTCATACACGAAAGTGCGTAGACAGTTTGTAGTTTGTTGGTTAGTGCATGTCAGTTGTATTCGTGAGTCGAACAGCAGAAGGTCCAAATAGGACCCGTGTGTAAGTCAACCCCGTTCAGTTGAACATGCCGAACATATTTATTGCCCCCGAAAAACCTACTACCAGTCACACAAAACTACCTCATAGAACCACTGTGTCACCATATTAAGCGCCGATTTCAATGCAGCAACCCACGTCGATTCTAGTTGTTAGGTGCATACCGTCTATATCTGTACCAACAACCATTTCGTTATTCTCATCAGGATACCTACAGTACAGAAGCCTAAGTAACTGCAGACCATTTACCAGAATATTTCACAACAATAACTCTTCTTTGAATGCTATCGCATCGACTTCCAGCAGTAGTGATCATGTAACACTATCTCAACCTACCACCTAGATTTGCAGAGTCTAGCGGGCCAGTTGATTCTTCAATTCACTAATATGACTGCAGCATACAACTACATCAATTTATAAAATTGTAAGCTCACCTAATGGGTGAGGCAGAGAATATTGTTTATTCATCGAGGAAATGTGAATGCTGCGATTTTGTTTTGGTCGACCGGAAAAACTGATAAGCAGTCACCTTAAACAAATCCGGGACATGATACCCGTCCCTGTATATCTGCAGTTTCCGAGGGCTAGTTAGAAAAAGTGATACCGTTTGCGACAAATTTAAAAAACTTCGCCTCATTTTTGCAGTCTGAAGATAGCCAACATTACTTAAGTAGTGCCACGTTGTTGGATGAGTAGGACGATTAAGCGGATCGCATATGTAGCTCCGGTACGACCGTTCCCGACTATTCCTGACTTCAGCAATTGGGTAAGCACAGTTGCTAATTTAATTTATGTTGTTCAACGTCATATTAGAGGGCCTTCAATTTCATAATAAAGACGAGCAAAAAGAACAGCAACGAGCTAATGCAACAAATTTTCATATATCCTAGAGAATCCACAAAGTACTTGCATGCAGAAAGTTCATCGAACGTACCGGGCAACACAGATGGACTGATGTTAGAACTGTGCGGCTGTCTTAAGCTGGGTCATTCAATACGCACATAATTCAAATTAGGAAGGCATGCGGTGTAGATGGCTGTAAACGGAGTTACTACAAGTTGCTTCATGAGGAACAGAATCGAACTCCTTCTTGTTCCGAGTTTTGCCTGTTTAGACACACAAAAGTAGTGTAAACTTATGCGCTGTTGGATGAAGAATTCTCCATAACGATGATGAATAGTGCTTTGGTCAAAGAACTCGAACCGAGGGGTCTTCAAAGTTGATTGATGTTATTTTACATAATTTTCACTTTTAAAGTGTTTAGAATACGTTGGTAAAAGTACATTTTCATATAAAAAGAATTTTATAATTTACAGCCTGTTGGACGGAACCGTCTTACGGCTGGAAAACAGGTAGCTAACGCGCTCAAAATCCGCTTGCTGGGGAGATCTTTTTTCTCAACCGGATATACTCTCGTAAATTTCACGGAACTGTTAGTGAATAGTTTGCCTTTCCTTGTCTATAGATGGCGTTTAAATCAAGTTCTTGTATGATGTTCATCGGAAAAATTTGAAACTCAGGTTTATTTGGTTTCGATATTAGCTCTCCAGGGGTGGGAGTCCGAATAGGACGGAGAGTTTTTTCTAATTTAGTTTTTTATAGTTCGCACTAGTTTTTTGTGGTTGAAACTCTACAACAGCCAAATCTACGTGTCAGTGTTATGCCTTCATACGCAGAATTTTTCTGTCTGAGTTCCAATTACACAAATGAAAAACTGACTTGTCTTGGGCAGGATTCGAACCTGGACCCTCCGAGTGAGAAGCGATTGCTAGTACCACTACACGTGGCCACTATGTTTTGCCACGATCGTATAACCAGTAACAGTGTCTCAAAATCGTCACAGAATAGTGTTCACCTCTATTGTTGGGACGAACAGCAGGGATTTCGCGGAGCAGACTAACAAGAAGCACATGGCTGAGGAAAACATGTCCATATATGCGAAAAAAGAGTGGATAGAGTAAATGAACCTTCTGATTCAGCAGAATAAGTTCTTCGAGGAAAGGGAAGTGTGGTTCTGGAATAGTTGATTGAATATAGTCAAAAACAATGCGTAAATGCGTTTTTGTTGATATAGCTCTACAGCTTCAACGGATGAATTGATTTACAAAAATCCTTGCGCATTTGAAAGAAATCTTAATAACGAAAGACAAGGAAATAAAGAGCATGGGGAACGCTCGATAGAGGCCTTAGAGGCGTGGTACCAGAAGAAGTTCGGATATTTAGCCAACAAATAAAACGAACCAGCCCAGTTCGCTATCAACTGCGACAAGGACGTCAGCGCAGAAATCATGCTAATCGCTGTTTCTTTGGGCTTAGAAGGTAATTTAATAGCAAACCCTTCTCTCGAGCAACCACAAAGACATTATACAAGACACTGACCAGCCCAGTCCTTCTTCACTGCGTCAAAGCTTGAACACTACCCAGAGCTTATAAAAATTTCTCCGGCACTTTAAGAAGGAAAATTCTGCGGGTAACTTTCGTTCCCGTTTTCATCAATAGAGAATTGAAAAGATTTTTCAACAGCCAACTGTACGAGTTGTATAGCGATGCCGACCTCATGAGGAAAGCTCGGATAATCCTGCTTAGGTGACTAGGTGACCTTTAGCGCATTGACACCAGCGTCCAGGGGCGAAAAGTTTTCGACTCCAGCCCAGATAGATAGCGCTAAGACGCCGCAAACAAGTGAAAGTGGATCTCAGCCAACTTCATGTGCGCAATTGCCATCTAAGTAAGTAAGCATGCTCCCTCCCAAAGCATCACGTTTGTGTTACTAAGAAGATTTTGTGTAGGGGATCAATGTTTCGAATTCTGTTACCGGACGTCGTTATCAGTTGTTATTTCTTAGAGATTGTGCTTGTCAACATGTTTACCAAATCGGTGTTTCTTACCGATTTCATCATTGAAGTCTCATTCCACTGACCGGATCTTTCAAAGATCACGATGTTCGATTTTCCGATATCTCTTGAAGAGTCTGTTTGTGCGATCATTCACGATAGCTGTATTAGATGCCGTTGGTCTAAGCATGTGCATTGTGCGTTTTTATCTACCATATATCTCAGATCGTAGTTGTATCGGCCATACGCTGCGAGAGGACAGTTTTTGGTCTTTAAGTTGCTCCTGGAATGTATAGTTTGCGTATACAAACATACATATCTACATATGCGCGTGAGATACATACATTTCTCATACTCAATATTCCTTGTCTATTTTAGTTTCGAGTCATGATATTTTTTTACCGTAAAAGGTATGTATGTACATAGGTAGGGTTACCAGTGCGCATTATCATCAACCCGGAGGGCAAACTGCTCATTTTAGATAGCCCACGAACGGTCTCATATTTTCCTTCTAATTTGCTGAAACTATAGCTACTGTTGGTCCATAAACAGTTCATCTACATCTTGTTTTTTATAAAACTTAGTTCGGAATAATTTTATACTATAGACCTGGCCTCCGAATGTATCGTTGTATCTTTTACAGGTCGTGTACTGTTTTGGAAGTCAAATGAATTCGTTAAAATAACGTTTTCAGTTGTGTCATATAGAAAAAGCGTACCAAAGCTGGTATGCCATCTTTAAGCAACTAAACTCGACTTCAGGGACAGATGCTGGTTGAGTAATAGCTTCTATCAGTTGTCAAGTTGTATCGAAAAACGTCAGATGCACTTCAAAATGAATTACGAGTTTTAATAGACCTAATAAAAATAAAACAAAAAGGCCTCGTTAAGTTACTAGAGTTAAATTTAATTAAGTTTTTGTTATTTGTTGGTGTTTTGTACATAATTTAATTTTGAGTTCCATTAAATTTATTGTTTTCTGTTATCGTTTGTTTTTTGGTTTTTGTTTTAGTTTGCCATTTAATTAGCATACGTCACAGTTAGTAAACCACTAACCAATGGCACAATGGTTCATCAAATTCAATATCATGCACATCTTCCCTCGCATTAACTCTTTCGTTCTCTTTCATTCAATGTAACCACGTAGAAAGTTTTGTTTTTGTTTTAAGAAAAATCCAATTAAAATTTTTTGTTTTTTAAATTCTCTCAATCACTATCATAATCGTTTCTCCCACCAGAATTTAAGGGACGTCTTAGCTCGTCTTCCGAGCCGTAGACAACTTCCTCGTCTGAGTCGTTTATCATCGAAAACGCCGGATTGTCCTTCGTCACTGACAGTTCTGAAACACATTTGACTTAAAAAATAAACACAAATCGAACAAAGCTATCGCCATACCTACCTAATGATAAACGACTGTTTGGCGAGTACACATACGCCATGGTATACAGATAAAAATTGAGTAGTCCGTAAAAACACATGAACTGTGCAGAACTGCGATACGTTGTATTCAATGAGGCAACAAAATTATCTTCTAAAAGTCCAAATCCGAAACGACAAGTTGTAACGGTAATTGATATCGATAGAACGAATAGCATGAGCAGCGTCAGAAATTTAAGACGCATATCTAGAGGGAATAGATATTTTTGACAAAATAGTACGAAATCGTGAAGAAAAGCTTGATATCTACCAAAATATGGCATCGAGCGTAGTTCAGTGTACGCTCTTAGCACCAACAATGACAAATACATGATGTACATTACACCAGCGATATAAAAAAACAATTTGAATCCCTAGAATGTAGACATAGAACATTATATCAGTTGACGCAAATTTCGACCTTCTGAAAACTTACATTATAATTTTTGGTGTCGACAAAATGACTATAAGTCGGGTCTCTAAACTCGTTGCACTTTTCCCACGTTGCTAAAACAATAGCACACAGCCATATTGGTAGAACCACAATTACCTTGGGTAAATAGAATCTGGAAAAACGTCGTTCGTTTTGCCGCAACCCATGGTAGATACAAAGCCAAAACATTAGCAGCGCACACAGAAAAGTCGCCTGTAATACAGCATCTAACATTCCCGGAAACCACGAATTCATTAAAAACATCGATGGAAAGACTGGGTCTGGAAGAAATAAGTAAAAAAGAATTATTAATATATGTAAGTGCGACTTTTTCTTATAACGTCTGTTTCTACAGTGTGATAAAATAGATAGAACAAGAGAAACACGCATCTGACGAAGCATGTTGTTTTTTGTTTTCTAATCCAAATTATGACAAACTTATGGTGGCTTCTGTACGTCTCCGTACTTTAACCATTTGAAGCAACTACAACATGCTTTAGAATTCTGAGTATAACACCTATAGCCTGCGAGGTCCATTAATGGGTCAACAAAGCGCCGAAACGATCAGTAACTTAACCCAAGATTCTAGAGAAACATTGGAAAGCTGTGAAATAAATTTTTGATTGGTCTAAACGGTTCTATTGGTATAAGATAGAGCATAGCAACACTTAAATAAATTGTTGTCGGGCCAGTCTGAGCGGACAAAGCACGAGGTTTTCCCACAGCGAGTCTGATCGTAGCACATGGCTATCTGTAAATACCTTGAGACCAATCGAAGACCGAATTTCAGCATAAACGCTCTTGCTGTACATGAAGTACAGGAACTTGTTGGTAGGTGCTATAACATAACGATTTACAGCAAAATAAAGGAGACCAAGGTTCCTATCGATGTTCTGGAAAAATGAAGAGTACGGTAGATAAAATACTAACTCCTAACTTTGAATACGGGTCAGCTCAGAAGATGATTGCTGCGGAGCTTAACCATTTAGACAGTAGTGTCTCGGCTCTAAACTCCGGAGCAAAAAATTCACGATTACACATTGGACCGCTCTGCAAAACAGAAATTTCAGCAGCAATAAAAACATTCAAGAGAAATAAGGCGGTTGGGTTTAATGGAATTACGGATGAGCTCTTTTAAGTGCATATTTAAGCAAGTATATAAAACATAAATCTTTTCGGAAGAGAGGAAGAAGGGAATAACTATCGAAATCCGAAAGAAAGGCAACTTATGAAAATGTGGAATATGATGTGTTATCTGCGATAAAATAACGCCGACAATAATTATAGCAATACGAGAAAGCCAGCTCCTTTGACGAACAGTTACGTTATGTTTCTTCGATAAAGACGTGGATGTCGCTGCTGAGAGAATTACAGACACTATTATCTTTGGAATGAGATCCATTATCCCTCATCGTATGAAGAGTACCAAACCAAAAAAAGGCGTGGTACGACTTAAGCTGTAAAGACAATTCGGATTTCAGCTCCTTGGGCAAGGCCAATCTGCTTGCAGCACACTTTACGACCAGTTCAACACTCCATGGTTGTTCTTTGTCTCCGCCTACACTTGACTGCGTCAAATATTCAATGGAACGAATACACTTTCGCACTCGTAGACAAATAGCAGTACGGTTTTCGTAGCAACAGGTCCACTGGTGATTTGATGGCATGTCTCATCGAAAAGTGGAACCAACGCGTGCATCAATCTGGCGAAACCAAGGTAGTTGCACTTGATATTTCTAAGGCATTTGATAGAGTTTGGCATCAGGCTTTTTTGTCGAAAATTCGTGCATTTGGGATCGGCGACTCTCTTTTTCAATGGATTAGCAAATACTCTTCGGAAAGCTCAATGCAAGTTGTCTTGAATGGTTTGAAGTCTGATATTCACAAAACAAATCCTGGTGTATCAATAAACTCTTGTCTGCTACTTATGGAATGCCCTGCCGGGCTCTCTATTTCTTAGTCATAGTAACTCGCAGTCATTTAATGAAGCGCAAAAGAGAACAATTGGAGTCAACTATTGATGTGAAACAAGCAGGGCTTCACGTCAAGTTCTCCTTTATCGACCATGTAAGCACTCTTCGATTCATCATATAACAATGCGTCTTCGGAATAGTGTAAACAGAATATTCTATGGAATTCACGTGAAATACATTTCCTTTGAAATGTATTTCCTTACAATTCATAGCCGTTCTCAAGATCTCGTATGAGACTGCAACAATCGAGATATCGAGAAACAAAAGCTGCGTTACATTGAATACCTAAAATGCGCAAGATCAATGTTATCAGCTTGAACTATTCTGCTCTGATGTATAGTCGGTGCTACATACTACGGAACAACTCTTAATGAGAAAGGAGCAAGGAACTTATTTGCATCACAATTATTGTAGATGGAAGTGACAGTCGATTACATTACATATTCACTTTAATCCCCTAGACCAAGCTGGAAGACGGGCGGGCCTTAGTCTGCAAACCTGAGGCAGGGTAGTTGAAGAGCGAATTGGTGAGAGCAGAAATATTACGAGTATACATTGCAACAACTTGAACACTATGATGCGCAGGAGTTGTTTGCGCTTTATGTGTTAACAGGAACTAATTGAAAGGAAGTCACATTCTCAAGGAGGGCGAAACAATAAGTCAGGTCCCATTGACTTCGAAGGAGAGGAAAATATACAAAGGTACGGTGATGATATCCCCCATCTTTCTAATAAGCTTACAATAAGGGTCAATTTCCTGAACTCCCTTGAATGATTTGGAATAAAAATTAAGTTTGATGATTTTAAAAACTTTTTAGTGGATTAGCAAGCTGTTACAATAACTTTCAACAAACCTTGGGAAGTCAAGGGACTAGGAACACGTTGAGGCCCTATCAAGAATTTAACATTTTGAAAGAGGAACAAATTAACAACGAAATCAGAAGGTATCTTTTGTTATTCATATACGGCTATCTAGCTACGAAGACTGCGTATATACATAAAAGTAGTAAAAAGCTATCACCACCAGAAGGTTGCCATCAAAGGGTAACTTGACATTTCATTTAAAAGGGGAGCAGCTAGACGTAATCTTAGTCCAGGATGCATAGAATAATACGGATCTGAAACACGGGAAAGATTTTTGAAGTTCAGATGTCAAAATAAAATGTCAGTTAAATCGTACTAAACAATGAAGAGAATATTTGAAAACCACAGCAGCTGCCAATTCCATGTGTTCAACTAGAGTTTGGCAAGGTCAACGAATTGCTACCGGTTCTGACTGACAGCAAAGTCCAATATCTGATTGTTAATTGGATAGGAAATTTCTCTGTGCTTAACATATTGAAAACTGCTAAAGGCGCTGAAGGTTTCCTGACAATGTAATAGAGCTTTCGCAAAATATGGGGCGTGTCACCAAGAAGAGGTTTGATAAGATCCGTACTTTTTTATCTTGATGTCGGCTTTCAATTAATTATTCTTACATTAGAATCTAAAGGATGATTTATCTCGGATAGGCTTTCCTTAGTTTATTCTATTCACGGAGACAAGGCCTTGATGATTTTTCCTTTCCTTGATATCCAAATCATAAGGTACGACTTAATAGTTTCAGTTAAAATGAAGCGGTCTATTGTATAATTTGCACTGAACTGTGTACAAACGACAACTTACGTTGGAATGACCACATATTCGATGTCGCCAAAAATGCTGCGAAATATCTAGGTTTCCTCAAGCGATGTAAGAAATATAAATATAACTTGCAAACATTTAAAACCGACGGACATCGGTATCCCTCTTTTTTCCCTCCCTAAATTACATCTTAAGGATACATAAATCCCTTGCGCCGCGCGCAAAAACAAAAAAAGATAAGCATAATAGACTTTAGTAGAATTAACCTTATGTCAAAACTGAAGGAAGAACCCAATTAATGTCAAACGTCCAAATTACCCATAATTTATTGTTTTGTTTCATAGAGGGAAAAAATTAAATGGAAAATTAGAACGGATAAAATAAAATAAAATAAAATAGAAAAGAAAAAAATGTTCCTTGTGTCAAATAACCGCACTGAATGTCTAATTCTTTACTTAAGTCAACTGAAGTTAACGAAACTTAACAAAAGCGAGCAAAATACCATTATGGTCATGCAATACTATCTATATGTAAGGAGGCATTTCATTGAGCTGGGTTAAGCTCATTAAAGTCCAGTCGGTTGGTTGATTCTCAAGGTTGCAAGTGAATATATAAATACTCAAAATTCTAAAATGTTAACTATGTATGTCTTACTCTCCCTTAGCAGAAAAGAAATTTGACAGCTTATTATGCAATTTGCTCAATCCCTCAATGTGCTATGATGACAGTTTACACTAATGCGGAACTATCTGAAGAAGTCGACCAGTTTTAGGAAGGTTATTAACAGTGCACCGCAGTAAGAATATTTAAATATGTAACATAGAAGAGTTACGCAAAGCATGTCTAGTGATAAGTTTACGAGCGCGCTAAAGACGCAGATATGGTACTGGTAGCAGTATCATTGTTAATACAATACACTACCACATTCAGAGCCCAAAAAATATTCAGTGAAAAGGAGCATAACCTATTCGCTTTTGATACTTATTAATAAGTCCAACAGCTATTAGATTCTTCAATAATAATATAAGATAATGTAAGATTTGTATCCCATTACTTCTGAACTTTTCGAATTAAGCGGACTCCACTCAGTCTAGTTAGCAAGAGGGTGGCTAGCTTTATGCATACTGCGCAGGATGGTTAGTTAAGGCCTATATCTCTCCTATAAACTAAATCATATTTAAGCCCCTCCCTGTTCTATCAATAATTATTCTTAATTCGGAGAGAAAATAATGGTAATTCGTACTTACTATCATATAGGAGCAGCAAAGGCAGCAAGATGGCCAACCATTTTTGTTCGATGGACCAATCTATAACTCGATACATTCGTAGTGTGTGTGCGTACCAGATCTGCAATAAGATACTAATTATTTGAAGTCGATTCAATAGCCGATACCCCTTACAATAACAATAAACGTGAACAACAAGAATATAAAACGGAACCAGATCTCAATTTGCGTAAACTCTGGATTGTATGTTTTGAACTGAAAGAGAATCATTAAACCAAATCCGTTTGAGTTTCTAGAAATGCCCTTACGAAAAAGGTTACTTCCTTGATGGTGTACTTCTTGTGGAACGACTCCAGCCCGAAAAACTTAACCGTAACGATATAATGAGCAAAGTCGATAAATCCCAAATGAGCTACCGTAAACTCCTGGCAATTGTTTCTTTCACAATGCAGATGTCGTGTCCGATTTCGTACGTTATCCTTCGCAAGTATACTCATGGGTGTATGCTCCGCTGTGATACCCTCTATACGGACACTGATATGGAAGCTTTTGTCATAGGTTTCATCTAAAAAAAACAAAAAAAAAATCATTTGACATTGTTAAAGCTTATAAGGAATACTAACCATCATTATTGTCTGTGATGAGCTTTGCTATCACCCAAAGCTGCTGGGAATATGTCGTCATCAGAGGAGTCTTCATGGCAAATGGACCCTTCCCCAGAATAGTCGTATCATTGGCTAGTGATGTGTTAGCTAAGATTTCCTTGCTGGTTATTTTTGTAGTACTCGTGATGGGCGGTCCTGCCAAACCAATAACAATCCCCAATCCGAAACATGTGAAGAAGCCCAGGAAGACCATAACAAACTCACGCTTATGCATGGAGTACAGACGCATGTGGACAGACCTCTCACATCGATCATGATGATAAGCTGGAGCAATGTACCTGTTGAACTCGCTAAAGAGGTCGCTAAATTGTGATAAGGAGCTCTTGAGACGTAGAAGCAGTCCACCAGATGGCATTTGGTATGAGTAACCAAGGCCAGAGGTATCTGTCGGTGGTATTGACATATTGAAGGAATGAGGGGTAATTCTCTATCTAAACGGGTGGCCTTCTAGAGGGGAAGAGATACTTTTCGTTGAAGGATTTTCCTTTTTACGAACAAAAAACCACAAAATGCGTTCCTAATTCCCAAAGACTGGATTTATCCAATTTATCGATTCCATCGGAAGGAAAATTACATAGAGTTCGGATTCTTTACGCACGATAGACATGTAAACAATTGAATGATAGCAGGACACGTCTGTTGTCTTTTGAGGACACTTTTTGTTCTTAAATGGATGGCGAGGAATTTTCTAAATTCACTTTTCTTATAAAAATCAATCTTAACTCTTAATTTATGATATTTTTAAGCGTCTAAGTTTACGATTTTAACGTGTAGAAAAAAAAGAAGAATAAAACAGACAAAAAAAAAACGTTTGCACTTGGTACGAGCAGTTTCGACTTTTGCTGGTTCGGAGAATGAAAAAATCGATTTTCAAAATTCGTAGAACATGATAAACAGCATGGTGAGATGTGGTGAAAATGGTTTGAGAGATGGATACGCTATTGTTTTGGTTAAAATGGCTAATAATGCGCAACCGTTGTGCAATGTGTCAGTTGGAAGCACGTTTCAGTTTGACTGACTGCTTACTCGTATTATCTCGAAGTAGTTAATTGATAGTAATTTCACCAGTTACAGTATGTATACAAAGAAGGGCTCTTTCTTAGGTGGATAGGTAGTTGGGTGAATTGTAAGTTGTAAACCAGTATGCGACATTTGGTGTCGTATTTTACGTATAAGATGTCGTTAAGACAACGTTTTGGATAGGGTTAGGTATGTGACTTTTCTTGCATTTTCTTGTTGGGCGGAGTATCCCACTTAGCTAATGTTCTGCTGATTATAACCATTCTGGAAGTCCCGATTCGAAATATGTTGATAGGGATATACCTTCCTCTTTTGCTTTAGATGGACTGTGGTATTCTGATACGACTATACCTTACATTTCAACTTACCGGATGAATGGCTTTTGTTGCACAGAAGATAAGGAATGTGACGGGTTTTTTTAAAGCATGAAATTGAAATATGACATCCGTTATTAGATTTTACAAATGACATCCTGTCACTCTAATCTTTGACAATTTTTTTGAGTAAACCGCAAAACATAGTTTATCCGCATGAACAAATGCCTTCAGGTACTCCCAAAGAAAATAATGGAGAGAGGTCAAATCGAATGATTTCCAAGACCAATCGACAGGTCTATTTCGCGAAAAGACCTACTCGCCAAATTGTGATTTCTTAATAATTTGATGGTTTGAGTTGCTGTATGATACGTAACGCCATTCTGTTGAGACCACATCTCGTCTGGATCAATGTCATCCATATTTTGAAAGAAATTTTCATTGAGCATGTTGTCCGGGTGTTGTAAAACTAGGGTAGGCAATGTGCAGAGTGTTGTAACTTTTAACTATACTTCACATCAATTGTGCTTCTTTTACCTGCTCATGGTAGAAACCGAGGGGATGAAAAACTGTGGCACATACTACAGTGACTGCTAGAGAACAGAAACCGATTTGCTAAGCGAGAAGTAAGTATGAATCAGCATCAAGGATAAATTCGCCAACATCTGTTTGATATGTGCACATGTCCCACAGAAGACGATACTATCATAGCTCGTGCGTTTTACGGCCAAAGAGCAGGACGGAAGAACAAAGGCTACGCCGGATAATGAAGAAAGAGTATGAGTTGGGACCGATTAAGGAAATTGAAAAGTATCACTTCCGGAACAACGTTTAAAGTTTTTCCGTAAGGTAAAAAGGACATGTTAAACAAAAACATGTTGAGATGAGCAAGGAAATTTGTAGTAGAGTGACAGTCGGTGTCGGAGGATATGTACTCGTAAAATTCACTCCTGCATACCAGTAAGCTTATCTGCCGGACTCGAACTTATATCTAAAAATTTTTCCAGCATCGTTTGCTCGACACACAGTCCACCAATTATAGAATCATCAGTCTTTTTACAAGTTCTTGTCTGCCGTGCTGCGCTAGCGGTTGAACGTGTTTTGTCAACCATCTCCGTTGAACCCATCAGTACACAGCCATGTTTAGTTTTTACACTTGCAAATGAGTTAAGACACAATTGAATAACAAGGTCTTGTCGTACGACCTTAGCAGGAATCTCATAGCTCAACACTACTTATATTATACAATATAATCTCACAATGAACAGCTCATCTTTGAAAGCGTTTTACTAGCTATAGTAGGAAAGTAGGAAATTAGCGGTGGACCATACTGATCTAAAGTTAAATCGATATGAACTTATTAGGTTTTTTTAAAAGGGATTTAAGATGCACCGATATACATATCTCATTGATGTTAAAACATATATGTCATGAGGATTTCGTTGACATGATGAAAACTCTAGGGTTATTGCTTTAAATGCCCTCCTAGCAACCGCTACAGTTAAGCCTGGGCAAAAACTAGGTCAAGAGACCTAGGAAAGCCCCATGCAGCAGGGGCCGATCGTTCTTTGAAGTCTGGTAAAAATATCAGTGACGTATTTAAATTAAAGCTTGTTCCCTCAAACATCCGACGTCCAGGATAAGATTGGTTTCATTATAGCAGCGCAGATCCAAAGAATGCTTAGGGAGGAAGAAAAGCGAGATACAGATGTACGTTGGTCTTAAATGTTTGCAAGTTGTAATGACTAGGAAATAGAGAGCTTGGCAGAGTATTCCATAAGCGAGTTGTACGGCTTAGAATACTGGTAGCACTCATAGCGAGATAGACGTTACGGTTGAAAGCTTGGAGGGGCGGAATGCTACTGGTAATTTCTATGGAACACTGGTGGTGAAAATAGCGATAAAACAAAGTGAGACAGGAGACATTATGTTGGTGTTTGAGGTTGTCAATTGACTGGGTGATATCACCTACGAGTTTTATCGCACGATTTTGAATGCTCTCTAGCAGTTGCAGAGATGTTTTAGGAGCACCTGACCCGATGTGGGCATTGTACTCCAATCTAGGGCGGATGAATGCCTTATATATTTCTTATATTGCTTTAGACATTTTGCAGGATTTTTGGCGACAGCAAATATGTGGTCATTACAACTTAAGATTGGGAGGTTTTTTGGTTTGACGATGCAAGTGGCATTCATAATGGCTGGGTGTTTAAATTTCGCTTTAACGAGAGCAGATAGCATTGTATTTGGCAAGCATTAATTTCCACTCTGTTGTTAGTTCCCCAGTTAGTAATACTGTCTACATCGGAACTTAAAGAGCTTAGCATACGCTGCCGTTACCGTTCTACAGCCAAAGAGCGTGATGAAAAGCAATAATAGAAGAAATGATGAGCAATATGAAAAGCAGAGAGTACTCTCATCTGCAAATTGGAATGGATATTGGATTAGAAGTAGCAGACAAGAGATCATTGATGAAAATCAGAAAGAATGTCGCAGAAAGAACGGGGCCCTGGGGCACACCATCATTTATTTTGTGATTATCAGGCTTGAAATCATCCAAGACAACTTGCATTGAATTATAAAGTGCAACTATCTTGCTTTCGCCAGATTGATGTACGCTTTGGTTCCACTTCTCGATGAGACATGCTATCAAGTCACCAGTGGATTTGTTGCTACGAAAACCGTACTGATAGTCATTGAGAAGTTTTCGTGTTTCGAGATATTTCATGAGCTGGTTTATTAGCGTTTCCACGACCTTGGAAAGAAGGAACGTAAGTGCAATGCTGTTTTCCATCTGCTCGGAAAGAGTCCTAGAGAGTAGGATTGATTAAAAAGCTTACACGTTGGTTTTACCAGGGTGAAAGAATTCTCTTCAGAAGAATGGGTTATATACCATCAGGATCAGCGGATTTGAGTATGATAAGATCCTTACTACTACACGAGTGCGAAAGTAGATTCATCACAATCGTTGGGAAAGAGGATGAGGCAGAATCTCTAATGTTTTTGACGAACGACCAAAAATTGTTACTACCGCTGGGACATTGTAGTATTTTTTGTCTCAGTTTTTGGTCGTATTGAAATTTCACACGCTTAAGAAAGACGTTGCAGTCATTCCTGGCTCTTTTGAACTGTTTTCGGTTTTCCTCTGTCGGTTTGGTCTTGAAGGACCGAAAAATATTTCTGTAACTCTGTCAGCCTCTCTACAGCTCGAGTCGTTTAATACTCTTAACACAATGAGGGATAATGGATCTCATTCCAAAGAGAATAATGACTGTTAAAATTCCTAAAGAAGGTGTTAAGCCGCTCCAATTGGATTCCTTGCCGTACGATTCTTCTAGGAATCATTTCTCTAACTGTGTGGTCGATGTACGGGGAATTAGTTGATATGACATAATGATGTAATAAGTCTAGTATGTCTTTTAATACTAATAGATGAGTCATTCAAGAAGGCCGATACCTCTCGTCTAATTTTGAATTTCATGTTTATATAGTTTGACATGGAAATCTCGGGCAGTTCTTTTCTTGATCTTTTCGATTGTGTGCCGCATAGTGATGAGGGAGGACAACCATGTGGTAGTAAATAATTTTTTGCGTTCAATAAAGGAAGAAGGAAGACTCCTATATTGGTATGCAAAAGCAAATTGCGAATATTGGTTAATCTAAGTAAATATTAGAGATGTCCTCACGGACAATTATTTGGGCTGAAGCTGCGTTAAAGACGAGAAGTCAGCTAGTGCCCCCTAGCAACATTTACCTTTACAAATACTTTGTTGGTTTTGGCCTCAAACCTCATGGAACAACACTCAACAGATTTCTGATTGCTTCTCCGCTTATAAAGATGAAATTCCTCAAAGTTACAAAGTTGTTTTTTTTACAACATTGAAATCTGATATTTCCCGTTGTTTTTAACTAGCAAAATTCTCCACCTTTAGTGTGGATGCCAATGTATCAAATAATTAGTTTGCTACAGATCAACATTACTAGCTAACTCCTTAATTCCGAGCTTATGTACTAAAAAGAGTTCTTAGCCACGATATACAAATTCGTTCGATCATCAATCTAGAAGTCTCTATTGGAAAAAACATCGAAATTAAGCTCAATAACTACACAGACGTGCTCGACAATTTAAATCTTTTACTCGTTTTGTTACCACAAATGTTAAAATAAAATTAATCCCAGAACTTGAGTAGTCCATCCCATCCGGCTGTGACCACTTTACTCGGCTCATGTGGGTGCCATAGTGTGCTGATACACACACCTTCGTGCGCTTGCCATTTCTTGTACATTTTCGTCGTTTTCCAGTCCCAAATGTAGCACTTTCCGTCGCCATCTCCAGACACCAAATAGCTCATGTCCGGTGAGAAATCTAAGTTGCAAGCATAACCCGATACCATATGCCCGGAGAACGTCTTCTTTCTGTTCATTTTGAATCGATTCAACGCCGAGAATATCACAATTTTGTTGTCCAAGCTCTGACAAGCTAACCATTTGCCATTTGGTGCTAAGGTAACAGCAGGCATTGAATGCATAGTAGGGTCGGCAATGTATTTCATGTCCACGGGGATATCCCATTCCCAGATGCGCATACTCTTGTCATCGGACGTCGTCACAAAACGACGATTCTCATCCACGAATGTGATTGTGTTGACTGCACCCAAATGACGATCGTACTCCTGAACAATGTCTCCACTCCGAGTGTCCCACTAAAAAAAAAATAAAATAACCATCAGAGAGAAGAGGTGGGTGAAACCTTTCACAACTTACACAAATGATTTTTTTGTCTGATGTACCGGCGACGAAGAGATGCTGTTTGCTGTTGTCCGGATGGAACTTCACGCAGAAAGGCATTTTCCTCGCTGTAAATCGGGCTAGTACATCTCCTGTCTCCGCATCCCACAGCTTGATATAGCGATCATATGAAGCAGACAAGAAGTGTGTTCCTTTGTTGTTCCAGCAGACGTCCTTGATTGCTTGTCGATGACCAAAGTAAGTTCGAATGCAACGACGTTCGCCATAAACTTCCCACAATTTGACACGGCAGTCCATACTGCCAGAGAGGAGAAGGTGGGCTGTCTTCGGGAACCACTTAATGGAGGAAATACCCTTGGTGTGACCCTGCCATGTGTGAATATGCGCCTTGGGTAGGAAGCATTTCGGTGGCGGCACATTCGAACGTAAATTGACTCCAACATCGTGCGGAGCATGTAGAAATGACCGTCCTTGGTAATCGAAGGCGTCTTTGACTGCAAAGAAAGCGAATTTCATGAAACTTCGGCGACTGTCGACTCGAAAAGTACTTACTGTGCAAAATGGACTTCTCCTCGATCGGCTTGTCTTCGGGAATTCTTCCTCGCTTGTGTCGTTTTGCTAGAATCTCATCCAACTCGGCCTTCTCTTGATCTGTTGGCTTAGCGACTGTTTGTTCATTTTCATACTTACCCCACGGTCCTACAAAACCTTCAATATCCTCGGGACAATCGTTTTTTTCCTGTTTTCGTTTTTTCGTTGCCTTTGGTGATTCAAACACTGTTTTCCCTTCTGTATCGTAAGCACCCTGTAAATCTCCAACGTAACTTTGACCATCAGCAGACTCATCTACCGAAGGATCTAAGGCATAGCCATATGTGTGAAATGTTCTTCTCTGATTTTCAAATTGAAATGCATTGATATGAGCCTTTTCCAGGTACCCAGCCAGGGTGTTTCTGTGTGCTCGTTGTTGGTTTGTCTGATTTGGTTTCTCCGGCCCCTGGACAGGTGTAAACAGTTCCTCGTATTTTGGATTGTAAAGCACTTCTTTGGAATGAGGGTCAACAACACGTGGCACTGCTACCGAACCATGGGGTACCACTTCTGGAGCAGCGCAAACCGCTAAAGTCTTAGCAACGGAATTGGTGGGATCAGCCACTGGTTTGAGGTGAATTATACTTTCATCGGGCGTATCACCATCGGATTCGGTACCACTTGAACTGCTGCCGTAATTTTTTAGACCTAACATTTCTACTTTTATACGGAATTATGAAAGTGTTTGTAATTTATTTAAAAAAATAGATATTTATTTTGCGTCGGAAACATAACAAAAGGAGGTCGTTTTACTGACATTCACGAAGTGACATTTGGTTTGACAGACGGTAATCGGTCGGTAAGGCTGTTAAATATAGATAAGAGCGAATTAAGTGGTTCTTATATTAGCTAGCCATGCGTTGGACTGCGATAGTCGTGCTAAATATGCCTTTGTAGAGTTTGGAAATTCGAATTTTAAATCCAATATTCTTGGTTTCTTCACCTCAGTGTTCTTGCATTTAAGGCTGTGTTTCTGATCGTTAAACAATTAGCTTGCTTATAATGTCAACAACAGTTCATGAGATGATGCCTAAGAGGAATATTTATAGCTCACCATTAAGTGGATTTCATCGCAAAAGTCATTCTCAATGGGAATCCTTAAACCTCTCCAGAAGTCCTTTGCTGCTATCATCAACCACAGAAAATCAGTGGCTTTGGCAGCAAACGCGTGCTGTTTAACTGCTCACGAATTCTACGAGCAATAAGGGAGGGATGAGTGTAGTTTTCTACAGATAGGTACTATGGGAAAAATGATTGCTGGAAGTTTTAGCAGCAAGTGAAGAGAATTGTTATCTGACAGTCCATTCTGATGCCTGGGTAAGGTCGATTGTAAAGTGCCTTATCCCAGTATGTCGGCTCTGCTTGGACTAACTCACCCTTTCCGAACCTACGCGTGGTACCAACATACAAAAAAAAGGACTAACAAAATAATAAAAAAGCAGAGAGTACAAATAGTACAGAAGTACCAGCATCGAGAATAGCAGCGGGGACGCTGAATCCCGGGGCACATTATCCGAGGACAAACTGATTTAAAGTCAAGAAGCCATAGTCGCTCTCTGAAAAGTCCAAGGTACAAGCCACAGTACTGCAAATCAGCAAACTGATAATAATTCTGCTACCAGCGACAAGGTGGTCAAGGTCAACAGCCAAAGTAACCGCAAGTCATCAAAAATGGTTAAGTCCTCTGGTACCATCTTCAAGAGCAGGTAAGTAATGCCGTCTTCGTGCTCAGAAAAATTGCTATGAATGAAGAGGCGGGTACTGCACACGGGAAAGATTCTGAGGGCAAGCTCAAATACCAAACCATGGTTGATGAATATACCAGGCATATATTGAACACCAAAAAACAACCCGTAGCTGTAGAAACTTACACGAAAAGGAAACCGTAACCCACTTTCTTTGTGTCTGCCTAGCTAGCTAGAACCAGGCATCGCACACTTGTCAAATCTTTTTATTAATGAATTATCAGAGATTTGTGTCATAAAATTCTGCAACATTATTAATTTTCTGAACTCCACAGGCGGATCTGAAAAGTGCGATCTCTAGGTCACGTGAGTTGTCGTTAGTTGCGTTTCTGGTAGGATCTTACCTGACAATCACTTCTACCTACCTACCTATCAACTTGATACAAAGCTCAGACTGTAAGGATTCGGATTGGAGCGTAAAAGAAGAGTTACAGTTGGTGGTTTAAATTTGGAAGAGGACTTCTGGAAGCTTCTAAAGGGCGAATACGACCAACATTCTGCTGCCTCTTGAGGTGGATGACAAGTGACAGCGATTCTGGCCTGGAAGCACATTTTTGAAACAAGTCTAGATGTTTTCATTTCTACTAAGGCACTATCATCTCCACAGCTGAAAGAACGCATAGTCCTCCCTAGTTTTCTCATTGAACGGCTGATGTTCAATGAGAACTTCGAAGTATGCTATATGACAGCATTTGCTTGGTTTTGGCCTCTTTCACATGTTGCCATAACAACAACAATATTTTATTGGCAGCTTGATGTGTTCGGCCAATAATATCAGATTGTGCCTCTTGAATCATACTTAACATGTTAAAAGCGCATGTCCTTGTCTTAATCCTTTTTTAACATCAAAGTGTTTCTCCATCGTCATTCTGCACAATCTGAAGTCTTTGCCAGGGATGCTGAAACTACGAGGGGCGTTCAATATATTCTCGGTATCGATATGAAGGAAAATGCGAATTCAATTTAAATTGTTTTTATTTTTCAATATAATCTCCCCTAACATCAATGCATTTGTTACATCTTGAGATAAGCTTTTTTAAACCCTCAAAAAAATAAATTTCCTCTTTCTCTGCAAAATACCCATTTATTGCCGACTTGAGTTCTTCATCATCCGAAAATCTTTTTCCACGAAGACATTTTTTCAAATCCGGAAACAGGAAATAATCACTAGGGGCAAGGTCTGGACTATAGGGTGGGTGTTGGATTTCTTCGAAACCACAATCTCGCGCAGCAGCCTTGGAAACTCGCGCCGTGTGAACATGAGCGTTGTCATGAAGAAGCAACACACCCGCTGCGAGTTTACCCCGTCTTTTCTTTTTAATTTCCTCCCGCAAATTATGCAAAGTGGAAGCGTAGGACGTGGCGTTGATGGTTTCACCTTTTTTTTTCTACTCAATTCCAAGCAAGATTCCCTTTGAGTCCCAAAAAACTGTGGCCATGAGATTCCTGGCAGACGGAGTGACTTTGAACTTCTTCGGGGGGTCTGTTCATTTTTTATGGCACTGCATGGACTCTTGTTTGCTTTCAGGGTCATAGTGGTGGACCCATGTTTCGTCCCCAGTAACAATTCGATCCATAACACCGTCCGCGTTCTCACTACACATCTCCAAAAGCTCTCTACAGCATGCGATTCTCACTTTTTTCTGAGGCGCTGTGAGCATTCGTGGCACCCACCTTGCACTGACCTTTGAAAGGTTAAGATGGTCATGGAGAATGGTGTGAATGGTACCAATTGAAAGCTTGGTGATCTCTGCCATCATTTTCACTTTTATTCGGGCATCCTCAAGAACAAGTTTTTCGACTTCTTTGATGCTTTCTCCCGTACAAGCAGTAGCCGGGGCGCCGGAGCGGGGGTCGTCTTCAATGCTCTCTCTGCCTCTCTTGAACTCACTTGACCACTTTTTCACAGTTGATAATGAAGGTGCGGAACCCTGGTAAACAGCCACCATCTCTTCATGAATAGTTTTTTGACTTTTTCCTTGCTTAGTGAGAAATTTAGTTACAGCGCGATGCTCAATTTTCAACATCATCGTCTCAGTTGCCATTATGATTCTGTTTAACTAGAGATAAAACGCGAATTAATAATCACATTTATATGAAATTTTACATGAATGCACTAAAATAATAGTATTACTTGATAAATAAGTCAATTTATATATACAACCACAGCTTCACCCCGATACCGAGAATATGTTGAACGCCCCTCGTAGACATAACTTTCTTACAATTCGTCTCTCTAGATGCTTCTTCCACACAACACGACAGATAGAATCTTATACGGTGTGATGCTATTTATCCTCGCGCTTCAGTGATAAAGCGCTTACAGTACCAGCACCCATCAGGTCAACGGCGAGTACCTGCAGCCCGATGCGAGCGTAAACCGGAAATTAACAGAGGTAGTTCTCCGCGGTGTCCTCAGCTCTTTCACAGCAAGAGTCGCAGGATGTTGTATCACTTATGCCCAGCACACTTAAGTGCTTAGCAAAAGTGTAGTGCCCCGTCACGACGACAGTTAGCAAATTGTCGTCTTTCCTGTAGGAGGAAAGCCGCTGACTTCTTAGAGACGTCGGGAAGCATTCGTTTGGTCTTCCTGCAACCTGGGGAGTCGTACTATGTGCGGTTGTGCTTGTATGAAACTCAACTGTGAAGCCTTAACCGAGGACCCTTTCCCGAGCTACCCCGGAACCCAGAAGACGGCACTCGTCAGTTTGGGTGGTCTGAAAACTTTGAAAGTCTTAGTTTCCAGGGGTGTGATTTTCGGCACAGACTTGTTTAACCATTCAAAAGTTTGCTGCATGGAGCACTTCACTCTAAGAGCTCCATTCTCCATATCGTAGCCCTCTGCTTGAATGCAAGCAATTCGAAGCGCCACAGAGGAGGTAGCGGCATACATGTAAGTACGTCGGTCTCGTCCTCCTTTGCTTTTCGGGGTTTTCTTGGATGTTGCTTTTCCAGCGACATGCCAGTTCCGTCCACCAAAACTGCAACTTGTGTTGGTTGCTAGCACCGATTTCAACCGGATCTTGGGCGATGAGAAAGCCACCGCCGGAGTTGTTTCTCAGCGGGGGTTTACCGCATTGGATGACTTCCGTCGACCAGAACTACGTCCTTTTCTGGTTGTAGCACTGGCCTTGTCCGGACATCGTGTGTGTGTGAAATCACCGGTAGTTTTGTTTTCGTCAATGGGTTTGACCGTTTAATGCGATTTTTGTTCACCTGAACTGCAGCCTTTGTAGGTTGCAGCACCGGTTTCATTCGGTCATCGTGCGTGGGGAGATCCGTCGACAGAAGGAATGCCGGAAGCTTTCTTCCTCTTGTCCCTGTTCGCTACAGAAGAAGAGGGCGCAGATCCGAGAGGTTGGTCGGTTTCAGTGGGTGTCACTTTTTTTTTCTCCATTTCCGATGGGGGACTGTGACGACAGGACTTGCCGTCTCCATGAGTCGTCCGTTTGCCCCACGTCTCAGTTTCCTCTACAACGGCCCTTTAGATGGTAGTCCTTCAGAGTGCGCCTCTTCTGGAGTCCGTTCCATCTTTTCGGTTTCCCGAGACAAGCCAGAAACAGCACCATAACTAACCACTGGCCTATTCTGATGGAGTGTGTTCCAAGGCCAGGCCTTTCCAGTAGTCTCTCCATCGTTCCAGATCAATCTAGCGAACGTGTCATAGAAAGAGCTGCAGGAGTCTACGAAATCAAGTGATCCAGCAGCTCCTGAGTCAGCAGGGTTTCAGAAGTACGTTGGTTGGATCCTCCAGAATCCATATCCCGGTTGCAGTCGTAAAGGCAATGTATGGATTGCCGCTATTGCAGGTACCACCTGGAGTGGTGTCACCTCCATACTTTAACAGTTTTATGTCTAGTTTGGACATCTTTTGCGCTTAGTTCGACGTCTCACCTGGGTTCTTTGCAGAACCTTAGGACCTTTGAGTCTTAAGCCTTCCTGCCACCCAAATATCCGCAAACCCAACTTCCGACATCTACATATATAAAAGGAGTCGTCGTGCCAAAGTGTGAGACATTTCAATACTTACCACCAAGAATGGCTCAAGAATTCAGCAGTATTTTATGACAGAAAAATGTCGTTTGAATCTAAACGTTTGTTATTGTCATCACTCGTTCGAATATCAGCGGGCTTGTTAAATGTTTGAGCTTAGTATTAAAGCTTCAAGAGAAAAGTTCTTCGTTTAATTTTCGGTCCCGCTTGCATCAATGGAGAATTGTGGAGACGTTTTATCAGCGAACTTTAACCCGTACAGAAAGAAAAGCTTGGATAACGCTGCTTAGATTGCTAGATCATCTTGAGCATATGGACAACTGCATCCTAACCAACCTTTCGATTCCAACGCAGAGAAACAACGCTGTAGAGGACAACCTCATCTTATGAAGGTGTTCCAAACAAGTGGAAGGGAACCTCAGTCAAATTCGAGTACGCAACAAGAGGCAGCTGACAAAAGACCTCGCGAGCTGGAGAGTCATATTAGTTGAAGCCCTAGTCCACCCCGGTCTGTAGCGCCATCTAAGTAAGTAAGTAACAAAATACGATGTGATATGAAGTACAAGCAAATTACAATACATAAGGAAAAAATTTAGGCAGAGCAAATCACCTGCTTTTGCCACCTTTCACATAGGTGGCGGGAAAAAACGTAATGAAATTCGAAGAAGAGGCCACAGCTCAACAACGATCACTTTATGGGGGATCAGTGAATCGGCAGTTTCAGATTCGTATGTGAAGACCTAATACTTACCATTGCTGGCCAATCAAAAAGAAAACCCAAACCTTATTCCAGAACCACAGAGAGCAAATACGAAATTTGAAATTTTTCATAAAATTTTTATTTTTATTGTTTTTTTTTCTTGAATTTTTTGTAAGTTTTGTAAATTTAATTAAGACATCGTTTATTTAATTTTATTTATTTTTTGTTTCCTTTGTTTTTTGTTTCATGGTTTTTGATTAAAATACGTGTATGTATATATATAACATTGTTTCTTTGTTGTTTTTTTTATTCTTTAATTTTATAATCATTCCTTAATATTTATATATCAATATTTTTTTTCTTCTTAGTTTTGTTTTCGTTTTTCTTTTATTTAATAATAATAATGCATCTTACATTTTACAATATAGTTATATATATATATATTTATATAAAAAACAAATCTCCCACAGTTATATTCACTTTCTATTTCATTTATCGTTTTTTGTTTATAATTATTTGGCAAGATAAAAAAATATTCCCTTTTATGGTAGACATACAAAAAACAAAAAAAAAAACAAAACAAACTCTTAGAAATAATTAAATTGCAAGAAAAAAATAATTAAAATATCGCTTTTTGTATGCGCATCTATTGCACAATAATACAATGCAACAATTTGTATGTCGCAGTACTCGTATCTATGGCAACTAAAAGAAAAATATTCATATTTACACTTAAAACGAATTTGAGAGAAAACTTACAAAAAAAAAAAAAACAAATGGCATTGCTTAGGAAAGAGGGGAGATAATAATGTTTTACTCGTCTTCTTTTTCAAAATATTTTATAAGAAATTGTATTTTAAAAACAAAAATGTAATTTTTATAACTAACATTTGTTTGTAAGGCCCTAATGCATCGTCATTTTTAAATATAACTTTCTTATCATAAGTTCGCTTTTTCTTTTTTTTTTTTGTAACACCACTTTTTTAATTAATATATTTTGTATATATAAAAAAAAACACTTTAACCTAATATACTCTGCAAATTTATTTTATAAAAAAAAGATTTCTTAAGAATAGTTTTTAATTGTTTTTTTTTTGGTTTTTAGTTTTAAATTTATATCTGAAACTTATTCAGTTTTATAGTACACATGTCTTTGGATTTTCTAGCTTTCTGTAGTACGTAGTTATTTTTTTTTATATAAAACAAATTTCGAAAATAAATGTACAAGAAAATGTTTCAACTAAAAACAAAACAAAAAATTACAACTTATCAAAAAAGTGAAAAAAACAATAAATAAATAAAAGAAAACAAAAGTAAATGCGTTTTATAGGAAAATGTTTTTGTATTTTGTTAAATTTAAATATAGTATATTCTTCTTTTTTTTTCGTTGTTTAGGAAACCTTGTTTTAATTTATAACTGTATGTGGATTTATATTTAAATGTTTGTATTGCAAATTGTGGTGCTATTTTTTATTTTTGGTTATGAATTTGAAATTGTTCGAAGGATTTCTCCGAGGACCAATGTTGTTGTTGAAATAAGAACTCAAATTAGTACCTTGAGAATGTCTTTCGTTGTTTAGATTTTATTAGTTTTTATTTGTATTTTTTTTTTTAAATAAGACCCAATAAAAATTGATAGAAATGTTTTAAGCAAAATGGGAGGAGAGTTTTTCTTTTCATTTTTTTTTTGTAAAAACTTTTATGTAATTTAATTTGTGTAGTGGCTTTCTTTTTAAATTTAAATTTATTGTCCATTCAATAACTAACTTTATCTATTCAACTTTGCTTTTTTTTTTTGTTTTTTTTTTAATACATCGAATTTTGTGTTTTTGTTTGTTTTATGCTAGAAAGGTTAAATTTTTTATCGACAAAATTAAAAGAGAAATTATCAAAGCAAGTAGAATGAGAATGTTCAGCATATTCAACTGAAATTGGAAATTGATGAAAACAGTTTTAACCTCTATCTGAGCCGCTTTAAGCTTTCTATTCTTAAACCATCAGAAATATGCATTATCGATCTATTTACCTCTGCAACATACGTTCACAATTTTAACCTTCCCATTGTGATAATACTCGTAATGCGACCAAGTTTGGATAAAGAAGAATTTTTCTGATGTCGCCAATATTCGTTAAATAAAGTTGGAAGTGGAAAAGGACATAGTATCACGAGAGAAAAGCGGAAACATAATATGAAATCAAACCGTGTTACATAAGTATAATGCAAGTAACATAGAATGGATATATTACGCATTAGAAAAATATAGTGAAACATCGGAGACAAGGAATGCCTACTTTATGTACTTTATGGAACGAATTTATCGTACCAGATGAGCTCCGAAGCTACCCTTTTATGGCTGGCCGATAGCTAGAAATATAAAACAATTGTTAGTTCTTACGTATAAGCACGTTCTTATTGGTATAAGCAAATGAGCAATTGCATGGAGATTAGGCAAGATTTCGAAGATCTTTGAGAGATGTGTAATGTAGTCTCGAGCGGGATTTCAATAGACATGTTAGGATTTCAACTATGAGTTGGATTTTAATGCAAGTATTAATTCTAAATACCTTGTTTTCGTCATTAGACGAGAGCGGCATTTAATTACGCAGATTTGTACTGAAATAACGAAAACCGACTTAGCAACTATGAAATGATCTTTGGCGACAGTTTTTTGCCCCCCCTTAAAATGCCAAAGCTTAAATAAGAATAAAATCCAGCTCTGTGAGGAAATTGCAATAATAGCTTCAAAATGCCATAATCAAGCAGGCGAATCAAGTATACTAGGTCTGTGGAACAGAAAAAAAATCCATGAATATGCAAAAATGTACGGGAAGTTTCAGTTTCATATTTTTCAAAACACTTGTTGTTCTAATGATAAAACGAAAAGGACGATCAAATCTAACGACAACTATAAATTAGAGTAACTAAAGGAACAGAAACGTCGACACCAAGAAATCGCGCCTTAAATTATTGTAGAATATGAATGTTGTATAAAGGAAGTCTAAAAAACCGTAACTAAACCACTTTCTGTACCAATAAAGGCTTAATATCGGGATTTAGGATATGTTCCTAATATATCCTAATAAATTGCTAGACAGACAAGCTTCAGAGAATAAAAATACAATTTCGAACAATAGATAAACGAGCTGTGCTAATAGTTTTAAGATTGCTGCTCTATGAAGAAAAAAAAACTGGGCACCAATGAATAACAATTCAATTTGCAACAGGTGGTAAACCAACTCATTATTTGACGTTTTACTATTGCTGTTAAGAAAACAGTTGGATTATGGAAAATGCAGCAAGCAAAGCAAAAGGGATGGATTAAAGCATATAACTACATACGAGTATGTACCATACATTATATGAAGCACGCATACAAATGCCTTACGTTTTTGTTTTACAAACTGCTGTTCTACAAAGAACTTTCCTGTTTCACTATACTCGTATAAAGGCAAGAGTGGCAGAGTGAACTGCAAAAAGTATCGATCGGTGGCGTTATGTACAGACAAACTTTACGGCAGTTAATGCTGCTTGTGGGAGGAAAGTCGATAAACGACGCGATTCAAATCATTTGCACCAAACTTATGAAGCTGCATCAAAATAGACTCTATGTAATTAGAAGTACACATACTGGTGGAAGTCACCATGCAAGCAAATCGATAGAGGAAAGACAGCGGTACTCAGCTTCGTCGGGTCGTCGGAAAATCACACATGAAATACAATAGGAGTTCCAGTCGAGGGACGAAAAAGATGTCCATGGATGGAATAATAATTGGATCACTGAAACGGAAAAAAAATGAGCAAACTCTTAGCCTATCTGGCGGATGTAATCCAAATGAGAGTGACCCGTAGAGCTGCAAGCTAGCGACACATTGAGGGTGTTGTAAATAGCGATATATCCAAATATTAGCCAACAGGAAGGTAGTAGTAAAACTGCTCAAATAAACCGACTAGAAATCCAATTTCATAGAGACACAAGTTTAGCGGGAGTAGTCAGCGAAAAGATTCGAAGGTTTGCATGGCTTTCTAAAAATCAATCTGATTTTCATAAATATTCAATTTTAGCTAAAAATGCTCTACACTCGTTTGTCTCTTAAGTAAGGCCAAAATGAATATTAATTTAAGTTTCGCTTATAATTTTTTTATCTACATATTTTCTTCTTAACGTTTGTGGAATGATCGGTATTTTCTTTTTATATTTATACTTTTTTTTTAGTAGCTAGAAATAATATATCATATTTAGTATTAATATTTAGTTTTTGTTTGTTTGGAAAATCATTTTTTTTTTCCATTTGAGCGCAGTTTAACAATATGTAGTTTTTTTTTTTTGAAGAAAAACGCGAATTTAAATTTTTTTATTTTAGTTTTGATTTTATTTTACACTATATGCAAGGAATTTGTTTTCTTCGTTTAGTTTACTTTTTTTTTTGTAATAATATACTTTCTTTGGGTAGAAGCTTAAATTTTGTTTTCCATATTTTGTAAGAAAATGTACAATTTGTTTATTTTTATTAATATTTAAAATTCATTTGAAGTTTACTATCATTTCTTTGAATTAACCATACGAAAAAGACACTGTAACACAGGTTGGGATTTTGTTTTTGTTTACACACTATCAGGACATAGTTTGTTTGAGTTGAATTTTAGATTAGAGATTTTTTGTTTTTTGGTTTTAAGGACCGGTGGGTGGAAAAAGGCTTTATACTAAAGCAAAAAGTAAGTTCTAAGACTGAAAGAAAAACGTACTTTTCATTCATACTGTTGAAACTACTGATTCTAAGTAAAGAAAAATATATAACAAATTATTTATTTGTTTAAAAAAAAAAAATACAAATTACAAAATACTTCTATTGCTTTGGAGTCCTTCTCACTGTCCCAAACTCTGTCCATCAATTGTTTTTATTTTTATTTTTATTTTAGACCCCAACGCTGTTTGATTAAATATATATTTCTAATAATTAATTTGTAAGTTTTATTTTGTTTTTTTGCTAATTTACATTTTTACATAAACATTTTACAATAGTTGTTGCTGTTTTTTTTTTGTTTAAAGATTAGATTTAAATTTAAGACAAAATAGTTTTTAGTTATCCGATACTAGACTTTTGCTATTGAGAAAGAATTTAGATTAGGAGATAATTTATTATTATTATTATTATTTATTTTTTGTATTGTTTGTATTTGCCTTTCTTAGATTTAATATTAAGTTTGGGAATTAATTTAAAATTTAATTTTTACTTGTATTGTCATGTTAACACCTTGTGGTCCAGAGAAATTCTGTTTCTATTTTGAGATAAGGTATTTTTCGATTTCAAAAAGCGATGGCGGAGAATGTGATGTTTTTGTTGTTTTTTTTTTGTAATAAAATATATGTACATACAAATTATAAACTAAAAATAATCTTAAATAAAATAAAAAATAAAAATTAAATGAATATGAGTGTTATAGAGAAAATTGCGAAATTACCCAGCCTGACCCTGTTTTGTCACAAAATTTTGTAATCAAGAAGAAAATAAAGAGAAAATAAAGTGGCTGTATATAAATAAAATAAAAAAAAAATATTGCAATAAACATAAACAAAAACTAAAATACTTGTTTGTTCTTATTTTTAAAATTAAATCATACTTGTGTAATTATTTTATTTTTAATTTTTATTATATGGCACTTAGTTAAACGCAATGTTATGAGTATTCTAAGAATAAGGTACCCAAACAAATGCTGGAAGAGTTTTTGGTTTTATTGTGAAACTTAATTACAATAAACAGAAAATATTGAGTAACAAAAAAAAAAATAACTAAATTAATAAATTCTTTAATGAAAGGTTTTGTTGGCTTGGTTTTATTTTTTATTTGTTTTTTTTTATCAATTCATTTGTACAAAACTTGAATTCCACAGTTTTAGTAAAATTAGAAAAAAAAAGAAAATAATACAAAAAGCTAAACATAAACTTAAAGAAAATAAAACTCTCATATTTCAATGAAATAAATTAAAAAAAAAATGTTTTCCTGCACATTCATTTCTTTTTAAATTCAAAAATACTTCTCTTTATATTCTTTATTTCTCTCTCTTTCTCTCTTTATTTTTCTATTCTATTTCTCAATATTTTGTTTTGGAGATTAAGTTTGTCTATCTTTTAAGTACGCTTTCGAAAAGCCCGTGGCGATTTTTTTTATAATTTTTTCTTTTGATTTTGCTGTTAAATAAACACCGAAAGGTGAGGTGAGATAGCCTTTGGTACGTGGTATCCTTGAAGTTATCTACATCACCCTTTGGAATATGAAGTTTTAGAATTTTTTGTTTTGTGTTGTTGTTGTTTTTTTTTTTTTTTTTTGTAAGAATCACATTTGGTAAGACATTCGTTCTTTTCACTCTTTAGAACTTTCGATGGTGGAAACCGCTTAGCGCTGCGAAATGTTCCGCTTGTAAACGTTGCTGCTGTTGTTGCATCTGCAACTGCTGTAGCGGATGTAAATTGTTAAGATGCGTTTGTTGTTGCATCATTGGCCAAAAAGATGGTGGAATCGCTGGTGGTACCGTCTGTTGGGGTACTCTTCTAGAGTTTTGTCGATTATAATACGTGCCAAGCTGCTGCTGATGTAGATTTTGATTTGTTTGTGGCGGATGTTGTTTTCGAAAATCGAGATTCAGCAGGGCAGACGCCTCGCTTACCTATTCCCTGTAGGGTTTGCAATACGAGTACCTATGGTTCATGTGTTGGCTGTATGAGCCGGAATGTGAGAAACGTTTAAGACATTTTGAGCATTGGAAGGGTTTTTCACCGCTATGCAGACGTTTGTGTTCTGTAAGATGGTGCTTGTGTTTGAAGGCTTTTGGACAGTCCACACATTTGTAGGGACGTTGACCTATAAAAGAGTGACAAAGATATGTTGTTACTGTACAGTTCAAAGTGATTCAATTTTATTATAACTTACCAGAATGTTCATATTTATGTCTCGCCAGCGAGCTTTGTTTGGCGAATGCCTTATCACACTGATCGCAAACGAATGGCAGATCAGGATCACCAGCATGTCCATGGGTTTCGATTTTTATTCGTTTCTGCTGTGGTGGCAGACGATTGGAAGCCGCTGCTGCTGCTGCCGCAGCAGCTATATATTCGTCTTCATAGGAAATTTTCGATTCATCATCACGCCATGATCGCTTTTCCGAACCAGGACTCAAACTAGTTCCACGATCACTGCTGCCGCCCATTTTTATACCCCCCATTATGTGACTCCTTGCATATTCAGGGGTCATGTGAAGGAGACATTCCATTGGAACCATTGCACGTCCTCCAGCAGCACTGGGCATCATGTACGGATTACTGGCGTATCTTGGTGTCGGTGGTGTTGCTTCATTTGGTGACGGTGTTTGTCGAATATGATGATGTGGCGCTGGAATGTCTGTAGGACGTTGACTGGGCACTGAAGCGCCATAATAATATAAAGACTGTTTATACGGATTTGGACTGGGCGAGAGTTTACAGCTAAGATTGATTGCTTCATTTGCATCAGCCTGCATGGGAACACTACCATATAGTGGTGAATGAGCAGGTTGTTGATTGCTGAGTTTCTCTTTTTTAATTGATAAGTCGAGTGGTTGATCTTCTCCAATCGAAAATTTAACCGATTCGCCTGGAGGTGGTGGGCTGGTTTGCATTGGTTCTGGAATCATTGGTGGGTAACTTTTGCTTAAACCATTAAAACAATTGTTCAATTTTCTTTCGCGGGATCGATTATTTTGAAACCAAACTTGAACAACTCTTGCATCTAGTGACAAACGATTTGCAATCACTCGAAACTCATCACGACTTGGTCGGGCATTAACAGCATAGTGTTGCTTTAGTACTGTTTGTTGTTCCTCAGTTATTGCTGTACGAACACGAACTTTTCGCTCGCCAGTCTCACTGCCATTTTTAGATTCTCGATCTTCTTGGTCTTCTTCGCTACCCGAATGTAGGTACGAGGAGTTTCCAGTCTCTGATTCATTCGAACGGAAATGATGTTGTAATTGTTGTTTTTGTTGTTGCTGCTGCTGCTGCTGCTGTTGTTCTAACTCTTGTTTTATAAGTCCACAAAGGACTTTTTCATGCTGCACCAATTCTGTTGGATGATTAAACGCTTTGTCACATCGACTACAACGTAAATCATTCATTGGCTTATGATCCTCCTCCTTTTTGACTTCCTCATGACAAGTATCCTCTTCATCTTCAACTTTAATTTCCGGTGATTGTGGACGGTCCTGCTGTAACGGACTTGGAGTCTCTGATTTTGACGACATTTTTACATCTTCAATAATGGAATCTTCAAAATTTGGTTTTGATGGTGTGCTATTATTACTATTTCGACTATCACCATCATCTTCACCATCACTACGATTATAAGTACGAGCATTGTCATCATCAACTTCACCATCCTTGTCACATTCATCTAAATCCATCACAAGTTTTGGCTCATCGGCCACATCTTCAGTTACCTCTTCGATGAGATCTTCTGGATCTGAATGTAGTCTTTGATTACCGGCTGCAGTTAATTCCAAAAGTCGATGTATACTGTAGGGATGGATGTTTGGATTTAATGCCATGTTGTAGAATGGACTTTGGAATGTGGCCAATAGGGCGGCACTATAATCACTGTATTTGGGTAACATTTGATAGAATGAATTGCTACCATTTGGTGGATTTCCTACTCCATCCGGTCCATTGCCTAAACCATGAGGGAAGTAGTTCAAAGGATTTGCTCCACCTGGTGGTTGTGGTGCACCAGATCGTTTAATATTCGGACTTCCACCAAGGACACCACTTTTCTCCAAATTTTTCAACATTGCTCGATTGTTGTTTAATTTAAGGCCCATACTGATGCATTTTTTCGATGTCATATGACTCGAAAACGAACCGGAATGTGAGAAACGTTTGCCGCAATTATCACAGCCAAAGGGTTTTTCGCCGGAATGGATGCGTACATGTTCCTTGAGGTGATGTTTAAATTTAAATGCTTTGTCGCACTGGGTGCATTTGAATTTACGTAAAAGGGCCGATTCATCATGGCTGATCATGTGACGCTGCAGACGATAGACATTGGCGAATGCTTTGTGGCAAATTTTGCAGCTCTGAAAAGAAAAAGAGAGACATGGGTTAGTTAAAGTTGTTAAGATGTCTTTGCGAAAATCTTGGAATCTCTTTTGATAAACATTTAAAGACAAGAGACGACGAACTTTAGAGCGGAAGGCACAAACAAAACGGGGACGGGAGGAATATAAGTTCCACGTTCATTTGGTGTAATTCTTCGCGATTTTCACAAATGTTTCATCGAAAATGTATTTAAATTTGGGCTGCAATAAAACTGGGTGCAAAACCTTTCCAATTAAGGCTCTCACATGGCACTCAGAAACTTTCTTTATCATAAAAACCAATACAGTTGACATAGATTTTTCCCTTTTTACCGTCTTTGAATTTTGAGTGGGTTGCCCTAAGCGGAATAGTAGTTGGTATTACGATCAGGAAATTTGAAAATTTAATTTGCAATACTATCTGAGATTATGTAACATAGTGGACACCGGCGTAGTTGTAGGGAGATCTCAACAAGTAATGTCATCAAAGCAAACTATGGCGAGCTGAAATTGATCTAGAACTGGAATTATTCAGCTGCCCTCGAGTCTAATCATTGTTTAAAGGTTTTCTCGACAGGAAACTTGTCGGGGACTATTTCAAAGATTATTTCTGTTGCTAGAGCATACGTTCTAATGTAAATCAGATGATTGACTGAATGATTTAATTAGCTAATAACTTTTTTAAACTGGAAAGCGGTTGGCTAATCTTTCCAATCAATGCGTTAAAGGATTCAATTATCAAATATCTACCATTGCGGTTCAAAATAGCGTGCACTGTGGTAGATCGGATCTCACTGTATTAAAATTCAAGGGACTGCCAGAAAATTCTGTTTTCATCTACGGTTCCTAAACTGATCACTGGAGCGATAGAAATCATTATTCTTCGGCCTGCTTGAACTGGAACAATTTATGGTGGTGCTCAGGGTCTCCAAGGCGATGAAGTGGAATGTAGAGCCAACAAATTAGTTAGCAATCTGGTATTTGATTATTGCGCCGAAGTAGTGCAGATACATGGGATAAATTAGTTGAATTAGACGTTTAGTATGGGTGAGTAGTCTCCTATGGTATGTTTATCGCAATTATTATTTCCCGTTTTTGTGAATGCAACACCAACGAAAGCAATTTAAAAAAATAAAATATTTGCGAAAGCTTATTAGATTGGTGGAGAAGAAAAATGAGTACAAGTACTCGTATCTGTGCATTGGGCTTTCAGTATCATTCTGACGTTTTGTTTACCATATAAGCACGTATGTGTATCGACCGAGGAATTCCCAATTAAGAGGCGTTGCTCATACACCTGCAGTTGTGTGATATTTTTAAAGAGCAAATCCACCTCCCATAGCAACAATCATAGATTTTCTTTTTCAAACATTGTTCCATAAAATAATTAAATATATTTATGCGATTTTTTTACGGTGCCATCAGAGTATTTATCTCATTGGTATGGGAAATCTGAAGCAAATCTGGAATGATTTATTCGTTCGAAACGCACAAGCCTTCACAATACGTATACACTACACACATATAGGTATGTATATTTTTGTAAGACATAGAGTGTGAAAAAAAAGAAAACAAATCTCACCGAATGCACGTTTTGTTTAGGTTTTAAATAAGAAAAAAAAAAATAGAAAAAAAGAAAAGAAATGATTTCCAGATTTTGAATTTGCATAAATTTTAATTATGTTCCGCCGTACAGTGAAATTCGTTTCGCTGAAATATTTATGGTTATCGATTGGTTTTTAGAGGCTAAGAACTTTAAGTGTTTTTGAGCCGTGCAAAAAAGGTGGAACCATTTTGTGTGTTCCTACGTAGTGGAGGTGTTACAGTTGAGTGGAAAATTCAGTGGAAATTTGTTTTTCTGGTCAATATTTTGGAAATTTATGGAGGAACAGTTCGCAGTTTATTAAATTATGAAATAAAAAAGAAATTGTGTTTTTTTTCCCTTTTATTTTAGAATTATTTTTGTTTAACGATTGAACAGTCGAAGATAACACCTCGTGCAAGCAAAAAAAAAAAACCTGTTTCGTGATTAGTGACCCCATACGTCGTGCGATTTATTAAGCGGTTCTTATTTCATTATAAAATGAACACCTTAAAGAAAAAAATTAGCTATTTGAAGGGAAGCTTAACTCGGTCGGTAAAATTCGTAGAAATAATTGATGAGAGTGTGGATTTGGCGTTATTAGAACTTCGATTGAAATCTGTGGAAGAAACGTGGTCTCAGCTCAGTGAACTCCAAAATCAGTTATTCGAGTACGCGGACGAGCCGGGGTATGTTGAATCCGATGAAGATCTAGCCGAATATGAAAATAAGTACTTCGTAAGTCAATCTATATTGACTAAAGTGATTCGGGAACGACAGACTTCTGCTCAGGCTAAAAGTAATGTGAATGATTCGGTGATTGAACAGCTAGCTAGTCAGCAAGCAACGTTCATAGAGACTCTTAATAACTCTACACAATCGGTATCCATTTCGCTCCCAAATATAACAATTCCACCCTTTTCTGGCGATTACAAAGAATGGCCCTGCTTCCGAGATATGTTTCTTGGATCCATTGATCAAAGATCGAATTTAACACCCACGCAAAAGTTCCGTTATCTCAAATCATATTTACGCGATGAAGCCTCGAATTTAATTCGCCATTTGATAGTGTCAGATGCAAATTACCTAGAAGCTTGGGAACGTTTAGAAAGGCGGTACGATCGTTCAAATTTGATAGTGCAATCCCACATTCAGGAATTTTTATCGCTTCCTAAGATGACTTCAAATAGTGTAAGCTTGCTTAGAAGAATTTCGGATGGTGCTGACGAGACTATTCGAGCTTTGAAAGCGTTAAAGGCAACCGGTCGCGACCCATGGGTGATTTACTTAATTCTGCAGAAGCTTGATCAAGATAGTAGGGAAGCATGGGCAAAGGAAGTAGGCGCGCGGGATAATTGCACTATTCAGGAGCTTTTAGATTTTCTCCAACTTCGTTGCGATGCTTTAGAATCGTGTCAGTCGCAAAATCGGTCGCTACATTCGCGTGGTAAAACCTCTACCGCTATTCGTGCTCACGTGGTTGAAGCCCAAAATGGTAGTCTACGTTGTCCAATGTGCAAAGGTGAACATGTATTAGGTCAGTGCCCTAAATTCCTTTCACTTAATTCGGATTTGCGTCGGGAATTTGTTAAAGACAATTCCCTCTGTTTTAACTGTTTGAGGGCAGGACACTCATCGAACAAATGTCGCTCCACATTCCGATGTCGCACGTGTAAATCCCGACATCATTCGTTAGTCCACTCGGACGCTTCAGTTTATCGACGCGTTGCGACACCAGTGGAAACATCTATTACATCCAGTCCTACCCCCATCGTCAATAACTTTACATACCAACAACATGTCGGCCATCGGCAATCTATTCTTCCCACGGTAGTGGCCAAGGTTAAAGACAGTCAAGGAGACTTCGTGAATTGCCGGTTATTGCTTGATTCTGGTTCTCAAAACTCTTTCGTTACAGAATCATTCGCTCAAAGACTAGGACTTCCCAGAACGCATGCTCGAATTCCAATCGTGGGCGTGTCTTCAGCTGCAGCCGGATACACACGAGGCTGTATATCCATCCAAGTATATTCGCGTATCAACTCTACTCATCTTTTCATCGACGCATTTGTTCTCGGGAAGTTGGTCTCGAATCTTCCTACTCAACCTATCGAAATATCCTCATATAAGCACATTCGTCATTTAGATCTCGCTGACCCTACGTTTAACGTATCTCGTCCAGTTGATATCCTCCTAGGCGCAGACAAATTATGGAACATCCTACAGGGAAACCAAATTAGGAACCCGGAGGGTACTGTTATTGCTCAAGAAACTACATTTGGTTGGGTCATCACCGGAGAACAAACTTCAATGTCTCTACAATCTAATCTATCGGTACCTTCTCTTCATTCAACACTCGATATTGATCAGCTTTTACAAAGATTCTGGGAGTTAGAAGAGGTTACTCCAATATCAAATCAGTCTGTAGGCAATGATGTTGCTGAAACTCATTTTCGCCAAACCTTCTCTCGAGCTCCGGATGGTCGGTACATTGTAAATTTGCCATTCAAAACAGAATTTCCAACTTTCGGCGACACATTACCAGCGGCACTCTCGCGGCTGTATTCCATGGAGCGTCGGTTCGTTAAAGACCCAAAACTACAGCAGTTATATACTAAATTCATGCGTGAGTACCTCGATCTGGGGCACATGAAACTCATCCCTCCCTCGGAGATATCATCTAATTCAGGTCATCAGTTTTACCTTCCGCACCATGCAGTTATGAAAATGGACAGTTCGACAACAAAATTGCGTGTAGTTTTCGATGGTTCGGTGAAGGATTCCCTTGGTCAATCACTGAACAGCTCGTTGTTGATAGGCCCAGCAATCCAAAGAGACTTAGTTGGCGTGTGTTTGAGATTTCGGCAACATCGGTATGTTTTTAGTGCTGATGTTGTTAAGATGTTCCGCCAAATCTGGGTCAGTGATGAACATACCGACTTCCAGCGTATCGTTTGGCGCGACAATCCTAATGATGACATTCAGCATTTTCGCCTTACTACTGTTACGTATGGCACTGCATGTGCTCCGTTCTTAGCAATTCGTGTTTTAAACCAACTCGCTCTTGACTATCGCTCCGAATATCCAACAGCTTCTGAGGTTATCCTTAAGGATGTATATGTGGATGATGTGATGACAGGAACTAACTCAGTGGAAACTCTTTTAAAACTTCAATGTGAGTTGGTTAACTTGTTGTCGATGGGAGGTCTTACGCTGCGCAAATGGAGTTCTAACTGTTGGTCGCTACTGGCTGGCCTACCAAAGGAGGATTGCGAGTATTCAGCTCTTGACACAGAAGGTGGTCATAAATCGGTTAAGGTTCTAGGTATGTATTGGGACCCAGCGCGTGATGAGCTATTCTATAAGGTGAGTTCATCCCTTTCTAAATCTGCGTCCACACGGAGGACGCTACTCTCCGACATATCACGTATTTTTGACCCTCTTGGATTATTGGCTCCATCGGTTGTAGCGTTCAAGCTTATGTTCCAAGAACTCTGGGTAACAGACCTAAAACTAGGATGGGATGACCCGGTACCATTTAATGTTGCAGAGAAATGGATTTCCTATCGGAAGGAGATTCCATACTTCGAAAAGCTTCGCGTACCTAGATATCTATTCTCGTCGTCGGATAGCACTGAGCTACACGGGTTCTCAGATGCTTCATCGATCGCTTACTCCGCTGTAGTGTATGCTCGCGTTAAACTACCCTCGGGAGGCTTCCAGATTACCATAATCGCAGCAAAGACAAAGGTCGCTCCCTTAAAGCCCGTATCAATACCCCGTTTGGAACTCTCCGGTGCTCTTTTGTTGGCCCGATTAATACATCGTGTGAAATCGTCCATTACTACACCGTTCTCAAAAACTATTGCTTGGTGTGACTCTGAAATTGTGCTCCACTGGTTATCGTCCCCCCCTCGTCGGTGGGCTACGTTTGTCGCTAATCGCACTAGCGAGATTCTCGACACGGTTCCGCGTTCTTCGTGGCAATATATAGCTTCCTTAGAAAACCCTGCAGATTGTGCTTCGCGAGGTATTTCCCCATCGAATCTTGTCGGCCACAAACTCTGGTGGAGTGGTCCACATTGGTTAGCCCTTGACGAACAAGAATGGCCAGTATCGAAATTCCGTGTTGCGCGAAATTCTGAGTGCGAAGATGTTAAACGAGAAGAACGACAAACGTCGAAACATGTTCTATTCGGGTCTTCAGAAGACGATATGTTCCAATCGGTTATCAACAAACTTTCGTCGTGGTTCCGTTTGCAACGAATTGTAGCTTATTGTCTCCGATTCATACACAATTGCCGGGTTAATGAACTTAAGCGTCGTAGAGATCATCTGCACCTGTCTGAAATTCAACATGCAAGAACTTTAATCATCAAGCAGGTGCAGGAGATATCGTTCGGAGAGGATCTTCAACATCTTCTTAAATATCGCACTCTTCCCTCAAAATCCAGACTATTGCGGTATTCACCATTCGTAGATCCATATGGACTCCTTCGCGTCGGAGGACGAATCAAGCATGCAATAATACCTTATAGTATCAAACATCCAATAATCCTTCCCAATGATACTAACATATCTTCTCTTATAATCACAGATATTCATGTCAGCAATTTGCATGTAGGAATCTCGGAAACATTCGCGATCGTTCGCCAACAGTATTGGATACTAGGAAGCCGCAACCTAATTCGGAAAATTCTACATCGCTGTAAGGTTTGTTTCATGCAACGACGGCAACGATGCAATCAGCTAATGGGAGACTTGCCTGCTGCACGGGTTCAACCTACTCGCCCATTTACCAACACCGGCGTGGACTATGCTGGGCCCATAATGATCAAGTTCTCGCGTTCCAGAAACCCTACGCTTACTAAAGCATACATTGCCTTATTTGTATGTCTCTCCACAAAGGCCGTGCATTTAGAAGCCGTCAGCGATCTATCAGCCGATGCCTTCCTTGCTGCTTTACGAAGGTTTGTTTCTCGGCGGGGTCGATGCGCTCATATCTATTCTGACAACGGCACCAACTTTCACGGTTCACGACGGTACTTGAACGAGATGCATAAGTTGGTAATGTCAGAGCCCCACAACCGCATCATAGCCACCGCTTTAGCCAAGGAAACTATAGAATGGCACTTTATTCCACCCTCTGCCCCACATTTCGGTGGACTCTGGGAGGCCGGGGTGAAATCGGTAAAGTTTCACTTGCGGCGAGTCATTGGATCCAGCATCTTAACCTTCGAGGAGTTAACCACCGTTTTAACACAAATTGAAGCCATATTAAATTCGCGCCCTTTATCTTGTTTATCAGATGATGATCTAAACCCTCTAACACCCTCTCATTTTCTCGTAGGTCAGCCACTCACCGCGATACCGGAGCCAACTCTAGATACCACACCAACAAATCGTTTGAAGCACTGGAACCTTTTACAAAGTATGGTCCAAGGTTTTTGGAGGCGTTGGCATATGGACTATTTAACAACACTCCAAGAACGCAACAAGTGGCAGCATCCTAAGCCAAACCTTAAAATTGGAGATATGGTCGTACTTAAGGAACCGAATCTTCCTCCTACGCAATGGGTTCTAGGAAGAGTTGATGCCGTGTCACCAGGAGCAGACAATGTCGTGCGAGTTGCCACCATACGTACTGCCAGGGGTACTTTGGTACGCTCCATAACCAAACTGGCACTCTTACCGGTATCCTGAAACCATGTTCCAGGGGGGGGTGGAATGTTTGGGACTTCCAATTAATTACAAAAAAAGTTATTGAATAATAAGTTGTGTAATAATTTGTAATGAGTTCATACTAGCCAAACATTGTTCATTTGCCTTGTAATTATCTGTGTACATACATACATACTTGATAGCTCTCTTTGAGTATTACTTTTTTTGTAATTAATTGGAAGTCCCAAACAATAATTCTTTTAGCTTAAGTCGTTTATTTTGGGTTTTCTATGATTTTATTTTTATTCTGAGGAAGTACTAAATTTGAGATAGGATAGGATATTTGAGATTGTCTTGTTTTTGTTTAGAATTTGTTTTTTATACATTATAGTTGAGAAATTAAAAATGACCTCTTCGAAACTAGGAAGGGTCTAGAAGTGTCTTTCGCATCAGTGCCTCAAAGTTTAAAACAAGACCTGTTCAGAGGTCAGTAGATCGTGAAATCAGTCCTAGTAATGCGAATACAAACAACTAAATTTATTTGGCTGGAGCTAGATCGCCAAAAAAAAAACGGAGAAACTATAATAAATCATCCAAAAGAAGTTAAGCTTCATTATTGCAGCCACAACCTTGACATTGACTTATTATAGTGCACTAAAGGAATGTTCCCTTATATGAATACGCCAGAAGCTGGATAGATAAAGGAGGGGAAGAATGGGTTACGTTGAGAGGTCAATGCCATCATAATGACTCAAACAAACCTACAACATGTAGGTATAGTAAAAAGTCGGAATTGGCTTGGACATCAATTGAAGTTATTTCAAATAGGTTTTTGTTCAATAATGATTGAACAGTTGAATTGGTCGATTAGTGAAAGACGTTCAGGGCGTATGGAATTCTTAAAAGCCTCCACAAAATGAGAAGAGATAATGGCTTCCAGCTAGCATGTGAAATCTTCTCCGACAAACGCAATATAAGTATCACAAATGTTTCGCATAGAATGATCCTCCTAGAAACCTGGCTGTATAAATTCAAATAGTCGAATCGCCTATTAAGTAGATCACGTATTGATCATCAGACCTATGTTAAACGAAAAAAAGTTGCGACACAGGTAAAATACAATGAGAGGCTTAACATTGAGCTCTTCAGAATGACTGAAATAGCTTGAGTCTACAGTGAGCATCTGAACATGAAAATCACTTCCCTGTACAATCGCCAACGAACAGTGGACTGGATCCACGCACATACATCAAGGAAGTAACGTGACGATTTTGGATTGCCAAATTCCACTGAGAACAGCGGGACAATAAAGAGTGACACAGGGGACACAGAAAAAGGCGCTACAACCAGAAACTGGAGCACCTTAGGCAGAGTGCTAAGAAGTTAGGAGAAACGAAGAGAAACAGTGTCCCAGTTCAAGAATATCGCGGAGTCCTGGGATAGGACCTAAATCCTTAGTTTGTATATAAAAGCTTAGCGAATGGCTAAAAGTACCTGCCTTAAGCTGTTTAATAGAATAGGCAACAATAGTGGTAAGAAGAAAAGAAGCATTCAATCAAGAGTAAATCAATCCCTATCAAAAAGTTGTTAGAGCACTTAAGAAGCTGCAAAACAAGCTAGAAAATACTCGTTGTGTTGTGTAGTTTAGGAACCCCTCGGAAGTATTCACGGCATAGCCAGGATTTCGGAAACCAGATACATTTATGTACGTGTACTTGTGATCTTTTCAATAATGAAACAGGTATCAAAACACGACGGATTCTATCTAAACCAATACTGTTTAGTTGTTTCTGAGCTGCTCATGCTTTCGGACAAATCGTCAATGTCGAAATTTTATTAGAGGAAATGTTGGGAAACTCTGAAGAAGATTGGGAGCCAATCAAACCTTTCCTACCTTGGTTTGCTGAGACATCTCGTAAGATCAAAATCAAACCAAAATCCTGACAATTCTACTCCACAGCGTTAAGTTTTAGATGATAACTAGAACGGCGGAGTTAATATTGAGGCCCTGTGAAATATTCGCCCAATTATAAAGGCTTCGCCCATCAATGACGTTGTCTAATAAAAAGCGGGGGCAGAGCAAAGTACTGGTCTTATCGTCAACATCTTCAGATGACGCTACGTTGCTACGATTTGATCAGTTACAAATTGCCGGTCATAGGTCTTATTGGCGACTGGACCACCGGTAGTTCCTACCAGGACTTAAATCACGGTACCATGGGTGTCAGGAGCCCCCCGGATCTCGGTCCGGGCCTGACTTGTTAGCGTCATGGTGGCTGTGGTTTAAACTCAAAATCGCGGGAAGGGTTTCGGTCCAATGTAGAGTACTGGGTGCTGTGACTCTAAAATCAGTAAGAGGTTTTAGGTCGGCCTCGACTCATACCAAGGGTGGAACTTGTGCCTCCAACACAGTTCCGAATTGGTATCAATGGATTGACGGAGAGCGATGGCAAGGCGTATCTTTGCTCCCATGAACGTATGGGCATCCCATAAACTTAAGTCTACACGATAGGTGTTTACGATAAAAACGAGAGACTATGTAGTTCAAAAAACTAAGATACAACGGCTAAACTGCCTCGGCCACATCGAGTGCATGTACGATAGCCAAGAACACCAAGTAGCCAAGGTTAAAACTATCATCATAGACACCTGTGACGTTTTACCTGTTTGAACAATTACGACTTTGTTAAATTAAGCAATAGAAACTTTGAATTCATATAAATATACAATGTGTCAGCTATATATCGACTTAATAAAAATCTACTTAGAGATCTGGTTCGGGCCCTTAAGAAAAGCCTCTTGACTGAGGAGTACAAGGAATCTCACTGCGTTCAGCTGACGTTGATAAAAAAGGCTCTCAGTTATGTTACTTAGTCAATAGATCAAAAGTGAATTGGTAAAGATTAGGATTAACCTATATCTATGTATAGGTGGTTAGGAGGTATCCACAATGGGAAACCTCTTTCAAATTCGTGGACCAGAACTTCTGAATACTAAAAAAAAATTAAATCTCTTTAAAATTTTAAAATATTGATGTGATATTAATCATAGATCGACATTAAATAATCGAGTTGTTTACACCTGTACCTTAATTCATCCGTTAGAATAGATAACAGAAAGAAATACCACCAATCCAGCATACAATACACGAGTTTGTTACCGTTTTCGCAAATACTAGCTCAAGAAAGAAATTTTAATTTAAGAATACCATTTTTAGATCATGATAGTATTAGTCTGGGCTTGCAATATTAATGTGAAAATCAAAATTTTCTTCAAAACACACTCAGATTCAACCTTTTCCTCCAAAAAGGCCTTGCAATATTTACCATAAAAAAATTAATGACTGTTGCAATTGTCATCATCGCGTCCTCTACTTCTTTTCTATCTGCTTCTTTACAAAAAAAAAAACAACAAAAAAACCGATGCTTATTTCAAACTTATGAGTGTAATTTCAAAACAAAAACCAACATTAAAAAAAAAAAAAAAATCACTTCTAAAAAACTTCGCAAAAATTTAAACAGACTCACAACGCACGATTTAAAAGTGCTTGTGCGGACACTGCATCAGCACGACGAACCGTGTATCCCAAAGCCAATCAAAGGAAGAAAAAAAAAAAGAAAAAACTGGAAAAAAATTAAATAAAAATTCCCGGTGATAAAACATCCGCCGCCATTAAATCATTGAAACTAATCAACTGAGGTGTGGTTGCAGATGCGCGTTCGTTTACTCGATCGACACGATCACGATCGCCATTACCTCACGAGAGATAGTTGATTCGAATTCAGCACTAGAAAAACTGTTTTGGGCGGCCCCGTTCCCAGCCGCAGCACCCGACTCCGGCTATGATTATGACCATCGGCTATATAATCATAGGCCGTGCTATGGTGGCAGGAGAAGAGCACATTCTGGAGAGGTGTGCTCTACACACCGGTGGATTCATATGTTGTTATATTGTTGTTGGATGTTCATCATCAGTAGCACTTGATTTTGATTGAGGATTTTTTTTTTTTGTTTTTAGAAATCGCTTCAAAGTTGTTTTGATGTGAGTTCTTTATCTGTTTGCTCGTCTTTTCCCCCCTGTAAAGCACTTAAAGCAAGGTGCTGCCCAACGTATGTTGGATGATGATCACCATTGCAATCACGTCATCGAGGAGCCAAGCTTCGGTTTACCTCTTACACCTTCCGGCTAGTAAACAAAACCACCACACAGAAAATGTATACAAATATAAATACTCGTAAGACGAAGAAAACGATGACTGAGAAGAAGATGAAGGAATGCGATGAGGAAAAAAAAAAAATAAAAATTAAAAACAAATGAAGGGGCAATCCAGCCAACTGTAACATATCCAATCTCTTCCTCTCAACTTGAAGGTGGAGAAGACCGAGAGTTGAGTGATCCAACATTGTTGCACCTTGGCTCTAATGGAGGGAATACCAGGAATCTAGAGCTAACCCACCGCCAACGCCAAACGAGCAGGGCTCCGATTCATCCATAGAGAGGGAACCTAATTCAATTATGCATTAGGGCACGAGCGCTGAATGAGGCGGTTGTGGTTGTTTGTTGTGGATAAATTCATTATTTTTTTTTTTTTTTGTTCTAATGAAAATTCAATGGAATTGACTATCCACTTTGGACGCAGGTGGATTCGATAGAAATTTCTTTTGATACGAAATTTAATAAGAAAAACTGTTGAAGGATTTTTCATTTGAACGAGGAAAAATATAAATACAAGCACACCCAAACGTCGATTCAATGAACAATGATATCAAACAATAAATCATTCAGAAATTGCAGATAGAACATTTTTATAAATTTAAAATTAATTATAGAAAGTATAAATATGATTTATTGGATGGTCAAACAATTTAAGAGTTTTTATTTTTTCAAAAATTTGCGAATTTCTAAAATTTTTTAAGGATAGAAAATTGTGTCATGGAGCGATTCATTTGAAGATAATTCAAAATTTTGACATTTATAAAGGAAATTTCCGCTGGAATGGAAGGTAACGAATGCAGAGCAAGAAACCCATAATCAAAGGCAGACAGAATATGCCAATTTTTACTCATACATTCGTCTTCGCAATCACTTAAAGAGGTGAATAGTGATATGTTATTTCAATTTCAATATTCACCAACTTTTTATCGAATGACATGCCGGGTCAGGGGTCTATGCTGGATGCCAATGATAATATACAAAACTTCTGAAGTGAAGCTGTGAAACAGGAGGCAAGTTAGCCTAGATATTAATCGTGGTACTGGTCATGTAAGACTAAGTAAACAATCTTAGCCGAGTGAGCATTTGATGTATTGACTTCTCGCTACTATGGTCCAGAATTTGTATTTGCTGATTTTTGATAATAATTAATAATAGGAGAGGCGTTATTTATTGACAGTACCTTGGTTGTACACTATGATTTCCAATTTCTGTGGGTTCCATAGATATTTGTTCTCAATAAATGGCCAATAGAAACATATAAGACAACAGCCTATCTTTTGCAATTACGAATGGCGTAAATCGAACAGTAATAGCTGTATCTATGAGTCAAGCCTTAACTTACTCCCTTAAATCTTGAACATGGCCTTTGGTAGCAAGTTTTTGCTTCCCTAGATACATATAATCCTTTAGTGCGGAAAAGCTTTGCTAAGAGAAAACTAGTTTTAATGGGCTAAGCATTTTCTCTATTCCGTTTAGACGAGGGACCGTCTTCCCCTAACTTCAATTTTGTGAATTCTACGAAAGGACTTGGGTAAGCATACAAACGTACAAAATTTGTGCGAAAAATACACAGATATTCATTCCAATTTAAAAGGAACATCTTTCATTGAATAGTAAATTCGACCATGTACTCCGAAATTTTATGGAATTGTTTTTGCATCGAGGAAACTAGCAGTTTCGAGGAATCGACACAATTGGCTACTAAAATAAATTTTCTTTGGTGATTCTAGATTTTTTACTAGTCTAAGAAAACACCGATAGCCCCAGATCAATATCCACCAGAAATTTATCCGCAAAAGAAATTCGCAAGTCAACACTAGCGGCATAATCTTTTTCAAAGTAGTACACCCGTCATGCCAGCTTCATAAGCTGATGATATCGACACATTTATTAGCAAGAATGCAGCAGACTATCAGTAAAACATTTGCAAAAACTCGCAGAAAGATGGTTAAGATAGGCTTTTAGCACTAAACAAGGATACATCTAAGAGCATGGTGTCAAGAAGTAATGACAAACAATATCAACGTCTTGGAAATTGATAATTACAATTTTAAAGTTTTAGGTAAAACTTAGTAGAAAACAAAAAGCCACCGTCGCTTTTATCGCTTAGCTTCGCAATTTACATACCTAGTCCTGCCATAAGTTCTGTTACACAATTTCCAGCGCTTATCGTTCAAAACTTTTTGCGGGAATAGAACCGTTAACTTTTTTTTCAGAACACATGCACTGATTAGTGAAGAATACTAGTCAGTTTGGTTTCAGTTTACAAACTATTAACATGGAGTGCGGAGAATCAAGTCGCGGTAATAGCGTTGCACAAGTGCGGAAAGAGTGCTGACCAAATTTTCGAGTTGCTAAAACCACTCGGAATATCGAGAATATTCGTTTATCGGGCTATTTGCTCACTTCGGCGAATTGCCTGGAGTAGAGGACAGGGCAAGAATTCGGAGAAATCCCCTTAGGAAGTAGAAGATCATGTCCAAGGATATATCAACCAAATCCATGTCTAGACTAATTCGGGATGATCTGCACATGAGAGTCTATCGTTGGTTCACGGGCCATCTTCTAACTCGTCAACTAAAAAAAATTAGGCTGGAAAGATGCAAGCGACTTTTGCAGTTGCACGCAGACAATGGCCATGAAAACATTCTATTTACGGATGAGAAAATTTTTACCATGGAAGAAGTTTTCAACAAACAAAATGACAAAAGTTATGCCACTTCATCTAAGGAAGTTTAACGTGGACGTCATCATGCTTCCGTAATGGTTTGGTTTGGGTGTCTCTCACCATTGTGACACGTCCCTCCATTTCTGTGAAAAAGGGGCAAAGGTTTACCAAAAAGATGTGCTAGAGGGTGTTATGAAGGGTTTGAACAATACCCTTTTCAATGGATACAGATGGATCTGCCAACAACTTCTCCACAATCCTGCTGATCTTGTCTCCCGTGGAATACCAACCAACCGAATTAGTTCGGACCAACTTTTGGTGGAATGGACTCAACTTCTTAAGGGTTCGATGAGACTTTGACTTCCCAGATCATGGCACAGCACCTGCACCATACCTGACCATTCGCACGCTTCAGGCATTAGTAAAGGAAATTAAAGAGTCACATCCGAGAGCTGCGAAGATGATTCGCGACGAGATGTACGTAGATGGTTTGAGTTCAGGTGCTGATACCATACCAGAAGCTAATGATAAAGTGGATTAAGTTAAGAAGATTTTAATAGGAGCAAGATTTCACCTAAGAAAATGGACTGCTAACCATAACGAAATTCTAGATGGTGTACCATCCTCCATCCATGGAGGCATTCTTCGTATTCCCTATAGATGGTTCGGATAGAGTGAAGATTTTGGGGTGCAGTGGCTTCCTCATGACGATTTTTTCGCTTTTTTCTACACACCTTCCACGCAGGAGTGGCTCAGAGTCAATATTTCTGGCTTTATAGCAGCAGAAGATTGACCGTCGGGAAGTCCAGATCTGAATCCACTGGATTATGGTTTGTGGTCAGAATTGGAGAACATGGCTTGCAAGACTCCCCACAGAAATTTGGAAAGCCTTAAAACAGCATTAACCAGAGCAGCGTCCACGATCTCCGTGAAAACCACACGTGCAGCTACAGGTTTTATATTTGTAACAGAACTTATGACAGGACTAGGTATATCAGTATAAAAATCAGACTCCATCTAAAGGTCTTTTTCAAAAAACAAGTTCTATGATGCGTATCAAATATTTCTAATGACAACTCTGACAATATCCAACCACTTTTTGTCTCACTGTGCTAATCACGTCACCAGTTTCTGTTATTAGTTAAATACTCACATCTTTCAGGATATTCATGTGTGCATAATATGTATAATTGCTTTAATGACTACCCCGTATTGTTGGACTTCATTTTATAGAATAAAAAAAACCTCCAACTTAACTGTCGAGTTAAAAATTCACCCTCCATCAGTCTCTCATATGACAGACCAGTCACACCCTGGCTTGAGCTTAATTGAAGTTATTCCATAGATTTAATTGTATGATGAATGAATCACGAGCAGCATCTCTATAACTAACAATGTATAACCCCAGCGCCAGTTAAAAACAACATCATCTGCCGTCATCTTTTGCATTTTTTTTATTATTATTATTATTATTTTTTGAACTACACACATTGGAGTATAAATTGTGATGATGATATCTGTGCTATATCCTTGGTTTTGTTATAGTTTTTCTTCTCCACATACGAATCATACTGCTACTACTTAAAGAGAACGACACTATAGATACTCATACTCGTATGTATATTTCTGCAAATTAATGATTGTTAGTCACACTGTCAGTTACGGCACTTAAAATCCATCCATACCAGCAACATTGTTCTCAGACCCCAAGCTAAGATTGCTACAAGTAGTAGCTACTACATGACTTAAACTCTATCTCATACGAGAAATATGTAGAAGGTATCTTAATGGACACGAGAGAAAATTTATCCCCACATGTGGGAAAAAAGAAAATAAAAGAAAAAGAAAACACACTTGAGGTGTCATCCTCATGTGGTAAAAAAGATCACAGAGTTGTACAAAACACAGAAACAGAAGCACATTCAATTATATATGTAAATATATATCGAAATGACATCATCACTATGTACATATGTACAATATTGCTATGCAAAACATGTATCTATGACCATAAAACGATACAATCGTTCCATCTTTTTGATAAACAAAGAATGATGAGGAATTGAAAAATTTAAGAAAACAAACAAAGAGTCTAACTAACTTTGCTGATATTGTATTATAGTAAGAGCCTTATCAAGAAGTGATTAAGACTATCGCTGGATCTGGATTTACATTTATTACCGAGAATTCGATAGAAATAAACAACGAGTCAGCGAATTTCCCCAAAATATGTGTCAATTTCCGGTGTAGTGTGTTATTCTACCTGTCCATGTGGGTCGATGCGGTAAAGAGGGATACTTCCGCTCTCGGAAACCCATAAGAAAATAAGAAAAAAAATTAAAATGAAAACGAAAACGTAAAACCCGCGTATTTATTTATTTTTTCCCTCTCCAATGTTCAATAAATAATTTGTTGTGTTTCCTAATAAATTTTTTTTGTTTGCCTAGTGTCTTGAGATACAAATTCATTTCACAGCACGAGAGTGCAAGTGTAGATACACGTAGCCTCTGAATGTACGAGAATCTACGCAATGATGATTTGCTGTTTGCTGGCTAGAAAGCTGGCCAGGCAAACTGATGATGCTGCTGATGATGAAGAGTAGAAAAAAAAAACCAATTATACTTGCTCACGTATCTATGAAATGCACTCACACATACGTAGGTGGGTCTGGCTCTATGGCATACCAAAGGGGGAGGCGATATAATCCATCTCAAGGGTAATAGACGTCGTCGGTGGCGTTGGCAGCGGCTGTGATACAATCGTAGGCAATAGCCGACTTACGCCACACATCTGACTACATAGACCCAAGACGCATAACCACAGACTCTGCTGCTTCTACTTTCAACTTAGAACACGCAATTAAAAGCGCGCCCCAAAACAAAGAGATTAAAGTTGGAGAAAATTTTGTCTGCCACGAAAATGGCTTTTTTTTCTTCAAAAAAAAAAAAAAAAATTTTTGAGTTGATCGGTTTCCCATTTTTCTTGGTGTGTTTCTGATGGTTTGAAGTACCTCACTATGATGGAGGTGTACAAACAAACCAGAGACGATTTTTTTTTTCTAATTTTTATTTTATTTATTTTTGCTTAATTTTAATATTTTAATTTAGCAGCCCGGCGCACACGTTCGCCGAAATAAGTTTCCTGCCAAAAATTTTCATTTTATTTATTTTTTTATTTTTGTTTTTTTTCTTCCATTCAATGGAGGGTGGTGGGTGAGAATTTTATTTTTTTTTTCCAAATAGAAAATAATAAATGACAATGGAGAAGAATGTTTATTCGTAATTTGGGTTAAATATACTAATCTGCCTAGGAGTCCACACCGAAGCAGAGTTTCAATATTTTTTTTCCTGATTTATTATGGTGAATGGAAATCATGTCGGGGCGCCACAAAATGTATCTTTGGTTGATTTTTTTTTTTGTTTGGAAAGGTGGTCAAATAAATAAACGAGTGTAACATTTTGTGGGGGAGTGGGAGGATTATTGTATTTTTTTGTTCTCTTGTTTAAAAAATTTATTAAACATCTACGATTAATTTAATTATATGATTGTGAGATTTTCAGTGAATAGATGTACTCGTACATACAAAAATCTGCATTCGGGTTTGTTTTGATTTTGATTTGTTTACTCGTATCTATTGGAATTTGAATTTATGTTATGTGTTCTTTTTTCCCCAAAAACTACGTCATGTGTTTTGCTTTACCAATTTATCGTTTATTAGGGTTTTAGCTGATAATCTTCCTCTGCATTACGGTACCCCTGGTGCCATGAAGGTCCAATACCATGTAACTACAAAAAAAGGCAATATCACACCGTAGGTCACATTTAACAAGTTTTTCATAGCATCTAGACAGACTACCCCAATCTATCTGAAAATCTTTTGACAGATAACATGTTCATGTGTTTGAGTTACAATAAAATTATGGAAATGCCTAACAAACATTTTCTTAACTTGTTGTTTGAGGAAACTGACAAAAGAAGAGGAATCTAGCATTCAACATTCAAACAGCGTCGCAGTGTAAGAAATGCTCGGACAATTAAAGAAGGTAAGCCAGGATTCAGGGGAAATCACTTCATAAACAAAAAATCTTGTCACCAGAAACGAAGATATCACAGAAATATATACCTCGTGTTTTTGAAGAAGAGTTGGAATTGTTTGCGTACAAAAGATTTAGTGCCCATTTGCCCATTCGAGCTCCAAATTCACAAAAGAATAAACAGAGTAAAAATACAAAATTCCACGTTGTTGATATACGAGTATGCAAAGTCTCATCGACTGATTGTTAGAAAAAAAAAACTGCTCTACAGAACGACGTCTTTATATTGCATCTGTGACGGTGTAGTTTCATTTCTTTCACTTCCGTCATTAATGAGTTAATTCTTCGACAAATGTACATCAAATAGATATTCCAAAAGAGGTTTAGAGCTCTTCCAACGAAACACAATTTGGCTGAAAAATTGATCACTTCCGATCAATAGTTGGCTGGTCGTCCAGATTGCAATTCTTTCGGTTAAGACTACAAGGTCTAGTCGTTTAAGAGAACCTGACCAAACACCCAAACATTAAGTCCATAAAATGTTCAATTATTCGAGGAGTGGATAGCCTTGCCATGCATGATGTGATTTAATATATGTAGTGGAAAGAGATATTCGGATACACAAAAAGTGGAGAGCCAGATTTCGTGATACATGAAGTTGCGCAATAAGTTATGACACATGTCCATTGATTCTGGTTCTGAATTTGTCTTCCGAAATTACCTTCAAACTCACCATCACTTCTTCCAACTTCGTGATATTTGCTATAACAGATACCTCAGCCGAATGCAATCTTCCCTGATTTCTGACCCCAAGCAGTTCTTTCGTTTTATTAATATGAAAAAAAGATCCGATAGCTATTCGTCTTCAACCATCCCCAATTACTGCGCTAATTTCTTCAGTGAATCCTTTTCCACCTAGACTGATAAACCGGATCACGAATACGTTGGTTATTTGAGTAACTGCACTCGGACATGGTTGAAATAACGCCAGCATAACTACTGGATAAGATTAACAAACCTAAAGATGACTTTTCTCCTGGTCCCGATAGCCTGCCAGCAAATCTTCTGAAAAAATGTGCCGATAATCTTATCCAACCTCTCGTACGCATCCTCAGACTTTCGATCTCCCAGGGGGTTTTTCCTCGCCTCTAGAAAAGCGTTTATATAATCCGTATTCATAAAAAAGGACTCAAACAGGATATTACCAACTATCGACCCATTGCTAAGTTATCATGCATTCCCAAGACCTTGGAGAGCATAATTTTTTATGTATTTCTTAAGGGCAGTTCAACTAATACCAACCTTATAGAGTTCGTTTCTACTACATTCTGTGCCCTAGGGCAAGTGAAAGGAGTGGATGGAATTACCACTGACTTTAGCAAGGCCTCTGATAAAATCGTACATAAGTTAATTGTTTTTAAACTCAATGCACTTGGTTTTCAACCAAAGCTGATTTCTTTTTTCAAAACCTACATGGAAGAACGCTATTACCTAGTCCATTTGGGTGTTCCTCAAGGCAGTCACCTTGGTCCATTCATGATGTTGTAAATATTATAAAGAACTCATACATATCTGTTTATGCCGATGATATGAAGATCTATGGATGAATTTTCCGATTCACAACCTTTACAAGACGATCTCAATAGTTTTTCAATATGGTGCCACAAAGACTTTCTTAAGATCAACATAAAGAAATGCCAAACCATCTCAAGCGTTCAACATTTCCTGAACAAACTTACTATATACCAACGCAAGCTGTAGCTTCGGTCACTTCAATACAGTGCTCCATAGAAATCGCCAGTACCATTCCGACCCTTCAAACTTTTAACCGTAACACCCGTCTCGCTATGAATGCTCATCAGTATACTCATAGCCCCACCGGTACCTCTCTTTCCATCCTCCCTGATTTTCCTTCGCCCGCGCTGTGTGCAAACATTTTAAGGGTACATAAATTCCTTGATCGCGCGCAAATTATACATATGAAAAAAAATATCTGTGAGAGCTAACTCCGCGCTTGGCTTTGATAAACGATCGTCCACAGAGTTTTCTGACCCTATGCCACAAAATCCCTGCACATTACTTTGTAAGGGCACTTCGCGAGTGTGCTAGCCAGGTATGGTCCCTTTACTATAAAAACCATATTCTATGTATCGAAGCTGCCCAACGCAAATTCCTACGTTACGCTCTGCTTAGGCTCCCTTCACTACATCCCTCCTCTCTATAATGACCGATTCAAATTGCTGGGTTTACTATCACTGGAAAAACGTTGCGAATCTGTCGAAATTCTCTTTATTTACCAACTTTCTTTTAATCGGCTTCATCGACTGATCCTCACTACTGGATCTGATTTTTTTAATACCAACCCCCGCAATTTAAGGTCTGTTCCTCTTTTTCGTCCAAATAACCACTGAATCGCATATGGCTTTAACGAATCACTGTCTCGAATGTTACATGAAGCTAATAAAATTTCCCATGTGTTCGATTCCCATTGCAGCAGAAGTATTCTCATAAAAATTCTCAATTATCACCTCTCCCGACTCAGATTTTCCCCGTCCTTTAGTTTCAGTTTTATTTATACGATCAGTTTGTATTAAACTCAAGAAAATCGTCCGGGATTGACCCGGACGTGTTAAATTAAAATTTAATCAAGATGTGCTCCTTAAACAAAACACATGAGTTTGCTTAATCTTTAAAATTATCATTTCAACATAATGTTTGAACTAACCATCACCTATGAAACACAATATCAATCAAATGTCCATTTCCGATCTCTTGCACCACTCGAGTATTTTTCTAATTTCCAAAGATTTTTTCCTTCATTTTATGCTGTATCTCGGCTGTAACTCGACGAATGTTGGCTTTCAAGTGCTCTCATATCTGAGAATTATCGGTATAGGCACGATCTCTCACGTAGCCTCATATAAAAAGAAAACAAAAACGAATGGAATAAGATCGCATGATCTTGTCGGCCAATAAATGTCCCTAAAACATGGGATGATGCATCAAAATTTTCACGTAAAACTTGTATCGTTTTATGCGCTGTGTGACATATCGGAATCAAAATCAGCGTACCATTAACTGCAATTGCCCGACCTTCGCGGTTTTTCGCAAAATAAGCCTACTGACCACAATGAGCAACAAATGGATGTAAAAATCTTTCTTGAATCGCAACTGGCGAAGCAGAGGTCTAAGTTTATCAGTAAAATTTATTTCTCTTCGAGTTTAGCCACTACGTTACATTTTGTGTGTTGTGTCAGTCGGTTAGTTCGGTCATCATCAGCACGATATACACAAATGGTAGGGCGCGAACTATCATCTAACAAAATATAGAGAGTTGTGAGAATGGCAACACTGCGAATTCCTAAAATTTGAAATGTATTACGCGCTATAAAGGCATTGATGATCAATATTCGTGCTTTTGAATATAACAATAAAAATGATCTTCATGACATCCGAACCGAACCGTGCAAAAGATCTGCAAACTATCACCATCGATAATTGAAATTAAATAATTGAGAAAGAGTTCCGAAAGATCCTTTATGGACGACGTTAAAAATTTTAAAAGAACCAGAGACATATTATAATAATCGGAAATTGAAGTTGAAACTGACCAGGCCAGTGTTCAAAGTCCGCTGTTTTTCAAGGTTTTCAAGCTATTCAAAGAGCACATGATGATCGGTCGAGAATGAATTCTCTTTTTTTCAAACACTGGAATCTCAATATCCAAACTTAAATTAAGATATTGGTGAGATCCAGAAACAACTTTATTACGGAAAGTAGATCCTAAAATGGGTAAACTACTGCACTGACTTAAAAGTCCTGCAAAGATAGATACTACGCCTTAGACATGTCGATTTGATTGAAATTTTATTCTTCACAACAAGAGATTAGACAATAGCTTTCAACTTAAAAACAAAAATGTACTACTACTCGCCCGTAAGAAACGACTATGTTATAAATTTTCGAAATTACTGCCTTTTCTTTTATGAAAAAGCTGAAGAAGTTCAATATTGTACGAGTACACTTATGCATACCTAGAGTGGCTAATATCAGCCAAGAGTCTCAACATAGGTGTCCGTATCAAAATGATTACAGAGTTTTAAATGTTGTAGACTTTTAAATTCTGCAGATAGATACTACGCCTTAGACATGTCGACTTGATTGAAATTTTATTCTTCACAACAAGAGATTAGACAATAGCTTTCAACTTAAAAAAAATGTACTACTACTCGCCCGTAAGAAACGACTATGTTATAAATTTTCGAAATTACTGCCTTTTCTTTTGTGAAAAAGCTGAAGAAGTTCAATATTGTACACTTATGCATACCTAGAGTGGCTAATATCAGCCAAGAGCCTCAACATAGGTGTCCGTATCAAAATGATTACAGAGTTTTAAATGTTGTAGACTTTTAAATTCTGCAGCTTTTGGCCTGCGAAATCCTAGTATCTTATATATTCTGAGAACGCTTACAAATTTTCGGATCAGACTAAACAATGGTGGTTATGACCAAATATGGTGGAACCGACAGCAAAAGTAAAAAAGTTATAAAGATCACTAGAGTCCTTGTCCTGGCCTTGCACAGCAAATAGTGTTTTTAGTGGGACTAAAAAGAGTACAAGAAACGAAAAAACCAAGTTCCTTCAGTCGTCGACAAAATTGATCCGACAACCTTGGTACTTAAAGCAACGTGCAAAATAATAAACTGGCTAGACTCCATTTTTAAGTCAAAACACTCAAGCCCTCTGTATAAATGATAAATTCCATCCTTTGAAGATCATCAACAATGGCATTCTTTAATAATTTAATTAGGCATAGCGCATATTTTTCTTCAAATTATGTTTAGACTTCTACTAGGCTTCTAGAAAAATCATAACGTATCAAGGTCAATACTTTTAAAGCAAAACCAACAAAAAATGTTGTTTCATCTTGAAAAGTGAAATTTGAAAAATTTTAAAATCTTCTTAGTCTATTTGCTGTTCCAGTTTTTTTTTAAATGCTTGTGTTTTCTTCTTCTTCGTCATTTTTCTTATCCATGTTCGAAATTATTTTTCAATCTAGACATTTGAACTTGTCGCACCACTATCGATTTGGCATAAAATAAAAAAAAAAACAGAGATTTTATTTTCGAGCTAAGAATTACTAATTTTGTCATCTCTTTTCATAAAACAAAAAACAGTCTAGCACACCAACACAGCATGTTTTCTAAAATGAAAATAAATCATAGATTTTCGAAAGGAAAAAAGAATAATTAAATAAAATAAAATATTTCAGTTTTCCATTTTTATTTCGTCGTAGGTGAGTGGTGTTTTTGATTTATCATCCAATTTAATAGCTAAGTCAATCAATTAATTTTTAAACACCATTGGATAATTTATCCACATCACTGGAACAAATGAAACGTGGCGACATACATATGCATATGCGCGAGTGAGTATATAACAACAATTAGCCAATGTCTGTAGATACATTTGTATTTTTCAAATGTTCCCAGATTCCACGAAGGGCCTGGTGTGGTCTCACCAAATGGCTTTGAAGTCATGTGACTTTGAGGCTAATTGTCAAAAGATACTTCTTTCGATAAAAAAAAAACCATGCTGAATGTATCGTCGTATCGCGTATCTCATTTGTATTGCAGGAAACATCACCCATGGGAGATATCTTCTTTGAGTGAAGCCAAATTTATTCTATGGGGGAAGTGAAGCCTTCAGTATCTATTCGAATAAAGGGTGAAACAAATACCCGTATACAAGTGTCAACATGTATGTATTTGAAGGGCCGAAACCGCTGCGTCGCCGACGTGAATGAGACACAACTAACAGGTGGAATTCACATTTTTCATCGTAAGCTGAGTATTTACACATACGAGTGTGTGGGTACGATGCTTTAAAAACAAACGTATGGGGAGGAATAAAAAAAAATGATTAAAAATCGAACACAAAGCCAACACCAAATTGACCAATAATTTATGGCTGACCGAATGTTTACGCAAGGTTTGCTTACTTTTTTTTTGTTGTTTTTTTTTTTATTCCAGAGACGAATTTTTTTCTTCGATTCCCTCTCAGTTGTTTATTCAGTTTATGCGGTGTTTAAACAATGGACCTATGCCATTCAACTTTCAACCTTTAGATCAGATCATAAATCCGCCCGCCCTACATCCCTCTCAAATGCACTTTATTTCACCACAAAAAAAAAAAATAGACGAACAAAAATATTGCCGTGCATCACGTGCCACAAAGATGACCATTGTCTGAGTATATACCGTGCATGTGTGGAAATGGAAATGGAATCCATCTATCTATCTATCCAATGGATATTGCAATTTACCAACTCCTGGAAATGCGAAATCGTTTCCGGCTTTCGTCTAAAAGCTTCCTCTCTTGCGCTTCACCACCAATAAAACGATTGTTGAGAAAAAAAAAAACATAATATAAAAAAATTTGAAAGAGCTGGTGCCAGAAGTACCTATGCTCGTGTATGTGGGTCATTTAATGGTTTAACCATCCAACAATGTGCGGTGACAATTGAATACGGACCTTACAGAGAGTGAAATGAAAAAAAAAGAAGAATACTACCTTCCTTCCACCCATTGCAACAATCTATGGACATGAAAAATGCTTTCATCTGTGAATTTATTATTGTTGACCAACTTTGACCATTGTGGAGGTCCTTTTATTCCTTTTATACACATATACCCCCTCATTCCCAAAAATAAATTGAGAAAAACAAAAAAAAAAACTATATTCTGGGAGAATTATGGAAAAAGTTACTCTCTAGTTGGTTTGAGTTGTAAAAAAAAAATTTATATATTTTAATTATTATCATCAGTGGTGATAAATGAATATGACCTCTTGAGTTATTTCTTTTTTTTAATTTTTTTTTTATATTATTTTTTTACTTTTTGTTTAATTTAATTGAGTGCGTAATTAATCAGACATAATGGCGGAGAACTTAAAAAAAGGAAAACACATTCAAAGGTCCTCCGTAATAATAATTTAATTAAAAATAAAAAAAAACTCTTCAAGAGAAGTGGTTAAAAAAGGAGAATCGAGCAAGTGATTTTCAGCTTTCATGATACCACAGTAACGAGCAAGTATTACGCTCATATTTCAGAAAATAATTTATCGATAAAAAAACTTTTAACACATGTTTAAGAATAACCAAAGGTCGAAGACAGCTATAAAATGGACATCAACACTATCCAAGAAGAGCGGAAGATAGACCTGCCAAAAGATGATGATTGATGATCTAGGATGATTGCAATAAAAAGAAAAAACAAAAACACTTACTATTTGAATGTAAATTATAAAGGCCATGAAGGCGAATTTCGTCAACCTAAGCCTGATATGTGTCCCCATCTACAAAAAGTAAAGAAAGTCTTCGCTAAACTGACTCAATACCTTAATATGATTTTTTTGATGTAAATTTCTTTGCAGGAAGAAGTTTAGACAGTTTTTTCAGTGGCAAATTCTTCCATTACAGTTTGCCTATAATGCAATAATAACAGATAGAGTATAATGCACTTATTCGCAGAAACCCCAGCGACCTCTATCTTTTACACCTACAAGTGCTTCACAGGTCTTTAGTTCTTAGATTGACGGATTCCGCGAATCTGTTAAAGTTTTAGTTCTCTAAAATTTTGATCAACACCAAAAAACTTAAAAACCACATTTCTGTTGGTAATAAGGGCCTCCGAAAATTAAATCAGCTCTAACTCTTCCGATACCTAATGGATATCACTCTCTCTCAAAAAAAAAAACAAACCCGAGGCCGGTACTCCTTCAATACAAGGCGGTAAAACGGTGACTGCACCGATTACCGTCAAGGCTCCTGCAATATCGAGCAAAGGTAAAAAAAAAAACTGTGGCAGGCCATGATGCACCTTCTAAAGGTAAACGCAACGAGCCAAAATTTAAACCCTCAAGGAGTGGCAAGACTGTTGCAAGCCACTTCCTCCACTAGCAGCAGAAACTTTTTGGCAGGCTACGGTCTTCCTGTGGGTACTAACATCCCTCCCTCGAAAGCGGAATGAGAGGCTCAGCCGCGTCGCTTAGCCCCATGAAAGGCACTCTACATCAGACGCCGAAATGCTATACGCATAATCAAAACGCTTTGATCCATTCCGGAGGTCGAGAGAACTTCCGATATGTAAAACAAAATAGAGTGGGCCAACAACATCCTGAAAGACGGATTACCTGTTCCGGTTCCCGAAAGCTCCAAAATTAAAAACGTCCAAATGCCCCGTGGGCATTCCAATGTCACATCTCGAAGGTCTTTTAGCGAAGTCCTAAAAGACGATGTAACCATAGCTGCGATCGATAAAAACGACGTCGATGAATCAATAACACCAGAACGGTGGCAGTTGGTCAAGCTAAAACTTTCGGGCAACTTTTTTGCTATCGTGCGGGAAAATCCCAGACCACCTCTCATCACAAGCGATGCTGGCTGGTACCAAGGCCGCTTGACGTGCGAAAAAGCCATAGGTAGATTAGGCGAGGTTTGGCCGGGTGCAAAGCTCGAGGCCGTGACTAAGGAGTATATACCTAGTAGACCTAGAGCTCGCACCTGGATCCCATCCGAACCTTCTTCCCCAGAAAACATTCTGGAGATCATCAGGCTATGTAACCCGACCCTTCAGACTCATGGCTGGAGGTGCAGGAACTAAGCGGCTATTATAGATGCGTGTTAATTGTGAAAAATAAGGAATCCCTTAGCCCTCCAGCGAAGACTAAAGGCATGATTCCGTTCGGTTTCGAGTCAATAAACTTAAGGTTTTACAAAGTATGAGCTGGATGATGACAAGGCTCCTCCTCTTTCTTTAACGGAAATTGTAAGTTCAGCCTCAGATCCTGGAGGTCAATATCTCTTCGTGACGACTTCAATTTATCTGAGATAACAACTAAGCCCACGGTCTCCACCTCTGACGCCCTGTCGGAAATAGAAACGACGACGAATTAAAAAGAGATCCTTTACAACCAAATGATCTCGAACAACACCGTAGTGGAGGCTAGTCTGTTATATTATAGCAATGGTGTTACGGTTTCTCCAGATTAATTTTCATAACTCAAAAAAGACCTCGACCGCACTCATTCTGCGTCTATCTAAAAACGCAGAACGTAATCTAGAAACCATGTATTGTACAAGGCGTGGTTCCTTGACTTGAGACCCCTGAATACGTTTCGCTCTATACAAGAGACAAAGGTAAGATCAAAACCTGTATATTAGTGAAACGTAGCCTTAATGTATTCTTACTTCCTAACCTCAGCGACTCCGACATATAATGGCTGACATCGGAATATCTTGGCTATAACCATGTGAGCCCTCTCCTTGGTAACAACTTGGAGATTGTGGTACTGGAAGATAGAAGATTAAAAACTGGCTTCATCATCGTGTGCGACGTTAACGCACATCACACGGTATGCGGCAGTACCAACATCAACTATAGAGGCTATTCACTTTTTGATTACATTATAAGTACTAACCTTATTGTTTGTAGCACTGACAATGAGCCGACTTTCATAATAAAACACCGACAAGAAGTGTTTGATATCACTCTTCTCTCCGACAACATCTGAACACTCTTTTTCAGAGCACAGACATATTCAATTTAGTCAGCATTCCGAATTATCGGAAAACTGATTGGCTAACATAGAGAGGAACACTTTCAAAAATACTCTCCTTTGAAACCTAACTCCTTGAAAGATAAGGATTTTACCCTGGCTCTCAATAAGCAATCATTCTTACTGCCCTCTTATTCAACATAGAGGCAAGAAAAAACTGCACTGGTGGACATCAGCACTGGGACCGATTAGAAACGTTTGCAGGAAATTTTTCAATTAAGTAAAAAGCATAAGAACGGTGACTGACCAGGACTCTTACAAGGAATCCCTCAAAATATATAAAAAAAAGAGAACTGAGGAAGGCAAAGCGACAAATCTGGAGGTCATTCTGTGACAAAATAACAGAAACCTCTGAGGACGACCTTAAGTGATGAATTTCACAATCTGCTACTAGACACCCACTTTCCAGGTAGCTCCTTATTCACGGCCAGTAACAACCTTGGCAGGACTACTGCAGCCGAGACTGAAATTCATAGTCTGATTAGAAAAAAAAAGCTTCTCTGAGCGCTGCATAGCCTAAGACTATACAAGTCTGCTGGTCCGAACGGTATAATACCTGCCGAGCTACAAAGAGAATCTGATATTATCCTGCCTATACTAGGGAATATCAAGGGAAGCTGTGTAGAACTGATCCACATTCCACTGTCATAGCAAAGGCGGGAAATTGCTCTCATGTTGTTCCAAAGGACCTCAGACCTATAAGTCTGTCTTTCCTTCTGAAAACTCTAGAACAACTGATTGATATCCGTATACGAGCTAAAATTGATCCAAGACTTTTGTCAATGTCTTATCATGCCTACTGTAAAGGAAAGTCGATGGAAATCGCTCTGCAATTACCCTACAATATAGAGAGTACACAATGGTCGCTTTCCTGGGTGGGGTTTCTGCTAAAAGATGTGTCAGCAGAGGTACGCCCCAAGGTGGTTTCCTTTCTCCCCTTCTCTGGAACTTAGTGTTCAATGAACTGCTGATATATCTCGAAGCGGGTGGTAGCAGGGTGATTGCCTATGCGGATGACGTTGCTATAGCCGTCTCAGGTAAGCATCTTAATACCATTAAAGAACTCCTATCGCTATATCTTAACAGATTAACCCGTACGACGGATCGCTGTGGATTGGGAGTGAACCTACATAAAACTGATCTTGTCCTCTTTTCCAGGAAATATAAAATCCCAATCGTAGACCTCCCGGTACCAGTTTAGTCTTATCCGATGAAGGTGCCATGTTGTTTTTAGAATGAATCTGTCTAAACTTATTGAAACAGAAAATTTAACAAGACTCAGCCATATCGGTTAATCGAGTTTCGAATATAATTGGATCTTCTGATCGTTTAAGAGTGTATCGATGTGCTCTTTTCTCTTGACACCATGCTTTGATTTCTGTACATTAAGATTTTGATCGCAAAACACACATACGAGTATATCTTAATTACAGTAATGACATACAATAAATCGAAAAAAATATAAGACTTTGATGAAAGGACATTGAATAGCGTACCACGAAAATGTGTCATCGGATGCAGGATTATGGGTAGAAAATGGTCGCTGACTTCAATGTTTATCACACCTTGACATAGCTGCTCGCCTATTTATATTAACGTGGTTTGAACGACGAAGCAGGTGATGAGGATATATGTATTACCAACGATTTACATGGTCCTTAAAATTACTCTAAAGCCATGCTGAGCGTTATCTAAGATTATTTATAGAACTCCATGAGAGTTCAGGTATATTCCTGAAGCTAATCTACCCTTGCATCCTCTGTACCTACAACGTAGTGTTCAGTTTACATTCCCTTCCATTATCAGGTAACCATTTCCAAAAATAAAACTCCAAAATGTCTGTTCCTTCAACCTTAGATGCCAGATATCGTAGATTCTTATAGGTAGATACTTGGTACAATAATATCATGGATTCCAAATAAAAAGTTACACGACTCACAACAGATCATCTGTTATATGTTTTCCTGTATCTTTTTGATTTTTTTCCAATTTTTTGAGACACACATGATTTGTGAAACAAAATGAGATTCTTAAAAGACACAGAAAACACTTTTGTCTCCATGAATACCTCATACTATGCAAAAACAGGACAAAAGTAATGGACACAAAGAACCATGTTATGTATAAAGTGTTCTAAAAATATCCTTATGTTGTCCTAGTTTTCTTTTTCTTTTTCCTTCCCGTGTGTACATATACCTTTATTCTTATATTGAACCTTGTAAGCATATACTGAGAGTACATAGGTGTCCTTTTAGTCCCACATGGTGTGTCGACAGTAGTGAGGGAATGAGACTCTTTTTTTTTGATTCTAGAACACATGCAGTTTTATGATCTGAGTGCAATATGTGATCACATTCACGTGGGGGGTAGGTCTGAAGGTACGAGCTACATAAAGATTGCTAGTCATGGTCTTCAAAAAAATAATAAAAATTTGAAATCCATTAGTACCTAGTGATTCCACTGAACATCGTATGACTTTGTGGATGAAGATTTTTCGTGATTCTTATACGAAATACATCACCTCGATGAAATACAAAAATCTATTTTGACTAAGTTTTAATAAATGACAGCGGCATTATTTTTCTCAGAGGACAACTGACAAGAAAAAAGAAAAAAAAAACGAATTTTGAAAAATCCTAAAGTTTCAAAATTTATATGCAACTTAATTCGTGTTGTCACATCAGCGTTCTGGTCAATTTGTATCTACCAACAACAATTTTCTTGATATAAATTCTCAATTTAAAAAAAAAAAAAAAAAAAAAACATCCTTGTCTCCCACCCCTTAGGAAATCTATTTGAGGATGACAGTGGGGGGAAAAAATGAGATATAACCACTTAATTGGCCAGCGGCAATATTAATATGCTCTCCGTAATATATTTATGAATCTGAGTTATTTTGTGGCTGGAATTTGGGGTTTTTTTTTTGTTTTTTAGCGTCCGACATGTGTGCATGATCCGAGTGCGAGTTCACAATTTAATTGCGAAAAAGAATTAAGTACCCACATATGTACATATGTACCCCCTCCTCTTATCCATTCGAAACAATTCTTAATGAGTTTGATTATTTATTGCGTTTCTTAATTTCCGTCGTCGTCGATTCCGATGTCGGTTGTGTGTGCTGTTTTTTTGTTTTTATGGCTCACACTTAACCAATAAAATTCTTGTGATATGAAAATAACACACCCTAGGTATTTGACCTCACAGTTCTACTCATATTCGTACACCGCGTTTTCTTTACAAAAAAATATATCACCACTCTCAACACTCAATACTCGGTACTCAAAATGACCTCAAAACTGATAACCTTTTATTCGTTGGACAACAAAAAAAACAAAAAACACGATTCTTGAGAATCGCATAAACGAGAACGACCAACATAGGGAGAACTTCATTCAACTAAAGTTTTACTATCTCAGTTAGATTGACCACACATGCCTACATACATACATAGATACTTTCTTTATATTGAATTGAGGAATTTTTTTTTTCTTTATAAGTCACCCGTGCACGAGATTGATAATAATTTAGGTCGCCTCAAAAGTGTTAGTAGGTGCGCGTCATATTTTTTAACAAACGTAAACAGAATCACTTTTTTTTTTTTTAAATTCGTGATAACAAAGCTTTCCGATGAGTTTCAGAAATTTTCAGGTTTTTGCCAGAATTTGTTTTAAAAAAAAAACAAATCTAGAAGAGAATATCTGCAAAGACAGGTGCGCTTAAATTTGACATCTTCGTTTTCACAATGCTTTTTGTCAAAATTCCAAAAGCGTGTACGACATAAGAAAAAAAAAACAAAAAAAAAAAAACTGACTGAGTGTCTTTCAGTCGCCGCATTTATACACCTAATTATTAATACCTTTGTGTAATGTCAGACGGGGTATTTCTTTTCCTCTGGGGAAATGACATTCCTCTTTTCTACTTCACACCTACCTTAGAGCAGAATGCGTCAAAAGTCTTTTAGGGACATCTAAATGTGTCCCAGAAGAAAATCTCTTTCATCAGTATTTGTTCCTTGACATTTCCCTAGACCGGGGCCGGAAGATAAATTAAATCTTAGCGCCTGGGTAATTTGTTGATGAGTTGTGGAGACCAGAAAACAAAAAGACAGACTGAAATTTGAAGATGGAGGTATTTTGTCGTGATGTGGCAGAACTAAACATTTTGATTTGCGTTGACGTGACAATTACTTCAGAGTCAATCATTGTTGAAGGCAACACATTTGAGATAAACTTGAGAAAACGTAGATCACCAGTGGCCACACAGTGGAAATTCGAGAAAGTTGCCGGAGGTTAGGTGTCCCTCAGTGTCAATCTATTTTCTTAAATACTTACTAAATTAACGGTCTTCCGACTAAATGAACGTCTCTGCCTTCACGACCTGGACATAGAATTTGTTCCATGACACCGAGAATCGGGTTTCTTTACGTTTCGAGCCAGAAGACTGTCTACCGAAATGGTTCATCCATATTAACGATGCAAAGGTCAACCATTTTAGTCTGAATCAAGAAGTAATTTCCAATAGCTAGATTCTTAAAAATGTAGACCCATTGAACGGGAGAGGGCATACGAATCCCCACTCTACAAGACTCATAAAAATTTCATTTGGTCTAAAAAAAAAAAAAAAAATAAGCTGGATGACCCTGATCCTCATCACTAATATTCCACAAACTTTCGAAATGGCTGACAATACAATCTATTCTCTTTTGCACTAACTATTCAGAAAATCAACCTGTATTTACTCTCATTCGCCATGTAGACAGTTGAACAGGTAGATAATAAACCTTTACCACACCTACTTCCATACTTTTCCACAGAGAAATAAGAACCTGTTGTCAACCATTAATTCAAAACAAACAAAAAACCCAAAGCAAAGTCGATAAAAAAAAAAAGATAAAGAAACCATAAGTGGCAACTGTTTCCATACCATAGGGGCACAACCCAAACACGAATACAAAATGGACAGAAGAGCAGCCATAGTGGTATTCCACTTCAGTTTTGATTAATTCCTCTCTTCTTTCAATGCTTTCAGTTCGTTTTTGGTTTTTATCATTTTTTATTTTATCTTAACCTTGTATTCTGTTTTTATTTGCTTATCCATATAACTGTAATTATTTAACATATGTATGTATAAAGTTTTTTTTTATATTTTTATTTATAATTTTTTTCTGTTAATCTACCCATGAGGTACAAACGGAACGAAATGGAGGGCACAAAAGATAAAAAAACAAAAACTAAAATAAGAGGCGGACCAGAACGCACCGCACCGGATGTTACCAATTGAATTCCACCTTAATTCTTATTTCGTTATAAAATATTCGTTCTCCTCGAAACATGAGAACCAGCACCACTAACAGAGTTCTGTGAGTATCTGGTGAATTTCTTTATTCTGTTCTTGAATCTTTGTTCGCTTTCTTGTAGTCTGCATTAATAAAAATACAGGAGCCATATACAAACGTATGAGTATATGCAGATGTACACTTGTATATGGGTGAAATAAAATTAATGGGAAGAATTAATTAATAATTGAAATGTTCGCAGATTTGTTTTGAATTCACGTTTAAGTAACGGCTTAGGGAGACCTACACAAATGTACAAGTATGGCCCATAAATCTCCCGTATTGGATCTCTTCAGCTATCCACAAGCTGCACTCTTGGGTGGCCTTCATGCCTTAGAAACAATTCCAGATACGATTTCGATCGGGCTCTATCAATATTTAACAGTTAATAAGTAAACTGGTACCGTAAGCCGTTTTTGTATTTTATAAATTCAGAGACGACACGAAAAACTGTAACAAATTTAGATCAGTGAGATGTAATGAATGTCAGAGCGTCCAATTTGCTGCCTACCTTCGGCAGTAAAAAGAAGCTTTCCACTAGACATGGGGCTTGACACCGAAGAAGACCCTTCGGATCTACAGGGCAATGATAAGACCAACTACATCATAAGCGTTGGCTGGTTGAATAAGCTTTCACGAAAATACGTCAATACTGGTTTTACAAGACTTAAAAAAATTATTTGTCTCTGCTGCATGCGGGCTTTTCCTAGCATACCTGGCTCTGTTCTAGATGCATTGATGAATCTTTCCCCTCTTGATATTCATATCATCCACTGCAATCTCAAAGCCATCTCCCGTGGAAAGAGAAGTGATCTTTATTCATGATCCTTTCTTTCCCTGTGCCCAAGAATGGTTTCAGCCTGGATCTGAGTCGGAAAAGGAACGTACCGGCTTTCTTTCTTCTTCATCGATTCCAAAAGCGATTTAGTATTCGGCGCTGGTGTTTGTCTGGAGGATAACAGCGTTATATTTCACTCCTCGCTGGAAAACCCTGCATCTGTCTTCTAAGCGGAGATATATGCAATCCTGATGACAATGAACAATATTGTGAATGAGCTGCGCTTAGAGCATTGCTGCGCGCTCTTACAACTTGCTAGGCAAGGCTTACAAGAAGGTTTTTCATATCTGGAACTTGCATTAGGACTACCTGCGTTCTCTGTTAAGGCTTCCATTTTTTTTTTTTTTTAATTTACGCGCGCCTAAGGGGTTAAGATACCCTTTTATTGTTGCCATGGCATGGGCAGAAAGTTAGAAGGAGGAGAAAGGAATACATTGTTGTGATGTAGTGGTTTGAAACTCAGGTATATTTGGTTTCGATATTAGTTCTCCGTGGGTGGGAGTCCGAATAAGACGGAGAGTTTTTCCTTCACTCGGAATGATTTGAAGGTTATCAATTTTCACGCTTGTTTTGTGCTTGAAACCACTAACCCCAACAGTTAACAGTTGGTTTTCATATAACCATAACTACAGATGGCAGGACTCTCCAGATTTCCGGCAGACCAAACAAAATCTGCTTACTTACCTGCTGTCCCTCCGTAGGAAAGACTAGACTGCTTACTAGCATCGTGGCGGAGCACTACGATTTTACTAAATATTTAAGTGTGCAGGCCATAAGTGACAGAATATCCTGCGACGCTTGCTCTAAAAGTGATGACGACACCATGGAGCTCTACCTCCGTGAGTGTCCGCCGTTCGTTCGCATCAAGCTGCAGGTAGTCGGTTCTAATGCTTATAGTGTAGCCACCTTGTCACTGAAGCGCTATAAACTAAGCAATTTCAGTAAAAGGAACGTATAAGATGTGCAATGGTGTAGTTATTTGTCTGAAAGTTCTGCACCGACAGAAAAAAAAAATGCTATATGTTAGCTACGAGAGTAGCTAACAATTTTTTAATTCTTTTGTCCCACTATACGAGTAGTATATGTTCGGAGAAATGACATTGATGATATGAAATGCTAACTTGACAACATTACGGTCCCTCACATTAACATTGACTTGGACTACTTTCTTGTTGTAGTCGAACTACGGATGCTCATGTTTAAAATGAATCAAAAGACACCGTAAAGAAGAGCAAACGTAAAAACCGGAAAATCACGAGTATGAGAAAATCTTTCAATTGACTATCGTATTTCAGAGCGTCCATATCTGTGTAAGGAGAGATATCGACCAGGGATATCATTTCATATTTTAACGAAGTTTGGAAAGCTGCCTGAATCGAACTTCAACTATTTCGAAAGCCCATGGTACAACCCTTAAAGAGACAATGCGTATGGTTTATGACGATCTGTAAAGTTCTCAGCGATCGACATACTGAAGGAAGTGATACGGCCAACATAGGTCATTTCGGGTATAAATAAGAATGGCGAAATATTAGCCTTAACGAATTGGAGAGATCATGAAAGTTAAAAGCTGCAACGTAAACGAAATATAAGGTCTTCTAGCCTCACTTTGGTTTCGCTACAACATTGGAAAACCACACCTCGTCAGAAATTTGAAGAAGCATAAAATTGTTCAATTCCTTCGGGCTAAGAAGAGAATTACCTACCTATACCCGGTGTTATCCTGAATATTAAAGGAGAGTTAGAGTGTATTTGAATCGTCACCGAAGTATTTTACTATGCGAATGTCCATGTACTCGTAGATCAGTTTCAGTTTTCAGTTTTCAATGCATTTTATTTTCTTACTAATTAACTCTTACATACTAACAAAAAATGCTTAAATGCTAGCTTAAAATTACTTAACAATCTTATACTAACTTACTGGCCCCACACAGGCACTCTAAGCTACTCTAAATTCTTAAAACTATGTCTTTCGACTTTATGTACATTTTACTTAGAACTATTTATTTTGAATACTTAAGGCTAAGAAAAAATATTTGTTAACAAAAACTTAGCATATGGACATATTTTTTGATTTTTTATAAAAACTTAATATCTAACTTAAAATAAACCTTAGCCTACCTAACCTAAATACACAATGCAGACATACACACACATAGACATTGTACACAATTATATACATATATTATTATATACAAAGGTATATACTAATATATGTATATATTTCTTAAATGCTACCCTAAACCTATGCAAGCTGGCCATCGCTATTCACAAAGAAAACGGATTGGTCAGCTCTGCCTCATTAGTGAGGCTGGTCTGTAATTGACGGAAACGACGACGAAACATCTTCCCCATCATTCAACCACCAGAAATGCTGGTGCTGCCGAATGACATCCCTCTTATCGCGATTCCCCACCGCCCTACTGAACCTGAGGCGATCCACACTGCCGTGTGCGACGTCTCTGTTGTAGTTGAGTCGCCTGTCCCCAGCTGTCCGAGCGACATGGAAGATTAACGGCACCGCTGATCTATCCTGGATCAACCCTATCTGATCAAGGTAGAGGAATGCTTCCGGTGGAACGAAGCCGTCAGAGCGCACACTCTCGTGGTAAAGGTAATTGGGGTAGTAAGCCCCAGATATTAGGTTATTCGTCGAGGTCATTGCTCTTGCAATGTGCCTTCGAGTCAGCTTAACTACGAAATTGTCCACTCGTATTAGGTTCGCCCTGTTGTAAAGGACCTCATTAGGATAAAATTTTTTGTACTCCGACTCTGGTGTTCTGTACAAGCGAAGGCAAGCCCTAAGGCAAGCCCTCTCAAACACCCGAATCTTTTCCATTAAGCTTGCTCGTACATTGAACCACACGGGACAACCAAATACCAGCATGGGCCTAATAAGGGCCATGTAGCAGATTACCTTTACCCTCGCATCGAGTTGGCTGCTATAAAACAGTCTCTTTGTAAGGGCAAAAGCGCCTTTAGCTCTGGCCAGAGCAGCATCTACATTTTTGCCAAAATACAGAAACTGATCTAGCCAGATCCCAAGGTATCTGACTACATTTCGACAGGCAAGAGGCTGTCCGTGCTGTCCAATGATTGAGAACTTTCGCCAATTTTTTCTGGTATCCCTAGAGGCTCCAGACAACGACGTCCTAAAGAGAATGGTTTCCGACTTCTGAAAGTTGATTTTCAACTTCCAGTCATCGCAAAATCGTCTTATCTTATCGAAGTCACGCTGCAAGAGAGTATTAATGACCTCGATTTTTGGACCTGTTCTGTACGCTATCAAATCGTCTGCGTACGCAATAGTATGGGGAAGTGAACTTATCAAGTCGCTTGTAAAAATGTTGAATAGGATCGGCGAATTGACCGCGCCTTGCTGAAGACCATTTTTAATTTGAAATATTCCAACAGAAGTCACATCACCATTCTTCACGATGAACTGTCTGTTAGTTAGCATATTATAAAGAATGTACAAGAGTGGTTTACTGATCCCCAGCCTAGTTAGTTTATAGAAAAGACCCTCTAACCATACGGTGTCGAAGGCCTTCTCCAAGTCAACAAGGCAGGCACCAGTGCATTGTTTTTTGCCTTTATTCCATTGGATATCGGACACCAGTTTAGACGCGGCATGTGAGATATCATGTCCCGCCTTAAAACCGAATTGATTATCCGGAACTATATGTTTGTCCTCAACCCACCTAGACAGAGCTCTATTGATTACCTTTTCAAAAACCTTACTGATATTCGGAAGGAGACTTATCGACCGGAGATTCGCCGGATTGGATATATCCTTTCCCTTTTTGGGGATGGGTTGAACCACCGCCGTTTTCCAATGCGCTGGATAATGTGCATTATTCATTGCATTATTAAACAGGGTGGTGTAAATGTCCACCGCTTCTAGAGGAAGATGTCGAAGCACGATGTTCGGAATACCATCGGTCCCCACTGATTTCTTAGCCCTGATTGTGTCGAAGATCTCATGGAATTCTTCCTTCGAAATGAATGGGGGTAGGTCACCCTCTCTGGCGATGACATTATTGGCCATATTTTCGTCGCTAAACCGGGTGAAACCAGAGCCCTCGGATCGCCAGTTCCCCATTTCATTTCGAATGCAGAAGTCGTGCACCAAGACGCGACCTTCCAGGTCATAATTAGGGCCAATGTTGTCAATGGCCTTGTATACTTCCTGGAAAGTCGCCCCTATGGCCTCAACCTTCTCCTGTGGATCCTCGATCACAAAAAAGTCGTCCTCATCAGCGGCCTCACTTGGATCAATGCCTGCTATTGTCAGTAACCGTTCGTTGTCTGTTGTCCGGGCTATTTTAAGACACTGAAGGTCGTTTTGATTTTTTCTCCGAAATAGTTTATTTATTTGCGGAAACATATTCGGGTTGCTGGTATTTACAGCCCGAACCTTGTTGTTCCAATACAAACTTACAGAAATTCTGTAATTTTCTTTTATCAGCGTTTGAATATTTTTAATCGACGACTTCAGTGTCCTAATCTCCGGGTCTCGTCGGTCAGTTAACTGTCTGTACAAGTTTTTAAGTCTGGTCAGAAGTCTACTTTTCTGTCGGTGCAGTGCGTCAATAGTAGGATTGCGGAACAGGTCTTCGTTAGTCGTACGTCGATACCGCGGTATTGTAGTGTCCATAGTTTGTTTAATTGTCTCGTCCATTTGTTTTAGGTAATTGTCGATCTCCTCGTTTGACAAATTCCTATTGGACGGTGGGTGGAGCGTGTTCGAGGAGAGCGCTCTTGTCAAGGTTGCGGAGAAGCGTGTCCATCGAGTCTTACTGTAGTTGTAAGAATATCTTTGGACAAACTCCTCCAATTCCGCAATTTCGTTGGGAACCGTAATTTCGGTGCTAAAACCGCAATGGTCGCTGTCATACACGAATGTGCGCAGACAGTTTAATGTTTGTAAATTCGTACCTGTCAGTCGTATACGTTCGTCGTACAGCAGTAGATCCAAATAAGACCCGCCTCTGGGAAACGACGGGTTATCCGTCGCTTTAAGACCGAGTCTGTACATGACATCATGCTGACCCCACCAATCGAGTAGTAGGTTCCCTCTAGTATTTGGCAAATTATTTCCCCAATCTCTGTGTTTAGCGTTGAAATCCCCGCCGATTATAAAATAATTCTCCCCCGATTCCAGCCTTAGAAGTCGAAAAAGCGTGTCGAGCTCTGTAATGAATAGGGTGGATTGCGAAGCCTCAGGTGCATAAACAGAGGCCAAGTACAGCCGCTTTCCACTGCGGAGCGGGATGTAAACGACGACTGCCTCTAACACCCGGAACCTGCGCAACACTCCCTTGTACACTCTGTGAAATTTTATACCTTCTTTAATGAAGATCGCGACACCGCCTCCACGTTGGGATCTGGGCCGATTTCTTCTTCTAACAATATAATTATTGTACTCCAGTTTGTGCTTATCGGTTAGCTTGGTTTCGCTAGCGAAAAGCACATCAGGAGTTTGGTCTTGTAGCAATTTAAACATCGCGGCTCTTCGTTCGATCCTAATTAGTGAATTAACATTCACCACAAGGACCTTCAAAGTTTGCTCCACCATGTGCGTACCCATTACGACAAGTGTTGCGTTAGGCCCGGCAGCAGCGCGTAGATCTGGTCCACCCGCTTGGCCTGTTCTTGCACCTGCTTTTGCAGCTGAGCCATCTGCCCTTGGATTGCGAGCAAGATGGCCAGCATGTTAGGTGCAGCTTCCGTTGTTCTCGGCAATGGCGCCTGAGAAGCAACAGTCGCTTGCTGTACCGTAGCCCCTCTACCTGACGCCATTTGGGCGTAGGAAATTTGGGACGTGACGGCTGGTGTTTGGAATCTAACTGGTGAACGTTTGACCTCTACCTTCTGCTGCCGAGCCAGTTTTGCTTTTTTTATGTCGGCGAACTTAGGACAACCCCGATAGTTTGCGGTGTGTCCCACGTTCCCACATAATACGCACGAGAGCTGCGTCCTATCGGATGCTCCGTCCCTACCTAGAGCACACTCCTCGGAACTGTGGTTCTTTGCGCACTTCACGCATCGAGGCTGCATTTGGCAGTTCGACGCGGCGTGCCCGAACCTCTGGCAGCGAACGCATTGTAAAACGCCTTCGCTCCTTTTTAATTTTTCCCAGTGAATCACCTGGTAGTCTAGGACATTGATACTCCTTAGACTATCCAGACGACTTTCGGGACTGAGCTGCACCAAGAAGAACGGCAGACTCCGTTTCTCCCGCCTGGCTCTAGCTGTGGTAAATGGCTTTACCCCTACAAATTTGAGTCCTTCGCACTCCTTTTCTTTGAGCAGTGCCAGGATCTCCTCAGGATCAGAAGACGGTTCCAACCCCTTCAACAGCATCGATTGCCGCTTTTCACACTTCGGTGTGAATGAGTAGTGCTCCGTCGTCGTTTCCTTTAGGAGCTCTTTAACTTTCGCGTAGCCCTCCACTGTATTACAGTGGATGGCATGGCGATCGTTCCCCAATCTCTTAATATTGAAATTATTACCAATGACCAACTTACACAGGTCCTTGGTAGCATTTACCTCTAATTTAAAGGTGTTGATAGGAGGCACCTTCTTCTTCTTCTTTTGCTGCTTCTGTTGTTGTTGTTGTTGTTGTTGTTGCTGCTGCTGCTGTTGTTTCTGCGGCTGCTGTTTTTGTTGTTTCTGCTGCTGCAGTGGTTGTTTCTGCTGCTGCTGTTTTTGTTGTTGATGCAGTTGTTGTTGCTGCTTTTGTTGTTTTTTTTGTTGGGCGCTTTCTACATCTGCTTGCTCCCTCTGCCTGCGTGCAGTTTGCCTTAGTTTAACAGCCAGCATTTTTTCTTGCAGCTTTTCTATGCTGCTGCTTATGTCTTTTAGCATTTCATCCTCATCTTCCGATTCGGATGACGCTAGGGAAGCAAAGTTATTGTTGCCCCCTTCATAATGATCATCATCATCTAGCACATTAACATTCACTCTCTTTTTCGTTAGGTTAGGAGGGGTTTTTAGACTCCTCCTCCTTTTAGTTGCTTTCGCAACGTCACCGGCAACACCATTGTTGCCTTGTCCAACTCCCGTTGTGGGAAGAGCGGAGCGCTCTCCACCATCCATCACGTGATGATTATTTACTTTTTGGATTTTTTGTTATCACACTTTGAGGAGAACAACAAAAAAAAAGAAAAAAGTTCCGGATTTGGCCTGGGCTCGAACCCGTGTCTCAATATTCGATGACTGACGCCGCTGCCCGCTTGGCTACCGAATCGACTAACTAAACTTTGTCTTAATAACGTTAGGAGGAAACTAATTCACTATTCTTTGCAAAGATCTGCGAACGACTGTACTCGTAGATCAATAACATAAAGGATGGTCGATGGTTGATTTCAGAGAAAAAAATCCCGATCATTGACAGCTTCTACGGGAGTGAGTTCTACGGCTTTTCACTTTTAACCAAGGCCAGGAGGCTGCTCTTTTTACTCTTGGTTTCATGTTTTATTTCACCCGTCGGATACGTAGTAGAACTCGACAATGTGAAAAGTTTTGATTTCTAAGACCCGGATGGGCAGGAATTGAAGACCATTTTGATATCAATCTTATAAAACATTTTTAGAAATAAGAAAAAATTTAAAACACAAGAACAAAATAACAAACAAGTCCAAAGTAAACAGGACTACTTAAAAATATGTAGAGATGGCATCTATTGGAAATTACATGCGTCGGAAAGGTAGATCCTTCACTGATGCATTTTAAAAAATTTCATGACATATGGATAAACAAAAGCAAAGTTATTGCATCTGTAGTGGCAGTGTGTTTGTGTTATCGGTACCAAAATGAGCATCGAGCATAAATTGCCCAGAATTCAACATCCGAAGTACGTCATCAAGGAGGCCAAAAAGAACAAAAACTTCCTTTACAACATTGTGACTGGTGATTGGTGATGGAACTAGGTGTTTTCCAAATGATCCAGAAACCAAGCACCAAGTGGAAGGCGTCAAACGTGTCAAAACAATGTTGATTTGCTCGTACGATTCCAAGGGTATTGTCCACAAAGAGTTCGTTCCACCGGGCCAAACCGGGCATCGTAGTCGGCTAGGATATAGAGCAGAAGGAAGTTGGTCTTTGTTGCACAATAATGCGCCATCTCATCGATCGACACTTGTGACTGATTTTTTGGCTAAAAATCGCATTTTAACTGTCAGCAACTCCCCGTATTCGCATTCGCCTGATTTGGCACCGTGCAACTTTTAACTTTTCCGAAAAATGCATTTGCATATGAAAGGAAAGTCTTTTGAGGATATAGAAGTCATCTAAAAGGCTTGTACAGACATCCTGAAGGACATCCAGGCAGACGATCTAAAACACGAGATTTCAGACCGTTCAAATCACTGTATTGAGTCGGAAGGGGACTATTTTTAGAAAAAAACTTTTTGTTGCTCTTATTTTTAAAAAGTACTGTTTACTTTCGAATGCACCAAAAAAATTAAAGTAAAAAAAATAATACAAAACAATTTCCGCAATCAAAGTGATTCTGTCAAGTATTTGTCCCTCCTATCATTGTAGACATACGAGTACTAATAAAATAATGAATGGCGTCAGTCTATGGATTTTATTTGTAATGTGATTATTATCTTTTCTAAGGTAATTAATCTGAAAACACACAACGCAGCATTATATTTCATTTCTTGCTATACCTCGGTTCTGGGTACAATCTAAAGCTCAATTACTCGTAGATATGCCTACCTATGGAAGCATGAGAAAGGCGAATATTTTATTAGGAAAACAAATAAATTAATCTGCCCCTTCATCCGACCAACCCGTCAAGTCCTATCCCTCTGATGTATTTCAATTTAGTTATCAGGTTGAAGTTATTTATTGTTGATTTTTTTCTCGCTTATTTTTGTTGTTGTTGTTGAGTATCTGGACAGAGTGAAATACATATATTGATAGTTCATCAATATTTACAACGGGAAAACGTTTAAAAGGTACGAATACACATATTCTCAGTGGTAAATTGATAATAAGGGCCTCCCAAGAACGTCAAGAAACCTCAAGCATCTATAGATATAGAGTATCTCTTATCACCTTGGTTATTGTTTACTACATAAAGTTCCATATATGCTTGACCTGTGTGTGGTCTGAAAGTTTCATCTTCGAATTGGACTTGGAATCATTGCGAACGGATGTCAGTAGTCTGAAAAAATAGCGGTCTTCGTCTCTTTTAGTTATTTAGGAAGTAAAAAAACGAAATCTATTTTGACGTTTGCGAAAATAGTTTCTATTTACGGTATGTTTGGCTGGTGTCAGTATGATAAGGTTTTTTTTTTCATATTAAATTGAATGAAAAATATTTTCAAAGTCATGACTGGCTAATCTAATCGGACGACTATCACACGCGTAAGCAGGCTCCGACAAGACAACTCATGATACCTGACATGAATAAATTTTATTTCATCATCCACGAGTTGTAGTTGTGAAATTCTGAAATCGAAACGGCGGCGGAAGAAGCAGTTTTTTTTTTTTTAAATTACGGGTCACGGCTTTGGACAGTGTCATGCCTGACACGGTAGGAGATCACATTGGATTGTGATAGCGAAATGAAGTACGTGTGTTTGACATGGGTTTTTTCCATCGAATTTGAGGTTGGTTTTGAATTTCAATATTTTATGAATTCATTGGTGGCAAGAAACCTATTATGCACGTGAAGTAGCGACAAGTGTTTGTTTATATGGTTATCCCCACATATTAGGGAACCATTTCACTGTCTCAACTCCAGATGATTGATAGTTTCATAAATTTCCAATACAAAGGTTTTTGAGCATAATAAACGTCAAATAGAGATCTGATTTAGAGTGTATACATCAAATTCCAATTTAGATCAAATTTGACTGATTTGTTCTGAAATTATCCTACTTTATGATCCTAATCAGGATGCCTCTGCATTCTAAGATAAAAATCTTTACAACACTCATGATCTCTAATTTTGATTAGGCAAAATGACCTCTATCGATCCGAAAGTGCTGCACGAGGTTTCGACCTAAAATTATATCAGTCAATTGACGAAGGACTTAAAGCATTCGAATAGCATTTAACATAAAATCTTGAGGATAAGACTAGCTGGATTCATATAAGCTTAAGGACGTCAATGTAGCTTGATGGAAATGCTAAGTCTGGCTATGATATGATTCAAGGCTTATGTAAGAACGATCTATAGGTATCAGATTTGGTTGCCAACAATTCTGTCTTGAAAGCAATTAAAGCCTAAATCCCAGTCAAGCTTAGAAGAAAACGACAAAGGAAAAAAATATTGCTGCAAAAACATAACTAAACTCCCAAACTCACTTCAGATGCGATCCAGAAAAGAAGAGCCCGTAAAATGGTATTGACACGCATACACCTAGCTTATCTTAAAAGAGACGCAATATCAATGCAGATTCGTGGGGAATCAATCAAATATCTTCGAATAATTCCGAACGTGATTAGCATTTTGCTTTAATAATCCAGGTCTGGTTGGTGATTGATCGGAAAACTGCTGAGTGTCCTATAACTTGAACTGGTCCAGCAGCGCAACTATTGAATTTGTAGCCAATTGCTTGCCTTACCTCTAGCAGTGGTCGCCGTTAACTAGCCTACGCCGCCATAGGGCTCACAACCCTATACGGAAGAGATTCAGATGGATTCACTGTTGACGAACCTAGCAAACGTTTAAAGGACAACAACCCTCGGATTTGCATGTGGAATGTTCGGACCCTTAAAAGGCCGAACAATGAGCAGATGCCCTTGACTGCTATCACGCAGAATCGTACTAGACTATTTTAACGCCAGGATAGGAATAATGGGCATCTTTGGTCAGACAGTTGTTAAGTATAGCCTACCCGACACCGTGTCTGGTAATGGACTTAAGCTTATTGACTTTGCTTATTACTATAGCAAACACATGATTTCTTCATTTCAATATACACAAGGGGACATGGCGGTCTCCGGATCATAAACGCAAAATTAAATTGATCATTTTACGATAGACGTAAGGCATGCTTCCAGTATACTGAATGTCAAAACGTTCCGGAAAGGCAACATTGACTCGGATCACCACCTTGTTGCAGCCAAGGTACGAATGCGGATTTCCCAAGCGCCACAACAAGCAGAACTACTGTGAGAAGATATAACGTAGAAAAGCTTGACTCACTCAGAATGTTCGCCGAACGCATATCCCGAAATCTCTGAACAACTCCAACGCCGCCAGCATTAATACCGACGACCAGTGACAATTCAGCCAACGTGCCATCAGATACGCCGGAACTGTTGTACTGGGTTTCATCCGACCACCATGAAGAATGCCGACAAGCAACCAGACGTCCAAAAAGCAGCGCTGCAACAAAGGACGAGGGCTGCTCGTGAGATCTACGAGCAGAAGAGACGGGAAGAACAGCGGCTTTTCCAGAAAAAGAAAAACGATCACGAAAAGAACAAGAGAAGAAGAGCGAGAGATGAAGTAGGAAACCTTGTAGTAGAGTCACAAAATATGGAAAGACTTTTTCTGCAAACTGTACATAAAACGGCGAAGTAGACCAATATACTGCCATCAGACAGAATAGACCATACAACTTAGACGATGATAGGCAAAACTTGCGTCCACGTGATCAAAATGAAGTAAAGATAGCAATACCTAAATTGACCGCCGAGGTAGTCAAAGCTGCTGAAAATGACTATGTGGAAAGCAGACACCAACTCATTTCTCAGATCTGGTCAGAAGAATTTATGCCTAATGAATGCAGCGCTTGCCCGATCCACAAAAAAGGAGGCCCCCTCAACTGCGCCAACTATAGAGGTTTAGGCCTCCTAAACATCGGATACAAGATCGAGATCACGATCAAGTCTGAAACCGTTCGTCAACAACCTGTTTGGCCATTATTAGTGCGGTTTCAGACTCGGAAAGTATACAATCGATCAAACCTTCACACTCTGGCAGATCCTCGAAAAATCTCAAAAGACCCAAATCGATACCCACCATATTTTTATCGATCTTAAGGCCGCATATGAGAGCATTTATAGAAACGCGCTACATGTATAGAGCCAGGTATAGTTCTGGCATCTCTGCATGTGCAAACTGTCTGTGCAGAATGACGATTAAGAACGCTTGCTGTTCCGTCAAGGTCGGTAACGACTGAACCGAGACCATTGATGTCAAAAAAGTTTTTGGACAAAGTGCTGTACTATCATCTGACTTCTTTAACATCATACTTGAAGGAAATGTGCGGAGCTCACAAGTGAACACTGGAAGCACAATCTTTAAAAAGTCTGTGCAACTACTGGCGAACGCCTATGATTTCGACATAATTAGAAGAATTCAGAGAGCTGTTAACGGTGCGTTCACTAGTACTGAAACGCAAACTGACAAAATGCGCTTAGCGGTAAATGAGGGCAAACCCAACTATATGCTGTCAACAAGAAGGGACACACAATATCGATGAATTGGACAGAACGTCATAATCGATTTTGTCTACTTTGGATCTCCTATGAATTATGCCAACAACATCTCAGCTGAAATAAAACGTAGAATCACTCTTGCCAATCGGCGCTTCTGTAGTAAGTAGTAAGTTAAGTAAGACTCTCTCCCGAAAAACTAAGGAATCATCCCATGGCGCAGAAGCATGGACTCTATCGAAAGCGAATGAAGATATCCTCAGTTGTTTCGATAGAAAAATCCTTCGAAAAATATTCGATCCCGTGTGCGTTTATGGGCTTTGGAGGAGAAGATTCAATGATGAACCATACGAGCTGTATAACTACACCAATGCTCTGGCCCGCAGAGTCTTCGAATCTAATACGGAGAAACAACACAGGAGAGGAAAATCTAGCCGTAGGTGGCGCGCACAACTGGAAGGGGACCTCAACCGACTTGGAGTACGCAACTGGAAGCAGTTAACTAAAGAACGGACTGACTGGAGAAGCTTGTTAATTGAGGCTCAGGTTCACCCCAAATTGTAGCGCCAGCTAAGTAAAGTCAAGTCAATCCAGCTCATGAACTTTGAATTGAATGAGCCCGTTTAATGCTCACCTGCTGGTCCTGATCATTGTGGGATCTACGCCATAACTTGTATTTTGTGAGTAACATCTGGTTGGAAATTTGACAGAGATCCATTTTGCATAACGTTGATGCTTCAGTTGATTTAAACAGCTAAGTTCAATGGTTCATAAGAAACCAAGTGCTGGCTGTAAAATCGATTTTAGAAATGAAGAAGAGTGCAGTAGATTCTTACTGCAACCTCTGGATTTCATCACTCTGAACCTGAAAGCAAGCAGAAAACTGCAGACCTCTCAAACAAATTTACAGTTAAACAAATAGCCCTAAAAAATAATTTTTTTCAAAGAAATTAAACCGTAAACATACCATATTGTGCAGCCACTCTGCGCTAGATGAGGAAAGAAAAAACGCCAAAAAAAATTACAGCAAATGTTTTGCTTCTTTACAACATCGATTCGATCCACATGGCGAGTATTTTAAAGGCTGCTGCAAAAGAATGTGGCTTCCAAGAAATTATAAAATAACTATTAGTTTTTCCCTATCTATTATAGAAATCAACTGTACTCTAATTGTGCACAGATTCTTCATTTCTTCCCGATTTGATTATGGTTGGACCAGTCATGATGCATCTACCAGAAATCTCGTTTAGAGGTTCACAAATTGCATGACTTACTGTGGTCTTGATTACAATTTCTTGGATTTCAATATAAGTATATCAGAGCAGAAAATCAAAGCCAAGCAGTCGCTTCCCGGGTAGATATTTCGCTTGAAATATTCTGCACGAAATGTTTTCCACGGTGAGCTGTAACGATTCTCTTCTTGTTTGTTTGAAGTTTCTTGTATTCGTACTCTAACAATAATTGCTCCCATTATACGCTTTCCTGACGAAATATTTTAAGTCTTTGACATGAGATCACAGAGTATCCAAAATATAGTCCAGTACCACTGCTAAATGGTTTACAATTTTTAAGGATAATAACGGCTGGGAGTAACATACATACGAGAACAATATATGTACGTAAAGACTCGCTTTGAATACAACATAAATTCGTTCAATGTGCAATAAACTCCAGAAATTCCTCCTCAACTCATTTCAAGATAATCTGACATGAATCTAGGTTGCCAAACGTCGTAGTATCCACACAAAACTTCATACCTTTTGCCTTCATCAAGTAACCTTCCAACAAAACAGAAAAAATAAAAGAAATTTCATGAGTATTTCACATGAAGTATCAAAAAAAACGAAACTTCCCCTCAAGATAGAAGTTTCTTGTTTTGATGATATGGTCAACCTCTTGGGGGTTTTCCTACACATGACGAGAAATATACATATATGTACATACATACCATATCTCGGTACAATTCCCCCTAGGATATTTCTTTCCTCATATCTAAGGTAAAAAACTTGGCCAATATTTTCTCCCATATACTAGTATTCTGAATCCGTATCCATACCGTATCTAAGCACATTTTTAGATATGAAATTATTACACCCTCTAAACAACCGTAGCCAAATGACCACTCAAGGGTGGGTGTTTATTCGTTACTCTTTATACTTTCTACTATTTTTTCCTTCCTTTATTTATAGTCTGCCTAACCTGTGGTGATAAAAAACAGTCGAAAAGAAAAGAATAATAATAAAAAAAAAAATACATTTTTCTAGTTATCTTTGGTGTGTGCAATAAGAAAAAAGGGTGGTGCCTTATTATATCCCGTGTACGAATAGGTTTATAGTTCTAAACAGAACTAGAGAGTAGGGCCGGAATAATAATAATAACAACAACAAAAAATAAAAATGGAGGTCGTCTCTATGTGCTTAGTTATGATATCAGAGAAATTCCACCCAAAATATGGGGCGGGAGGTAGGAAAAAATAAAGAAAGAACCTGAAACGTATCTACAACGGAGGGGGAAAAAAACAGAAAAAGCGAAGGTTGATGTGGTGAGGTTTTTTCCACGTTATCAGTTTGTTTGGGCAGAGACTTTTTCTTATCGGCGAGTGTATGTGTTGTGTTTTATTTTGTACTCTGGTGGCCTGTAGGCACTACTCTCTACGCCTACTAAATCGGTAGGTATTCCAGGAAAACATATACCTACCGTATATCATATAATGGTCCGTACACATGTAGATACAGCAGTATCTGGAGGTACACGTGGTTACATATGACTAACTCTGAATTTTTTTCATTGGATATGCCTAAAACGAACTCATCCAAGAGGAAATGAATTTTCCGGTATACTCGTAGTGTTTCGTATGGATCTACGCTTGTCGGCTACTATGCATCTATTGTTGTGTTTATGATTTCAGTTCCAGGTTTCAGAAGATAATGGCAAACGTTTTGTTAGCTACGTTCACTTTAATTGTAAAAAAAAAAATTTAAGTACAAGAGTCAGCAGAAGGAGAGAAAATATCATATCTGAAGTTTTCCTATTTCAGAGGCACATTTCAGAGTTCAGGGGGCATCGTTCATTTTACGAAAACCCTGACGCATTTCTAGAATTTCAGATCTTGATGTCATCCATCATCGATTGATGATATCGATTCAATAACTGTCCGCGGTAGTGAGCTATCGTTGAACTGAAACTCATTAACATTTTATGATGCCATATTATCAGATCATACGTATGATGTTCTGAACAATTTTTTTAAAACATATTTCGACTCCTGTCTAATATTGTAGTTTGCCATAAGGTTCCGTTCTAAGTCCCCTACTATAGTACGTGGTGAACGAACATGTTGCTTGTTAAAATCTTGAATAAGATGTCAGCCATCCACGAGGGTTTACAGAGCTAGAAATTTATTGCAATAGGATTACTCTCTATCATTTACTCTTAAAAGTTATTCTTGTTAGAACTATCAGTTGAAAATACATAAAAAACAAACAGACGGTTAAAAATGATGGACTTCTCTAACTTCATAAACAATTTCGTTTCTGTAACAGTAGCAATGGTCAAACAACAGAGACAGAGAATTCCGGCACCCCGACGAAGTTAAGATAGCAATACCGAAGCTAAGGTCTAGACAGACAGACTGCATACTGGGCTGTTTAAAGCATCTCGAAATGGCATGGTTTGATTGTTTGAACGACAAAAAATGAGACCTTTTGGTCTCCTAAACATCGGTCTTCCCTGCCATGTTACCATATTGTGAGCATTTGAAACCATTCAGGAACAATCTGGTTGGTCGACAGCGGTTCCTTATCAGTCCAGAAAAGTTTACCATCGAACAACCATTCCACTTCAGTAGGTTTTAAAAAATACCATCGATTTGTCGACTTTAAAACCACATATGACAAGTTGCGTAGAGACGAGCTATATAACGCTGTGTCTAGTTTCGACACTCTTTGATTCCCGTCAAGTTGGTCATGATGACTCTGGAGAATTATCGTTGCTCTATCGAGGTCGGTATTGAGACCTTCGATGTCAAGAAAAGTTTTATACAGGCCGATGCGCTGTCACGTGAAGTTTTTAACATCGCCATAGAAAGAATCGTGCAAATCTCACTGACTAACAAGAAAGGCACGATCTGTTTTAAGTCCGCACAATTACGTCCGTACGCGGATGACCTTGATGTGATTAGAAGAGCACAGTGAGCCGTAAATGATGTGAGATGTGGCCGAGATGTGTCTGAAGATAAACGACGGCAAAACAAAGTATACGTTGACATCAGAAGAAAGTGCACATCACCGACGGCTTGGCCAGAACTTCACCATGGGCGGTTATAACTTCGAGGTAGTTAAGGACTTCGTCTTACATACAATATCTTGGCTCAGCAGTTACAAGCAGCAACGACACCAGTGCAAAAATCAGGCGTAGAGTTACTTTTGCCAATCGCTCTGGAAAGTACTCCGTATTGTAAGACCAAATTGGCTTTATACAAGACCCTTGGTACCCGTGTTCTGCTCTATAGCACAGTTGCTTGGACTTTGTCAAACGCGAATGTAGGAACACTTGGATATTTTGAGATAAAGGTAATGCGTGAGATATTCGGTCTCGTTTGCATTGACAGGGAATGGAGGAATAGATTCAACAACGATTTGTGCGTCTACTCAGGAGTCTACAGATCCACTGTCAGAGATGCCTGGGCAAGGCTGAGCGAATGTACACCACAGTTTCAGCCCAGAGTATTCGATTGTAACTCAGACGCACGACACAGCACAGGACGATCGCATCCAAGGTGGCACACGCAAGTGACAGGGGACTTGCGTAGTAGTACGGAATTTGAGGCAACTGCGTGAATACTTGTTAGCTGGAGAGGCTCGTTGGTTGAGGCCCAAGTTCAACGTTAAAAGGAAGATTGCCACTCTTACGAAAGATTTCCAGACGTGAACGCTCTGAAGTAGGTCGCAAAGACAACACATCTATAAAAAATCCCACTGACCAAAATAAAAGGCCAGTTATTTCAAAATGTTGGGGAGTCTTCCTAAAAAGGAAACTGCAGTATACTATAATGTGAGCTCTGTGTTACAATGCAAAATAAGGGCATCGGAAGGATGTGGCACTTTGATTAAAGGAACAAAGGGGATGATAATTTGAAGGGAAAAAAATGCGTGACTTAAAGTAAGCTATGCGATCAGTAGTGAGGTTACCTATCTAACTTATAATTGGTGGCAATTATCTATCTTCAGATTTATTTGCTTTTCCTTAGTTCTACAATTTTCTGTTTACTCCTTCCTATTTAAATCTATTCTCCAATTTCTTTAAACTCCAATAAAGTGGCAACACCTTCTACTCGTACTTATAAAAAAAATCAAACAAAACAATGCCAACAGGAAACACAAGGCAGATTGTATTTATTTATTTACTCGTTCTTATGGATAGTTTATCTTTTAATAAGCTACGTCTACATAGCTACACACATATCATACAACCATCAGACATTAGGGTTTTGCAGGAGAAAAAAAAAGAAGCAAAACACATTCGTCAAAAGTGTCAAAACTTCAATCATAATCTCAAGAGATACATGTTAATTTCCTTCATTCAGACGTTGGTGGAATGTTACATATGTACTCGTACATATACAAATGTATATGAAATGTATCTTTTACCATGGAAACACTAAAATTCTCGAAACAATGGGCAATCTTTGTTCACCTAAACTCTTACGGATGCTCACAATGTTTCCAGTGAAATCAAAGAATTCGAGCTCGTGTTAAAGGGCACCCCTCATGATGGCATGATAGGGCAGCAAATAGGGAACGTCCATTTATGCCGATCATCGGTGTATTCGTATATGCATATTCGAGATATGTACTCGATGTGTGCTATAGAAAAAAAAAAATAAAAAACGTTTTCCAGGGATTCAATTCAGATAAAGATACTTTTAATTCTGTCTTGTTTGATTTTTAATTTTTATTTTAGTGATTTTATTTCATGCAGAAAGAAACCGCGACTAACAATGTCCGGCTTTCACAGAAACCGCAAAGTATCCCCCGTAACGTTTTTTTTTATATTTTTTATAATGATCTAAATGGCGGGACTCCAGTTTAAAGCAACCAACCCAAGTGTGCACAGATGGTGCGTGTTGTGAGGTTTTGTTTTTTACAGATACGATACGATATGTATTCGTGTGTTTAGAATTATTGGAAACTATAGAGGAAATTGTGGACAGAATATGTCTTCTTTTTTTTTAAATCAAATTTAGCTTTTAGAAAATTGAGGTGTGCTAGGTGAATAAATATTAGAAACAAATTTTTGGGTAAGTCGCTGTGGTTTGTTGTTTTTTTTTTTTCATTTTGCACAGCTGAATTATGAAGTAGGGAGGGAATTTTTCAATTAAATTAATTAAAGTTGAGGTTTGAGGCAGCTTGCGGAAAGTAAACCGTGAGATAAGGCCTTGGCTGGCAGAAAAAAAAAAGTTATATCAGGCCACTGCTGGTCTAGGGAGTCATATAGGTACGGGTACACATGTAAATAACGTGGACGCCTGTGGATAAAACTACATAGATATCTTGTGACACCATACACGACAAATATTAGAAATATTCTGCCAGCTTTCACAAATAAGCAGGTGTTCAAAATGCACTAAGACTCATCTATGTGCAATGGTAAAGAATGCAAGTTTGAGATAGAAAAAGGTGCCAGAAGGCTTCTTTAGCTACAGTATAGGCAGAAATGTTGTATAAAAGAAGAAGATCGATTCTTTAAAACTCCTCGCAGACCACTGATTAAACTCATGGAAAGCTTACTGCAATACAATCTTGCAATGTAAGATAAGGTTGGATTGGTAATTCTCGCGAATAATAAGGCACTCTTAAGTCTGAGAGTTGGTCCAATGTGATGCAATGTAAACCGTTAGATCATCTCTGATTTGCCCGATGAACATTCTCACAGGAATATGTAAAGGGACATATTTTATTTTTATTTGAAACCAATTTGATCTTTGATTGAGGGCGCTTTTGGCTTATACAGACGTCTTACCCAGAGAGTTAATTTGCCTTCTCCAAGTTTACATTGCCGGACACCTATCTATGTACATATGTATGTATAAAGTAGGTGATTGATAGTTTTTCCTCTTCCTAATCTTTGTAGCTTCCGCAGAAGTCTTTAAGAGACATCCACTCTTCCTGTCAAGCAAGGGTCTGAAAGGTACCTACTCTGCATCTTGTATTTCGCACCTAAAATATGTTCTCCGTTTTTCCCTAATCCATGTTAGACAAACTTATAAGGCATATATACTCATATGTATATGTATGTACATAGAAGAAACTACCTACTGCTTACTCTTAGTTCGTCCACTATAACTTGGAACCAAGCACGAATATCTGACAGCAGAAAGGATAGAGCTTTAGCCGCCTAATTGTAATAGTGTGGTAGTCCATTGGAATATCAAAGTGACTAACACTCCCCATTTTAAGTCTCGCCTACTAAGTTTTGTATCCTAAATCGACTTCTAAATTTATCCATACCTCATTCCTGGAGGGAATTGTTACTTCCCCAGCATTCAGTCTCCTTCTTTGGGTTAACGCGGGGCACTGTCACAATATGAATAGAATATTTTAGAAGGGGAAAATGTTGTTATTGTAAGGGAGTATAAATATCTAACCTCAGCATGAAAAAAAAATTTGAAAGCAAATCAGCAGAAACTAATAGGGCTCAGTATGGAGGCGATGCATTGATAACAAATACGTAGAGCACAACGCAAAGTATAAACTGTTCCGGGCAACTGCAGCTTCCATAATGCTCTACGGAGCTCAAGTTTGGGGATACCGCCTTTCGATGAAGTTGAGAAATTTCTTCAATATTTTCTCAAGCGGATCTTCCATTTGTTAACCTGCACTGCGAACTACATGCTCCACTTAGAAACGGGTGTCCCTGCAATTTTCCTGAACACTATTAAGCTGCATTTTGACTTCGCCATGACAGTTATGGAAATGGAAAACGCAAGGCTACCGAAACTAGTTCTCATGCATATACTTTCGACAAGGGGGAATTTGGTTCAAAGGTGGGAATCTCTAGCGGCTGACTACGAAATTAACATACGTATTACATCAGATATCCAACCTTCCATCCTGAAAACCTTATTTAACTCCTTATTGGTGGAAGCTGGTCAAAACATGTATGAAGGGTGTGTAACCCAAGCTCTATGATTGGATATGATTAAGACTGTTTTCAAGCTAAGAGGAGAATTAATCCGCCTATACTACTCGTACATGCCTCATAGTCCCGATCTTCCAATCTTGTGTGACCTGTACAACCTTAAGGAGAGGGAGGATATATACCATTTTATTGGAAGATGCCCCATCTTAAGGTATTTCCGCGTGAGATACTTTGGTGCAATTTCGCTGGATTTAGAGGACTTTCTCAATATTTTGAATGGCAATCGAGGCTGGGAAGTTCTATACAACTATGCAGCTGACGCACTTCGATATAGAAAACGAGTCATAGAATGAGATTTTTGCTGAAAAGTCTATTTTATTACATATTTGTAAATATTTTAACGTCAATCTGGAAGAGGGCCTTAAGCCATATCCTTAAAGACTTAGGTTAAAATATTGTAAAGTATTAAATGATGTAAATAAAAGAAATCATTTAACTATCTAACTGATCAGAATAGAGTTCTGTTCCATTGTTAGTAAGTGGGATTTGAAGGGATTTTTCAAAATTATGTAAGATTATCAGACAGTTCGAAGTTTACTTCTAAATTGCATTTGATCGCGGTGTATTCTCCAATCAGAATTTCGTATAATCATTAGCCATGGATAACAAGTAAATATGCCAACTTGATCTAATGTTATCCTTGCATGTAGAGCTTCGACAAAAATTGGTTGGTTTGTTGGAATGCTAGTACAATGCCTTATAAAGAGACTCTTCATTGTCGTTAGAGTCAGGGATGAAGAATCTTTTGTTTAGAATAGGTTCACATCTATTCAGCATCTGGTGCAGATTTGTTTTACTTTAAACCAAGTTCTTGATCAAATAAAGAGTATAAAAGGATGACAAGGTGAAATATAATCTTAGAAGAATATAGACGACGTAAGATGCAATATTGCAACCGGTTCGTGCCGTAAGAAGCCATGCACAGTACCACAAATATGAAAAAGGTCTTTAAGACATAAGGTCCTGTCATATCATTCGATATTATCATTTTGTAGTTGGAGAGGCCGAATATAGTCCCCGTGACCAGAAGAGTAGGCTGTTAATCAAAAATGTGAGTAGCTTTCGTCCAATCAACACTTTAAGCACATTCTACTAAGCATTCTAAGTATCTAAGCCTCTGCTGCTATAAGCGCACGTGCAGGCAACTCATAATTCCCAACAAGAAGTTCTACAAATCAAATTTCATCGCCCACATGACTCATTATCCCCGAAACAAAACTATAGTCCATTATTTGTTGTCGACGCAAATTTAGGGCCATGACTCAAAAAAAAAAGAAAGACACATATCAACTCGTACACTCTGCTCCATTTGTCGTAGCCGAAAAGTAATTAAAACAAAATGATTCACTCGAAGTCACTCGCCTTTGCCTTTGCTTTGTAATTCATCTTCATTCGAGGTTAACTCTTTGTCCAAAAAACTTAAATGAGGTAATTACACTTTATGATGGATGGCCACAGAGTCCTCAAAAATCAATTTTCCGCTTCATCTCAGTCATGGATTGAGACTTTAGTTATATAAAATCCAAAATCGAATTATGGACCCACATGTGTCCAGAATGAAACCTTCAGATACAAGTAACATACATCATCCCCAAAAATAGAAATAACACTTAAATAGAAAAAACAGCTCAATACTAACCTGATTAATGCCCGTCGAATTCGGTGAATGCATCAGTTCATGCTTCTCCAAGAGATCGCGATTTGGGAATGCAGCCGAGCACTGAGAACACTGGTATGGACCTGCCGCCGCCGCCGATGATGATGATGTTAATCCCAATGACAACGATGACGACGATGATGATGATGACGCTGTTGATGCACCACAATTGCCACTACCACCACCACTGCCAATAATTCCACCACCAACACTGTTGCCAACATTATGACCATTCAATGGACTCGTAGTTGACCGACTACCAGCCATAGCCATTGCTTCAGCTGCAGCCATCGCTGCAGCAGCACTTGCATCATAACCATTAGAGGCGCTTGTTGCTGATGTGGACATACCCACAGCCAGAGCCATTGCCATCGCATGATGATGATACTGAGAACTGAGATCACTTGGTGGTGTAGTGCGTTGCGCACTAGCTCCGGCTAGAGGTGAATGCGATGTGGGTATTGGAGATGTTCGACCGCTATTTCCATTGCCACTACCACCCCCAGTACTTGGAATCATTGATGATAGTGAGGACGACGACGATGTGGACAAGTGACAATTGTTGCTAATACTATGGATTTTTAAATTGTTATTATTTTCATTGCTACTATGGCTATTATTGTTGTTGTTATTTGTTAAATTATTATTATTGTGATTTTGTTTGGCAAGTTGTCGACTTGTGAATTTAATGTCACGGTCTATGTGGTAGCCGTTGCTCGGTTGGTTTTCAAAGGTGTATTTATCATGGGAGTGCTCATTCTCTATGTGCTCATGGAGGGCCTACACAAAGCAAAAGATACAAACAGAACAATGTAAACAATTTTTTTTTATTTTTTTTTTTTAAATCGGAGAAATGTTAAATTTGTGTAATGAAAAGTATTGTACAAACCTGAAAGCCAGGCAACCGTTGATGACATTGTGGACATTGTACTATGTAGTCACCAACACCACCTCCAACGTTGCCCTGTTGAGCTGTTGTGGCGGTTGTTGCCGCCGATGATGCTGTACTGCTATCATCATTTTTATTTTGGCTGTGGTGGTGAAGGGTCGATGCCAATGATGGAACTGCAAATAAACAGAAAACAAAAAAAATAAGCAATACAATTAAAATCACATAAAACCAATTTGCGCTTATTAATTGAGAAAATACAGCCGTGTGTTAAGAGACAACTGTCTCCAAGGGAGACAGAATCGATATAAAATGCACATCTGTATCTGCGATGAAGGAAGACAAGAATGTGACATAGAAGTGATAATACGCTAAATGGCGTCCGATCAAAGACCAGTTAGGTATTGTTACCTCAAACAGAGTTTGAACATCTAGAGGCATGAGGCACTAGGCATCCGTTTGTCTGTTCTTAATTATCTTATCAGTAAATAAAATCTCTTGAAACGAAACACTAAAAATTTGTTCCTGTAAATCTCAACAACCTATACACCGACTTCAACACAATTGAAACCATTTCATAGGTATTTTCTTCAGGTTATTTGGTGGTTTGAAGGAGCTATTGCCAATAATTGAGATGTGATAATTGAGAGCTCCTTCTGTCATCGCTTTTATAACCATTAATGAAAAGTGAAGAGTGGAAACTCGTCTTAGCTGTTTTGAAAAAAAAGGTTGAGGGGGATAAAGATACTCGTACATTCTGAAAATAGCAACTGATATCCTACATCGATCTGTGTTCAGTATGAGCACAGCTTTGAATAAACAACAAATATATTAATCAGGTTTTATTCTAACGAGTATGGGTGTGGTGCGGACCTTCGGAGGCCCTTCACCCCAACTGGCTGAAGCTAAATTTGTAGACCACATTATAACATTACAACATTGAAAACCATTGGATTAAGTGTCACACACATAGATGAACTAACAAAGGTGTGCAAACTTTCCAGATATTGTAAACAAAAACCACTTTCCAATGATCGCCTCTATCAACGTAATCCTGTCTGTCAATACGTGTTTTTTTTTTTTTTTTTTGAAGCGCCAATGGATGTGGCAACACCCGAATATTCAATGCCAGGAGTGCGCCTACGTACGAGTACTAATCCACACCACTACGTCCTTCAACCACTCTCCCCGCGGGACTGCCGTTAGGTATTACTTCACGGGGCTGGTTAGCAGATCATGCTATTCTTCTTGTATTTGCTTCTTCAGCTCTTCTAATTTTTTCTATTCTTCTTAGCTCGTTTTGCACAATTGTCACAAATGTGCCGATTTCCATCCAATTTTCCTCCGACTGCAACATGTGGTCTATGAGTAGTATTGAACTGGGCAGACTAATTCTCCACTGCGAAAAACGCCGGCAAAGAAATATCGCGTGCTCCGTATCTTTCTCCTCGTTTGACCATTCTGGGCACAAAGGGTAGCTATCGTGTCCGAATCGGTGCAAGTATTTGCGATAGCCGCCGTCACCAGATAGGAACTGCGTAAGGTGGTAGTTGTTATCCCCATGTGCTCATTTTGTCCAGGTCTCGATGTTCGGGATCAACTTGTAGGTCCACCTGCCTTTTGTACTATTATCCCACCTGGCTTGCCAGAGGGCTGCTGAAGCCGCTCGCTCTTCTCCTTTTATTCTTGCAATTTCACCTGCATCATGTCGCCCTGGGGTTCTTCTATTATAAATTCTCAACATCTCGTCCGCGAGAATGTCGATCGGAACCATTCGTGCTATCACGAAGGCTGCTTCATCCGAGATTGTTCAAAATCCACAGATCGCTCTTAATGCACTGAGAATGTATGCGGACAACAGATTTCTCCTGTTTGCTTTTATGGCGAGTGCCCCCGCCCAGACCGGAGCAGCGTATAAGATAGGAGAAGCCTCCTAGCATATCCAGGTCCACCAATGTTTGGTAGTATTCTAGAAAGTGCTCCATGCAGCAGTAAAGCCTTGTTACTGGAGTACTCTACATGTGCTTTGAAGTGTAATCTGTTATCAAGTATTACTCCCAGGTATTTGATTGATTCTTTCGATCCGATTATTTGATGTCCCACCCGTATATTGGTGTATTCCACAATTCTTCTACTAGTAATTAAGACGGCTTCCGTTTTATGGTCTGCTAATTCTAGACCGGCGGATATTAGCCAGTCTTTGATGCGAATAATCGCTACATTTGTGGCTGACTCTATCTCCTTTATTTCTTTTGCCACCGTAACGACGGCAATGTCGTCTGCAAATCCGATTACTTGAACTCCTCTCGGTAATATAAGCCTCAGCACTCCGTCATACATAATGTTCCATAGGTGTGGACCGAGTACTGATCCTTGTGGAACCCCAGCTAAAACGCTGTAGCATTTCAACCCTTCATCAGTTTCACACCTCAGTTTTCTGTTGGTAAAGTAGTTTCTACTATCCTCAGCAAGTACGAGGGCGGGTCAATAAGTCCGTGACTTTTGGAATAAAACACAGATTTTTTGATAAAAAAATAATTTTATTTTTCAACGTAGTCTCCCTTGAGCTCTATACACTTTGTCCAACGCTTCTCCAATTTTTTTATCCCTTCCAAAAAAAATGATTTGTCGAGGTCCTCAAAATAGGCCTAGAGATGAGATGACTTCATCATTGGAGTCAAATCTTTTTCCACCAAGCCATTTCTTCAAGTTTGGGAACAAGAAGTAGTCGCTCGGAGCCAAATCTGGAGAATAGGGTGGATGAGGGAGCAATTCATAGCCCAATTCATGGATTTTTGCCATGGCAACTGCACATGTGTGCACCTTTGCATTGTCTTGGTGGAAAAGAACGTTTTTCTTGGCCAAATGAGGTCGGTTTTTTTTCAAATCGTCATTGAATCGGTCCAATAAGTTGGCATAATATTCCCCATTGATTGTTCTTCCCTTTTGAAGGTAGTCAATGTGGATTATCCCGCGTGCATCCCAAAAAACAGTCGCCATAACTTTATTGGCTGACAAACCCACCTTGGCCTTCTTTGGCGCCGATTCACCCTTAGAAACCCACTGTTTTGACTGTTGTTTGTTCTCTGGTGTGTTGTGATGGATCCATGTTTCGTCCACGGTTACAAAACAGCGCAAAAACTCCTCCATATTGCGATTAAACAACGCCAAACCTTCCTGTGAAGTGAAGCACACGAAATTCACTTTTTTCCATTTTCTCCTCAAATTAGTGAGTAGTCTGATAAAAATAGCTGTCAAACACAAACTAACTGACGCAGCAAGTTTAAATTTTGACAGGAGTCAACTGACAGATGCCTGTTGACAGGAGCAGTGTTGCTGTTTCAGTAAAGAGGTCAGAAATTCAAAAAGTCACGGACTTATTGACCCGCCCTGGTAATATAGCGTATTCACACTGACTAGTGATTTTCTGATGAACGCCCAGTTTGCCGAGTAAAAGGCATTTTTGATGTCCAAAGTCACCACTACACAGCATTTTGTTGTACCATACCGCCATCTTTCTCCTTGTATCGCTTCGGCCGCAATGTCGACCACAGTTTTTATGGCTTGAACAGTAGACCGCGAATTTCTGAACCCAAACTGAAAGTCTGATAGTGCTCCTCTCTCTTCTGCTACCGCGAGCAGTCTAGCATATATTATCCGTTCCAGTATCTTTCCCATTGTGTCTAGAAGGCATATTGTACGATACGAGGACGGTTCCCCAGGTGGCTTGTTTGCCTTTGGAAGCAGGACTAGGTGTTGTAGTTTCCAAGCATCCGGGAAAACTCCTTCTTCAAGACATATTTGAATTGCTTCCATAAACATGTCTGACCGCTTATGAATAGCTGCTTTTAGTGCCTTATTTGGTATGCCATCCCGCTTTACTGTCGCCTATCTTCCAGCATGCGTTTATGAGTTCATCCGCTGTGACTATTGAGATGTCCTCCGTGTTGGTCTCCCTAATGATATGGTATATAGTAGATGTACTTCGGGGGAAAAGGTGTTCTACTATGGAGCTTAGGATTGCTGGACATGTTATTTGCGGCGACCTGCTGCCCTTTATCTTAGTCATGACGATCCTGTATGCTGTACCCTAAGGGTTTATGTCGGCTTCTTCACAAAGTTTTTTAAAACATCTTGCCTTGCTCTCCTTGATTGCTTTTTTTAGGTCCCGTCTTGCTTTTTTAAAACCAATAAGGTGTTCTTCAAAGCGATCTCTTCCCCTAGATCTTTGGACTTTGCGTCGGGCTTGTAAGCACTTTGCTCTCAGCTTTTTTATTTCCTCATTTCACCAGTAGCATGGTGTTCCTCCTCTAGTACCCGTTCTTCTGGGCATTGATGCATTACACGCAGTAGTGAGAATGCGGACGAGTTGTTGTATACTGGCTTCAGTTGTTCCGCTTTGAATTATGTTTCCGATATTTATCATTTCTTCGAATGCGTCCAGGTCGAAGTGTGTGTCCTTCCATTTTGGGCCCTTTCCTTTGTGCGTGTATTCTTCGCTGACTCGCGATTTTATATTTCGCAAGAGGGAAAGTAACGAGGGAAGCTAACGAAAGTAATTTCAATAATCGAGCCCGTTCCTGCCTTACGATATGTGTTTGCATGGCCTTGGTTTGCAATGCCTATGTTAAGAGTTGCAAAACTTTCTAGCAGACTACGGCCTCTGGCTTTTGTAAGTCTGCTACCCCACTCACGCTACGTGTGAATTGTCATCAATGTCAATTTCTCTCACATTTTACACAAAACCCGCTCATTTTACTCATAAAACGTGATCCACATTACACATGCATAGTCAATTTTACGTGGAAATCGCTCTCATTCTAACAAATTCTGGCAGGTTGAGATGTATAAAGTATTAGTAGAGTTTGCCATCTAAATTAGTTCATCTATATCCACGCACCTACCCGTAAATTAGGCTCTATTCATTAAGCAGTTCTATATAAACTAGGTTGTAGTCATTCTTGATGCTTTCTAAATTTCTTGAATCAGCAAGCTGGTATTCTTACTGAAAAAGGTTGAAGAATATGAAATATTGAAGCGATTCCGATTCCGTCTTACTTCAAACATAAAAGACAGACTTTGCTTAACAGAAAAAATACTTCCAATTAAAACAACGCATTTATTAATAATCGTTGTAAGGAGGTACATACTTAATTTAACCTTAATGATTTATGAGCATAATTATATGGGGTTATTTGGCCACTTTTATGCTCTTTCTTAACTTTGAACAAAAAGTTGGCGCCCAACACGAGGTCTAAATAAATAAAATCTCCTGTATGTACGTAGGTTTTGCCGCCATTTATAATCAAAGAAGAATAACATCTCTTTATTTTGGATCGAACAGATTTTTTTTGTATGCGAAATCCATTGTTTAAAGAAACTGAAAACATGTCGAACAACGTGGCGTATAGAGCCGAAAATGGCATCTTAAAAATAAACAAATTAAGTTACACTCGATTTTAATCTGTAAGACAGAGAAAATAAAATCGATGAAAATGATATCCTCGAATAGAACACATTCGAGACGTTACTCGTGGACACGTGATTCGGCTCGAAGGGCCAGCTATTCTTTTATATTATACATCCAGCTCAGAAGGAAATCGATGTGATATGTTCGCAGGTATTGTAAAAGCTGATTCTGTTCGAATTTGCACAAAATAGAGGTTGCTACGAAATGTGAAATGAATACTAATCGGAGGTTTATGTCAGCCATAGATAGTATTCAAAGACTGTTCTAAGAGACCAACAGTTTGTGTCTGACAATGGAGAGAAGAAAGCATCTTTCCAAAGGTATTGCATTGTAGCTCGAAGGACCAGCAATACTGTTTAGAATATTAATCATAATTTTTTAAACTACTGTAATTCGGTTCACATCAGTTTGGCAACCTGCTGAAACTAATTTGTAACAATAATTCACGTGACGGTACGACTGAAGGGGGAAACAACAAACAAACTACACCGCCATACACAGTCAATTAAGCACACAACAGATATCATATGAGAAACATTTCAGTTAATTGAACGAAATTCTTTCTTTTCAATTTAGTTTTTTACTTATTAAATGGCATGTTCCTCTTCATGTGAGGCTTTAATTAACCAAATGCCGGTAAAAAGATATCCCCCAGGGTAACTCTATCCCTGAGGATGGTATTTTATTTTATTATATGAAGTTGAAATACGTTTACCCGCAGAAGAGTTCGGTATATGGATATCATCAACAAAAAAAACCCACAACCACAGACAGATCAGACAGATATTCATAAGATTCATAATGATGATCTCATTCAAAAGATCGCCATTGCCATAAGTCTGGCCTTAAAGTCTAAGAACGATAACTCCTCGCACACACATGAAAACAGACAAAACCTTTCATTTCATTGCTTGTCCGCGAAAGTATCTGTTAGATTTCGAAATAAAAAAAGACTCTTTGCCCTCGGATGGACAGCGATTTTTATTCGCTTCAAGAGGGCATTCTCATTTTATTTTCAATTTCGCTTTTTTCCCCAAATTTTTTATTTTTATTTATTTTTTATTTTTTTGTTCATTCTCAAGATCTCCTCTGTCTCTGTGGTTAGAGTATATGGATTGCCCCATGACAGCAGACACCATACGCCATACGCCATAGTGTGTACCTTAATTTACGTCAATTAACCGTTTATTGTTGTTTTCGTCTTGTCATGTGGTTGTGCGGGCCAGGCCGGGATGGGGCATGCTACCTATGAAATCTTCACACACATATGTAGAAGTGCCAGTTTTTTTTGTTTTTTTTTTTAAAGAGGGGTCATGATACGCGGACTCTTATTTTCATTTACGTTATGGAGGGGATGCGTTCAATTCATTCGAATGTTGTAGTTGTTGCTGGTCATGGTGATGGTAATAGTGATGGACCGTCCGCCTGTAAAATTCATTAATTTTCAACGGCTGAGAACTGCGGGTATACAACTACAGAGATCTAGTAGTACATCACTAGAGAACAATATAGAGCACTGTGAGCCTCCACGGATACACTAAATCTACACTACAAAAATAAAAGATACTCTCACATGAATGTGTTTTTTTTTTTTTGTTTTTTTTTTTATAACAATGATTATTATAAGGTAAAAAACTATGACATCGTAAACGATTTTAGTTCGTTGACAGCAAGTCAGATACACAAAAAATCATCAGCATCACCATCAGCAGTACCTCTTTCGTCCGTCCGTCCGTTCAATAAAATAACTATGAATATATACATAGTTTTTTTTTTACTTGATATGAGAATCTTTGAGATAAATGTACTCTCATTTTTGTATCTGTGGGTTATTCTTTATTTGTATTACTAGTTTTTTTTCTTTTTCTCTTATAAATAGAGAAGATAAAAGGAAAGATGAAAAGATATTAATTGAAGTCTATTAACTTGCGGTGAGTAGTTTTTGTTGAAGATGCATGTGCTTCTATGGTGAGTGTGTCGCTTTTTGTAGTGTCAGGCACGTATATACAGGGGGACTAGATATACGTATTATTCTGAGAAAAAAAAAAGAAGAAATTATAAGATTGCCGAGTATGACTACACAGAAGTGATATGATGCGAGATACTTTTTGCATGATGACGATGATTTAATAGTGATTTTTTAAATTAACATTTGCCGATGATTCGCCTAGTAGCTATACCTACTGTAGATCAGTTGGCATGGAGGCTAAGTAAGTAGGAAAAGCACGTGATAATAAAATTCTTGTTTTTTATCAAACGGTTTGAGTAAAAATGACTTTAATAAGAAGAGGTTAATTGGTTTAAGTATGCAGAAAACCTAAACGAGCTTAAGAAGAGTTGTTTTTGAAAGGCATGGGTAATCTGGAATGCGTATGATGACTTCTGTATAAGGTAGGAGCCAAGATGATACATTTGTTTGGAATATTTCGTTTATACCAATTTTCATCTATCATCGCTTTACTGGAATTAATAAGATAGTTTTGGCCTTATGTTGGGCGCCAATTATAAAAATGTCTATTTTAAGAACTTAATTGTCTTTTCTGGATGACAAATAAATTGTGCATGTCTTCTTTGGAGTAAATGTAAATATAAAAGAAATGTAAGCTATGGTTGCGAAAAGAAAATAATACGATCCCGTGTTGGGCGCCAAGTATTAATTCCTTATCTATTGATCATATTTTCAATCTAAATTTTCGACTTTATTTCGTAACTTGTTTCCTGAATCCATGTAGAACAGGAAGATACCGTCAGTTGTTCATTAACTTCTATTTGAAGATGTTTAAAAATCAATAGAACCTCCTTACCGAAGTGACTTTAGATTACGGAATGTGATCGGGGACTACGTTGGCTATCTATGTAGTATGTAACCTTCGTTAAAGCTTGCATACAAGAGCCGACCCAAGAGACGTGGTCTCATAGACTTTACCTCGTAGAATAGTTCTCCTTTTTGATAAAGAAATTACAAGTGCTTAATAGGATTCAATGACCAAAATAAGAGCCAAAATGACATCTGTCAACCACAACTAACTAAAACATTCAACCAAAGTCGTATCGTGCACGATGTAAATCAGTATCTTTGGAAACAATGAATCGCAAATTTGTGGTTTTCAAAAATCCAAAAAAAAATCTCCTCAAACAAAAGAACGAGTCATCATGGTCTTTATCACCTTTAAAAATATGACAAGCAACTTGTTGCTGCTGTTATTCACCTTTCCTGATGGTACATACTTTCATAAATCATTTAACAGAACGAATTTTCCGACCTTGTATCTCGATGAAATTATCTCCGAACCCCCTCCCCATGTTGATTTTTGAATCTTGTGTGACACACGTTTTGACACACTCTCTCCAATTCATCTGCGGTTCTTCTCTGTTCTCTGATTCCGTATAATTTCCACCTAAAAGGCTTGCAAATTTATTTAATTGAACACCACCAATCCGCACTCAGCTCTTTTCTGTCAATCTGTCTGGGTTTTCTTGAATTGAAGAAACGTTGCCAAGATTTTCATTTTCATACCTGAGTGTAATAAATTTACGCAATTAAAACGAATATTTACCGTTTAATTTTTGAGGTGTCAAAGTGAGGGAATTCTACTCGTAAGATGTCCAACTTGTGCTCACTCATGATTTGTTTTCTTTGTTTTTCATTCAATGAATAATTCGTCTGACACACTAAATTATTTGGTTGTCGTAAGTATTTGTAAACAAAGTGCGTTAATGTGTATCTATTATAGATGTGTACTATTTACCTTTTTGGAAAATATGTTGAATTGAAAGAGTGCGTTTTAGATGAATGTGGGAACGACTTCTCACATGGATCTATGTATCTGTCTAATTAGCAGGTATTTGAATTTGTCTTCCCAATTTAAGACCTAATAAATTACATGCAGCTTTCATAATTTTATCGCAGGAATTAGGTTTTGTATCCACAGAGAATGATTGTGGAAATGATCTCTGGGGAACGAGATTTATGTATTATAACATGGATCTATCTGTCCATGTATCTGGTAGGCATTTGAATTTGTCTTCCCAGTTTGAGATCTAATAATTAACATACATACTGACATACATGTAGCTTTCATAACTTTATCGCAAGAATTAGTCTTTGTATCCATAGAGAATTTGGTGAATATTTATCGGACAAAGTGTGTGCAATAAATTTACATATACATACTAAGTATTGAATAAATACCGGCAAACCTATAATATGGTGATGTGTCTTTCACATGGGTAATATCGATATTTTTAGATTCAAGTATATTTTGCGCACCTTTTTCGTTCCGCCAAGTACGAATAAGTATCTATATAACATCCTTCCAGAGAATCACCATGCAGAGAACTAACATATGCTCTGATGCAGTAGTCAATACGTAGGTACATCTGTATTTTATGCCCTGCCAAAGGCAAAAGGTGCACATTTTGTTAGTATTTATAGACTTTTCTGCAGTTTGCACCGTCTCGAAAGTGGTATTCAAAGGATGTATCTACAAAAAAACAGACCGTGTGTAGCACGTTTTTAGACAACTGACGCACCATATTCGTATTACTACTTAGTGTGTGAGAATATTTTATAGCTCGTTTCCCCTTGATGGGTTTTTCTTTCGACTCACTGTCACACGAAATACTCACAGATACAATTTTAATGGCAATTCTGATTACCTTGAAAAATTCTACATTCTGGAAATGTTATTTTTAGATAGACAAAAGCCAATGCACATACTCGTCGTCGTACATTGTTAAACAGAGCAAAATATCTATAAAAAATGCATAAATCAAATTATACTTTTCTCTCAATTAATGATCAAGGTATAAACAGTATAGGCCGGTAAAAGAGTAAAAAAAAAAAAAAAAAATGCAACAACAAAACTAAATTTGAATAGGGAATAGAAAATGGTTTATCCCGTCGTCCATTTCTCCTGGCGTTTAGAAGAAGCGCAATTAATTACATTCAAAAGAACACATGACAAATTTTGTCTTTTTTTTTTCTTTCAAAACGATTGAAGACTGGGCGCAAAAGAGCTATAGAAAACGATAGTATAGGCGCGACAATCTCGTTGACGTTTAGGTTTAGTAGATGATCTATTGAATTGTGTGGGCATTTAAATGTACGAGATATATCTATAGTGTAGCGCATCTCGAATTTAAAATGTTTCAGTCATAAAATTGCGATTGATTAGATAGTTAAATGAGTGTCTTATGGGATTTACTTTATAGATCTCAGGTGAATATGAAGTTTTTTTTTGTTTTTTTTTTTTTGTGAAAAATTACCCAAGAGCTTGTGGGGGATAAAAGTTATTTTTGGGCGAATATTTCTTAATCGATTTTTGAGTAGACTAGAGAAAATTTTAATCGAACACATGTGTGGACAGGAGTTGCATAGGTGAAGCAGCCGAGTTTTGATTTAAATTAGAGTGCCTATGTTTGTTTCGAAATTGTGGAAAAGGTTATGAATCTTTTTAAAAACCCGCTAGTGTACAAGTTTTTGTTTATTGGTTTTCATTATTCTCTCCTTTGCCCTACTTTTAAAATACAGGGTGGTGCAAACGAAAGTTATTTTTAAAAATTAAATTCAATTAAGGAAAATCATTGGCAGTAGCGCATCTTGTCAACCCAATTTTCCAATGGAAATGGCTTGGAAGATATTCGCTTTAAAGGCTTGAATCGTTTTTAGATTGTCCGCATACATAACATCGATTTTAAAAAAAAAAAAAAAATCGACATCGCTAAGGCGGCTGATAACACCATTACCGAACTTAGAGTTCAAAAGATCGATTGTTGTGAGGTATGGCGCGCCATCGTGCTGAAACCAAAGATCGTCTAAGTAAATTGCCTTCAATTGCAGCCCGCAAAAATTCGATAATCATGGCTCTGTAGCGCTCACCATTGACCGAAATAGCGTTTCCAGCTATTTACAACTCCAAAATCTGCTCCAAACTGTCACTCTTTGCGGATGCATTGGTTTCTCGACAATCGCGTGCGAGTTTTCCGATCCTCAGATTGCGCAAATTTTATTTATCAACATAGCCGCCAAGATGAAAATGCGCCTCGCCAGAGAAAAAAAATTTCGTCCAAATTCGGCGTTCAATGCAAGCTGCTCTAAGGCCCAAACTGAGAAGCGATAACGAAACCGATGGTCGTTTGCCTTCAATTGCTGAGTCATTTGGACTTTGTAAGGGAATAAACCGAGATGTTTGTGCAAAATTCTGATCAGGCTGGTGCGTGAAATGTTGAGTTGTTGAGATCGAGTCGATATTACTGGATTGAATTTTAATAGTCTCGGCCACAACAGCCACATTCTCGTTGGTACATGCCATACAATGATGGCGACCGTGAGTATTGTCCACAAAAAAGCCAGTCTCATTAACTTTTGGCACAAAGTTGTGTACATCAGGAGCGGTGGGTGCTTTATTTCGGTCAAAACTTATTTGCAATAAACGCACTGTTTGAGCAAAACAGCACTTAACTTTTGAAATAAGTTTGCAATACTTCCCAACGTTGATCAAGCATAAAGCGATTCGTTTAGTTCTGTGGAGGTATGATATTGATTGACAGTCAAGTTTTCAAGCGGAAAAGAGCAGTTACAAAATTCAAAACGAATCTTGTATTTGAACCATCCACATAATTCCTTAGACTCTTCATGATCTTCGACGCTCAATTGTTAGTTGAAACCCTTTACTTATAAAGCGTTAATGAAATAAATTTTTCATACCAAATACCTGGTCCCGAAAATATTGATCCGCCTATTTAACGCCATAGTCCAAAACGTGCAATGCATTGTGCATCTAGAATTAGAATCTCAGAAAAGCATTTCATACCGTGGTTGCATAAGTATGCCCTTCAGTAGCTAGCGATTTTATTTAGTAGCGAGATGTGGCTGAAATTGGAGATTGGAAATCAATGATCGACGCCAATCGATGGTGAATGATGCCTTTTCTGCCAGAGGTTTTTCAAAGTTTACTCACTTTTTAAAGGAAGTTTTCTTTTATTAGTTTTGTGATAGTTTTGGCCTACACATTATATTTTGTTAATCAATATCTAGTAATCGGTGATCTACATCGTAGATCATCAATACTTTTGAAGGTCTCAGAGAAATCATACTAAAAAGCAATACTTGCGTTCACGCGCTGCATTCATAAAGATTTATTTTTACTATCTATGGACCAGGTGTTCAAGATCAGTCTACAAGCCTCACAATGATTAAAGTCAACATACGTGACTTTAGAGAAAGCAGTGAAGATCCAGGATTGCCACCGTTTCCGTTGAAGAATTTCGCAGTACGATGCCGTTCACCGTAAAATTTACCCATCGACCCTTACCTTAATCCATAACCCAGACAATAAAAATTGCAGAAAGATACATCTGGAAAACATCAAATTAGGGAAGCAACTACCTTTTTTTGCTAAAAGAGTCCGAAATTCCTGGGTTACAACAATTTTGTCCAAAGCCTTTGAAATGACATTTGGTTCAAGTAATTCGCACTCGATATCCGGATCATGCCACCAATGATTAGGTTGCGCATTATCAAGTGTAGTTCGAATATCGGAACACTTTCTTAAAAATGTAATGAATAGGATACTCCACCTGTGCCTTTGAGAGAAATCATCTTGAAGAGATGGCATATGGAATTGTTGATCGAAACTACGCCGTTTAAACTAACGGTCTACCAATTATCCTGAACTGCAATTTAATGACATCTCACTCTGTCCTTCATGATTGTTAAGTACTATTACAATGGTTAGAATTACCTGTCTATTTCAAGTTCTCATCATTAAACGCCAGAGACTATTTAGAGATCATAAATATCCGATTCTTAGAGCTGCAAGTAATAAGCATTTTACCATTTGAGCTTTCACTAAGGGATCAAAAGATGTTGACGAAGTAGTATAGATCGGAAAGCGAAGATCATTTCAGACAACTTCGCCAGCTCAATATTGGTACTTTATCTCGAAAGCAATGATACGAAAACGCACCAAAATGAGTAGAAGTCGATGATGACGGTAGGTGATATTTATCTGCTCTCAGAATATTCCTTACAATGGCAAGCCGACCAAAAGAATAGAGATTAAACACTTTATGGATCTTTTGCCCTCCCTCCAATTTTGCTTACATAACTCCATACAAAATGTATCATAATCGTTATTTCCACGGTTCTAATTAATCTAATCAGAATTTTAACGCGTACACACTCATAAAAATTTAATCAACGGCTCAATAATCGCTTTGAAATTTTTCACACTTACAAAACTTATAATAAAACCTTGTTGGATTCCTTTGGTTGTGCTCTAAATATTTCACAGCGAAAAAAAAAACTTTAAATACACAAATTGTTATTGAGAATTCAAATAGTGTTCATTAATCTTAATTAAAAATTGCCTATAAGTAGTTAAAGAATAAATAAGAAAAAAGTAATGTCTACTCTTTTCCAGAAAGTAGACTACGCATTCTTGGGGCTAATTGGAGTGTGTGTACTGTAAAATTAAGATGAAGTGTATTAATATAGTCTGCCAGCCCTGATGTGTTCAATGAACCTTTGTACCCCCCTTTTTTGTGTGAAAATATAAACTTGATGGACATTGATAAATTTTGTTTACGAATCAATTTACATTAATTACTGTTTGAGACAAGAATGACTATGAAATACTCGTAGTTCATGGATGTTTCTAATTTTGTATTTCGTCCTTCGAGTTGATTTTGAGATGAAAAATTAAAGGGTCTCTTTTTTAGAGATAAATCTTTCGACAGAAGAACGCTTCCGTATCATTCAAACTTATTTTGAAAATTGGTAAGCGAAACGTTTGGATGATTTCTTGACCCACATAATTGACCAACTCCGGTTGCTCTTCTTCAGGCTGTGGATATATTTCGCAACATTTACTCTCTATTTACATGACTAATGACGCATAGCCAGCATCGCATAAACTTAAGGTTCGAACAGCAGAAAGTGTGGCGAAAGATCGAGATTTCCAATTCGGCGTCGATCGCAAGAGTTTGACCACTTTTTGCGAAAATAACTCTACAAAATCCACCTGGTTCGGAACTAAAGCCGCAAGACTATACTTAGTGACGAGAAATCGGGGATCAGGGGATTTAGCAGATTTTATTGCAAAATCACATTTAATGAAAAGACTCATATTTGCCTCAATGCGAACTAACAAAATCGCTATTTCTAGAGTAAGGTATATCCAGAAGAGACTACAAAAGTGAACAATTTGTTTTGGTCTTCACGATGGTGGTATCGGTATCATAGGCACTTGTTTTTTCTCTATAATGCGGAGCTTGATCAGTGATTATTTCCTCTGAAATATGGACGACATTGATTCGAACGATCTGTGGTTCCAGCGCGAAATGGACCCGTGAATTGGTCACTTAGATCCTGAAATTTGACAGGACTATGTAAAGTCTTTGTTGTATGCTGATAAGCCACAAACTATTCAGGTCTTCGAAACCATTCTTCGACGCTTGGCCTAAAATTGGACAGAGAGATCAAAAACAACAGAGAAAGCCATTTGTCTTACGTCTATTTCAAAACATATCAAGAATCATCCTTCATGATGAACAAAAATTTTAAATCAAGCTCAATTCCCGTCACTATTACCTTTAAAAAAAGTTATATAGATCCGTTAATGACTAAAGAAATCAGTTGCCCAACTCAGCTTTACTCAAAGTCTGAATTTTTCAAGTTTTACTTTAAATCAACCCCGTTTCGGGAATTGAAAATTATCACATTTGTCTGGCCTCGCCTAATCTATGACACATTTTTAGAGTACAGCTACTACTAGCATGGCAAACGTCACTATTGGTGCTTAGAATATGGAAAAACTTTTTCTGAGGACTATATTACGGTGACAATGCCAGCCGTCCACCTGACCAAAATGAAGTAAGGATCGCAATACCTGAGCTGAATCTAACATAGCTGCTGCACGTCACATCTTACCCGCCGGTATTCGAAGCTGCTGGAAGTGACTTTGTGAAGAGCATACATCAACTAATTTCCCAGATCTGGTCAGAAGAACGTATACCTAATGAATGGAATCTCACCATCGATCAATAAAAAAGGAAACCCCCGAGACTGTGCCAACTATACAAGTGTAAGTCTCCTCAACATTGCGTAAAAGATTTTATCTTCCATATAGAGTGAACGTCTGAAACCATTCGTCAGTAACTTGATTTGATTTTGGTTTTACGCCAGGAAAGTCCGCAATCGACCAAATTTGTACACTCCAGCAAATCCTGGAAAAAACTCAAGAAGTCCAAATAGGTACTCATCATATGATAACATTCGTAAAGATGAGCTATATATGTTAAGCTAGTGCAGTCTAGTTTAGTTTTGGCATCTCTGCCAAACTCATCTGTGCAGAATGACGATGGATGCTCAGTCAACATCGGCACCCTTTGATGTTATAAAAGAATTTAGATAAAATAGACTGGAAGCACAGTCTTTCAAAAGTCTGTAGCCGACGGGAAAACTCAGCGGGCTATCACCGGAAGCTGCCAAAATGGGTTTAGGGTACACAACATCGACAAATTGGACTTCATAGGACTTTGTCTATATTGGCTTTGCTATGAATTCTGCCAACAACACCTCAGCAGAAATAAAATGAAGAATCACTCTTGCCAATCGCTGCTTCTTTGTGCTAAGAAGGTAATTGAGTAGTTAGGCCCTATCCCGAAAAACTAAGAATACTCTATATAAGGTCTTGATCATCCCAGTTCAACTTTGTTCGTTTGGCGCAGAAGCATGGACCCTATCAAAGGCAGATGAAGATATCCTGAGTCGTTTCGAAACAAAAATCCTTCGGAAAATATACAACGACTGAGGTGGAACCGATATGTAGAGTGAATAGACACTAACACTCCAAATAGCAGAGTTTTTAAATTTAACCTGAAGGGACAACACAGTAGAGGTAAATCTGCTTTTAGGTGGCGTGCACAAGTAGAAGGGGACCTCAACCGACTTGGAGTGCGCAACTGGAGGAAGCTAGCTAAGGATCGGACTAACTGGAGAAGCTTGTTAGCTGAGGCTTGGCCTGTAGATGTGGTAAATTTAAAGAAAACCCAGTCATGTTAAAGAGTTTGATATAAAAAAGATGTAAATGGAGTAACAAGAATAAAATTTGTATACTTTATAATAAAAAAAAATAAAAATTAAAAATTAAATCTATTTTAACAGGATTGCACATCAACGCAAAATCTAAAAGTAAATGACTTATTTTCGTCAGATTTAAAGCGCAGTAGATTATCAATACAGAGCAGTAGCGTAGTCGATTGTTTTTTTTTTTTTTTTGAAAAATCGCAGTCCGAACATGCCCCCCCCCCCCCCCCCCCCCCTTCAGCGGCATCTAACAAAAAGAAGCAGTGCGAATGGTTCGGGATTTTACAACTCGAGATTGCTGTCTGTTACGGAGTTTTTGGTTGTTTTGGCCTCTGCTTAAGTTTCGATATTTTTGTGAATGATATCCCAAACGAATTTAATTTCTTTGTATTATAGAAAGAAAAGTGAGCATATAATCCTTCGGTTGTAGATTCAGTTTCCATTGCAAACATTCATAGTATGGTTCCTTAAGTTTAATTCTTTCTTTTTGCTGAGATCAGTGATTATTTTAGCAGTGATATAGGCTAAAAAAAGCGGTGAGTATTCATTAATCTGAGGAAGCGGTCCTTCGAGTCGAATACTTTTTAGTTTCTTTGACTAAGTAATGTCCACAAATAAAGTGTAGTAGGCGTAAAATCACTTTGAAACTCATTGATTTTTAATTTTCATCAGAATTAGTACAGTCCCGTACAGTTATAAAAAAAATATAACCGTAAACCTAATATCGTAAACGACTCATTAAGTCTTTTCCTATAATTTATGTCTACCTCCTGAGTTTCTCGGGTTCTAATGATTTTCTTTTTTGATGTTTTCCATTCTTTGTTTACAAATCTCTAACCAAATTTTCATTCATAGAATGTTTAATATTGCAAAAAGAAAAAAACAAACAAGACATTTCTATTGCCTTAGGAGTATCTATCTGTCTACGTAGATAAATCAGCTGTCCAGTTGATTATAATAAAAATGTCATTTTAACAACCAAATAAAAGTCATTAAAGTTGATAATAGAAAAACATTGTTACGTCTAGAATAAAATTTATTCACTCCTCTTTTCCACCGAAAAAAAAATAGAAAAAAAAAACAAATCCATGCCGACAATACGCCAATGTCCAGCCGAATTTTATACAAAAAAAAATATTTCTGTTTTCATAAAAATCGAAAATTTGTTTCCTTCATATTCACCTGTTGTGTGTGGGTGTTAGTTTTTATTTACTGCCCCCGTATTACTTGAATAAAAAAAATCAAACTAAACCGGAAGTTCTACTTTTGGTTTTTTTATTTGAGTGGGAATCTGTATATAATTTTATTAGGAAAAATAATATTTAATTTCTTCATTTCTTCTACACATGAGCGCTATAAAAATTTCAACGAAGTAATTTTTCTTAAAACCAAAAAAAAAAAATATATATGCCACGACATTGATTTAAGACTAAGCCTCTTTTTCTCATATTTAAATATTATAATAAAATAAATAAATATATTTACATGCGAGTATAGAGTATCTACGGCCCTTGGTGTAGTGTCATTTTGGATTTTCGGATTTTTTTGTTTTTCGAAAACTATTTACAACCATCGAAAGCGTTAATTCAAAGTGACAACATTAAAGAAGATTAAAGCAAAACTTTTCACAAGATTTTCTTTTTATTTATTTTCATTTTTCTTATGTTGACCAATATAAGTTTTTGCAAATATTTTCTTTTGGTTGAGAGAGAGGCGAGAAAGGGAAAAGATACTTTGGTAAATTAGTTGGGAATTTATTTTTTTTTATATATGTACGAGTATGTAGAAGGCAGCACGCACCTTTTGGATGTTGCTTTGAAGAGATGTTTTGATGTTTATACTTTTGACCATTTTCATTGTCATATTTATTGGTTGGCAGACTTTTACAGTTTCACACTATGAATGTAGTAGGTAAAGTTTGGCATAGAAGGTGATCCAACATGTGGTAGCAATCAAATAAATATCTATGAAATACTAGATGTTTTTATTACCCTGGGGGAAGGTTTGAATTTTATAAAGTAAGGAGATGAAAAACTGCAAATATCACTGTAAATAATGAAATAATGTCTATCTGATGGACTTAATGGGAAGCGATCAATCATAGAATTTTAGTGGAAGTCACTACTTCATATTTTGTCTTATACAAAAAGAAAAATATTTATTTGGCACTGAAAACTTATGGGTTGTTCAGGTAAAAATATTATAAAATTGCATCAGGTTCAAGTGATCAAATTCACAAACAACTTTTACATCTTAGCAGGCACCGACTTTTAAGAACTGAGACATGTGATGGGAAATCTCAACTTTAGATTTCTGCTTTATGTACGAGTATATACAAATTGATGGCGATCTCTTAACTTGAAATAAAAATATGCTCTCACCGCGTAGAAATTTCAGAAAATGCCACTAGGTATAAAATTATCCATATTTTGCAGTTTCAGGATTCAGGTGCTTAGACAAACTAGTAATATAGCATCGATTGGCAACAACTGCTTTGTCAAAATTTGTGTCGTTACCTACAATTCAATTCAACAACAATAAAAAAAAGATTTTATCCAGAGACTAGATATTCCAGCAGCTGGATATGGTTGTTCAACAAAATGAATACCGCGTTTAAGATCAATCTCTATGGCGCATATCCATGAGTCTAAAAGGTAATAGATAATGTGTCCAGGAATTTCTTAGCTTTTGATGACAAATTTCTGGCCCCAACTGCATTTCAATCCTTGCACCGTTCCTGTGAAAATATTGCCAATTAATACCAAAATCGATTGGATTGGATTGGATTTAAGGAATTTGAGAAATGATGGCTTTAAATCTCAACTCGCTCGATCTGTTAGATGAAAAAAAGATCACAGTAGTGTTGATGATGCTCAAAGATACTAAATCCCCATTAAGTTGAATGTCTTTTACTCTCGTTGAAGTGGTTCACAAGTTTAGCTGGGCTAATTACCAAACCCTGGTCACAATTCCTAAGATTTCTCCAGAGCCTATAGTGACCTGTCTGTTCAGATACTTAACCTGTTCTAAACTTTATTACATTTCTTTAATGTTTTCCAATTAAAGTTCAGGGCACGTGGACGTTGGACCGAGCAAATAAAGAAAACATGTTCCAGAAGTAACTTCTAGTAATATATCTCATTTCTCACTTTCAATTTACTCTGCTTTGGAAAATTTGTCATCTTCCCTGTTACCATAGTTACTGCTATGCGAATGCTTATCTTTAAATCTTTTTGAGGCTCTGCCTAAATACTCGTATTTAAATTCTTGATACCTGTTGTAGGGGAATGTTTAGTCATCAGTGTGTTCCCAGTGAATGTTATTGAAGTTATATTTATCATCGGAAATCAGAACGCTTTTAGAAATTTCTCTCCTAGAAATGTTATCGGCATATCCTGTGAACTTTATACCACAGAGAATTAGACTTACTTATACTCGTAGTTCGTCGACGACAAAAAGCTCCATATAAGGTGAAGGAAGTACTTCTTGAGGACATCCTCGAGTTGTACTAACTATGATGTTTATTTTTCCCACCTGTTTCTCTGTTGTTCTTGTTTCAAGAATCTCACACATACATAAATCTATTGATTGAAGGTATAAACGTTAATTCACTTGCTGAGGACATTAGAAGCAATAAAATCAAGCGTATGGGTCTAAAGGATTTTGGCAATGTTGCCTTCTGCCCCCAGTGTTTTTTGGTAGGTCTAGTATATTTTTCTGTTGATTCTACTACCGTTAGATGACTACATTAAATGTGTGCTTCCATGGATAGAAGAGTTTCATACTCTTGCTCATTGTTTTATATAATCTATCTGCGGCCGCCTTGAAAGTTATACCCTCACAGGAGTCTCTTAAGTTTTATTGTGCAAGTTTGTCAATTACAGAGTGCACCAATTCTCAGACTGGTTTTGCAACACAGTGCATTTTTTACTTTCCGAGTAATGATTGATTGATTGATTCGACTTAAATATTTCCTTCCACTTGAATGTCTTTTAAATTGGTGCCGTGTTTTCCTAATTTCCTCATCTCGGATTTCTTAGGGAGAGCGGTTCTAATTAAATCCCCACTAGTTTGAGAGACAAATTTTACACATATTATGAGATAATAGCATATTGGGAGAGATAAATATTGAAAGGAAAACTTTTATCTTAAAGCTAAAGCAATATTTGTTAAATATGTATTACTTTGAATCAAGTCAACAGTAACCCATCTGAGTTTTCTTAATGCGTCTGCAAAATCCAAAAATATATCTAGGTCATCGAAAATCCAATTGTTTTCATATTTAATCCACAAAATCCATAAACTAATGGATTTCTTATGTTCAATGGCATTAGGCGAGCTTTAATCCATAGCCCACCCAATCTGCTCAAGACTTAATCATCAGACTTTTACTCATACTTGTATTATCCATTCCAAAACAACCTCGACAAAAAGAAATAAAAACAAAATGAAGAATAATTTTAAACTTAAAAAGAAAAATAACACTACAACACATTCCACAAATAACCTAAATCTACAAAAATTTGAAATAGATTAATTTGCTCGCCCTGTCTTAATGTCAAAGGAAATACATTTTTGTTGCCTTGTTCTCTCCAATAAAACTCCAACCGAAACAACCGAAATAATGTCATCGATTAGCTATAACGCTTACGCACTATTTTCCTCAAAACAAATAAAAAAAAAAATAATGAAAAAACCAAAACAACATGAAAATGTTGACAGAATGAGAATTTTTAACAAATATCACCTCAGAAATAAATGTTTTTACGACACACGGCGACACATTGTGTGCTGTCTTACTATATACATGTACCCATATGTATAGGCTTGTATATTTTAACGTCTCGCCTTCGGTGCAAGTGGTCCAATCAATCAAATTTAAATTCCACAATCAAAAAGTGAACGTTTCTTCATTTTTCTTTAGGCTCGTTCGGTGCGTGTGAGTATCTGGAGTTTCATTACTATATATGTATGTATATTTTTTGAATTATATATTGCACTTAGCAAAGTATAAATAAAAACAGAAACGTGTGCAGTTACAGATAAATAATATCCCTTTATCTGTTACACGATTAAATGGCGCCCAACATTAGACCGGACTAATATGAAAAATGACGTAAGTTTTAAGAAATCTGTTTTTTCTTCACTATAGTTTTTATAATTTTTCTATTTCGAATTTGCACAGCCAAACATCCGTTTGCGTTTTAATTTATGCTGATTTTTCTTTTTCTTTTTCTATATTTTTTTTTTACGACATCTTATATGATTTATCTGTGTGCGGTTCTTTATTAGTTTAATCAGCAGGGTATCAGAAAAACATAAAGAGAAATAGTATATAATACATTCCACATGTATAAAAAATGTATTGCTTTTCATCAGATTGTTTATTTGGAATTTAGTATATGTACTCGATAAAATGAAATGTTTTCTTCACCAAATAAAAACAGGAAAAAGGCGATTTTTTTAAGAATAACGGCATGTGGATTGTAAAATTTTTTTTCGCTTACCCCGTTTTTTTTTTCTGCTAATGATTAATCAGTTTTTGTTGGGTCCAATTCGAATTTGAGTTCCGCATTGGTATTCGTAGCTAATGTATAATTCTTGTTTTCAGTTTTTAAGTAATATTTTATTTATTTTTTTAAATATTACCATATACCTATACTACAATAAGATGTAGGAAGATGGAAAATTTATAATCAATTTGGTGGAAAACTAATGCATGGTGGTGCATATGATTCATTACTCAGTTTAGTGAATGAGAATAGGGTGGGTAATTAATCATTGCCTGGCTTGTGTCATAGTCGATGGTCTCAAGGAAGGAAAACTGCACCGTGTAATGAGTGATTTTCATAATGAAAAATTAGGAATACAACTACTTGTCATCCGTGAATAAATGATTGATGTGAAAGTCATGTTAAGAAGGCTGATTGTACCATGTGGAACGTAAACGTAAGAATGCGCTTTTCGTTTTTGTGCCATGAAAGTGGGGTTTGGGTTGTAGTAGTTGGTTTTATTAAATCAGGTCTTTGATTAATTTTTATTTTCTTTTTGCCAATGACGAGGTAACGCTGACTGCAGATGTTCATAGAAAACCTTATAGTGTTAGGTGATCTATTTTCTATGATAAACCCTTTTTTATTAAAAAAAATGTTGCGAATTAAATTTTTCACTCCCATATATTTGTCAACATCATCCATTGTACTCCATGTGTTCCCTATGGCAACAGCACACGGGATTGGTACCTAGTTCCCATCCGGTATCTCATCAATACTTGACGCGCCCAAAGCTGCTTAATTTCGGGGATCTAGTGGGAGCCGATGCTTTCAGCGTGGCGAGGCCGATGAAAGGCTTATTAGGCCTTTTAAAGCGATTTCGCGAAATGTAATCTCTCTAGGTATAGACACCAAAAGTCATTTACATGGGGTTTTTTTTTTAAATGTTTGGATCGAACTCCCGGTAATAATTGATTATTACCGGACTGAGGGAGACTTGTTCACGAACTCGGTAAAGATGAATAGTTTGAGCGCCAAACGTAATAATTTGAACAGATTCGGTAAACAGCTTCATAGGCAGATGAATCGCAATATATGGGATCTAGACGGGACTCTGCACAATTGCTTGAAGTCTGTGTAACTACTCGCACACCCTGAAGACAGTAATATGATCGGCCGAACACAGCGAGGTGCATTCTCAAGAATTGAAACAGAAGCGGCACAAATAGGTCAAGCTATGAACAAAGGCAATACGAAGTATGTGCTGTCAACAAGATGAATGGACGCACAACACCGATGAATCGGACAGAACGTCACAATAGACAGCTATAATTGTGTGGTAGTTTGGCGATTTATCTACCGTGATAAAATGACACCTCATCAGAAATAAAACGAAGAGTTACGCTTGCTAATCACTGTTTCCTACATCTAAGTGCAAGGAAATTGAGTAATAAAACCTTGTCAAGAAACGCTGAGGAGAGCGGAGGATGAGATTTAACAGCGAATTCTAACAACTGTTCAGCGAGGAGCTGGCTGGGTGCTCTACATAAATGAATATTTACGTTTCGGCCTGAAGAGTCTTTAATTCCTTAGGTGGGGTGCACAGAGGGAATAGGATTTCAAGTATTTTCGAGTAAGTAAATTGCGAAGGTTTATTGGATAAGACTTATCTAAGTACTGAATGGGTACATGACTGTAAGGGTATGCACCTAACATCCAACAGAAACCTGAAACGTCAATGTCGAGTGTCTCAACTGATCAATGACGTATATATGGGTGCCTTGAAGATTGAGTAACCAAGCAAACATTTCAAAGGTTACTTAGCAGCAGAAAACGATACAATTTTTCAGAGAGTTTTCAGTTGGAGTGAACGAGGAGTTTAAAAGTTAGCTAGCAAACAGTGTTTCATAATTGGTGGCAATCAATCAGTATGCAAGTAATCTAATATCTTCGGGTATTGAGTCGATAGCTACAAGAGCAGAACCTACGAACTGACTTCAAGCATTTCGCGATTAAGTCCAGCATTCTTCACAAAATTAAGACAACAATCTCATTTGAAAAAAAATTTACGATAGATATCATTTCTAGGAAAGTGGTGACTTTATCTTAAAAAGAAGTTCAACAGAAAACGTCTCTCCACAAATTTAATTGTAAATCTTCTGTCGGATTAAAGTTAGCTGTTTCACATTGAAATAATACTCCAATGTGAACTCTAAAGCGTTATTATGAGTGGCACAGCCGAAACACTTGACTGATAAGCTCTAATCGCAAGGTGCTTAGCTAAAATATCAGAAGATCAATTAATACATCAATCGTTGACTCCAAGAGAAGGAATGCAAACCGATATAAATTCAATATGAAATAGAACACTTAAAGCTAATGCTAATTTCTATGATATTAGCTTTATTTAATAGATAATTTTATGCCATTAGTGCTTGAATATGATATAAGCACAATCGTGAAGTCCAATTTTCGACAATGACTTCCAAATCGTCCAACGTCTGTGGTTTATCGGCATAGACTTGTGACTTCACGTACCCCCAAAGAAAGTAATCTAAAGGTGTAAGATCACAGGATCGTGGAGGCCAGTTCACAGGTTTCCCGCAATAAATTGATGGTGTCGAGCGCCGTGTGGCTTGTTGAAACCAAAGCTCTGTCACCTCAATCCATTCAACTGAGGAACGAAGAAGTCAGAAATCATGTTTCTATAGCTCTCTCCATTGACGGTAACATTCTGGCCCACATGGTCCTTAAAGAAATATGAGCCGATGATTTCGCCAGTATTAATGGTTGTAAAGGAGTCTCGATAAAGGCTTCTGGGTTTTCTCCACTCCAAATTCGGCAATTTTGAATTTTTACATATCCATTTAACCAAAAATGGGCCTCATCGGAGAACAAAATTTTGCTTTGAAAATGAGGATCAAGCTGAATTATGTTTTCGGCCCATTCACCGAACCTACGACGCGTGTAATGGTCACACGGTTTCAACTCTTGCACAAGCTGGATCTTATAAGTTTTCAATCCAAGATCTTTCCGTAAAATCTTCCACAAAGCGGATGGGTATAGCTCCAATTGCTGTGCACGATTGCGAATCGACTCATTCGGATTCTCCTCAACACTGCGCTCCACAACGGCAATAACTTCTTCTGTTCACACTGTTTGTCGTCTTTGGAGATACGCATTATCCACTAGAGTGTACGCAGTGCCAAAACGATTCATCGTGTTCCGAATAACTTCCTGAGATGGACGATTATGTCGACGGTAAAATGGAAGTAGCGCACTATAAGTTTGGCCAACCGAAGCATGGTTTTCAAAATAAATTTTCACAATTTGCACGCGTTGTTCTGGCGTTAATCTATTCATCGTAAAATGGCAAAACGTAATAACTACAGATCAACTTTCAACTGTCACATTGACAATCTGTGGAAACAGTGTTGCCAGTTTAAAAACCAAACCTCTAAAAAAAACACCCTTTACAAAACCAGGAAACTGTAGGCTATCGAAAAGCAATGGGACCTCAGAACATCAATCGGATTCTGGGAGATGCTAGATGTTAAAAAAAAGATTGCAACAATACAAAAAATAGCAAATAGAAAATCTTGTGGCAAAGGTTTTTCTACCATATAATTGATATGAGGGTTATATGACCCAAGAAGGACCCACTTCTTGTTAGCCATAAGGCTTTAGACTCTAATTAAGTTCATTCTGAGGTCATTCACCAAGCTTAAGGGGACGTAAACTTGTCTTTTGAACAGCAGTGTGCACGAACATTTTGTTGTGATTGAGGAGCGCATAAATATGATATGATGTGAGAAATGGTGGGTATCATTCATGGTGTCTGTTACAATGTTAAAAATCAATTCGATTTAGCAACAGACTTATTCCTTATCCAACAAGCGACTGGGGAATCAATCTAGATAATTTCTCCAACTTCATACTTTCCTCTGTTACGCTAAAATTGCATGAGATTTTTACTTCTGTAAGTTGTTTGTGAATTGATGATTGATGAATTGATTATCATCACCCGAAATATGGTCCAAAGTTGGTTTGATTGCACCAAGGCGAAATAAATGATGATCAACTGGAAATGTTAGACTAAGAAGCAGGCAAAAGTAGGAACTTTAACATTTGACGGGATAGATAAGGTAATTTAATGATTCTTTACAAACCCTCCTTCGCCTCGGAAATCCTCCTTTTTTAGTAGAAATTTCCATTGATCAGCGAACAATTTCAACATATTCACTTTAAAAGAAATTGAGCAGCGATTTTTTGTGTAAATTTTTTGTCCAAATTCCTCTCACAAAGTGCAAGATATACATATTTTTTTTACAAAATGTTCCTCTTCATTCCTTTAACTTAATTTAACTTTGTATGCCCGGTATACGAAGAATAACCAAAAAGGCATACCTAGACCTACTACATCCATAGAAATGTATTTAAGCCCACAATGTCCGATTTAACATTTCCCAACGAGAAATGCATTACACAATTTTTGTAAATTTTCGGTTTTCTTTTCAAACTTTTTTTTGATGAAATTTTTTCAATATTTGTTATACTCGTGTAGAGAGTAACCACCTCTAGTACGACGAATATGTGTATCTGAACTCATCTGGGTCCTGATTCGTTTACAACAAAATGAAGGCAACGAAATATACAATAAATAAAACAAGGACTAAAAGAAAAAGGAATAAAACAAAATAAACAGAAAAATAAAAAAATCAGAAAATACGAGTAATGCCGGAATTCCTTTGTTTCACTATCAGAATCAGTTGAAAAATTAAAACACACACAAAAGAGTTGCACAGATGTAGTATTGTACATAGAGAAACGAGTATGTGGATAGAGTAGAAGATACATTTTCGGGAGGGTGTTGTTGAGATGGGGCCATGAGATTTAATGTAGGTGCAAAACTCTTTTTTATTTTCTCATCTTCTTTTTTTACGTCCAATTATTTGTGAAATTTTTTGGCAAAAATACTCCGATTCCTTTGTATGGTTACAAGTTTTTTTTTTTGCATTTGCTGGTTGAACATACTGAAATGCAGATACAAATGCAATGCAATGCAACACCTATTTTAATTTCTCTTCTTTCATGAATTTTTTTTTTCTTCTTAAGAGTGAGAGAACAAAGATACTTTACACTTTTTTCACAAAAAAAAAAAAATAAATATACGAATAAGTTAAAATTTGTTCTGAAATCAGTCTGACATGAGAAGACTGAAAGGAAGGACTTTAAGATACACATTGTGATTGTAGATACAAGTCAAAGAAGAGGCGATTTTTTCACAAGTTCATTTTTTTATGATTTTTTTGTTTTCGGTTGAATATCTGTCTACCAGATGGGGATGTGGTATGAGATTTTTCACGTTTTTTTTATTACCACACTTGCAAAACACAGTCATTGCAATTGATTTATTGTCCTGAGGATTGTGGATGGAGGGACGATGGGATTGGAAATGAAAGACAGAAAGAGTAAAGAAGTAAAGCATTGACTAAAGAATGGAGATTTTGTGATTTTGGTTTTCACATTGTTTGGTAAATTAAATTGAAATAAAAATAAAAAAAAAGTATATAAAAAATTGTAAAAAGAAAAAAGTTCTACGGGTAGATACAAGTATGTAAATGAAAGTTATTTGAAGTTGGTAACAGCCACAGATGTGAATATTTTTTCCAATCAAATAAATTTCATTTAAAAACCTGCTACCTACTGGAAGAGGAATACATATTGTACTTTCAAATCGAACTGCCAAAAGCAAGCAGTCGCCTTCGGTGGTGGTGTGACTGATTTTTCGAAAACAAATGCGATGATGGGCAGGTGTATTTGGAATTGATTTTACTGCCGAAACGTAGCTGAAGTTGTTGGGAGACATGAAAATACTGTTCTAGTGAGTCGTCAATTCGAAAAAGAAAGATAGGTACAAACGAAATACCGCAGGGTTCCGGTTTAATCTCCATACATTTTGTTGGTAAAAAATTTGATGAAAGTCACAATAATGGTAATTTTCCGTTGTTGAGAGATGACATCCATAAATATTTTTTTTTTTTAAATGAGAAGTAGAACCGCGGCAAGGAATATAATCCCTTGTGATGAAATAACGGAGTTGAAAATGCATATTTATGCAAAAACTACCAAAAATAAAAGAAGTATGAGAAGATCAATAAGTCAATAAGGACTTGACAACTTTTTTTTTAAATAAAACGCAAACCATTTGCGATATTTCAAAAACTTTATTATCGGCTTGAAGTACAATCAAAACATTTATGAATGGAACTCGACTTCGTTCATATGGCCACCGTGGGCACGTTTGCAGCGGTCAATTCGTTGGACCCAATTTTCAACGACTCGGCCACACATTTCGACCGAAACGGCCGCTATTTCGCGTTCAATGTTGCCTATGAGCTCTTCCAACGTCGTCGGCGTGTTGGCATACACTAATGACTTAACGTAGCCCCACAGAAAATAGTCAAACGACGTTAAATCGCACGAACGAGGTGGCCAATCGACTGGCCCATGTCTTGAGATAACACGTTCACCATACTTACTCTTCAATAAATCGATTGTACCTTGTGCTGTGTGGCTTGTGGCACCATCCTGTTGAAACCACATGTCTTCCAAGTCCATATCTTCCAATTCGGCCAAAAATAATCGGTGATCATGGCCCGATAACGCTGACCATTCACAGTAACGTGACGATCGTTATCGTCGACGAAAAAATATGGCCCAATAACGCCGCCGGCATGCAAACCGCACCAAACAGTTATTTTTTGTGGATGAATGGTGATTCATGAAGCACATGTGGATTTTCACCCGACCAATAATGCATATTTTGCTTATTGACGAGCCCATTGAGCCAAAAATGAGCTTCGTCACTGAAGATGATTTTGCGATGAAATTCATCATTTTGGCACATCTTCTCCAGAACCCAATCGGAGAACGTACGTCGCTTCAAATGGTCCATCGGCTTCAATTCTTGAGTCATCTTGATCTTGTATGGGTGTAAACCAAGACCTTACGCTAAATACGCCATAATGTAGTCTGAGCGATTCTAATTCTTGAGAACGCCGTGAAATTGACTGATTTGGATCGTTTGCTACGGACGCCTGAACGTCAGCGATGTTTTCGACACTTCGACCAACCCGTTGTCTCACTGACACGGCAACATCACACAATGAATATGTAGACTCAAATTTTTGCACTAGACTAGGGCGAGAATTACGACCGAAAATTGGAGTTAACACTCTTAAAGTTACAATCACTGACTCCGAATTTCGGTAGAAAATTTTTATAATTTGCAGACGTTGCTCGTTCGTGTACTTTACCATGATGAAAATGTTGAGTTTACTGAATAAATTGACAGTGACAGTTTGATGATTAGTGAAAGAGTGCGTTCACAAATTAAATTCAAAGTTGTCAAGTCCCTATTGGAAAACCCTTTACATATACGAAAACATGAATCATAATGATACATAATACTTAAGCCGCTTTTCTTGGAAATCAGGCATACCATTTAATATTGAACTTGACTGCCAACAATTCGTCCCAAGTCATGTCTGTATCAAAAACCCCATAATTACCATTTAAACGGTTATAAAACTCCATCGTTTCGATTTTCAAACCTGCTCACGCTCTAGAAAACAAAGGCAAAATACAAAACCCAGCCAATCATGACGCACTCATAAATCACCGGTGTAAAGTTACTTATCACCTGTATGTATCTTTACCTGCTACTGACTTTCATTCATAATCATCAGTGTTGTTGGTGTGTTGTAGTAGTTATTGTTGTTGATTTATGTCGCCGTCGTCTTTTTCAAGGCAAAAACATCACGTCTCTCTGCCATAAAAGCGACCCAGTCATCAACAGAGCTACCAGTCAAAACAAACATGAATCATTCAGTAGTTACACCAGCCTGTCTGGGCAGATAGAAGGTAACACCACCATGGATGCAGTCATACAGGTGAAGCCACAATAATACACCGGCAAAAACCGGTCCATCACCACCACAAACAACAAGAACAAATCATTTTTTGAAATGTTGCCGGCAGCATGTCTAAAAAGGTTGTGCGCTGTACCTTCAGTTTTTTTTTTTTTCAAATCGAGTTCTGTGGAGAATGAGAAAGAGGCGGTTTAACTCGTATCTACCTTTTTGTATCTGTAGTGCTACCTGTCGTTCCACGTGGATGATGGTGTTTGTAATGGCGCATGCCAGTTGTGAGTGGCTTTTTGGGATTATAAAAGGTGGGATGGTATCAATTTCAACAGATAATTGCGGTATAAGAGCCAGTATTGGTTTGATGGTAGGCGCGCGTGCACTTGTTTGTTGACATAATGACAAACTTCCCAAACTGAGATAGGTCGGTGTACGTACCTGCTCTCTGAAGAATTGAGATACCAATAGAACTACACAAATAGATAATTGGTGAAAGTGTTTTTGGGCGAAAAAAAGGTGATGACCAGACCTTTTATGAGGTTTATCGCTTCAATTAAGACATCTGAAGCAGGATAATGGTGATAAGTATTATTTTTGTTCGGGATTAGTGAAATTGTGTTTACTTATTGATTCAGTTATTTAATTGGAAAATTTAGGTGATAAGGAAGAAATACAAATGAATTTAGGCATGTTCAATTTGGTAAGCATAATTATCATTTTGAATAAGAAAACTGTTCAGATACATATTTATGGACAAATCATTCCGGATTTAGGGCTTCGGTCTCAATGACATTTATTAAATGGGCATTGTTCGACCTAGACAGTTGATATACTATCTCCAGATCTATAAAGTTGTCGAATCGCATGTCACCCTCCTATAAGGCATCGAAGTACGATGTAAAATTATGCTGCACCGAAAAATTGGAGCAGCAAGATTGAGATACCAATCCCAAAAATATGTGCCAAAAACAAAGGACCGAACACACAGAGTGTCAATTCAAAGAAAACGAAGAGTGCTGCGAGAAGAATAATATACAGAATTTGTATAAAAAAGCTGCATCTCAAGTTCTTCACAATTTTCTCGAGGGATCGCAGATTAAGAGACAGAATCGATAAATGCATGACCGATCAGTCCCATCTTCAAGAAAAGCGGTCATTTGCCTTGTAAAAACTTATCCCATAATATCTCTGTTGAATTTCTTACATAAAACTGTATTTAGCGTACTGCATAAATGCCTACAACGCGCTTGTAACACGCCGATTGACAACTGCCAGTGTAGATTATGCCGCGGCAAATCGGCCGTAGATCAAGTTTTCTCACTTATACAAATCCCGGCGAAATCCCAAGAATTTCAGGTTGACACACACCATATGTGATAGCATTTATCGTTGGAGATTTATAAACAAATGGCTATATTGCCAATATTTTTATTGGAACAAACAGTAATTAGGACAGACACTATCTTCAATACGATCATCCACCTCTTGAGCTCACGGAATCAACATCAACATCGGAATCAAGAAGCGTATACGGCAGTCTTTCTTGGAGTAATTGTTAAAGAGATCCGACGAAGCATACTGTTTTTACTTTGGTTTGTAGGTTTGAGACTCCTAATCTGAAAAACCAAGGTGATGCTAAGCATTTTTTATTTTACCGGTGTAGGGTTAATTTTCGAACACTTTGAAAAAATCGAAAAAAGAAGATAATACAGGGGAGCTTCTTTGCTCCCCAGCAACAATACTCGAAGCAAAAAAAAAAAAAAACAATTAAATCTACGGTTGAAGCGATTATGAATGCCGGAAAGCTTCGTGTGATAAATTGAAGACTTTGTGCCGGCATCGGGAGGTCTGACTTTCATGCAGAGAACATCAAGCAAGTTCCTACTCGGAAGAAGAATTCGGAGGTATTTCTCAATAATGTTGGCCAGCGCCATGTGCAATTCCCTGACTAAATTAAGAAACAATCCGTATCAACAAGAGTCCTCCTTAACAGTAACAAGACGTACTAGAAATATTAGTACAGAAGCTCAAGAAAATGGTCTAAAATAATCTCAAATCTATATATGTCATAAAATGCCACAAGGATCCGGCCGTAGTCCAATACTTTTCAACAATGTGACTGAAAATCAGACAGAATTATCGCTATTAACGCCATCGATCGAATAAGCCCATTTGAACCGAGATTTAGAGATCTCGAATTCATATGAATCTCTAGAAACTATGACTCAATTAGGGGCTCGAAACTAATCGAATTGGCCTGATCTGTTTCGGTGCTCTTTCAAAATTATTGCTTTCGAGTTTCTGCTTCTAAACAACTGGAAAGTCTGAGCAAACTCATTTATAATCTCCACCTATTTGAAACACCTACCGTTTCAAAGTCTCCCACGCTGTCGAAACTCCCTAGTGGTACCACAATATTGCCTTTACCATCAATAAAAACTTACCCCCAGCTAACAAACAAACTCCAAAACGACCGTAAACAAACTATAAACCCATCACTAAACAATCCTCATCATTCGAATCATCATCTCCAATCTACTCCACATCTCTCCGTCCTAAAAGGTGTACAGTACAAAATTCCCATACTTCAGACCCTTCTCTCTATCACCTATTTCCAATCAACAATCATACGACTACCTACAGTTCCGTCAAAAAGTTTGTTTACACATCGAGTTGTTGCAGCAATAACAGTTTTCCACCTCGTCGTATCCGTATTTAAGACACTATTTCTCGCCTCATTCTGCGAAGAATTTATTAAATCGTAGACACCTTCAATTAATAGCGCACTGATTTATTTATTTTTATCACCAATAACTGTTAACATTAAAACTGCGTATCTTTTTTTTGTGTGATTTTTATTTATTTTTTTGATTTTTTAAAATTTACGACAACCTTAAGAAAACAAATTCCGACAAAATCAGAGATTTTCGAAAGAAAACAGAAAAAAACCTAAAACTCATCCCACCGAGTAGGTAGACACGATTTTTCAGATAAATTATTTTAGTAACGATTTTATTCCGTTGGTCGCGTCGATTTTGCGGGCACAGACGGACAGACATGAGACCAAATCAAAAAATAAAAAAAAAATAGAAAAAATACCACCGACACAGCATAATGTTATCAATCTTCTGGTTCGATGTGATTTGTTATGTGACAACATGACAGTCGATTTCAGTTCACTTCAAATTCAGCTAGTCGAAATGAATCTTTTCGATTTTATTGTTTGTGTATTCTTTTAGTCAACTGTTAAATTGAGAGAAAAAGATTATCTGATTTTCGTGAATGAAATAGATAACACGTGGATGGTGGTTTTGACCAATCAAAATGTTGCTTTTGATTATGTTAAAAATAACCAAAGACACGAGTACGTAGAGAGAGATACGAGTACATTATTTAAGTGCCAGAGATATGTACATAGAAACAATCTATTGTACTCGCATTCGTATCTATGAATGCAATTTGGTAAAAAAAAAATTGTATCAATTTGTGATGGTTTATATAATCCACCCAAGGGGGTGGCAACAAAGATACAAAGAACGCAAATGATTTTGCAAATATTTTCGGGATCGTCTGTGCGGTGGTTTTAAACAGATTAACTGTGTAAACACTGAAAACGCATTACAGTGTACATATAACGTACGGTTGCAGACGCCAGCATGTTTTGCTTGGACTCCTCAATTAAAAAACAAAAGCCAAAGGTGAGAACAAAGGCGCAAAGAATATGATAATCGACGTTTCTTCACCGTCATCATCGTCATCTTTTGTGTCATAAATGAGCCCCGACAACATATGCATGCAGGCGGTGTGCCTGTAGTGCCTCTATTTGAATGCCTCTGTCTTAAGGTAAATTGAAGGAAGACTCAGATACTGACGTACAGTGATTTGATTTCGTTTATTTCAAGACCCACGACGCGCAAAATTTCCATCGAAAGAAATCCGACCGTTTATCGTCAAAGCAAAAGGCATCAACGTGTGTGTCGATAATACGGATACGATGCGATCCAACTACAATGCATACCATGGATGGTGGGCTTTTGTCTCTTGTCTCTATAGAGCTGGTAACTACTTCTGTGTGGTCTAAACAAAAGTTCTTAAATTTGATGACAGGGAAAGAAAACACTGTCAACAATACGAGTATGAAACGAAGATGATGCGGAAATTATGAGCATTGTGCACCTGAACCTGAAGACGTAAATTGGTTAAACGACGAGGGGGTTTGTTTTTTTTTTTTTTTTTTTTTTTGAAACAGAGAACGATGATGGAGATACATACAACGTACTCGTACTCGGACTGAAATTTAAGGCAAATTTCCGACAAAGTTCAGGTGACTGCACCAATTAAGAGTCATTTTCAGAACTAGATATGGTCCAATAAGTGGCAGAGCGGAAATCGTAGATATTAAATTTCATCTGCTATTCAATTCCGAGGTTTATGACCTAAGAAGGCATACAAAGTTTATACTACGGTCTTTTAGAATTCATTTGAATTTTCTTTCTTTTGGGACCTCATTGACCAGCTTTTCTACAAGAAACTAATGAAAACGTTTAAATTATGCTTCACTACAGCTTTGGCGAAATTTTAAAGATAATCGAGAGTATGTACATACTTCAGTGCAGATAATGTATCATAACGCAGGACATCAGTAGATTTAACCCAGAAATCTATGAAGTTTGCACTCAATTTCTAGACAACGTTGAACAGTCCTTTACCTCAATTGCTAAAAATGTTTACGCTGGGAATAGCAGAGTCAAACCATTATTAACAAAGCTACACAATCGGCTTTGAACCGTGTTCAACAATTTGCTTTGGTCAAACTTTGCTAAGCTGCAGAAAATACACCTGATAGCATTTTCATTCTAAGTATTTTTCAGAGGAAACACATGTAGTAGAGGGGTAGCGATCTTTATTCCGGAAATTTCAGTAACCATGCAGCATTAGCTTGGTAAGAAAGGAGATTTCGTTGTGTTTAAGATGCTTAGAAGAGGTGATACTGTCGGAACCGCTAAGACACTCGAGAATATGATGGATGTACGAATAAGAAGAAGCTTTCGAATGCCTTTCTAATTTATGTTACAGCTGCTTAAAGGAGACCCGAAATAAGTCTATAACCTCTAGTTCTATTGCTACTGAGTTTGCACCGACCCTAAACAACGTCTTTAACGGCCTTTGAGCCAAATCTGACTTTTTGTATGGAAACTGGGGAAACCAGTTATAAAGATATCAATTTCTGCTCTACGAAACAGGTTGAAAATTCGTATATATTGCATCATACATAATTGACTGGCTTTCAAAAATGATTTCCAAGACTTGATGGGAAGTCGTTTCTCATTGTTTTATATTATATTGTTTTTCCTAAACTTTTGTCTTTTGGGACAAAATGTTTTTAGACAAAAGCAAGTTTAACGTCGCTTAAGCATAGTGAGCTGAAGCCAAATCTGACCAAAGTAATGTTGAACCCATTGATGTACACTTCCGCGGGGATTGTTCCAGTTATAACAAACGGTGTACTCTGTGTCCACATTGAGAAAGGACTTGCCACACGAGATATTTCGATCCAAACTTTTCCATTCCAATCGATGTTTTTGATTGCGGAAGAATCTCTCCTTCAAAAGAATTGTAAAACCGTTCACCTGGAAGAGTACTAAAGTTGGCTTTAACGTAGGTTTCTTCGTCCAAAATCAAGCTTCCTTCCAATCAGGTTGTACAACTTTCGGGGTTGCGTTTTTAGTGCCTTTTTTCTTTTTCGATAACTTTTCGTGTTTTTTTGTTTAGTCCAGCCCGTTTTTTGCATCTTTGTACCACTGTTTGGTTGGTACTAAATTCCCGAGTAACAACTCTGGATGACATGGTCCGGTTCTTTACGATGACACCCAAAATTATTTTATACAAATTTTTCTCATGTGCTCTCCGTTTTTTGTTCCACTTTCTTGTTTTTTCTTGAATAGTCTACGTCTCCAACAAATATCTTTTTATAACAAAATCAACTGTACGTTCAAATTTGTTTGCAATAAAATGGTCTTTTCGTGAAGCATTTTCGAGCTATTTGTCGATGATCTTTTTACGGCATTCCTCTTGACTCATCTCTTATAATTATTTACAACTGCACTGAACCAAAATCAAATATAAACCGAAACTACAGATTTTATTCCGTTCAGTCCTCAGAATTAAGGAATAATGAAATCACAAGGAAATGAGGTTTCCTATTCCTGTGATTCGAAATATGAAAACATCTCTTGCCTTTTTTTACGTTCTGAAAAAGAAAATTACATTGCAGGTAGCAAATAATCACTTTGCTCTGAAAAACAGAGCAAGTAAATTCAATGGAAAACGAAATCATATTTGAACTTCAAGTGATGATAAATATACATTTCGATCACATGGGTTTGGTTTACAATTCTTGAATCGGTACCTCATCATCTATAACTTGATGAGTTAATATCAGAGTGGCTAAAGGCCAGAAAACTGCGCAGTAGATCAAATGTTAATTCTTCAACAGATCTTGAAAAAACATGCAATTTCAGTACAGATCATATAAGGCGGCAGTTGAGACCATTTAGGTAAAGTTGAGTACGTTAAGTTCCCTCTAAAGACCTTCTTTTTTATGTATAAGTAGTATACCATATTTGCTGGTTGATGGCATAAAGTTCATGTCAAAAAGATTTGAGACAGCCTGACCCGAAAGACTAATCAGTGGAACGAATATGTTTTCATAAGCTTTGTCACATTTAAGGGTTCTACATGATCCACATAGGTATTGCCTTTTCTGTGAAAAGTCTATGAAATAATAAAATACATACAATGGCTCCAAGTCATGCCAAACCTGATGACTTCAGCAACAAAAATATTTTTTTTAGTAAATCTGAAAAAAATGCAATTGAAATAATAAAACATATAAAACAGTTTTTGTTGGCAAATATTTTACACCCCTAAAAACCAATAGACTAAGCAAAATCAATTTCTAAAAAAAATATCAATAAAAAAGGAAAAATAATCTCTTAAAATATGCGCAAGTGAAACTCGCCCATCTGACTTAAAATTCAACTAACTTCACTTTAAACATTTCACATTACTAGCACAACTCATGAAGTATATTCTGACATTTAATGTTTCGCACGATTTAGTGTGAATTACACGTTTATTTAAAAAAAAAATAGGACGACAAAGAGGCCTAACATCGATTCCTGTGAGAGATCTTGCCATCTTGTAATCTATCCCCTAAAAATTATCAGTGAAATAGAGCAAAGGTATCTGTTACGTATTGCCAAGAAAAATCCTTTCTGAAGTGCACCAAAGATAGCTACAATGGCTGAAAGAGATTTGGGGTAGAAAGCTAGTTCTTCTACTATAAGAAATATTCTGCACAATACCGAATTATATGACAGAAGAGCCAAGAAACCTTTTATGAGTAAGCAAAACAAGCGGAAGAGATTCGAGTTCGCAAGAGATCACCAAAACAAAGACTTTTCCTTCTGGAAAGAGGTTTTATTTACTGATGAAAGTAAACTCCACATTTTCCGTCAGATGAAAATAAATGTGTTTGGAGAAAGCCGAACGAAGAGCTGAAACTGAAGAATTCATGACAAACTGTGAGGCACGGTCATGGATCGGTGGTGGTTTGGAGTTCTTTTTACGGCATTCTCCAGGTATTCTACAATTTATTGATATTGATGACAACATGGGTCCGAAAATCTATCTGAACATGTTAAAAACGAACGTGCCACCGAAAAATTGTCGCTAGGGTGAGATTGGCGCTTTCATCAGGATAACGATCCTAAACATAAGACATATAAAGTTCGGTTGTGGCTTTTATACAATTGCCCCGTGTGATGGAGACTCCATCCGAAGGTCCTGATATAAAATTCAATTGCCAAAAAAAACCAACTAAAAAGGGTATTAGCAGAAGAAAGCAATAAAATTTTACCTGACTTTAGCAAAAAATTAGTCGAATCCATGCCTTCTAGATTGAGTATGGTTAGATGAAATAGGTCACAACCAAGAAAACTATTTGATTTTGCTAATTGGTTTCATTCATTAGAAAACAAAGGAAAACTGCTCGAAATATAGGAGAAGTTTCCGGAAAAGTTAGCACCGATAAAGGGGTAATAATTTAATATAGACTCACTATGTAACTGAATGCAGAAAACCGGATCTTTGTACAACATCTAGAAGTGGTTCAAAATTTGAGTCAAAGTGGGGGAGTAGGACATAAAACCACGAACTTGTCATAGACCACGGATCCCATTACCTCCAATCTTCTTAATACCCTTCCAAGATATGACTATGTATGTTTTTCTGTTCACTGAATTCAATAATATATTTTTTCATTTATTTATTGTATAAAAAAGTAGGTTCATAATTTTGTTCAGTAACAAAAAAATAAGCTTTCAGAATTATTAAGTAGTGTTTTTTTTGCCCAAAAACCGTTTATTTTTCCACGTAAACTCCTCGACACACTTCGCTCAACTTTTTTCCAATTTGTTGATGCCCTCCAAATAATACGATTTTTCGAGGACCTCAAAAACGTCATCGAATAACTTTTTATTCGACTCAAATGTTTGGAAACAGTAAATAGTCACAGCGGGCTAGATCTGGAGAATATCCTGAATGACGGAGCAATTCGTAACTTAATTCATACAATTTTGCCATTGCGACTGCGGACCTGTGCGCCGGTGCGCTGTCCTAGCGGAAGAGAATTTTTCTCATCGCCAAATGCGGTCGTTTTTGTTCCAAATCGGCGTTGAATCGATCTAACATCTCTGCATAATAGGCGCAAGTTTTATCCTTTTCAAGACAATCGATGTGAATCACATCGCGCGAATCTCACTTGACCTTCCTTCCATGACCTTCCACTTGACTGATCCTTGGTCTCTGGTGTGTAATGATGAAGGCGCATATCCAAATATTTTTTGCTAAACTGAAATCATGCTGATCCCTGTAATAAGCCTGTAGCCTCTACAAGTACGCGCACCTTCACTCGCCGATCTTTCAATATCATACCGTGGATTTTATCGACCATTTTTGGTATGGTGACCTCAATCGGGCGACCGCACTGAAATGGAGTAAACCAGTGGCGGACGGTTCCAGTCGATGGTGAAGTGTCCCCATAATACTTTTCAAGCTTTTGTTTGGTTTGCGTGATGGTTTTTTTTGCGCAAAATATAGTGTTTAATGAGCACACGAAATTCACTTTTCTCCATTTTTATGAATATTCTCGCAGGTGTTTCAAACGGCTGTCACAAGAAAATTTGGATGAGTTCTTTTGTAAGATGCTTTTTGACAAGCCAAATGTTGGATTTGAGGTGACAATGCCATTCGTTTTAATATCCAGGGGCTTATTGACCCACCCTCGTATGTTAATGGTGTCACTGAGAAACTATCCTGTGGAGGGAATTTTAAAATTCAACGCATTTTGTACTTTATGGTGAAAAATTATCGTTTTGTACAACCTATACTTCGTATTTCCCCAAAATCCTGTACCTTAAATTAATAAAATGGGCTAACATAACATATGTGTATGCAAGGTTTGTGACATTTGTCTTCCATTAGAAATACATGTAAACGGGCCTCAGGTCCCTATCAACTTAATCAAAGAAGGCAGTGATTTGAAGATGATGATCACAACGGAAGACCAAATATCACATGAAATGTTTTGAAAATCCGATTATGGTTTGATGGTCAAACTAAGAAGGTTTAAAACGTTTACAGGATCATTTTAGACTGCCAAAATCAGGCGCTGTCTATGTCGAATATTATCAACGACCCTCAAAGCTATGTGAGGACAATCCAGCAGACTTAGCAAAATTTTAACTGGAGATGAAAAGTGGGTTCATTATAATATGGTCCTTAGTCATAGTGGCGGTTTATGCAGAGGCCTTAAAGCAGGTATCATATTTCGAAGGGAGGTCGTATCATAGGCCGCAAGGATCATGTTGCTACTAAATTCTAAACCAAATAGCTATTGTTATATTGTTATAACTTTGAGAGCAAAGTAAAAAGAAAGGGGATACTCTAATTTAATAACAACGTAGCGGCCACAAGGATTGGTTTTTTATTTTGGTGAATGGCAATAATTATTGCTTGCTCTCGTAGTAGAAGAAAATCTTATGTGGAGACGCGAAAACCATCTTTATAGGGATGAATCAATGCAGTCAGCCGAAAATTGGCATTCTCAATCCAAACTGGAGAATTGTTTTGTATGAAGTTCTGAAAAAAAAAAATTAATCTATAGATCTTGCACATTCCCTTCACAGAATTAAAAAAAAATTCAGCCAACAAATCTGAAAACAGATCTTAGTTTCAAGAATCTTAAACATTTCGATGATGTTGATGTTTACGAGCAAACATGGCGATTTGTAATGCACTAAAACAGAAGTGCTAATCCGACAGACACAACATCGAGGACTTAGGACGAATTCCTACATGCATATCCAAAAGAGCTGCATGATGAGTAGGAGGCATTCTAACCAAGTTGATGGTAAAAGAAAATTCTAATCTAGATTCATGGTAGACTGAAGAAGTTTTCAATCTACTAAATATCTTCTTAAAGACAAGTAAACCCTCAATGTAAAAATATTATTATAGCGTTTGCAATAATTTCGAAATATTATTGTAAACCCTAAACCTTTTTCCAGGTGAATCAAATTTCAGATAAAGTTAGGAATTAAGAAGATCATGGAATACTGAAAAGCACCGATCTTTATGAATAAAGTAGATATTCTTAAGGAGGAGGAGCTACTTTGTTTTCAAGACCGCAAGTTGTCGCAATCGAACCGAAGTGCATTCTTTCCATAGTCGAAAGATATTTGACGAAATTACAAAGCAAATATCTTCAAAATACGAGTATGTACACTCTACTACTTAACAATATCATTGAAGTTCAGCACAATTTTCTTTAAAATATTTTATTATATAGAAATGCTCGTAGTATCTGTGGTGAAATTTCATAAACAGTAGATTTTAGATTTCATAAAATGTATAAATTGGACTCCACTACAAATAGTGATAGAAATATCTGTAAGAAGTAGGTCTGGCTCTACTTCGATCATATTTTCTGTTTATTTTTAATGGAGGCATATTCCTCGGTAATCAAGTAATACCCCAACAAACGCAATCTATATTCAATTTGAAAAATCCAGTCTTAAAAAATATAAAATCAATCTTTGGAGACGGACTTAGCTTTTTACAGGGTAATAAGATACATTCCCCAGATTTCAAATTTCAAGACAAAATATGCACGTTGCAAGTGGTTGATATACGAGTAGAGTAAATCTAATTACAATAGTTTCGAAGAAACATCGCTAGAAACAAATATTTGAAGCAATTTTTAGAGGGTTATCGGACAGAGTAGAACCGTTCGAAATTATCACAAAGGTCCGACATCTAATTACTTGCCACAAATATTAATATGTATTTTAAGTTAAGAAAACTTGCTTAATTGTTAAGAGAACTCGATTTTACTAAAACTCAGCCTTTTGAGTCGGTATTGTGTAGAAATGAATATTCAAAAATGAAAGCGTTCACAGGGAAGGTGTAGATTTTATGTTCCAAATCGCATGTTAGAAAAAATTAGAAAAACATTGAAAATCGTCTATACAAGAAATTTTTCCTTGTTTACAAATCGTCAGCCTTTCACTAGTCAGATATTCCTCCGGATAGTCGTAAGAAAATATTCAAAAGCTACCATCCGCGGAAGTGAGATTTTTAAAATGTTAAATTTTTTACACATTTTAAAACCGCAGTTTTTTTCGTTATGAGAATTATAGGTGAAAATACAAAGTTCGATTTTGGAAGTGCTGTACCGGGATCGCTTCAATCATAAGGAAGATACCATATGTATAGTGATAAGTTCTATACGAAAACACAATTCTGAAATGATGCATCAATATTCTGATTAGTTTTAGAGGGTCTTTGGTCTTGGTCTTTCAAATATTGAAAATGCACGGATTTCTTGCTAAGAGGCACGGATTTTTGAGATGCTGAGACAAGTTCGAAAATGCCATACAAGCGAAAACATATGCCAATTTGGAGATTTGGATATTTGGTTGGACCATTTCAGGCACTTTTGAAACGTATCTGGAAAGCATTTTTTCATAGATTGTTCAGCGAAAACTATGGCTAATTACCGAAAGCTTTTCATTTGAAAGTGGTGGAAGTGTAGGGTTTGTTTGTTAACTATTTTTCGAGTAAGGTACGAGTTCAAAAATATTTTCATATTTCTTTGACCTCACTGCCCGTATATCTAGATACTTGGGTAGGTACTGTCGATTTTTGGAAAAGTATCTAACGGTAGGAAATTACTTTTTACACAGTATGATATTTTGGACCTTCAATTTGCGAAATTTGGATCGAATTTCAAATGTCAAAAAGGGAGTAACTTTATAAATGTCTGTAAGACAGGACAGCACCTTTGATGAAGAACAGGTATTTCGGAAGCTGCCGGAGAAATCGACATCAGGAGGAGGAGTTACTGGTTTTAGGAGCACAACTATAAGTTTGCAGATAAATATGATACCCGTCAAATCTTCAGGAATTTCTACAAGAAACAGATTTTTTTTTTAATAAATAGAAATGACACTTACACTGCATTGAAAACGCTGGTGATGATGGCATACTACTGATTTTATCCTCTTGTCCAAAACGGGGTGGTACCAAACAAGACAACATTGGAATGGTCAAAAAATATTATCTTCCACTTTTGACTTTTTTTTTCTTTTTTTAAATTTGAATTTTTCAATTGGTTTTCACTACTTTTTTTGTTGTTGTTAGATTTTGTTTTGACCTTTTTCACATTTCACTTGATTTTTGTAATTCTTTGGTGACCGATATTTTGTGTTCACCTTGTAGATAGATATACTGCAACTTGGAAAACACTTGTGCGTGTGTCAAAAAAAGACGAAGATGGATGAAGTGCGTTTTTGACTATGTGTGTTCCGAGAAAAAAAAAAAAAAAAAAAACACATCTACAAAACTAGAGCGAGACCTTTGGTTGCAGTGTGTTGGGGGTGGAATTAAGTATGTACGAGAGTATGTAGACCAGGGAGATACTTTTATTTTTAATGCAACTACGAATACGTGTATGAAATGCGATCACTAATCGTTTGTAGGACTCTACGAGTATCCTGTGAATGCATATTCAAATCCTTGGTTCATATTAAATCGAAATACAAATCCATAGCGTGTGTCATTCTCGATATCCGACAGGTGCTTTACAGAAAATATTCTTTCATTTTTATTTTTTTTTCGATTCGTTTTGAGATTCACTGCACTCTCATGTTGATGTTGTGTTTGTTCACTAAGTCACTGTTCACTGTTCGATCGAGGAAACCGCGCGACTTGGAAAATAACTTTCGAAAAATTCCAATTGTTTTGTTTGAAAAGCCGTTCTTTGTATGAGAAAATTATTTAAAAAAATTTTTTTAAACCGTTTTTGTTTTGAAATAAGAATTTGGAAAAATTAAAAAAATCCAATTTCATTCACTTTGTTTTTGTTTGTATGTATCTTTATGTTGTTGTGGGGGAAAAACCGCTTAAAATCGTTTATTTTTTTGTTTGTTTTTGGAAAAAAGAAAAAAATTGCGTTATAACCCGCTTACAAGTACGTTGTTGATGCCGCGACGTTCTAGTCGCTACTATTCGTTTGGTAATTGTATTGTGGAAAAAAGCGCCCGCCGCCGCTGCCGTCAACAACGGTGTGTTTTCCCCGAAAGTATCTGAGTATCTCCGAGTAAACACACAAAAGAACAGCTACAGCACACACTACAAAATAGCAGCAAGCAAAAAAAAAAAATAACAAAAACTCACAACTGAACTGTTTTGAGCAGAAAAACGCTTTCTACCCTCAACTCTGTTCGCAGAGTGGATGATTCTATTTCATACACACGACGGAGGCTATGAGGATGAACCATAGAAGAAGCAAAGGAAATTAAAAAAAAAACAAGAAAGACACACAGAACACAGAAACATAGAGAAAAACTCCCGTAAAACGTTGGAGAAGTTAGATGTGGAATGAAGTCTTCTTCTCATTGGTATAACGGTGTGTACTTCTTACGTTATGTACCACGTACGTGTACTGAGATACTGAGAATACCTAGAGCAGATATACTCGTACGAGTACTTCTGTTGAATTTCACATCCAAATTCAGATTCACAACAAAATATCTCTTCGACAAAGCACAACGAGCTACGGATAACGAACAACGCGCTCCAGAGGCTGTGGTCTCTGTTCTGTATACTACTCAAACTCAAACTCAACAATGACAACACTATACACTATAGTCGCAGTTGTGGTTGTTTGTGTGAGTGACTGTTTTGTAGTGTATTGTAGATACACTCATCTCGTGCTTGGGCTTACGTACTCGACTGTGAGTATTTCGCATCGGATATGATGTCGGCCACACGACTTTAACGGTAATATGGGGGATGCTGTTGAGTTGAATTGAATTGAGGAGATGCGTATGCATACACACAAGTGTGCATGTGTGTTTACGTAGGTAGATTATGTACTTTACGGTACACTCCTCCTTATGAACTGCGTATTCTTGACGAGTGTTGAATGTCTGATTTTGTTTTTTTCGTTTTTGATTTGTTTTTTTCCTTTCGTATCTACACAACCTGAAGAAGACAACTTTTCGTGAGTTTTATTACAGGGGTGGTTAGATTCATTCATGTAGTTGTGAATGGTGTCAGCACCAATACGAATACAAATTGCAATATGCATTTAGATGCATGTGGATTCTATTGAGGGAAGAAAACTGTTTCCCCTTCCAGTGTTGTTTTGAAGGGGAAACCAGTGTGTGATGGGTTCGTCGCACCCTCTTGTGTGGTACAAATAGTACCGTTCGAATTGGAATCAAATTGTGAATATGCGAGTACCTTTTCCACCGACGATAAGGTGCTTTTGAGGGGAACTCTGTGGTTTGTTGTGTATGTTTTGTGTCAAGGGGAAAAACATCGATTATGTGGGTTAGTTGGAGGAGTTTTTTTTGCATCTTATACACAAATTCTCAGTATGGAAGCTGTTCAGTTCGAAAATGACAGTTCACGAGCAATTCTAATTGTTTGGGGATGAACTTTAACTCCAAAGAAATTGGAGAAGTGGATTTCAATTTTATGTACTTTGCTCTGTTAACTTACAGATGGTCTCCTTTTTACATTTGAATTTGAAGTTCTACAGATTTCTCCTTTCTGTTGGTACACCTTCTCCATCTGGATATTTCTTGTTCTATGCAGAAGTTCCTCTGTCGTGTTGTACGTAACAGATTTGGCCTATCTCATTCCGTTTCTTTCATTGTGCTCATGAGATACTTGTGCTTTGCTGCAATTGAATCTTTTGATGAAGGAGTAATTTTTAATTTAAAAAAGAGTCATTTTCTTGATTGTGTATACAGCTATCCATACATATGTACATATTTATATGAACTAAGGTTTATTATATGTACCAATCACATGTGTGTTAGTGGAGATAGATAAGAAAACGAAGAAGAAAACGCGTAGATGATACGAGTATGGTGTCGCTGAAATTGGACTTTGCTCTTTGAACAGTGAGCAACAAAAAAAGTGTCTCAACTTGCTCTGATTGATTGGCTTTGTGTTCTTTTTGCGATCGGCAAACCTGGATTAAGTTGAAGACGTCGATCTGAATAGGAAATTAGATTGAAGTAATTTCTAATTTCCTTTCGGTGTTAGCTTATCAATTGTGTGTTAAATTACAGATGTTTATTTTACAATTGTAGAAAAAAGAAATCAAGTATTCACACTTCCCATTTTCAATTATTCATATACTTTTATACACTACCTACCGGTCACTTGATCGCCCCCCTAAATAGTAAAATTGGAGAGGCTTTACTTATCATTTTGTTAAGGATTACCTATACCTACATGTATAAAATCTATTACTACCTGTTGTCCCATAGGGAAAAATCGGGTAAAACAATAAAAAAAAAAATTGGCCTTTTTTCTGTTTTGGAGCTGTTTAATAGTGGTTTCAACGATGAAAACGTCATTCATGGAGAACAGCTCAATGTTTAAGCCAATTGCACTTTGGAAACATTAAATTTCACTCTGTTGGTGGAAGGTTATGTTGTCAATATCAGAATTGAATTTGCTTAATTCTAACCGAAAATCTGCTAAGAAAATCTACCCATGCGTCGTCCAAAAAAAAATTAGATTTTTAAAAAAAGTACTCCACTTTATTGATAGGTATAGACAAAAAACTAAAAAAAAAGAATTAAGTATATCCATATTTTTTACATCTAGGTATTTTCTTAAATATGGTATTAAAACAGGTGGGTTATATTTTGAACCAGTACACAGCAAGGGTCAGTTTATTTTTTGTGGTGATTTTTTCTCAAACGCATAGGAACTTTACCAATGAAACAAATCCAATTTGTCCTTACTTCGTTCTAAAGCGTACTGCAGATGGAACATCTTCGACGGGTACTGCATTATGGCTGATGAGCGGCAGAGAATGTAGGAACTTCATAGGGAATGAAAGGTTTACAAGCTTTTTTTGGCAACAACGGGTGGTGATCTTTCCAACGGGTGTTTATTTTCAAGTCGATTTTTCGCCAATAAACCATTTATAACTGAGCGCCTGAATGTCTTCATGTCCATATGCGGAAGGTTGACCATTTTGTACAATCAAAAGGAATTTACGCCTGTTGCATATAGAAAAAAGAAAAATATCCAGTAGGTACTACAATTTCATGATTTTTCTGTCCCATTTATAAACTTGTCGAATTTGTCTACGTAGTTCATGTCAACAACTGCATTTGGACTCAATACTTTTGATTCAGTCCCATCCTTGTTCTTGCGTGAAACCTCACTGCATTTTGCTTCGGGGTGAAAATTGGTGAGAATATGTACCTACAGACTGTTTATCTTTCCACTTTATAGCGGTTAGGTTTATGTCACTGTAGAAAAACTCAGAGTTTCCCCTTTTTCATCTGATTATCTGGTGGGAACCGCGAAAGATATTTTCTCGTTGCATTTACCATTCCACAGGCATAGATTTCGTCTTTCTTCAAGTCTTCCATTAGCTCCACACCAGTAAAATAATTGTCAAAATACACCACATGATTTTTGTGTTTTACCAGGTAACCTCCTTGACCGCCAGAATGCGCTGCTAGTGCGAAAACGGTTATGGTGCCTTGAAATCCGTTCATATTTAGGTAGACATGCCAAATTTCAGTGCGACACTGCCTTTAGTTTTGTTTTGACAGCTGATTGTTGTTGACGTGTTTGGCATCATGTTGAGTATGAACAAAAACGATTTTCGTTCTCTCATAAAACATTATTTTTTGAGAGGCAAAACAGCGAAGGAAACAAAAGAAAAGTTGGATAAATATTATGGGGCTAATGCTCCGTCAGATTACACCATCAAATATTGGTTTCGAGAATTTCGTGGTGGCCGCATCTCCACTACCGATCAAGTCCGCAGCGGCAGGTCCTCCGATGTGGTTACAGGGGCGCACAAGAGCATCGCAACCACGGCTAAAATCAATGACTTACGGCTCCAGTTGCTGTCGCATCCACCTTATTAGTCCGATTTGGCTCCCTCCCTCAAAAGAGGGCTCATCAATAAAAAATTCAGCTCACGCGAGGAAATCATCGACGCCACGGAGGAGTATTTTGCAGACCTTCCGGAAAATTACTTTTCGGACGGGATCAAGAAGTTGGAAAATAGCTGGAATTAGTGTATCAAGCTAAAAGGGGACTATATTGAATAAAATAAAAAAAAACATTTAAAAAAAATTTTTTTTTCATTCCTAAGGAGGTTACTTTTCACCGCGCCTAGTAAATCGGACTCCTCACAACTTTAGCTTCAAGATTGGTTTCTGCAGTTCAGATACTGACTTGCCCCATTTTACCTGCAAGCATCCACACGTTGTACCCCTTCTTTGTCGGTTTCTTTGGCATATACTGTTTCATATAGCTCCGACCCTTGAATTTTATCATGGACTCTGCTATGGCTACTTCACGAGTAGGACTTGCACATTTTTTAAAGTTTGTTGAAAGCATTTGGAGCATAGGTTTAATTTTATGAAACCTCGTTTTGGTTCAAGACACCACCTAAACGTGCTTGCTTCATACATCATGTAAATCTGGTGAAAAAGACCAATAATCACATAAGCAAGTTCAAACCAAGGAATGTTTTCATTTCGCACATATACATATGTTGTTTCAAATGGTTTGCCTGTTTTTATGTGCTTTTGCACAGCGTATAAATTTGTTTGGAAAATCAAATGCTCAAATGCACAAGTTGGTCGTCAAACAATAACTGGAAAAGATCTATGAGTGTTTGACTTTCAATATCTTTGACGAAATCAGTAGCCCCATAATCATGTATAAACTTCGGTCAAATTTGCTCCTGACCATTCTGAATGTCTTGAGTCCAGTTACGAGTCACTTTTGGAGGATTAGGTTTTGGAAATTGTTGCTGGATTTCTGAAAGAGGAATATAGTCCTCCGAATCAAAATATAATATCAACTGAGGTTCCTGAGCCTCAGGCTATAAATTGGAATCTGACCCACATGAAGTCACTGAACAAATATCAGAACCAGGTCCTGAAGGAAGTGAAGCTGCTTCATCATTTGTTCCCAGTTCTCTCAAAAATTCATCAAAACTCATGCCAACCAAGTTAAAATCTGGCTCATTATAATCCAACATGACTAAAATAAGTAAAAAAATGGAAAAGTAAAAAGGGGTTCCGTCACAGTAGGTCAAAAAACGTACTACTTGTTTTTCTTTTATATTTACGAGTTTTCGAGAAAATTCTTATACTAACAATAATAAACTATATTATAAACTAAACACTTTATAAATTATAAATTTTGTTACTAAGTTTGCAAAAACACGAATTTATACCAGCACGGAATTTAAGAAATGAAATTCTAATGTGAACTTCACAAAAGCACCGTTACTCATTTTACCGTAAGAACAAAGTTGAAATGAAAAACTCTCCCTTCTCTCTTGCAAGTCAAACAATGTTTTTCTTTCATGCGGTACTAATTTTAAACCTTTGAATCAGTTGCAGAAAATATTTTCTATATGGTTTAAAATTTATCCCACTTAACCGCGGCGAGTGGGGCGGAAAGAGTTAACATGCTTTGCCGTTCCCGTTCTACAGTCGAAAAGCAGGGACGTAAGTCAGGGGACGCATATGAGGGAGGAATATATACATGCATACATATGTAGGTATGTATACTGGATTAGAAGTAACAGGCAAGAGATCGTTAACGCAAATTAAAAAAAGTGTGGATGGCAGAACATAGCCCTGGGGCACGCTAGCATTTATTTTGTGTATAGCGGACATTACACTATCCAAGACAACTTGAATTGACGATCCGAAAGGTACATATACCTACATAGGTATGTAACAACTCTGTCAAATGCCTTGAAATATCAAGTTGAGCTAGGTATCTTGATTTTGTCATATTGATGTAGACTATGGTTCCACATTTCAGTGAGACATGCCATTGAATCATTTCTATGATAACCGTACGAACGATCTTTGTAGAAGTTTTCCTGTCTCGAGATAGGTATTTCACGATCATATCATGACTTATCAGCATATCCATGCCTTTAGGAAGAAGGAACGTAACTATCAGCGCATCCATGCCTTTAGGAAGATAGAAAAATAACATTTGCCTTTTTTAAGGGACATTCTGGGCCAATTCTATTTTCCATCTACTCGGAAAGTGTCTTAAAGAGTAGGATTGCAGTGGCTTTACCAGCGTGGAAGAATACTTTTAAGAAGAAGTGGATTCTTTCCAGACAGATAGATAACATTACGGAATGAAGAAAAATGATATTTTTTTATTAAAGTAAAAAAGTCTCAAGGTCGGACTCATTTTATTTTTAAACATGACAACGTTAATTGTGTCATACGATTTTTCGTACTCATCCAAGCAAGTCGCTTAAATTTCCGAAGTCTAGCTTCGAAAAGATTTATACGCAATCGAGAAATAACAACATTTTTTTAGGGGATAAACTACTGCAAACCAGACTTTGAGTCGTTTGAACCCTTGAATTCCAACTTTTGAAATAATTTGTTCAACAGTTCAGAAAAGCACTGAATTTGGATAGTAGAACATACATACTCGTATCTTTTCGTAGACAATATCTTTTCATTCTGTTAAAATCGTGTGCCATTCACCATTTACTGTTCTGAAGTATATAACGTCCAAAAGCCGGAACATTTGGCTCATATTAGTCGGCAATGCAATGAATCCGAGGTTGTTGACAATCTATCACTTTTCACGTTTGTTTACCTAAAATAGAAAACATTAACATCATTATGGAAATATAGGGTTTTCCAATAAGGACTTGACAACATAAAACGCTAACCATTTGAGATATTTCAAAAACTTTATTATCGGATTGAAGTACAATCAAAACATTTATGAATGGAACTCGACTTCGATTCGTTGGACCCAATTTTCAACGACTCGGCCACACATTTCGGCCGAAACGGCCGCTACTTCGCGTTCAATGTTGGCTCTGAGCTCTTCCAACGTCGTCGGCGTGTTGGCATAAATCAATGACTTAACGTAGCCCACAGAAAATAGTCAAGCGGCGTTAAATCGCACGAACGAGCCGGCCAATCGACTGGCCCATTTCTTGAGATAACACACTCACCATACTTACTCTTCAATAAATCGATTGTAGCGTGTGGTGTGTGGCTTGTGGCATCATCCTGAAACCACACGTCGTGCAAGTCCATATCTTCCAATTCGGGCCAAAAATAATCGGTGATCATGGCGCGATAAGGCTGACCTTTCGCAGTAACGTGACGATCGTTATCGTCGACGAAAAAATATGGTCCAATAACGCCGCCGGCATGCAAACCGCACCAAACAGTTATTTTTTGTGGATAAAGTGGTTATTCATGAAGAACATGTGGATTATCACCCGACCAATAACGCATATTTTGCTTATTGACGAACCCATTGAGCCAAAAATGAGCTTCGTCACTGAAGATGATTTTGCGATGAAATTCATCATCTTGGCGCATCTTCTCCAGAACCCAATCGGAGAACGTACGTCGCTTCAAATGGTCCATCGGCTTCAATTCTTGAGTCAGCTTGATCTTGGATGGATGTAAACCAAGATCCTTACGCAAAATACGCCATAATGTGGTCTGAGCGATGCCCAATTCTTGAGAACGCCGTGGAATTGACTGATTTGGATCGTTTGCTACGGACGCCTGAACGGCAATCTCACTGACACGGCAACATCACACAACGAATATGTAGACTCAAATTTTTGCACTAAACTTGTTATTGCCTGTCTACTAGGGCGAGAATTACGACCGAAAATTGGAGTTAACGCTCTTAAAGTTGCAGTCACCGACTCCGAATTTCGGTAGAAAATTTTTATAATTTGCAGATGTGGGTCGTTCGTGTACTTTACCACGATGAAAATGTTGAGTTTACTGAATAAATTGACAGTGATAGTTTGATGATTAGTGAAAGAGTGCGTTCACAAATTGTGTTTATACCTATGTGGTCTACTAGATTTTTCTTAATATAATGCCAAAGCTTGTATGGAGCAGTGCTTTGGAGCTTTGAACAACTAAATTGACATTTAATAGGTTCTACCTTGGATAGATATATCTGTCGGCACGGCCTTAGACCGTCCATATTTCAATCCTTTCGGATATGTAAGTTAATGCTCAAACTGGATGTGATCGATGAGGACAAACCAAACAGACCACATCTAGGACGTAGTGAAGAAAATATAGAGGCGGTAGCTGAGAGTGTACGCGATGTCCATGATGAATCGATTCGGCGTGATGAATCAACAGCTTAGCTTGTCGTATGCAACAACTTGGGGTATTTTACGTGAGCATCTTGATTGAAAAGCATACAAAATTTAATTCGTGCAAGAACTGAAGCCACCCGACCTTTATTTTAGTCGTTGGGCTCTTGAAAAGCTTCAAGAAAATCCACTATTTTTGAACAAATTTTTTTTCAGCGATGAGGCCCATTTCTGGCTTAATGGCTACATCAATAAGCAAAATTGCTATATTTGGAGTGCAGAGCAACCCGAGAGGTTCAAAAGCTGACATTACATGCAGACAAAACAACGGTTTGGTGCATTATCGCTCGAAACCATTGCTTTATTGCGTTAATAATTTCAATAATTTCACCCTATCGTCTAGTGAATTGGCCGTCTAGATCATGTGACATCAAACTTTTAGATTTTTCCTTTGAGACTACGTAAAGTCCAAAGTTCATGAATAAGCCGGCTACGATCGAGGAGGCTAACATTACTCGAGTCATTGGTCAAACACCACTCGTAATGCTTGAACGCGTCATCGAAAATAAGAACTTCAGAATCGACCATATTGGCTGCAGCTACGACCAATTTTTTAAAGAAGTAATCTTCAAAAAATAAATGTGAAGAATGGTTCTTTGGTACGTTAAAAAAGAACCTTGGTTGGTTGATTATGGTTTGGAGTAGGTTTTGATGATGCGAAGGGGTATCATTGTCCAAAGTTCTTTAAAGTGGGCATAACGTCTTCGTCTACAAATAAAAGGTTCTCCAACAAGAGGTTTTATTTTGATCTATCAAGAAAACATGTATTTCTTACGAAATTAGACAAGATTTTTATTTTATTTGAAAGAAAAAGGTTTGCCATTAATAATAGAAAAATAATATCAATCAAATGACCGGCACAATTTTTGTGCCAATTCCAGGCTCATTTGACAAAATTGTTAATCACAAATGTGTTTCTATTGCATCGAAAGCAACACGGATATTGGTTTTGACTTTCAAACCGGAGCGTTCATGATCTCAAAGTAATAAGTCGCACCGTGTTAAATCAATTTTGATTACCTTTTCGAGAAATGTAGCGCCGACTTGAAAAAAATACATCGCCTACATACCTTCAAGTTCCGGCTTTGACCTTTAACAAGCTATCCTTCTTCTACTTATTAGGTGGCGCTACAGTTGGGGGGTGAACCTTTGATTCAACTAACAAGCCCCTCCTGTTAGTCCAGTCTTTAACTAACTGCCTGAGTTGCGCAGTCCAAGTCATTGGAGGGCCCCTTCTTGTTCTACGCGGCACGTAAAATGAGGTCTTCTTTTACTGCGTTGTCCTTCCGGGTTAGATTTAAAGACTCTTCCGACCGGAGCATTGGTGTCCATTCGCTCTACATGTCCTAGTCATCTCAGGTGACTGATGAGTAGTTTTTTGACAATAATCTATTCGCATGTTTATAGATCTCTCCTTAAGTCAACTAACTAACCGCTCTATATTAGGCCATTATTTTTTGTCTTTTAAGGATCACGTGATTGCTTTTGTTGGGAAAAAGCTATGATTAATTTGCAATTCTTGCAACTTTTACTTTCTTAAATGTCACAAGGTATTTTTATCCTTGGATCCCTGTTTTGCAAAAATTCATACCTGCAACATAGATTCGGTTTTTTGGAGCTACTCCCGGAGTGCACAAGGTTTGAACATTCAACCTTAAGTTAATTGTCAGTTCGTAGTCCGTTGTCAAGCGAGGACATTTAAAAAGTTTTGTTGCTGTATCCCAGTCTGTTCCCGATTACGAATAGGCAATACCCCTGAGGGATGGGTTTTGGTCGTTATACCTTCAATATATCGTAGTTCTCAGAAAATTTGCGAGTGAAGAATTCCACGGAGTACTAAGTAGAAAAGTTGACCCAACTTCTTTGCGCATATAACCTTCGTTGAATATGACAAAACCAGCTAGTTTGATCAGCCCTCTCACTGTCCGTCGCTATCATTTTGTCTTTATATTTCTCATCCAAAATTGCGATACTCATGTTATAGCTGAGCGAACGAGTATCGAGTATAACAAACTTTTATGGTTTTCTTACAACAAATACTGCGGAGTTTTCGAGGCAAGGGCCTTTGTGCACTACCTTGGTGTATTCCAACTTTAATTTCGAATACTCCGGTTATTCTCGCTAGGCATTCAGCTTTCGTTTTCATATATCTGTCTGATAAACATACGTATCGGCTATATTTTGAGATCTAAGCACCGTAGATGTAAGATCTTTGGGAATTAATAAACACGATAAGTCGATCTTAGCATAGCAATGTTTTGCCATCAATGTCCAGAAACTTGTACTGCATCCTAGGTCGACTCACCTCCGCATACCCCCATGGAGCTTATTAATATTTCTTTATCGAGTGTCTAGAACTCTCTCGTAATGCGACATTACTTTCACTAACTGGTAGTTGTTATGATTTTTCATGAAACTTTTATAGTGAGCTCTTTTCTACTGGTTAGGCCTCCGAACGTCCACACTTCGAAGGATATGTGATCCGGGTCGACTGTCTCTGGTTCATTCTCTTTACAGCCTTTATAGCTTCGATTTCCATAGAATCTTCGGCTCCGTCTTTGTGCACGACAGCCAGGGGGAATGATTCTGTGCGGAAATTCTTCGTTAAGCAACGCGTTAAAGTACACTTCTCATCCATTGAAATTTCCATTGCTCGTATTCAGTATATTTCTACGATTATTTAAATCTATTCTGAGTTAGTTCTTGGTTGTGCCGCAAGCTTGAAAATATTAGCTTGTCTGCCCGAGCTCCAACATTGCACTTCTTCTATTGCTTGTTGTTGTGAGGGTACCTCTTTTAATTTCCAATACATTGCCTCCATTTATGTCGCAACTTTCTTCATGTTACCTTTTTCGCATCATTCTTACAAAGCTTGTAGTCTAATTCACTTGAAAAGCATGCCTTTTTGTCTTTATCGTAATTTTTGTTTCACCGTGACACCATCACGTTTCTTTACTTATGTGGAGCCGGTCTTTCGATAAACCGAAAACAGTCGCACTACTTTTATTTTTCTACGAAATTGTTCCACACGCCTTCTGCACTTAGTTCTTCCTCTTGGTTTGTGGCTACAATATATAATTGAACCGTTCTTGGTCAAAAAGTAGCCAACAGAGTATATTGTAGTTAGTTAGGTTTTCTCATTCCATTTTCCCCATTGGTATTCTAGAATATTCAAAACCTCATCAACCTTGCAGGAAAATATTTTATTATATTTTAGATGTGTCCACAGCCTGATCGGATTGTAGTGTGTAGGCGTTAACAAGTTCCAAGTTTCGTGTTCAATTATCAGTTTTATTGCTAATTTGTATATGCTTACGATCTTGTCTAGGAGTTCAGCTGTCAATATGACAGTAACTCCGTTCATATTTTCTTCTTCTTCCGTTCCGTAATAAAACATTTCGCATGCTTTCGTTTGCAAGTTCAAGCAGCGGACCCTGTTTCCCACACTGCGCTTCTCGGTTTCTCTAACGCGCATATCATTTTATATCGACCTTACGTTGCTGAAATACGTTTTCGAGTTCAGAATTTTTGCTCTTTATTGTGCCGACGTTCCATATTGAAATGACATTTGTTTTTGAAAGCGTAATCCCTCAAGATCACTCCTCCGCTGTGCTAAAGAAGTGTTAGGCGGGGTAGTGTATTAATACAATATACGTTCACATACATGATGACGTATACAGCTTCTCACTTTTGTCTCTTTCCTCCGTGTAGCACTGAAACACTTGAATGTATGAATGGCAGTCTTCTCGACGAGTTTTTCGACAAGAAAAGGAAAATGGATTATGTATATATGCAAGCCATTGCCAAACGGCAAACACAACTATCAATATATGGCAAGGGAAACTCAGGTTTTCCTCAGTGAAAGTGAGACCCGGATGTTTTGGGCAAAGGTTCGGGGTCGCCTAATTTATGACTTCCTTGTGCCTTCAAAATCCATTGGCTATACAACATTTATTCCACAATTTCTGCTGTATCTAGCACTGCATCTATGTAGTAGTTAAGAATATATTTCACTATTATAAAACTTATTAATAATTTATCAGCGTTTGTTACATACATACACACATACATACATACATATGTAGTGAACGTCCTTCAAATTCAAATCTCGAATTGAAAACAATGTGCCAGCTTAACATTAACAGTTAAAAATCACCAGCCACCTGCGGTACTAAAGTATCACGATCAACAACACATTCAACCCAGTCACAGTTATATTTAACCACATTCACGAAATCGTGATTTACACTAAAAGCTTTTTGTTTAACACTCAAAACTGTTCTCGAGTGAATGGTTTATTTACAGTTGTGAAAGCTTTTTTTTTGGGAATTTCCCACCACTACTAGTGGAACAGTTTCCATTTCGTAAGTAGGTGGAGCTTATTTCTAACAGCTCTCAGTGTAGCAGGTTATTTTATTGTTGTTCTCTTTTATGCGCCATATTCGTGAGAAAATCGCCCACGTAAATGTGAGAAACACCAAATGCTATCTCTTTTCCTCTGTTTACCTTTTTAGTTTCATTTTTTATTTTTCTTTTTCGCTCGGACGGTGACAAAAGTGCGCACCTGAACATTTTTATGTTTCAATTCAACGCAAGGTGGAAAGAGAGAAAAACTAATGCGAGAGGAATTTTAATAGCTTACACATTGGCGTAGAGAAGTGGAATTTCTTTAAGTCTTAAGGGGCATTTAGACTAAATTGTGTGCACTAGTGGAAATTTCAAAATTTTGTATAGAATTGCAGGCATTTGTAGTTTTTTTTTTCTCAGATACAAATTGCAGTATAAGTGGCAAAAGGTAATATAAGCAGCAAAAGTACTATTTACCTATTTGAATGTAGATTTGTTATCAAGGTTTAGGAAAATCCTGAGCTTTTCTGAACGAACGCATGATCAGAATCTGCATCAAGGAAAAATTCCCCAATATAAGTCTGATAAGCTTCGTGAGACAGATCGTAAGTCCCACGGAAGTAAGAACAACCATGCCAAATCAGAAAAATCAGTGTAAAGTTAGGAAAAAATAGCATCTTTGAGTACCATAACGACATCAGTTCTGAAAACGGACTCAGGTTTATAAACTTCGTGTTGGTGGTACAAAATGTCATCATACCTACGTATGTAGCAGATGTTTCCAACATATTAACGTTCATAATGGACTCGACAGTCCCATTGTCAAAATCCGTTGGCTAGATTAATCAGATTGTAATCGATGCATGCCAAAGCTTCGGTATTTATGGATGCCCCAAGGTTTTGAGGAACTATCATCGACTCGGACTAGTAACTTGTTTCATCCAAGTTCTGAATGCGAATATTTCGGAAGCCAAAACAACGTGGAAGTACTGTGAAGAAATTTGACGTTAAAAGGTTGCAATTGCAAGAGACTACTAGATTCTTTTCTGACCGCATCACCCAAAACAACTCTAGGAGTCTCATGCTGCGCATCAATGGCAGAAGACCGGTTCCAGCATGAAGAATGTCGGCAAGCACATTCAGCGGAACAAAAGGCATACACGGCAGTAATGCCAGGAAATACGAGAGCTACTCGCGAAATAGGGAAGCGGAAGATCGTCAGAGAAAACTGAAAGAAAAAAAGAACCGCTCGATCAAGGCCATGTATTGTAGGAGTGCTAATTAGGAAATGATGTTCTACCAGAAAGTGAAAAGGCCAAAGACACAAACCCTGGCTAGAAGCATACGGAGGTTCTTAAGGGAATACTAATAGTAGAGTCATGATCGGTGCTCAATATTGCATCATAAAGACTTCATCCATTCTACCAAGAAAATGTCTGGGAGGTGATATTCAACTAAAGACCAAAAAGACTCCTGCACCAGACAGACTTATTTCAGCAGGAGTTCATTTGGTAAGGGGCATATAACAACTTGCCATATGACGGAATATATATATAACGACGAGCTTTTGAAGCCATGCCTTGTTTTGTCATCGCTGCTGAACTCGTCTGCCTGAACAAGATGACAATAATTAACGCTCCAAAATAGTCTGTAATGATACCATCGGAACATTTGATCTCAAAAAACGGTTTCGACAATGTGACGTCGTGTGATTTCTTTACTATCATACTTAGAGGCACAATATTTCAAAAGTCTGTGCAACCGTAGTATTTCCCGAGATGGTATTGCTATTGACCCAGAAGCTATAATGATGGGTTTGGTAGTAAATGATGGTAAAACAAAGTATATGCTGTCGACAGAAATAATAACATCACAACGCGTATTTTAGCATCAACATGAGTTCTGGTGTCATTGCAAAAGGCAAAAGTTGTACAAATTCCAGTGAGTGTTGTACCAAAGACCACTTTTTTTTGGCGGAATGCAGATTTTTCATCGCGCCTAGATCAGACTCAGGTGTGTTTCGGAAACCTCCAATTTGGTAAAAGCCTTTTTCACTAAACAAACGACGCATAGGGTATAATTGGCCTTGTCATAATTGTGTAGATCGATGATAAGCCATATGTCTCGCCAAAACCTCCTTAACACTGTCAGAAAGGCGGCAGTACTTTGAAGGTTTTCGACGTGAAATGTTAAGTCCAAAGAAATTAGTTATCCACGATGCCACCCAAATACATAGCTTCGTTGGAGATGAGTCCAAGGACTGTTTTCTGGTAAAGAAAAGAACCTTAGTTTTGAGAAGATTAACTGAAATACCATTTCCAGTACACCAAAGGTTGATCACGTCTAGGGCTGTCTGCGATAGGGTACAAGGCGTGACGTGACAGAAAGTGCAGCTACATTAGTTGCATAGACGTTAGCATTGTTGAGAGCCTTAAGCAGTGTGTCGATAGCCATTCGCCATAGCAGGTGAGATGGGACGCCAATCTGTAGGAAATCCACGTTAACCCTGCTATCACATTTGGTCACAGTCAGCTTCCTCAATTAGGGTCCTATTTATGGTCGCCGCTCTTATCCATAATATGTCTACCATTGTTGTCTGGCAAAGTTTCATATGCGGTCAAAAGTTGCACGTCGAAAGTATCCCAACATCGATGAAAATCCCCCCAAAGCATTAGACTTGGTAGGCATGCTGTAAACATCTTGGACAGAGGATGCATTGGCAAAGTAATTTTTTCTACATGAGGTTTGGCCGTTCCTCCTTGCTCTTCAACAAGTCGGAAATCAGACTGATAAGTTTAAAGCTTTTGGAGATTTTCGTTATAAGACTACTGTTACTGTTCTCCAGGGCTTCGGTATGCATGACTCTTTAGAGTTTCCAGCAGCTTATCTGTACAAAACGTCGTTTCCCTTCGGATCGCGTACCCTTACCGCACGATGTCCACAGCAGCTATTATGGTGATGGTCAGAACCGCGTCTGTCGTGTTAGTGCGAATCCGAACAAGGCAGAGACGGAAGAAATAAAACATTGGCGTGGTGACACAAGGAATGGGATGACTGGGCTGTGGGTAGGTAGACACATCGACCCATACCGGGGCTGAACCCGTAGCTTGAGCGAAGTCATGGTGCGGTGAATCACTATCTTACTCTGCTTCTCTTTGGGCATGGGCAGCTTAACGCATATCTACACCAAATGGCAGTAAAAGCATCATCCATCATCCAGATGGGACTATTGCCCTGCTGTGGAGGACATTTCAGACTACATGCTCTTAATTTTCGCAAGGTCTTGAGTTGGGAGGACGCATGGAGAACCGTAGGTGCCTAGGCCCTGTTGGTAGTAACTCAAAAGGTAGGAGAAAACGAACAGTGGCTCTATCCTGAAGTAGTGCTAACGCTGTTCCACGGTGGATTAAAGCAGCGCCTCAAGAGGGCGGTTTTAGTGAATATTAGGTTGGTTCGAACCATTGCACAACTCTCATACTACCGTCTCTATGATATTTTTATCTTCACAGGCATATCTAAGACAGTTGAAGGCGTTTACAGATATTTTAGTTTACTCAAACACACTGCACTTTGTTCGAAGTCGGGATCTTAGCTATTTATCATGTCTCTGCTGGTTCAGCCTGAATCTAATACCGGTGCTATACGAGGGTTGTCTGAAATATTTCCGACCAGAACGTAAAGATAGCGGTACTCGTCAATGAAAACTAGTGAATGCTAGTTGTGCATCATTTGACAGTTACTTACCGAAGTTTCAGTCGTTTTGGACGCGCAATTTTTAGTTGACAGTCGTTTGAGTGAGTAGATGTGAGTGTTTTTTGTGAAAATGGAAAAAATTGAGTATCGAGCTGTTATTAAATTCTTGTGTTTGAAAGGCAATACGCCTACGCAAATCAAAAATGAGTTGGACTCTGTGTATGGGGACTCTGCACCATCATTTACCACAGTGAAATTGTTTTTTGGGATAGTAAAGGAGTTATCTTAATCGATTATCTTCAAAAAGGAAAAACCATCACAGGAGCAAACTACGCATCATTACTTGCCAAGCTGAAGTAAGAAATTGCGGAAAAACGGCCACATTTGCACAAAAAGAAAATCATGTTTCACCAAGATAGCGCGCCGTCTCACACCTCAGCGGTTGCCATGGCGAAAATCCATGAATTACGGTTTGAACTGCTTGACCATCCGCCTTATTCACCAGATCTTATCCCAAGCGACTTCTTTTTGTTCCCTCATCTAAAAACTGCGCTTGGAGGACAGAGATTTTCGTCAAATGAGGAGGTCATCTTTGTGAACAATTATTTTGCAGAGAAAAACGCCAAGTACTATTTGGACGGGTTAGAGAGATGGGAACATCGCTGGGAGAAGTGTGTAGAGTTACAAGGAGACTACGAGTATGTATAAAAATAAAAAAAAAATTGAGAAGAAATGTCTTGTATCATTGTCCGGTCGGAAATTTTTCAGAAAACTCTCGTATATTGCAATAATCATAGATAGTCACGCAGAAATCCGATCACTAACGTCGAACAGTATAAACTCGAGAGTGGATAAGGTACTGCGGGTTTGTCTCCTAATGAGCAGCACAAGATCGGTTTTTTAGATACTCGGGCATGCCAGGGAATTGTGTCACTGATGAACTGGCAAATCTCGGATCCTTAAGAACAAATAGTAAGCAAATTAAATATTTCAAAGTGCTTTCGTATACCGGTCATAGGTCGCCTAATCGAGACAGCTGTGAAACATCAGGACAAACATGATATCTTGCCATTCTGAACGCTAACATTTTCAAGTGATTTTTGGCTTTATTTTTACTATCCTCCAAAGGAGTGGTGGACAGAGAGTGGACTACCACGCATCATAACAGCGGAAAAAAACACAGACTTGCACTTGTGACTTCATGTCACAATGATTACAAAAAGTGGCCTAACTCCTTCACAGAAAAGTCAACAACTTTGAGCTCAGTTTTTCGAGTTTTTTTCTTCTACTCGTATTAGGGAAGATTACAGTCCTTTGAACTAGTTGTTTGATGAAGTTTCATTGCAAATACCTTGTGATTCAAAACTTTTCATAGGAAGGAACTCAAAGTAGAGATAAGATCAATCTTCAAGCCTATAACCACCCTCTCCTTCTTTTGACACAAATTGAATACTCTTTCTACACAGCATTCGGATAGTTTTTTCTGAGATTACTTCTTTCCTAAAAATCCGATAACCTGTAACAGTATTTTCTGATGATGTTGTCAAACCAATGATGGGTCGAGAACATTAGAAAACCGAGATCGATGGCTTTCTCTCATTTGAAGGTAACACATGTTGCCTTACAGCCCAGTTTTCATGACGGGGTTAGATGAGAGCAGTACATTGTCTTTCTGCTCATCTAAGAGAGTTTTGATTAAGGTATAGCGTTATTATGTACACACTCGTATATATAAAATCATTCGTTTTCATTTTATTAGTCAAAAACCGTGTACCAAAACTAAGAGGTATAACTCAAAATGACCACAAAAACTGCCCTTGGTTGAAGAATGAAGTTGATACAAGAACGCATGCTACTCAATTGCTATAAAACCGATCGTTAGAGCAATTAAATCTTTGGTATGGTTTAGTAATAGGAGGGTAGTGCAAAGGTCCTGATTGATCTACTACGCTCCTTTCCTTAATATTTCCAGGAATTGGATCAGTTCTTTCTGTGAGATCGACTTTAAACCCTCTTCATATGGAGAATATATTTGTTTAGAAGTGTTGTTTGCCTGTACCAGTTCCGGACATTTGGTGATTAAGTATTTCATTGATTCATCAGTTTCACAGCAAAATCTACATGTGTTGGCGGAGATAATTCCAAATATATAAAGATGTTTACTAAAGGAAAAGTGACCAGTTCTCTTGTTTGTTTCTCATCAAGGAAATAATCTGGCTCTTATGTTATTATAATTCAGGTATACTCGTATGACTGCGCATAGCCTTGCCCAGTGTTTTAATTTTGTTAAATTAACTTTCTGCGCCTTTTTTTGAATTGGTGGTCTGCGTTTCGTTACTTTGGAGAAGGAAAATTAGCGAGGAAACAAAGATACGTATCGATGCACGTTGGTTTTAAATGTCTGAATGTTACAATGACTAGGAAATAGAGAGGTCGGCAGGGCATTCCACAAGCGAGTTGTTCGGCTTAAGAACGAATCACGATATTACAGAGTACGTCCGAAAGTGGGCTTGATTTCTATGGAGCACTGATGGCGGAAACAGCGGTAAAACAGAGTGAAACACGAGATATTTCGTAGGTGTTCGACGGTGTTTATTAACTGGGTGATATTAGCATCATCTATGAGTTTTATCGCACGGTTTTGAATCCTGTGCAGGTGCAGAGATGTTTTAGGCACACCTGACCAGATGTGCGCATTGTACTCCAATTTTTGGCGGATGAAGGGCTTATATATTCAAGCCAGCTCAGAAGAGGAAAATTGAGTAAACCTAGATATTTCGCAGCATTATTGGCGACATCGAATATGTGGTCATTCTAACGTAAGTTGTCATTGACACAAAACCGAGAATGGAAAGTTTTTTGGTTTCGACGATGCCGGTGTGATTCAAGGGTAAAGGCTGGGTATTTAAATTTCATTTTAACGACAGTAGAGAGCATTGTGTTTTGGAAGCATCTTTATCGTCAGCAAAGGAATATATTGGATTAGAAGTGGCAGACAAGAGATCATGGATAAAAAATTAAAAAGAGTATTGGAGATAGAACAGAGCCCTGGGGCACACCAGCATTTATTTTGTGAATATCAGACTTGAAACCATCTTGAATTGAACGTTTCGAAAGTAATTTCTAATTTATTGAAGAAAAGAATCAACAAAAGAGCCTGATGCCAAACTCTGTAAAATGCCTTAGAAATATTAAGTGAACTATCTTGCTTTCGCTAAATTGATGTATGATTTCGTTCCACATGTCGGTGAGACATGTCATTAAATCACCAGTGGACCTGTTGCTACGAAAACCATACTGCCGGTCTTTGGGAAGTTTTTGTGTTTCGAGATATTTCAAGAGCGTTTCCATGACCTTGGAAAGAAGGGACGTAAGTGCAATGGGTCTGTAGGAGGAGATGATTATCATCCCCTGGTACCCGTAGTGAGACTTTGTTTATGGAGGCGATTGCTGGTAAGATGCTTCCTCTTGGATTGCCTTTATTATCGTTTGGTATACCATATTGCTAAGCCGGTCGTGTTCCATCGATCTAAAGTTTGAGCTGTCAAAAATACTCTCAGTATCTATAGATGTAAAGAAGGCTGTGCTTTATGTGTCGAATGGTCTTTTTACGCCGTAAACCAGTGTTCCTTCCTTCCAAAATGGAAGGAATCTGAAGAGACAGGCTAGCAAAATAAACTTAGCTCCAACTTGCAAAACGTCAAACCTCGAAAAGAGATACGATCTGGATAGTAATGGGCGGGTGGCCGTGGTTCAAGTGGTAGTGTATTCGCTTCCAAATCGAATGGTTCGTGGTTCAATACCAGCCGCGCCCGAAAGCCATTCTTTTTTTCAGGCACCTAAAATCACGTAAGATGAGTAGTTGCTTAGAATACAACAACAAGTCCAATTATCCTAATAATTTATCCTCCACATTAAATGGGGCCAAATAACCACTGAGCGCAAAAATCATTCTTTCTCTCTCTGTCCTATTTTCCTAAAAAACTAACACGTGCTCAGGTCCTTTAAGTGTAGTCATACCCATTTGAGTGCTAAGTTCTTTTTTTTTTAAATCTTACTAACATTATTGATGATTCAGTGAATCTACAAATTAGCTCCAGATCAACCTTCATTCCAAAGAATAAGCGATAAAATAAAAAAATTAAGAGGTAGAACTAAGATTTTTGAGAGCCCAACAAGAATATAAAGTAGTTTGTACAAGTACTAAAATACTATACTACCAACGAATACACTTCGAAATTAGTATAGTTAGAAACAGCAAAGACTGGTGGCGCCTAACAAAGGTGATAAGAAATCAAGAACAATAAGTGCGCCCTGACGTAAGTGCTTTGGAATTTTAAAATTATTGTACTACTGAGATTTTCTGAACTCAAGTCAAGAAATGTGTAGCAATTCTGTTGAAGACCCTGATTCAGACAGATGATTTACTCTTGATGAAATTAAAAACATGCTTAGAGAAATAAAACTAAACAAGGCTCCAGGAGAAGATAGAATAACGTTAGAGTTTTTTATAATTACGATGGAAGATTTTCTAAAAAAACTAGCAACAGCATATAACAAAATATTTAGGAAATCCGTAATACGGCCGATGTTCAAAAAAGGTGATGCAAACGATCCAAGGAACTACAGGGGCATTTCTTTCATGAAATGGTCTCTATCTTACACATCAAACTGGCAAAAAGAAAAAGAAAATATATGCCTTCTTCGTGGATCTGAAAGAGGCTTTTGACAAAATCTCGAGGAAAATGACCATATTTAAGCTGCTTTTGAACGTAATATGATTTGCTATAAATGGTTAGTTTTCTAATCACATCAGAGTTGGATAATAAAACATTCCCTGATTGCAGAAGTGTAAAATCAATCCTTAATCTGCGAATGATGTCTCAAAAAATGGCCAAATACGATGGGTAAGAGTTAAGGCAACTGCTTTTAGATTTAGATAGCGATATACTCGTAGATGATCAATTTGAACGGCAAGACATGGAAACGAACTCTGAAGAGGACAATGAAATTTCCGCCAGTGAGTGTGAAGAAGAAGAAAAGCAAGAAGAACGGCATAGCTTCGGAGTTTTGTTAGGAAAGAAGAGATTTTGCTGGACTACACAGCCTCCATTATCGCCATCTGCTTCAACTTCAGCTGCAGGAATAACGGCCGACACAAAGAAGAAATTCGTGCCCTTATTGGACTACTTTACATTGCTGGAGTACAAAAGCAAGATCGGAGAAATACATGTGACATGTGGTCCACAAAGTGCTCTCCAATATTCCAGACCATAATGGGGGTAAATAGGTTTGAATTTCTGATGAATCATATTCGATTCGATTAGAGGGAAAGAAGAAATCGTTCTGATAAACTGACTCCTAGGTTCATTTGGGAACAGTTTATTTCCAACTGCAGTAAATATTACACCCCTCACGAGTATTGCACTATTGATGAACAACTTTTGAGCTGTAAGCCTAGTACGCAGATCGACACAAATTTTGCCTCCAAAATTTATCCGAGCTTAAATTTAACTCGGCAATTTGTGCGAGTTGTACGCAGATTGAGAAAAAAAATCAATTTTTATTTCAAACTGTACACAATGTATCTGTCAATATTTGTGACACCAAATAATGGGTCGGTACATTTTTCGAAGCTACTCGTAAAATTCTGACAGCTCGTTATTTTTAAAAACCGTCTACTCGGGTTGAGAGGAAAAAAATGTCTTTTCTTGCGCAAGATAATGGATGATGAATTTTTTAATGAAGAACATTTGGACTTTGGCGAGATGGATACGAAATACAGGAAACCCAACATAAAAAACACCGTTGAATGTTGATGAGAAGAGTTAGTTGTCCTAGTGGAGAAACACCCGTCAATTTGGAACCTTGAGGAAAAAAATCACAGCAATTTGGAAGCTGTCAACGCTGACTGTAGAGCAGTTTCCCGAGAGCTCGGGAAAACAGGTAAATTGTGTATCACCAATCAGCACGAAAACGGTTGAAGTCCGGAATTGGCGCAAATCAGCTGCTCGACCAGGAGGAACATTTATATGAGGACTCGGCAGATTGAGAGTTTTCTTCGGTTTCTAGCAAAAGAAGGTATGCTTAATCCTGTAATTTATGGCTTTTCTGTTTAACTTTCTGAAATTCTTTCCAGAATATTCTATAGCGGATCAGCGGATGAAATTACCTCGGTTGAAGCTTTACCAACTGATGCTGATACTCTGAGCTTCAGTTACACATAAAGGGTCCTTTATAATGTACATATTTTAGCATACTAGTAAGACAATAAGAATATTTTGTTTACATTACAGAGTGCTCCGAAGCAACAAAAAAAGGACACAATAACGGAAAATGTCCAACTTTATCGAAAAAACTATCAACAAAAAAAGTAAGCAAGATCATTTATTACACTACTCTTTACTGGCGAACTTGGATCAAGTCCTCCAGAAGCTTTCTGAGGATGCGGGTTGAAGGTCTTGGGATAAGTTTCCAGCAACAGGCACTGGATGCAATGAAAAATTAAAAATAAAACTGAAAATGAATGAATAAATATAAACAAAACAAAAATTAATTTTGGTATTCAAATTTATTTTATGAACGCGGATTTTGTTTGCCATGGAATAGATCCTAAAGGAGAATTTACAAAGTCTTTCAGCTTATTTCTTAAAAGTTTTCTGGATTCATTGGGCCTACCAGGTATTTATTTCATTTAATTTATTTATTTAGTTACCACTGTACATTTGGGAATATAAAGATTCTTATAGATTATGTACAGGTAAAATATATGGATAGAGTGCTTAAATTTAATGAATAATGAATTTTAAACATAAGAAAGTTCTAATACAATAGAATTGAATACAATTAACTTGAAAGGAAATAAGATAAGAGTATTTGTACATAAATGTAATTAAATTCATTTTAGCAGATTCAGAATTTACAGTTAGATAGAATTGTGAGTATGTGTGAATCTATTGGGGAGATTTCAATAATTATTAGAAAAATAATAAAAGATTATTGAGGACATAGATTGATAGCAATGGGTAAATTGTTCCATACACTGACGGCACGAATGAAAAATTGTCTTCGCGAGGCTAACCAGGTATACTTAAGCGGCCTCAGTGAGTGGTAGCGTGCGGATGGAGTTAATGCAAGTTATTCAAATAAATATGATGGTTTTTTTTATAGATCAAATTGCCGAGATAAATACAGCATTTGTACTTAAAAAAATCTGTCAAGAGAGCATCCCAAAATTTGACGAGAATGAGAAGATACGTGGTTGAACCTGCGAAGGTTAAAGACAAACCGAGCAATCGAATTAAAAGCCACATTGAGCTTTCGGGATGAGATCGAATCCATATCCGAGAATAGTTCGCATCCATAAGTTAAAATTGCCACTAGGAGTGTCCTAGCTAACATCATCTTAATTGTAGTTGGAAGAAAGTGGCGACTTATTGAAAGGCCGCGTAAAGAAGCATATATTTTGGATGGGTTGGAAAAAGTGCAATTCAGGTGGTGAAACTTGTTTCCGCCATTCGCCTTCTATTAGAGTACTAGTAGAATCATAGGAATCTATATATTTTTGAGGTCAGTATGTTGCTTTAATTGTGAGGATATCAACATGCAGCTACGACCTTTTGGGCCTTGTTTGGACCACAAAACATCGTTGTTGAAAGACAGATCCACTTTGGAACTAAAATTCCAAAGCAGTTCTCTACGCAACGTTGTGGTCTGCTTATCTTACTTAGTTAGCTATACGTTCCTCGTCTGAAAGTTTTCTCGGTTTTCTTGGTGAAGAAGGGTTTTATTATGCGCTTTTTAAGAGGAAATGCATCATCTGCTACAAAATACGTCGGCAGCTTTTCGGATCCAACTGCCATGTCTGGAGGTAATGGTAACTTGTCCTGGATATACTTTGGCGTCACCTTCACTACCACACGCCCCCACGTCGATGTACAGGAACTTGTAATTGGTGTCTGAGATCGCCATCAAAATGATGCTATGGAAACCCTTCAACCAACCATTGGTTATTTAAAAAACTTAAGAGCATATTGAAAAGAACTACTTTATAATTATAAAACATGCTTCCTGCGTTTGGTGGAAATAAAATGCTTGCATCGATTGCTCCTACGCAGTTGGGTAGATTCCATTGCGCATTGAATTCATTTGAAACCCTCACAATCTCAGTTTCGCCAGTGGAGGTAACGCAGAGCAGACATCCCCAAAAATTGTTCCAATATGCTGCTTACTTACCCTGTAAGTCTATGCGACGTGTCTTTGTGTTGCCCCATTTGCGTGGAACCTACAATTATATTTTATCGGTAAAAAACTTAATTTTTTTTAACGAAAGTATTTGTATGTACTATACGTACTCTATTACGAGGGTTAGTTAGTTGTGCATCTTTTGACAGTTACTTATCGAAGTTTCAGTCATTTTTGACGCGGGTTTTTAGTTGACAGTCGTTTGAGTGAGTCGATTTGAGTGTTTTTTGTGAAAATGGAAAAAATTGAGTATCGAGCTGTTATTAAATTCTTGTTTTTGAAAGGCAATACGCCTACGCAAATCAAAAATGAGTTGGACTCTGTATATGGGGACTCTGTACCATCATTTACTACAGTGAAATTTTGGGCAGTTGAATTTAAACGTGGCCGTAAGAGCTGGGAGATGATGAACGTTCGGGACGTGCAAAAACTACAACCACTGACGATAACAATGCTAAAGTTCACCAAATGGTGTTAGACGACCGCCGAATTAAAGTGAGAGAGATAGTAGAGGTTATGAAAATGTCCATAGAACGTGTTTGTTTCATATTAAATCAAGATTTAGGCATGAGAAAGCTGTCCGCGAGTTGGGTGCCGCGTTTGCTTACGTTAGACCAAAAACGTGTTCGAATGAACATTTCCAACGCTCTGTTGGCGCAGTTTAGGCGCGAAAAAATTTGAGCTTTGGCGCCGATTAATTACTGTGGATACACCATTATACTCCCGAAACAAAAATTCATTCAAAACAGTGGACTGCAAAGGGCGAGCCGGCTCCAAAAAAAGCAAAAACAGTTTTTTCGGCTGGGAAAGTGATGGCGACTGTTTTTTGGGATAGTAAAGGAGTTACTCGTATCTTAATCGATTATCTTCAAAAAGGAAAGACCATTACAGGAGCATACTACGCATCATTACTTGCCAAGCTGAAGGCAGAAATTGCGGACCTCAGCGGTAGCCATGGCGAAAATTCATGAATTACGGTTTGAACTGCTTGACCATCCGCCTTATTCACCAGATCTTATCCCAAGCGACTTCTTTTTGTTCCCTCATCTAAAAACTGCGCTCGGAGGACAGAGATTTTCGTTAAATGAGGAGGTCATCTTTGTGAACAATTATTTTGTTGAAAAAAAAAACGTCAAGTACTATTTGGACGGGTTAGAGAGATGGGAGCATCGCTGTGTGTAGTGTGTAGAGTTACAAGGAGACTATGGTATGTAGAAAAATAAAAAAAAATTTGAGAAAAAATGTCTTGTATCATTGTTCGGTCGGAAACTTTTCAGACAACCATCGTACAAAAGCAAATTTTTCAAATGGGGTAATGTTGTCTTTGGGCCTGGTATTTATAAGTGGTAGCAGGAATGGTTTCACAAGCAAATACAAACTTTCGAACGTTTACGGGTCCATGTGAAAGTTTCCCTTGAAGACTTTCTTATTTGCAACCATATCCTTGAACTGTTGAAATAAACTTGAATTATTGTTCATATCCACAGATTTGTGCAATTAATTATTTCTATGTACATATGGTCGTTCTAAGTTCGTATGAGTTCACATGGACAGAAGGAGTTTAATTTTGTTGCCACCAATACCTTGGCTGATGCCGGTTTTAACAATACTCTCAGCTCTTGCCTACAAAGATGTTTTGACATAGAAAAAAGGCATGAAACTAGTTTTTTCTTTGAACCAATTTCATCTAATGAATTGTTTAAAACCATTATGTTGCTGAACAAATCAAATTCATCTACTCGTAAAAGTTATTCGAATGCATATATTAAGAAGATTGCGTTAAATATTGTTGACGTTTTAGCTCACATTTATAACGAAAGTATATTCCAGGGAATCTTTCCTGACAACCTAAAAGTAGCTGAAGTTATACCAATTTACAAAAAGGGAGATAGATCTAAACTCACAAATTTCCGACCAATCTCTCTACTCCAGTAATTCCATTTTAGGCTTGGTTGCTGATGTTAACCATGACTTAGAAGTCTTAAGGCATTGGTTTGGTATGCACAAGCTAGTAATAAGCGATAAAACGAAGATTATGTTTTTCAACTTACCTGCATTGGATCTACACTCGCCAGATTTGATATTCCACACTACAGATTGTACTAATGTGTGTGTGAATACTGATATTTGTCCTATTAATAATTGGTCAAATAACAATAGCGGTGATCCTAGTTGCTCATCCAAGTGCTTTGTGATTGAAAGGGTCATTGATTTTAAGTACCTGGGTCTACACTTTGATAATAAGATGAACTGGGGCTTACATACTTCTTCACTAAAAAAGTATCTTCTGACAACTACTTATATACTATATCATCTAAGACTTTTTTGCTCTCGCAATCTGTTAGAAACGGTCTACTATGGCTTAGTGCAATCAAAGTTGCAGTATGGATTAGCTAGCTGGGGCGGTACTTATGACAATAAGATAAAACCTCTGATTATTAGCCTAAAACATATTCTAAGAATTATCTGGAAAATAAGACGATGCGAACATAGCATCTTACTTTTCCGCAATTCAAAAATTCTTCCACTGAAGCATCTATACTTTTATAAAGTTTTAAAAATATTTTTTATAAGAAGTGATTATCTAAGGAATCAAAATTCTTCCTATGCACTTCGTAGTAATGACAGAAATTTGGTTATCATTCCAACATACAGCACTCATAAATTTTTTAATTTTTACACCTCAGTAGCACCTAGGTAATTTAATCTATTACCTTTTGAACTTCGGAATATTAGGAAATCCTATTCATTCTATAGAGGAATTAAAAAATGGCTTTTTAATTTTGACTTCAAAGAAATAAATCACTTAACAAGAGTCATAAGTTGAATGGCTTTTTTTGATTGTTTATTCTTTTACTTTTTATTTATAAGTATTGATTTGTTGATTATCAGTATGCTGCAATTGTTAATTAATGAATTATATTTTGCGTACTAGCACCCCACAACTCTCATATAATCTCTCGTTTTATTAAAAGTTTATAACTCGATACATTCGACACTAATTTTTTTTAAATTATAGAATGTATCTACTTAATTTTATATTTCAATGATTGTCTTTATAATAGGAAAACACTTTTGTAACTCGCTTGTTTATAAATTATGTATAATTCTAAATTTGTATATATTATCATTAGTATTATAGCATTATTGTACTAAAAGCCTTGAGTTAAATGGAATATGAAATAAATAAATAAATAAATAAAAAAAAAAAAAAATTATTAACGTAACACCACAAATAATTATACTATACTTGATGTCCATGTCCCCTGTTTCCATTTTTATTTGAAATTAATGAAAATATAATGTAGGTACTTCACAAATTAAATAGGTAAAGCTATGTCTGTCAAAGAATTAATTTTTTTTACATTTGTCCACGGCGTGCTTTTGTGTCAAAATTTAGCACGAGGGTGGAGAGTGTTTGGAGAGAAATTTTGGAGAGGAGACAAAGTTTGTCTTGTGTCGATGTGCATACTATGCTTTAGGGGCAATTGTCCATTTAAAATTGATATTCCTTCGAAGCCAGACATGTACGGAATAAAAATAATATCAATGTGCCATTGTCGTACTTATTATATCGTATCCGGAATCCCTTACGTTGGGAAAAAAGTGCGGACATCAAATGATCCTATTCCACTTCAGTTAGTAAGAAAAATAAGTGAAAATATACATAACACAGGAAGAAATTTAACGATGGACAACTGGTTCGCGTTGGTGGAGTCAATGCTTCCACAGCATAATCTAACTGCTGTTGGAACATTACGGAAAAATAAGGTCGAAGTACCACCATCTTTTCTATCAAATCGAAAAAAAGAAGCACGCTCCTCACAATTTGCTTTCAAGAACAAAATGACTTTGGTTTCGTTTTCACCAAAGAAAGGAAAAGGAGTACTGTTTGTGTCCTCGCTTCACAAAAACATGGAGATTGTTACAGAGTCAAAAAAACCTCAAATTGATCAGCTGGCCCATAATTATTCAGTGGCAAGAAAAACTCGAAGGTGGCCTCTGAGGTACTTTTATGGTATACTTGACCAGGCTGGTATCAATTCGATGTTTCTTTATTCGTTCGGAAATAATGTCAAAAATATAAAAAATAAACATAGCAACTTTTTCTACAATTTGGTTTGTCTCTCGCAAAACCTTATATGCAAAAACGGTTGGAGCAAACAACAATCTACAGTCATCTGAGGTTAAATATCGAAAAGGTGCTTACAGATTTTGAGGGAGAGGAAACAAAAAGTCGCGAGGATATTCCTCCTAATGTACCTAAAAGAAAAGTTCCAAAGCAGGGAAGTTGCTTTTCATGTCCCAGGAATCAGGACAAGAAATCCAAAAAAACGTGCGCTACTTGTCAAAGGCATATAAGTAATGACCACCGCAGAGAAGTATATAACAGCTGCCTTTACATGTACAGGAAAGAGCACTAAAAATATACAAGTAATATTTAGAAAATCAAAACTTATTATATATTTTAATGTTGCCATAAAAAATTGTGGAATTACTGAGTTCGAGCAACTGTATTTCTTGGATCTTTTTAAAGCTCTGTGCTATTTCATTGTACATTATTATATCATTATTTATTTTTTCTCTCATTTTTACGGCCGTGAATTAAATGTCATTGTTTTTGTTAATTTTATTAATAAATATATTGTTCATAAATAAAATATTTCAATTTCTTGGAACTTTCGTCTTAAGTGGGGTGCTCAGGAACCCCATATGTGTTAACGTACTTAAAAAAACACGTAGGCATTCTACGTAGCGAAATAAAGTTTATAGTTTTATGGTCTTTTCATTTTCTATTGAATAAATTTTCAGCGAGATAATTTTTTTTAGATTCATCTGCAATGGATGATTTTGTACGGTCTTTTAGAGAAGCACTCGACGGTCAGAAGCGCTTCATGGAAAACATGATAAATGACCAAATGGATGGATGCGCATATGTCTATGGGAACTTCATCTAGGGTTGTATTTAGATCAGTCTCCGCTTTCCATAATTTTGATAAGTCAAGAGATAACTGAGGTTATAAAGGAGGAATCTCGCAAAGCATATTTCCTTTCATGGATAGGGTCGGAGCTGTACGAAAGCAAAAGCTATTTGGAAATAACGATTTGAACGAAAAGTCATACACGGAGTTGGTAGCAAAATTGACGGAGCTTTTTGAGTCGAAGACACATGTAAAGGGTTTTCCAATAGAGACTTGACAACTTTGAATTTAATTTGTGAATGCAGTCTTTCACTACTTATCAAACTGTCACTGTCAATTTATTCAGTAAACTCAACATTTTCATCATGGTAAAGTACACTAACGAGCAACGTCTGCAAATTATAAAAATTTTCTACCGAAATTCGGAGTCGGTGACTGCAACTTTAAGAGCGTTAACTCCAATTTTCGGTCGTAATTCTCGCCCTAGTAGACAGGCAATAACAAGTTTAGTGCAAAAATTTGAGACTACATATTCGTTGTGTGATGTTGCCGCGACAGTAAGACAACGGGTTGGTCGAAATGTCGAAAATATCGCTGCCGTTCAGGCGTCCGTAGCAAACGATCAGTCAATTCCACGGCGTTCTCAAGAATTGGGCATCGCTCAGATCACATTATGACGTATTTTGCGTAAGGATCTTGGTTTACACCCATACAAGATCAAGCTGACTCAAGAATTGAAGCCGATGGACCATTTGAAGCGACGTACGTTCTCCGATTTGGTTCTGGAGAAGATGCGCCAAGATGATGAATTTCATCGCAAAATCATCTTCAGTGACGAAGCTCATTTTTGGCTCAATGGGTTCGTCAATAAGCAAAATATGCGTTATTGGTCGGGTGAAAATCCACATGTGCTTCATGAATCACTTGATCCACAAAAAGTAACTCTTTGGTGCGGTTTGCATGACGGCGGCGTTATTGGGCCATAGCTTTTCGTCGACGATAACGATCGTCACGTTACTGTGAATGGTCAGCGTTATCCCGCCATGATCACCGATTATTTTTGGCCCGAATTGGAAGATATGGACTTGGACGACATGTGGTTTCAACAGAATGGTGCCACAAGCCACACAGCACACGCTACAATCGATTTATTGAAGAGTAAGTATGGTGAGCGTGTTATCTTAAGACATGTGCCAGTCGATTGGCCCACCTGGTTCGTGCGATTTAACGTCGTTTGACTATTTTCTGTGGGGCTACGTTAAGTCATTGGTGTATGCCAACATGCCGACGACGTTGGAAGAGTTCAGAGCAAACATTGAACGCGAAATAGCGGCCGTTTCGTCCGAAATGTGTGGCCGAGTCGTTGAAAATTGGTTCCAACGAATTGACCGCTGCAAACGTGCTTACGGTGTCCATGTGAACGAAGTCGAGTTCCATTCATAAATGTTTTGATTGTACTTCAAGCCGATAATAAAGTTTTTGAAATATCTCAAATGGTTTGCGTTTTATTTAAAAAAAAGTTGTCAAGTCCTTATTAGAAAACCCGATATATGTTAAACTTAACAAAAGAAAAGGCTCCAAAATTTCGCCCAGATATAAAAAAGAAATTGTAAAAGAGAACCATTCAAACAGGCAAAAAAGGTGCATAAGAGCAACATTAAGAGTTAACATTTCCCTTTTAGGTTTTTTCTGATCTCTTGCTACGCTGAGATGCAGATTTTGGATTACTCAAATTCAAAAGTTATATCACTTACTACAGGAACATCCAAGTTGCAAGTCGGAACACTTAAACTAATTCACACAATCAACCTTAAAGCCTATAAAGAAACCCTTTATGCAATTAAACAAATGATCCACCAAAATGTTGACACCATTCATCCCATGTATCGATTCCTCTCCCACGAAATCACCGGAATAGAATCCCTTATTAACAGACAGCGAAAAGATCCCCTAATTTCATTGGAAGCGCATAGTTATTAATATTAAATATAAGCTTAACATAATAAAAGAAGAGATCATAAATATTGAATATGCCATACATTGGGCAAAGGCTGGAATAGTTAATTCCTTTATCCTATCTAATAATGAAATAAATGTTGTATTGAATTGTTTGACAAAAATAATGTACCCTATCTTAATATAGACGAAGCAATCGAATTTGCGGAAATAACAATAGCATTAAGCAGTTTTGAAATTTTATATACAATAATTATCCCAAACACTGTAAATGAGATTTGTAAGACAATTTTACTAAAAACAATAAAGAGAGAAAACTTAGCAATTAAGTTACCTTATGAAAATATCTTTGAATGTGAAAAAGCAATACTATATATGGAATAATAACGGAAATGTAAAACTAATTCTAAGCTTACAATTTGTAATAAAAATAAGTTAGTCAATTTAAGTCAAACCTATTGCATTTCAAACTTGCTTAACAGTCGTCCCCACAACTGTACAGAGACCATTAATCAACATATTCTTTCAATGGAACTTAAAGGCACCTTTATTCTTCAATACTATAATGACACTGTAAAAGTCGATGACCTAGTCTTCTACTCTAATAAACTTTCCGATACAAAACCGATCCCTCCAGTAGTACAATCGGACTCAACCTTCAAACCCTACAAAGAATTCTTAACATTACAATCAATGAAAGAATTTCATGTCAACAGTACTAAACATATAAAGTTAATAGAAGATGAATCCCGGCAAAGCTATTCCATAAATATTGGCCTAGGATCAATAGCAATCATCCTGATAATAGAATTATTTGTAATTTCGAAACTATTTGAACTTGTAAGAAGAGGACCTGTAAAAATTGCAACAACATTAACAACAACTGAAACTACAGTTATAACCATAAAACAGTCAGAAGAATCAGCCTTAAAAATATTTACAATGGAAACAAATAGAATTAATAAAATTCCATATTTTTGAGAATGAGGACATTCTCCTTTAAGGAGGGAGGAGTTAACAACAGATGAGCTAAATTCCTCAAAGTATCGTTCCCACGAAACCTTGCACACATTTCCGTTCTGTCGACTCAGCGTCTGAGGTAAACAACCAAACAGAAGAATAATATTTTACCTGCAGTCGAATACCTGGAAAATTGCATCGGATGCAAGTTGGAATCGTGGGTTAGATTTTAGGTGAAATAATTGTCATAAGTTAGTCTTAAGATGGCATTGGATAAAGTGTTTTTTTTTTTTTAAATAAAAAGTACAACAAATTTATTAACTTATACTGTGTTACACCTAACCCCGTTACCAAAAAGTCCCCTGCCGAAATTTTACATGGTAGCCAGCACCGGAATTTGCTATAAACCCGAAATGTTGACCCAGAAGTACGTTTTAATTAAAAAGTATTATCGTAGTCCAAAATGGAAAAAGGCTACTCTGGTAAATACATTGGGAAGGATGATGTATACTCTTAGATTCGATAGATTTACAATGGCCACAAGAATCAGCTAAGACCCAAACACATTTTATTGCCAGATAAATTACTCGGACAGAAACATCAGATTCTACAAAATGTGACAACAGAGTCTAGCAGTTCTAACAAAACAAAGTTCACCTGGAAAAGAAAATCAATTTCATCTAACCATCAATTTACTGGACCAGAACAATCACCAATTTTGGATAATCAATTGTCTAAACCTCAACCTTTATCATCGCCTAATGATCAACAAGTACGAAATTCCTCATATGACTGCCCCGCATTGACAGAAACAAGAAATGCTCCAGAAAACGGCAACAGCATTCCAACAAGCAGAAACGCTGCTGACCCTTAGCTCAACCAGAGCGCAGGGCTTAGAAGATCACAACGTATCCGGCGACCTGTGAAGAGGTTCAACGTCTGAAATATGTGTGTACATTCGTAAATGTATATGTGTAAAACGTAAAGAGACAAGTGCTCTTTGAGCCAGTCTGTTCGGAGCTGGCACTCGTGACTCGACTACTACGGATTCAGTTTTAACAAATGAAATAAAGTTTATAGTTTTATGGTATATTTATTTTGAATAAATATACAACAATGATGTTTCTGAATTAACTGCTTTTCCATTTGCTTCGGGACATAAAACCCAACATGGGTGTCGAGTTTCCTGTATACTAGATCATTAACCATTTCATAGAGACTGCTCCCGTGTTGTTCTAAATCAGACATTTTGGCCGCAATATCGGCATCTAGTTTATGAGCAACAGTTAAGGCGAGTTCAAATGAATCTTCTTCGACCATTAATAGATTTGTACACCAGCCAAGAGCGTCTACATGAGTCATTCTGTTCAAAGCATTGTGTTGAATTGAGTAATTATTGTAGTCTTGAAGTTCGAACGCCCTGCGAAATATTAAATGTGTTAAAGTTAAAGATAGACAATCTGTCATAATTTTAAACCCAATGACAAACAAATAAATCCGAAATCTTCTCAGCGCATAGATGACCGAGAGTCTTTCTAATTCGTAACTATGATATCTCGACATCATATCAGAGACTTTTTTGGAAAAATACGAACATGGATGCAATTTCCCATTCGCTTGACGCTGCATAGGAATTGAACCGTAGCGTAGCCGATAATACTTGCATCACAATGCAATGCGGTATCGCTACTTGGGCTCTAGACCTTTTCGTTTACTTTTTTGAATCTGACTACTCAAACTGTAATTTCCATACCAATGTGAGAAGGAATATCATTGGCTGTGTCAACATTGGTTCGCTTCAACTAAGCTTTGAAGAATTTCTCCTGGCTCTTCAGACTCCTCAAATGGTGGTGCTGATGGTATACATACCTGCCACAATACTGAAATAGTAGTTCTCTTTGTACTCCTTTGGTGTACAACCGTTCTTCAACCGTTCACTTTTTGAAGTAAATTTCTTAGATGTATGGAAATATGTATCTACGAGGATAGAATATCTTTAGATAAGTACTTTTGTATCCTAGTAAATGTAAGGTGTAACAAAAGATCCTCCAAGATTCCCTCTTGGATTTCCTCAGTTCTCTGTTGTGAGAGTATTTTTGTAACCCTCCCAGTTATTAATTCTTTTGACTTGATTGAATTCCTTCATAGCCATTTTCCGAGGTTTTTCTGTCTTGTTGTTCCACCAAGGTACCCTTTTTGTGGTGGATTTCATTATCGATGGACAGCATTCATAATATGAAGAAACCATCGCGTCGGTCGGTTTCGTGACCCACCAAGTTCCTCTGTTTTGTTTAAGGTCATAATTGTGCTGCAGAGTCCTTTTGGGTGAATCTGTACAGTTTTTTTTTTTTTATAATGAGCACGCGCACAAGGGGTTTGTGTACCCTTAAGGTGGTTGTTTACAGTGCGGACAAAGGAAATTTAGGGAGGAAGAAAAGAGAGGTACCGATGTACATAGTTTTTAAATGTTTGTAAGTTATAACGACCAGGAAATACAGAGTACGGCAGGCCATTCCATAAGCGAGTTGTACGGCTTAGGAACGAATCACGATATTTTAGAGTACGTCCGAAAATGGGCTTGAGGGTATACTGATGAGCATTCATAGCGAGACGGGTGTTACGGTTGAAAGTTTGAATGGGTGGAATGCTACTGGCGATTTCAGTGGAGCACTGGTGGTGGAAATAGCGATAAAACAAAGTGAGACAGGAGACATTACGACGGTGTTCGAGCTTGTCAATTGATTGATTGGTATTAGTATCGTCAAAAAGTTTTATCGCACGGTTTTGAATCCTATCTAGTAGGTGCAGACATGTTTTGGGAGCACCTGACCAGATGCGGACATTGTACTCCAATTTTGGGCGAATGAATGCCTTATACATTGAGGCCAGATCAGAGGGGATAAAATATTTCTTACATCGCTTGTGGAAACCTAGACATTTCGCAGCATTTTCGACGATATTAAATATGTGGTCACTCCAACGTAAGTTGTCATTGACATACATAATGAGAGTGGAATGTTTTTCGGTTTCAACGATGCAAGTGCCATTCATGGATAATGAATGGGTGTTTAAATTTCGCTTCAACAACAGCAGACAGCATTGCGTTTTCAAAGCATTAAATTCCATTCTGTTGATAGTTAACCAATTGGTTATGCTGTTGATATCGGAATTTAATGAGCTTAGCATACGCTGCCGTTCTCGTTCTACTGTCATCAGCATAGGAATATATTGGATTAGAAGTAGAAGACAAAAGATCATTAATGAAAATTAAAAAGACTGTCGGAGACAGAACAGGACAGAACCAGCATTTATTTCGTGAATATCAGACTTGAAACCGTCCAAGGCAACTTGAATTGAACGTTCCGAAAGGTAATTTCTAATCCATTGAAGAAGAGAGTCATCGAACCCAAATGCACGCATTTTCGACAAAAGACCCTGATGCCAAACTCTGTTAAATGCCTTAGGAATATCAAGTGCAACTATCTTGCTTTCGCCACATTGATGTACGCTTTGGTTCCACTTTTCGGTGAGACATGCCATCTAATCACCAGTGGACCTGTTGCTACGAAAACCATATTGCCGGTCATTGAAAAGTTTTCGTGTTTCGAGATATTTCATGAGCTGACGATTTATCAGCGTTTCCTTGGAAAGAAGGGACGTAAGTGCAATGGGTCTGTAGGAGAAGAGAGAGAAGATGATTCGCCTTTTTTAGGGACGGGCTGGACAAATGCTGTTTTCCATCTGCTCGGGAAGAGTCCTAAATAGTAGGGTTGATGAAAAAGCTTACGCAGTGGTTTTGCCAGCGAGGAAGAACACCTCTTAAGAAGAAGGGGAGATATACCATCTGGACCAGTGGATTTATGTATGTTGAGACCTTCAAGTACTCTTGCTACTACACGAGTGCGAAAGTATTCGTCTCATTGAAGATTCGACGCACTCAAGTGTAGGCTGAGACAAAGCACAATCTGGGAGTGTTGAGCTGGCCGCAAAGAGTGCAGCAAGTAGATTGGCCTTGTCCAAAGAGCTGACAGCTGGAATGTTATTGTAAATGAGCGTTGGGATGGAGGATGAGGCGGAATTTCTAATGTTTTTGACAAACGAGCAACAATTTTTACTGCCTTTGGGACATTGCAGTATTTTTTGCCTCAGTTTTTGGTCGTATTGGAATTTCACACGCTTAAGAAAGGCGTTGCAGTCATTTCTGACTCGTTTGAACTTTTTTCGGTTTTTCTCTGTCGGGTTAGCCTTGTAGGACCGAAAAAACATTTCTCTAACCCTGACGGTCTCTTTACAGCTCGAGCCGTACCATGCCTTTTCTTTTGGTTTGATACTCTTCATCCGATCAGGGATAAAGGATATCATTCCAAAGAGAATGGTGTCTGTAATCATATCAGCAGCGGCATCCACGTCGTTATCGAGGAAGCATAACGACCAGTTAAAATTCCTAAAGAAGCTGTTAAGACCGCTCCAATTGGCTTTCTCGTATTGCCATATGGTTCTTTTAGGAATTTTTTCTCTAACTGTGTGGTCGGTGTACGAGAAATTAGCTGATATGACACAATGGTCCGACGAGCCTAGAGGGGAGAGCACATCAATGGTGTACTTATCAGGGTGAGAAGTTAAAAACAAGTCCAGGGTGTTGGCGGTATGACTATCAACGTGTGGTATTCGCGTGGGTTCATTTGTTTCCGCAGCGAAGATCTCAACACACCGTCCTTCGGGTGTTGTCTGTCCACAATATCGAAGCCATCCAGAATTGTGTATATTGAAGTCGCCCGTAATAACGATTTCAGTATGAGGATACAGGGATACAATTCTTTGAATGGAGTTGAATTGTTGTCCAGTTTGGGACTTCTGTAAATAAAGCTGTAGTGGATAATTTGCTTACGGAGATGGAATTTTAACTACATGAAGTTGAATTCCGGATTGGAACATGGATCACATTGTGGTGGAGTTTGGTAAGCTATATTACTACTCACATAAATGGCGAGACAGCGGTGAGAGAAGAATAATGGCACTGGTTCGTAGCCAGGTAGCTTCAGATCAGAATGATCTGAGGGGTGTGGGCGGGAATCTACATGTGTTTCACTAAGTGCCAAAACAGCTGGTCTGTACTTGCAGACGTGAACGTACGCAGAAAAGTTATTACTTTTTAGTCCGCGTATATTCACTACGCCTACCCTGAATTCCCTAGTCATAATCACAGACAAACACAGAAAACGCAAATACCGACGATACTAAGCAAGGTTGCGAAGTGAAAATTCTGACATTGATTTACTGGATCATATCAGCACTTTTTACCAGCCCCCTTTTAAAAGAAGAGAATATGTTAATGGTCACGCATGGAGTTCCCATCGAAAACCCTCCAATTCAGAGCCAAATCAGAGGAGGTATTGATCAGAACAATTAGTACTTAGACCGCCTGACATATCGCATTAGCAAAAGTTGGTTTCTTCCCTTTATTTGGAATCATACGAGTAATATTTTTGGTAAGTAAGAATTCTAATAGCAACTCACACACTGTTTTGTGAGCGTTAGCAGCCAATTATACAGTACAACTTGTACAGTTCGCTGTTGAAATATCTGCTCCATTCTCCATGTAAAATATGTAAACAGAGCCGAAACACTTTTGTCTCGAAACATTTTTATTCGTTTTTTGTCACTATACAAGTTTCTGCGCCGTAAAGCTGGACAATGATGATTAGTGTCTTGTCTCGGAGTTGATAGCTGAGCCAAGGTAGACAAAGTCCTTTACTACCTCAAAGTTGTAGCTGTCTATCGCGACGTTTTGCCCTAGATGTCGATGTTGCGTGCTCCCCTTCCTGTGGGTTTTTCATTACTCCACTACTCTCTTAACAGTGTCAGATGATGGATAAAACATTGCTCAAACTTTCAGCTAAAATAATGCAAGGGATTTCAATAGTGAGATAGCTACCAAGTTGCTCAGTAGGTAGGTAATTCAAAGACTCAATAGTTATTCATTGTAAGTTATGAATTAAAGCACAAGTTAGTGGTCCCATTGGTTGGGGAGTAGAACTCTATTCATCTCCCACTCCTCTTACAACGATGCATCATCTGTTAAACCAAACCACATGCTCGTTATGTATCTATACTCATATGTGTTGTTAAATGTGAAAGGGTTCATTAACTTTTCTCTTTCTATTGCCATTGCCAACATTAGCCAATATACATACATAATTCCCAAATGCCTGACAATATGCCTGTGCCTTTAGAAACTGGTTTGTTTTGTTTCTGTTCTTTTTTTTTTGTCTAACCAAAAAATTATACAAAATAAAAGAATCCACTCGATCAAACCAAATGTCACTTGCACGACAAAACGACACCCTAATATTCTAAGCGACAACATTCCACACAATCTACACCATCACCATCACCCCCCAGATACAGTTTGCCTCGTACAAGCACACTGCTCATATTCTGCATCGAACAACAGCAAAAACCGAAAAATGTGCGACAGACACCTTGTCCTCCATTCATAGGAAAACGGTTTTCTGCTGCCACCACCAAAACACCTTTAGCTGAAGCTGGAATCTCCCTCATCTGGGATTTTGTGATTTTACTCCTGCTACCGCGATGGATGGATGGTTCTGGTGCAACCCCTGCAAACTGCCAACAGCACCACTTACAGTTTTATGACATTTTTCGAAAAAAAAAAATCCCCCGACTTTCTGAGAGTTGGGACGAGTTCCCTGACACCACACGGATACCTGGTGACGCGAACACACGCTAGCAAAAACGACAATCGGAACGAAAGGATTTTCAAATTTCGAATTGTGATTCCGATTCCGATATTGAAATCTCGTTTCCGAGTTCCATGCATTTATGGGTGACTTTTTGCTACAGAATACACAATATTCCATTTTTGTGCTTCCATCCCTTGCAACATACTAATACAAATACACACGATTGCTAGTCCTCATATAGACATTTGTGAATGGTGAATTGTGAGTTGTGAATTGTAAATTGTGATCCTGTTATGCCGTTTCCCTTTTGATGGTTAGATGAAGTATTATAGAGGGGTTCCGTTTTTGAAATAGGATATTACGAGAGATATTATTACTTCCATTCATTCACAGCTGATCAAACAAAAACTAAGAATGATGGATTTTGTCAGTAAGGTACAACGTGTGTAGCTCGTGCCCGCATTCTACCTTCTAGGCCACCTACCCATGAATCATATTCGTCTCATCTAGGGAGAGTTCCGTACTCTGAATCGTAGTGAGCTTCGAAATCTTGCAAAATTCTTTTCCCACAGTAATTACCCAAAATGCATCTAAACTATTTGAAATGTTTAAAACATCGTCTAAGACCCGCCGAAGGGTGTAAAATTAGACCGATTTGACTGAATCATATGTTGCAACTGCTGGTACCGGCATAAATCGAAAGGATCACCCTGCTGGTTAATGGATTTCCAATAATAATCCCAAAAACCAACTCTGAATGCTTCAGATTTTAATGGAAATCTTAATGTGTGACCAAGAACATGGAACACATTCGGGTGCCTTTAAAACCTCGGTATCGTGTGAATAGGTAGAAAAAAGAGTTCCGAAGTAAACGGTCCTTAGGTTAATTAAAAAGGACAACATACTCGAACATAGAATTGGCGGATATTTATAGACAAGACTTATCGGTTTCGACACAAGAAAAACCCACAGTCACATCCAAAAAAAAAAGGCAAAAGGCGAAAAGACAAAATCTCGAGAAGAAGGATTATTTGTGGAAAATTGGGGTCTGGATTTTTCTCAGCTTTGACTGGTCTTCTCAGTTCAGTTGGGAGAAAAGAAAAGGAAAAACTCACAAAAAGGATTGAATTGAGAGGGTTGCATTGGATTTTAATTAGCAGTAAATAAGTTGAGCAAGTAAAAAGGGGGAAAAAACAGAAATTGTTACTCTGGTTTTGAGATACTCGTACATAGCAAGTTATTTGGTCCTGCGGTTGGATTCGTGGTTTCAAGTGCAATAAGGGACTCGTCTGGGGTTTCTGTTGTTGTGTAAATGTTCACACATTTACTGTGGGAATTACAATTGATTGTGTCAATGCAATCCAACAAATTAGAAGCACTTAAATTCAAAATCGACTGTAAGAGGTTTTCCACTTGAAAAATGGTGGCTTTGTTTAATTTGTAACTTAATAGCGCTTTTTCGTCACTTTTCAGCTTGTCGGAAAAGATCACTAAGGCATAGAACCAGTCCACTGTACTCCCTCTATGCACCATTTACTGAAATTCATAAGTTTTTTTTTGGAAGACTAGTAAGCCGTTTAGTGATAAAGCGCCTACAGTACCAGCATCCACCATGGGCCTGTGTTATCACGACGCCAGTAAGCAGCCTGCAGTGTTTCCTACTGATAGACGGCAGGAAAGCTACTGACCTCTTAGAGAAGTCAGGAAGCATTCGTTTGGTCTGCCGGCAATCTAGGAAGACATGCCACATTCAGTTCTGCTAATATGAAACCCAACTGTCATGGCAGCCCTAACCGAGGACGTAGGTAGACTAAATGTATGTTCAGGTCCTGAAAAATACCACTCCGAGCCTTGCCTAGCAAGGTTATAAGCGACAACTTTATCCGTTGGGAGTAAGACAAGACTCAAGACTCTTGCATTCACGAATTAGCTTGGATGTCGTAAGAGGATTCCGCAAGGCCTTATGCGCAGCATCGCTTCAAATGCAGATGCTTCGCCTCCTTCACTAATTCTTTACAATATATTGTAGTTAATTTCCATTAGGATTGTGTATACGTAAAATACATATCTACATTCGCCTGGAAGACACACGCAAGTTTTCCTAACGAGGAGTGAAATCTAACATTGTTATCCTCCAGAAAGACAACAGCACCGCATAATATAATATAAATAATATAAATAATATTGGGAAAAGTCCCCATGCAGCCGAGAAAGACCGTTTTTTTGGAGTCTGGTAAAAGCACAAAAAACGCATTTTCGTAAGAGTATGTTCCACTAGACAACAGACGCATAGGATGTAATAGCCGAGGATCTTCCTTGGTGACAAACCTGCTCTGAAAACCTCTCTGTACCTGCCAGATAGGATTCAAAACCGTGCGAGAAGACTCATGGTGCTAATATCACCCAGTTACTTGACTACTCCGAACACCGACGAACTGTTTCCTGTCTCACCTTGCTCTATCGCTATTTTGAACGCCAATGATCCATTGAAATTTCCAGTAGCATTCCGCACCTTCAAACATTTTACCGTAACACGCGTCTCGCTATGAATTCTCATCAGTTTACCCTCAAGTCCACTTTCGGGCGTACATTGAAATATCGTGATTCTTTCCTAAGCCGTACATCTCGCTTATGGAATGCCTTGCCGAGCTCTTTATTTCCTGACCATTATAACCTTCGAACATTCAAAACGAACGTACATCGGTACCTCTCTTTCTTTCCTCCTTAGCGTTCCTTAGCCTGCTCTGTGTGCAAACATCGAGCGCGAGCTAATTAAAAAAAAAAAAACCCATGTCATGCCGAATGACGTAAACACTAAACATGTTTAGTGCAAAGAATTTTGTCACCCCGGATGACAGCCAAATACTTAGCGTCGCCGAAGAAAGGAAAGAGAGTACGGAACGCTTCCTCCTTCTCGTATCGATGAGTGTGCTTTCACTTCTGAAGCGCATACTCGCTGGTGCCAGGCGACTTGAAGCCATCAAATGAAGCAACAACGTGTTTGGAGACCACATCTGTCACCACAACCGATGAAAGATTCACAAGCTACAGTTTGTTGTGTTACTCAAATCACTTGCAGTTTCATTAAGAGGAGTTGCTTGTGAGCTGATTCTGATTAGATTACCTGGGAAGTGAGTCTTGAACTTGAGACGAAGAGTCTGTGATTTCGACTCAGTGTAGGTGCATTCGATTTTCTGAGTGGTTCCAGCCTGGTTGATTTCCCCGTTTTGAGGACTTCGACTAGCCTGCTGGTTCCACCGAATTTTCTGATCTTTTCGCAAAACTTTTTTTAAGAACCGCTATTCTATATTTGAATAATTTTCTAGTCTTCCTTCAAATGAGTCTTAAGTCACTTGTTTAGAAGTTTTCTAGTTTCGCTACGAAGCCGCCCGCTATTGATCTGCGTTTCACCAAAGAACGCCCGATATGCAGGATTGTTTTCTGGCTGGACATGTCAGTTTAAAACTTTTTGGTGGGGCTACCGTTTAGGTTCTGCACAGCTTCCTCTGGCTTTGTTTTGTCCTGAGTTTAGGGGGGAGCACTGTCGAACTTGCTAAGGTTTTCCCTAAACCGTGTCCAGTTGGTTTTCCGTGGATTCCTCCCTATCAACAAGGTCAAAACCTCGCATCAGATTTTGAATTCTATGTTTGATACGAGTACATTCCAAACGATAATCTCTTTGACATACTTGTTGGATAGAGTTAAAACGATTGTATTGTACTGGGAGCCAACAGGTTAGATGATAGTATGCACCAGAAGGCATTAGCACCGCAGCATATGAAAGTCCCATGGTGGTGATATGCCTTTGATAGTGGTGGTAATACCGAATCATAGAAAAAATAAGCTGAACCAGCGGCCAATCTGTATCATAGCTTATGTTTGCAGCAACAACATCTTGGCTGAAAAATTGCAGAGTTCGGTATAGAAACACAAGTTCTCGGCCTTTCCGAAAGCTCGACATATCCCAAACTAAGTTGGTTTAGTACGGCCCCACTTTGCACACTGGGTGTTCTGTATTAAACGGAAGGCCAGGTTTAGGCTCATTTAAGCTTAAGAATTGTGGTTGTGGTATGGGTTGTTCAAAATGGTGATGAGAATCTGTGACATGCTCGTGCACTTTTTTAATGAGGTTGAGATTTTTGTTTAAATAAAACACAAAGAAATCAACTTGATGACGAATCATTAAATTCATTCGAAAGACTATTTCATGGCATTTAATATTTGAAAATAGTTTCGGGCATATATCCACCACGGTTGCCTTGTACAAAGCGCATTCTATCGGTCCAAATTTTCCACCACTTTTTCAAGCAATTGAGGGCATACGAGGGGCGTTCAACATATTCTCGGTATCGGGGTGAAGCTGTGGTTGTGTATATAAATTGACTTATTTATCAAATAATACTATTATTTTAGTGCATTCATGTAAAATTTCATATAAATGTGATTATTAATTCGCGTTTTATCTCTAGTTAAACAGAATCATAATGGCAACTGAGACGATGATGGTGAAAATTGAGCATCGCGCTGTAATTAAATTTCTCACTAAGCAAGGAAAAAGTCAAAAAACTATTCATGGAGAGGTGGTGGCTGTTCAAAAGTGGTCAAGTGAGTTCAAGAGAGGCAGAGAGAGCATTGAAGACGACCCCCGCTCCGGCGCCCCGGCTACTGCTTGTACGGGAGAAAGCATCAAAGAAGTCGAAAAACTTGTTCTTGAGGATGCCCGAATAAAGGTGAAAATGATGGCAGAGATCACCAAGCTTTCAATTGGTACCATTCACACCATTCTTCATGACCATCTTAACCTTTCAAAGGTCAGTGCAAGGTGGGTGCCACGAATGCTCACAGCGCCTCAGAAAAAAATGAGAATCGCATGCTGTAGAGAGCTTTTGGAGATGTGTAGTGAGAACGCGGACGGTGTTATGGATCGAATTGTTACTGGGGACGAAACATGGGTCCACCACTATGACCCTGAAAGCAAACAAGAGTCCATGCAGTGGCATAAAAAAGGAACAGACCCCCCGAAGAAGTTCAAAGTCACGCCGTCTGCCGGGAAGCTCATGGCCACAGTTTTTTGGGACTCAAAGGGAATCTTGCTCATTGAGTACAAAAAAAAAGGTGAAACCATCAACGCCACATCGTACGCTTCCACTTTGCATAATCTGCGGGAGGAAATTAAAAAGAAAAGACGGGGTAAACTCGCAGCGGGTGTGTTGCTTCTTCATGACAACGCTCCTGTTCACACGGCGCGAGTTTCCAAGGCTGCTGCGCGAGATTGTGGTTTCGAAGAAATCCAACATCCACCCTATAGTCCAGACCTTGCCCCTAGTGATTAGTTCCTGTTTCCGGATTTGAAAAAATGTCTTCGTGGAAAAAGATTTTCGGATGATGAAGAACTCAAGTCGGCAATAAATGGGTATTTTGCAGAGAAAGAGGAAATTTATTTTTTTGAGGGTTTAAAAAAGCTTATCTCAAGATGTAACAAATGCATTGATGTTAGGGGAGATTATATTGAAAAATAAAAACAATTTAAATTGAATTCGCATTTTTCCTTCATATCGATACCGAGAATATATCGCGTATTAGTTGAACAAAATTTTGCTCCAAAGCTTCAATTGTTATTGGTTTATCGTCATAAACTAGTGACTTGACGTAGCCCCACAGAAAATAATCCAAGGGCGTCTAATTGCGCCCGATGGTTTCGTTGGTATGGGTTGGAGCGCTATCCTGTTGGAACAGCAGTTCTTCCACATTGTTTTCACTCAAATTTGGGAATAAATTATCGTTGATTATCGCATTGTACCGCTGTCTATTGATAGCTCCGGCCTCGTTTTTGAATATTGAAATTTGATTGATAATGCCACCGGCTTACAATCCGCACCACACTGTTCTCGTTCCTGTTGGTATGTGAGTATACAATAGCGTGAATTGGGTGCGAAATTTTTCAATAATTTTATAAAATTGAGATGGCCGATGATGTCTACCCTAAATTTCACGAAGTGCTCTAAAAGTCTCGCTAACAGAGCTTCGATTTTGGAAATAAATTCCAACGATTTGTCATAGTAATCTTACTAATTTTCCCAAAACAGGATCTGAATCGCTCTGAGAGTTTGATCTTTCTAAACTGGAAACTGTCTTATAGGCAAACATACAAACAGGCTCGTTTTACAAACAACTTTTGCAGAAGTTGCATGGACGAGGAGGAGGAGACAATCCTCTCTCTCTCCTAAAGAAAAAAAATTCGATTTAGGAGTTTTGTTTCACCATGACTCAAGCGATCTAAATAATATGGACGTTACCGTTAGTCTCCTATGCTCCGTCAGAAGCTTAAATTGGTTCCAAGAGTAGGAGGATCATAGATCCACGTGGGCTAATTTTTCCAAAGGCCACTGTTATCTAAATTAACCTACCACATCGCCACAAAATGATAGCACATTTCACTAAATTTGCATTCAGTTTACTTTGAGCCATCGGATCCTTTTTGGTTTTTTGTAAGAAGATCATCTGTTCGTACATATCATCATCGTAACGGATATCAGCGATAACCTCTTCACAATCCGTATAAATGTATAGTATAAACCCGTGATGAAAAGGGAACATCTTTAAAGCGTGATTGTCGAATTTCTGGAGAGGACTTACGAGTACGTGTCAAAGGAGACAGTTCACATGGTAGTGTCTTCAGAAAAAGACATTGAGAAAGAGTGGTTAGATTTACAGTGGGAAGAAAAATGACGTTACCGACGCCGTACAATTCACATCCAAAGTTGGGGACATCCACACATTTTTTTACCGACTTGTGTATGCTTATATTATAAATTAAAGGCAGGTATCCATAGCCCAATGGGAAAAAGTTCCAGTGTCTTTCAAGCTGAGCTTCACGCCACAAAGTCCATGCCAGTACCATCCCCAGAGCCTTTCTGCTGTACCCCGTACTTACAAATAAATCCAATGATCAATAGATTGGCCGGAGGGGGGGGGGGGAAGGGGGGGAGTTGGGTTTTTCTATCCTATATGAAACCCTTCCAAATTAAATCAAAATTATGTCTTAATTTCAAATGGGACTGGGGTGGACCCGGCCCCAATCAATAGGTTTCTCTAGTTAGCGTGGTCCCAGGCTAATTGACTTCAGTTTCACAATTCAAGTTGGTTGAGGTACTCTTCCGCTTGTGCGCGCTGCCTAAAGCAAGGCCTTCCTCTACTGCTTTGCCCCCCTGTGTTGGAATCAAAAATTCTACGGGCTGAAGAGTCGTATCCGTCTTAGTCATGTCTTGGCCAACTATTGTGTAATTTTCTGACCAGGCCAATCACTGTACAACTAATAGAGTATACCTTTGAAACTTCTTCCTCCAAACCCCGTCAATGCAAAAGGAACCAAAAATCACTTGAAGAAGATACGGCCAAGGATATCATGCTTCTGCATCATAAAGTAGGAATGAGATGATGATGGTCTTATATTAGAGCCTCCTTAGTGCTTCTTGACAACGCTTTATTACTCATTTGCTTTTTTAGGCCAAAGAAACAGTAATTGGGAAGAGTAACCCTTCGTTTGTTTTCTGATGAAATGTCATTATCAGATATGATAGCGAATCAGAGGTATATAAAGTCCCTGGCAACCTCAAGGTTATATTTGTCTATTGTGACGGGACGACTCGTAGATGTTATATAGTATGTCCCTTCTTCTTGACAGTATATATGTACTTAGTTTTATCGTAATTCATGACTAAACACAAAAAATGCTTCTCAGCTCGCTGAGTTCTGCCAATGATGTCAATGGCATGAGCTATGCTGGTAGTGGAACAGATTTTTGGAAAGTTGTGTCTCTGGTGTTGGCTTGTTGTTGACATTACTTTTGACATCAAAAGTCTCGAAGAGATTGTCTTCGACTTTTACGGAACAGCGGGTACTGTGCAGAATCACAATCTGAAGACTTTGCAAAGATACCAAGACTAGATAGGGCTCTGTATAGCTCATCTCTATAGATGCTGTCATATGCGACCTGAAAATCGATAAAGAGGTGCTGCGTATCGATCTTGGGTTTTTTCCAGGACTCTACTACTATGTTTCCTAGTTCATCTTTTCAGACCTCTCTTCGAGTCTTGTCGCTTTGACAGGTTCTTTTTTCTTTTTGGAAAGACTTTCGAACATTGTTCATCATTGCACCTCTCTATTTCATCAACCACGTGCTTCTTCTTTTGCTAGTAGAGTTCACGGGCCGCTCTCATTGTTCCATTAGTAGGCGAGTTATTTCCCTACGTGTATTTGTCTGCAATCTTCATCAAACCATAAGTTTCGTAGAGGTGGTCGGCTGAAATCCAGTACATCAGCTGCGGCATTTCTGATGACTTCTTGGCATAAATGCCACCGATCTTCAGCAATTAATTTTGGTTGCATAGGACATGCCGCGGTCTTGAGGAATACGCGATCGGCAAAAACTATGGCACTTTGGGCCACCATTCAATGTAAAATCTCACAATATGTCTTCGTTGTTGCGGTATTTCAGATATCCATAGACACACCATGGCTGTAACGAGGTAGTGGTACGACTCTATGTTTGCCCTTCAGAAACTTCGGACATATACAATGTGGGGAAAAGTAATGCCATAATGTGAATTGGCTGCCATTTTGTTCGAAATGAAACAAATTGCGCTCTATTTCCACAAAAAGTTTCCCTGAAGGTGTAGAGTTGATGGAATTGGGTTGAAAATATGATATCGGTCAAATGACCACCTCCTGAGTTGATGTGCTCATTTTTCGGCATTTTGAATTGCCGCACGCAAAATGTCTGGCACCAAATTTGTTGTTTATTATGGTAGGCGAGAGATTTCAAAAGGATCTAAAGTTACTGACGGTCCGCCCGGCTACTTCAAACCAACAAATGGGAGATCACACTACCTGGAAATTGGTGATTCGGTTGCTCCGTCTTGCTGAAACCAACAATGCTCGAGTCCCAAGTTAGCAACTTGTGGAAAAAAACTCGTTTAACATCTGTCTACGTTCACCAGATACGGTTACGGTGGTGTCGTCGGAGTCTTCCAACAAGTAAAGGCCAATAACTTTTTCCCTGCAAATGCCGCCCCATAAATATTTGCCAGTAGCATTCCGCCCCTTCAAAATTTCAACCGTGATTCGTTCCTAAGCCGTATAACTCGCTTATGGAATGCTCTGCTTAGCTCTTTATTTCCTAGTCACTATAACCTTCAAACATTTAAAACCAACGTCCACCGGTACCGGTACCTCTCTTTCCATCCTCCCTGATTTTCCTTCGCCCGCGTTGTGTGCAAACCTTTTAAGTGTACTTAAATCCCTTGAGAGCACGCAAATTATATAAAAATAAAATTCACTTTGAGGAGATGCAATGCAATGGCTCTTCGTGCATTTCATGTGGATTCTCCGTGCCTTAGAAACGCAAATTTTGTTTATTCACATAACCACTTAAGTGGAATGGGCTTCATCGCTCATAATGATTTTGGATCCAAATTATTTTCTTCTTGCACCGGGTTTAAAAGAGCTTGGAGTAAGCTAACCTTACTTGACGGTCATCAGGCAGCAATTGGTGAAGGGTTTGAACCGAAATTCGACGCAACGAACGTCTGCTGATGCCAAATTGTGTGCATCGTTGTCTCGTCCATGTTTGTAGACTCTCTTGGATGTCCTCAGTCACAGCAGTGCTAGAATTGGTCGAACGAACAATACGCGGCCGGCCACTTCTTGCGACATCTCTACTGGATCCATTTTGCACGAGACGCTCAGCCATGCGCTTAACTGTTCGGGCACATGGTGCAGGGCGACGAGGAAAATGACTACGAAATTCAAGCTGCGTTAAACGACAGACTGGAAATTGGTCAAATAAGCAGTAATAATAATTCCACATTCTTCAGTGTCCTAATCCTATACACCCAACTGCCAGTGTTTGGTCAGACTATACAGACTTGGCAACTGTTCGCAAACTGAATACCGCCTTTGTATGGAAGATGACGAAACCACAGAACACATACTATGTGAATGCGTGGCTCTATGCGCCGTAAGGAGAGATTACCTCCTAAGAGAAAGTTTAATGGCAGTGCTACTGCTGAAATATCTCCCCCAAATTGGCTAAGAATGTTAAGGTACGCATTTGGGTATCGAGGACGTAATCTATTTGAACAGATTCCAACAACTGTCAACATCAAAACTGAAATTCTACAATATTTTGACGCAGCCAACAAGATCGAAGTGCATCCGATTGCAGAGACAGTAACGATGGTGATAAGGAAAATGAACTCTGATGAAAGGATGAAGCCAGACATATGTATGAAAAAAGAAACAAAATAAAGTAATGATGATTAAAGTTTAAGCATGCTATATTAAGCCAGATCCGCTGGAAATAAAACACTCTGAATTGCCAAAGCTGTAGGACGGTCATTGCGTGGGTTTCAATTCCCAAGTGCTGGTTAAGTTAAGCTGTAAGCACATACTTCGAAATCTGGTTCTATTTAAGACTATTCTATAAGCTATTGACACCTAATTGTCCTTACAAATCCTTTCAAACCTATACACAGTTCTGCCAACAAAATAGCTCCCGAATATTTTTCCCTTCAATGTACGAGTAACTACTACAACTTGTACAAACAAAATCCAAAATCGAAATTAAAAATTGAAATCCAGCTCCCATGGAAGTGGCCACTTCCACTGGGTTTAACAACGATGAAGTAATAAAATTGGTTCCGTTGGTTTGCAGGACCATTAGCGCCATTTCACATAAAAAAAAGAAAAAAAGTCGCACAAAAGCAAAATCGATTAAAATCCCCGAAATAAGGGCCAGTTGCATTAAAAAAAGAAAAGAAAAAAGGAGAATTGAAAAAAAAATAAAACTCAATCACTCGTTGCAATCTAAACAGGAATAGTAGAGCGCACCTCATGCGCCCTAAGGTACACACAAAGAACCCAACAACAAAAGCAACAAAAAAGAATCTCATTCACCTTTAATCACCCGGCAGCCAGCATTAAAGCGTTCATCCCACCCTGTAACACAGTAGTCGTTGCTCTAATCCGCCTCGAATAACAATACGATTGGGGTGACTCGGCGGTACGTCCGTCTGTCGGAATCAAACCTGCACAACAATAAAACCTCACACATACAAATCGCTGGGCATAGCGAAAGCGAAAAGTACACCACACGGCTAAGGGGGTTGATGGTTTACCTTGCAATCAGAAGCCCTTGATCATCGGGATCAGCTGTTCTCACGTCGGTTTCCACATTTAAATGCCATTTACGGCGGCCTTCAATTGTGTGTCTAAAAGCTAGCACATGGGGTTCTAGCATAGCTCAGCAATTGCCAAAATACGAACCCTCCTCTACATACATATGAGTGCTCTTAGATGTGCGAACCGTGGAGGATATCAAAAAAGAAAAATCGTTAGATTCGCACCCCGTGCCAAATATCCTTTTGCACAGGTTACAAGGGAATCTGCATCCCTTCAGGACTCAACCTCACTCTCTCTTGTTCCCTCTCTGACGTGAGGTGAGTGTGTGAGTTGTGAAAGCAATCAAAATCACTACACCGACACGATATTAGAGAGTAATCAACTTGAAGTATCCGTTTTTTTGTGCAACCAAAGCAATCAGGACTCAGGATGACGTCGTAGACGTATAGTCATTGCCAAAAGGTAGATTCCCGTTCGATGTCAGATAGGGGTAGCTCCGTAGTCCGTACCATGGATGAGTCTGAAGTCCGCACCCTTATTAAAGGTGGATGCGCTAGCACATAACATGAGTTTGTGTATTAGGACGCATGAGACGCTGCGCCCCTTTTGTAAATGTGATGTGGAAGCTGTGTCGCACAGCATATAAGGTAGGTCGTGTGTCGCGTGCCGCATATAGTTTTGATTAAGCACACGGTGTGCCCCGTATCGTCAATACTGTTATTTTAGCATCAGAGGCATGGTAGGTTTTTATCCTCGGATCAAGGTGTGCGTGCACAAGAACGTGCGTTTGTTTTGCTTACAGCGAAGGACAGTTATTATTATTATTATTTTTTTTTTTTTTTAATTTTTTGTTTTGAGAGAAGAGTCCTGACAGAATTCTCCAGGTTCGAGTTCTGAAAACACTTTGGATCGGAGTAATTGCCTTTATAAAGGAGTATGAGATAAGTGGTAGAATGTGCAAATGATGATGATTAAGGGGCAGAGGAAAAAAAAAGCCGAAAGTAGCATCAGTATAAGGGCGTCCGTGGTATGTAATGAGTCATCTACACACACATGATGTACATAATTGTGAAGCTCGACGTTTTACCCTTTTTCTGAGTAAGTTGAAGAACTTAGAAAAGTAGGTATAGATTCCTTAGAGGAACACTAGCAGTAGCAAGTTCATTACGGGGTAAAGTTTCAATCGAAACTCAATTTAGCTCTTCACTAAGGATTTTGATTCTTGGCTGAATGTTGCCGAATAAATGTTAAGAATAAAGGCAAAGCTGAACATCAATGCAATTGCGCGCTCAAAGGTCAGTGCCTTGAAAATAAATCTACAGAAAACATGGGTGTGGAATAAACGCGTCTGTGGTTTCGGATGTTTAAGAGGTTTTGGCTAGTCATAAAGCCGAGAGCTTGCCCTTATGCGCCGAACTCATTCTCACCATCTAAACTTGTTCACTTCTGTAACCAAGATTTAGTTGCTGCAGACATAAGCTACGAAACGAATGGACAAAGACACAGATTCGTCGTTGCGTCTGCTTATTTTCCTTGCTTCGTTACTGTCGCCATCACTGGAGTCGGTAACAGAACTAACTGAATATTGTGACTCAAGGAATATAGCACTTGCCTTATGCTGTGTTGCTAATCCTCAAAACACTTTTTGACTTTTGTTACGAGGGCAAGAGAGCAAGTAATCGGCTTAAAGTTATCCAACAGGTATATTAAGGAGATTGCTGGCTGGGAAGTACTATCGGAGAGCTTCATGTCAGACCATAGATACGAATTCAGAATTGGATACGAGGTCTCGACCTTGTTGGAGAGGAGGAAGCCGCATAAAACCAACTGGGCGCGATTTAAGGACAAAATAAAAGCTAGAGGGAGCTGTTCAAAACCTGAACGCTACCCTCACCAATTGTTTCAAAACCGTACGTCCAGCTAGTAAGCAATCCTGCAGATCGCCTGCAGCGTCTTCGTAAAAAAAGAAAACTTCTAACAGGTCACATAAGACTAATTTGAAGGAAGATTGTAATAATTACAGGAAAGATCGAAATTGTCGTACCAGTAGTTTGAAAAGCGGAAGATCAATCGGGCAGAGACTCTCCATCTCATGCTTGAGGCTCACTTCCCAGGTAACCTAATCGGAACGATGTAGCTGGTATATCTCATCGGTTGTGGTGACGGATGACGCCATTAAACATGTTGTTGCTTCCTTTGATGGCTTCAAGTCGCCTTGCACCGATGGTATTATATTTACGCAGTTATGTTACAAAAAGGTATAGATCAGCTGATGGTAACTCTGAATAGAATTGCATTGAAGGCGTAATCGACAAGAAGGAATACGCCTTTGGCATTTTCGTCGACATTGAGGGTTTTTTTTGACTGCATGTGTAACTCGGCCAGATAACACAGCGTAGACGAATCATTTATTTTATGGATAAAAGCAATGCTGGTGAATAGGACATTGATTGCGGATGCTGGTTGCCCTCAAGGTAACGCTGCACCATAGCAGCATGTTGGGCGAATCACTGCTCAAGGCGCTCAATAGTTCTAACATCTATGCACAAGCATACGCTGATGATGTGCCTGTACTGTCTGTTGGATCATATCTGGCGACTGTCTGCTCTGAAGCGTAGGCAGCCCTAGACGTGATCGACGACTAGTGAACTTTCAGTCAATCCTCCCAAAACTGATGTTGTTCACTTTACGAGAAGGAGGAAGCCGCCTGGTCTGACTCATCTAGTGCTTAAAAGCATCACCATCCAATTCTCCAAAGAAGCTAAGTATAACTAAGGATAACAAACATCTCTGGACTAAACATGTTACGTCGAAAACCTCTAAGGCGCTGTCGGAGTTCTGGCAGTGTAGAGGAGCTATCGGCAAGCCATGGGGCCAGTCACCGAGAAGGGTCCTTTAGATCTACATGGTTATGATAAGGCCAATTATATCCTATGTGTCGGTTTGTTGTCTCGGATGTATGGTGGCTTTCCCCAGCACTCCTGGCTCCGCTCTAAACGCATTGATGAGTCTCCTTCCTCTTGCTATTCATATCATATCAAGCTCCACTTAGAGTCTAGCTCCACTTAGTTCGACAATGTAATACATCACTGAACGCAGTCGGAAAGCTGAATTTTTTAAGTCTTGTCTGGGTCCCTGGTCACAATGGGATCACGAGAAATGAAATCGCTGATGAACTTGCCAGGGAAGGCTCAGAGTAGAGTTTTTCAGGACCCGAACCTACGTTAGGTCTGCCTGCGTTCTCGGTTAAGGCTTCCATTGACAGTTGAATTTCATATAAGCACAACCGCAGATGGCATGACTCCGCAGGTTGCAGGCAGACCAAACGAATGCTTCCCGCCGTCTCTAAGAGGTCACCGGCCTTCCTGCAGTCGTCCCTTAGTAGGAGAGACTGCAGGCTGCTTACTAAAGTCGTAAAGATGCACAACACTTTTCCTGAGCACTTAAATGCACTGGGCATAAGTGATACAACATCCAGCTTTACTTCCTGTGAAAGTGATGATGACACCGCGGAGCACTATTTCAGTTACTCTAACAAGGTGAGTGCTGGTACTGTAGGCGCTTTATCAGTTAAGCGCTTACGCATCTTTCTTCGTAAGACTGAAAGATTTCATTAAAAAGGACTTACAAAGAGTACAATGGACTAGTTCTTTGTCTGAGTGCTCTGATCCGGCAAAAAACCCCCTGTTTTCGTTAAATGATGAAGACCAGTGCTTAGAATTTTTTGTATAAACTGCTTTAGAAAGAAAATTCAATCACATTCGATCCCAACTCCGTCTGAGAAAGTAAGAGAGAAGCCGCTGAAAGTCATATCAGCAGTCGTATGGATCGAGTCAGAGTCAGAGCTTATACCCACATTATTTGGGTAAATGTGTGCCTTCGGGTTTGCTGCCTGAATATGCACACCATTTTACACTGTGAAGCTATGTATGTACTCGTATGTACATATATACAACATAAGATAGAGATGAATTTATTATTGACGAACTCGGCAATAAAAGAAGGATAATTAACTTGCACAGTACTTGCGTACTATGGTAATTGTCATAAGGAGCACCTAGGAGTACTGCCATAAGGAAGACTTAGTAACAAACCACATGAACTAAAAGATTGAGATCTTTTCCTACTCTTGCAGAGGAGAGCGTATTAAATCTGGAGGCCAGTCGACCAAACAATCGAACAATCTCTTCAGTTCGACATTAAGATCGTCCCTCCGCTATGTTATTAATAAATTAGGAATGTAAGACATATTTGGCAGCTGAGCTGAAAGAATTTGAACCCAGAGGTCACCCGAACTAACAACCCCAAAATTTTGTGTTTAATTCAAAGTGCCCATCGCATGCAGCAAAGCCAGGGGCGTACAATACTGCGCTGCAATGAAGCAGCACAGGACTCAATACGCACATATGTACATAGAAGGCACATCGGTTTAAAAACTAAATAAACAAAAAAATAAAGACCCAGGGAAGCGCTCGGTCGAAGACGTAGAAAAGTTCGTTAGAAGAAATAATGTTCGGAAATTTAATTACAATCTAACAAGGGTTGATTAAGAATATAAGGCCTTTTGGGATAAGATTAGCAACGAAGGCGTAGACACCATTGAACTAATAAAAGCAGCGGCAGACGATTTATTTGGCTCAGCAAAAGTATGGCCGGTGGATAGGATATCAACATCAATTATCCTGTCTTATGTGATCCTATTTTCATAATTATAATTTTGTAAGATTGTTCGTTGACAATGAGGTTATTTTGGCAGAGCTGCTTTGAGTCTAGTAAGTCCAAAATCAACCAGATGTTTATCATAAGGTAGACCTTGAAGAAAAGCGCTGAACCTTAAATACTCACCTGATTGTCAGATCGCATTTGACTGCATTACCATCATCGGAAATGGCTTCATTGTTTTCCAAAATACTCTCCATGAAGATCAATACACTTTTCGATGTGAGGTAACTCAAAAAACATGCGTTTTCAAAGCATCAACAGCTTCTTCAGGCGTCAAAAAAGGTTGATCTTACAAATTAATTTTGATGTGTGGGAATAAAAAGAAGTCATTGGGTGCCAAATCACTTCTGGCAAACAAGTGAAGGTGTACCATTTCGACATGGCAATGACATGGCACTCATCTCAATTTCCATAAAAGTTTGAAGAGATTATTTCTGACGAAGCTCAGATATTTCTAAGCTTGCAAACCTGAAAGGGTTAGTCTGAAACGTGGGGCATATTCATTGCCGCCTCTAGATGTTCCTGTCCTACGATAATGTTAAGTTAAGCGGTGTTCGTGTTATGCTGAGAAACTGAAGTGGTACGGTTTTAGGTCCAATACCCTGTGTGAGAGCAGGCAAACTTCATCAGCGTGGTAAAAATGTTTAAAATATAATGCCATAGTTCATCTTAACCGATTTATGGTAGAAAGCTTTGTAAAAGCGACTAGTCTTTCTGGCAAGTCACTTCTGCGCAAGGCTCGGTATACCCACGTAGCATCTCGTTTAAAGATGTCGAACGCCTGAATTTTTACTTCATAGCTGCGCTTAGTATTGTCGGTAGTTGTGTTTGACTTGTTTTAATATTAGCGGGCTTAAAAGCAACCAATTTTCTGCTTACGTCCGCGTCACTAAGTACAGACCAGATGTTTGATACTTAGTGAAACACAGGTAGATTCCCGCCCACACCTCTCAGATCACTCCGATCTGAAGCTACCTGGCTACGAACTAGTACCGTTATTCTTCTCTCAGCGCGGTCTCGCCACTTACGTGTGTATTTATGTAGCTTACCAAACTCCACCACAATGTAGTCCCTGTTCCAATCCGGAATTCTATTTCACGTGGTTAAAATTCCATCTCCGTAAACAAATTATCCATTATCAAATTATAATTATCAGCATTTAAATGAATCCACACGATTACCAGACATTGATAGTCATACCGCTAACACCCTGTACTTGTTTTTAACTTCTCACCCTGGTAAGTACACCGTTGATGTGCTCTCCCCTCTAGGCTCGTCGGACCATTGTCCGGTTTGGCAATAAAAAAAACGGTTTGGCAATACGAGATAGCCAATTGGAGCGGACTTAACAGCTAACTGGTCGTTATGCTTCTTCGATAACGACGTGGACGCCGCTGTTGATATGATCACAAACACTATTCTATTTGGAATAAGATCCTTTATCCCTCATCGGAGTATCAAACCAAACGAAAAGGCATGGTACGACTCAAGCTGTAAAGTGGTTGTTAGGGTTAGAGAAATGTTTTTTCGGTCCTTCAAGACCAACCCGACAGAGGAAAACCGAAAAAAAGTTCAAACGAGCCAGAAATGACTGCAACGCCTTTCTTAAGCGTGTGAAATTCCAACAAAACTGAGGCAAAAAATACTGCAATGTCCCAAAAGCAGTAAACGTTTTTGGTCGTTTGTCAAAAACATTAGATATTCCGCCTCATTCTCCATCCCAACGCTTATTTACAATGACATTCGAGCTATCAGCTCTTTGGACAAGGCCAATCTGCTTGCTGCACACTTTGCGGCCAGTTCAACACTCCTAGATTGTGCTTTGTCTCCGTCTGCAGTGCGTCGAATCCTCAATGGGACGAATCCATTTTCGCACTCGTGTAGTAGCAAGAGTACTTAAAGATCTCAACATATGTTGGGGAATAACATGAGAAGTTATGTGCATAAGTATGTGACCAAAGGCAACGGGCGGCCTACGCAGCGCATGGGCATATGTACAAACATATCTCATACCAGTCACCCTAGCACGTCAATCAGACACAACAACATCATCGGAGCAAGATGAATTCGAGAAAATCATATAGCGGTGCCATCGAGTGCAAATATGTAGACAGATTACCTACTTGCACATTGTCTTTACGTGCAGAGCAACGGCGCCTCCAAGAAATCATCCTTCGCCCAGCAGATGTCTTTGGGTACGAGCGCAACAATAACCACATCCACCCTTATCAACAACGACGCCGACGATCGAGTCGAAACCCAATTTATCGACATGCAAATGCAAGTTCGCACGCCACACCCTTTTTCATAGTGTCTCGATGAGCGGTACTTCCGACCGAGAACAATGTCAGCGAGATTCAGTGGCAAGGTTACCAGCAATTTTGGTTGTGCTGTGACGATGACGACGACGAGGATGATGGATTCTGGTTTCTATGACATGCGAATAGCGGAATTTTCTACCGATAAAGAAGTCACAGGCCACCTGGAGCAACAACAAAAGAGCAATGCTAAAGCAACAACAAACAACACTACCAGGCGTTGTGCGATATCATCAACTGAAATTCTGTTTATCATTGTCGTATCTTCCGTGCTGAGCAGACGTGCAAGAATACAGTCCACAATTATCCTTTGTGCAATAAAGTTTTTCTAATAATCTGTGCGTGTTTGAATTTACTTTTTTCTGTTTCTCTGAACTGAGCTTGAATGAGGAACAACATACATAAATCCGTTGGTCCAGATGGTATATCTCCCCTTCTTCTGAACAGGTGGTCTTCCTCGCTGCGTAAGCTTTTTCATCAATCCTACTCTTTAGGACTCTTCCGAGCAGATAGAAAACAGCATTTGTCCAGGCCGTCTCTAAAAACAGCAAATTATCCTTTGTCTCCCCTTACAGACCCATTGCACTGACGCCCCTTCTTTTCAAGGTCATGGAAACGCTGATAAATCGTCAGCTCATGAAATAGAGGTCAACTGGTTATTTGATGGCATGTCTCACCGAAAAGCGGAACCAAAGCGTACATTACTTTGGCTAAAGCAAGATATTTGCACATAATATTTCTAAGGCATTTAAGCATCAGGCTTTTTCGTCGAAAAAGCGTGCATTTGGGATTGACGACTCCCTTCTTCAACCCTTCAGAACGTTCAATTCAAGTTTTTTTTTTTTGATAATTTTTAGTCTGATATTCACAAAATAAATGCTGGTATGCCCCAGGGCTCTGTTCTGTCTCCGACACTCTTTTTAATTTTCATTAATGATCTCTTGTCTGTTACTTCTAATCCAATATATTCCCTTGCATACGACAGTGGTCTCTGCTTTTGATGTTCTTTCCTTGACTCACGTCCCTGTTCTTCGACTACAGGAAGAGAACGGCAGCGTATCTTAAGCTCATTAAATTCCGATATAAACAGCATCACTAAATAGGGAACCACCAACAGAATCGAATTTAATGCTTCCAAAACACAACGCAGTCTGCTGTCGTTAAAGCAAAATTTAAACACCCAGCCCTTATCCACAAAAGGCAGTTGCATCATCGAGGTTGAAAAACTTTCCATTCCTTGTATAAGTGTCAATGACAACCTACATTGGAACGACCGCATATTCGATGTCGTCACAAATGCTGCGAAATGTTTAAGTTTGGTCAAGCGATGTAAGAAATACTTTACCCCCTCTGATCAGGCTTCGGTAAAGCATTTATCCGAACAAAATTAGAGTACAATTCTCACATCTCCCAAAAACCTTGAGGCACCGTGCGATAAAACTTCCATGTGACGCTAATATCATATAGTCAATAGACACCCTTGAATATTTAATTTTGGTGGGGGCTAATGCCCCCATTTATTTGGCTTAATACAAGCTTAAGAACTAGGACTTAAAAAATAATAAAAATTAAGGTTTAGCAATATCTAGGACTTGTCACTAAAGCTAGGGATGGTGAAGGAGATTGAATTTGGGGGATAGAATGTTGCGATTACAATCGAAAACGGAAAGGTTGGAGTCTAACTTACGCAGCATACGGGAGATTGGTTTGAAAGCAGTCGGTTAATGAAAAGAATGTCAACTGCGTCCCTTCGATCCTCAAGGGTATTCAGGTAAATGAGCTTGGGACGGTCGCGATAGGGAGGTAAGATTAGAGGATCGATCCAAGGTAGACCCCGAAGAGAAAATCAAAGAAAACGACGCTGGATGCTCTCAATACGGGATATAAAGAGACACCAAGCTTGGCTAGCGTACTCGAGAAGGGGGCGAACGCAAGTGATGTATAGTGATCTGGTCATATACGGGTTGCAGAATTCATAATATGCCAAGGTCGCGGATAGACTGAACAAGGGATATACTCGTAGGTTGGCCGTGGAGAAGGTAAGTTCGGGGAGCAGACTTATTGCAGTTACGTGAGAAGGTAATCGACTGACATTTGGTGACATTGAGTTCTAGGCAGTTCTTGATGCACCAGGTGAAAAAACTATTTAGATCTATTTGAAGGAGGGTGGAGTCATATGGGGCTCATTGCCGACTGAAATTCTCAGTGCTCCATTGAAATTTCCAGTACCATTCCGCCTCAGCAAGCCTTCAACCGTGACACTCGCCTCGCTATGAATGCTTGTCAGTTAACTCTCAAGCCCACTTTAGGACGTGGAATGCCCTGCCGAGCTCCTTATTTCCTAGTCATTATAACCTTCAAATCGGTACACCCTTTTTTTTCTTCCTAATTTTCCTTGGCCCCCGCGCTATGTGTAAGTATTTTACGAAGGGTACTCAGTAACCCTTGAGGGGTTGCAGATTATAAAAGGCAAAAAAAAAGTGGTCTTTGATTATCCTTAGCATGGATGAACTTGCTCTCCTCTGCAGTTGTTAGGTTGACACATTTTTTTATCTTTTGGTAAAACTTCCGAAAGTTAGTCCTGGAGTAGCACCTCCATGCTCGCTTCTTATACTCTTTCTTTTTTCTCCAGAGAAACCGATGTTCTTCGCACGTCCTTTCGTCGTAGAAAACACCAGACGCCTACATTCTACTATTCAGCGCCGCTTTATAGTCGAGTTGTTTTAAAGCATGTGCTTGTCTGTACTCTTCATTAAACCCTAAATTTCGTGCGAGTGGTCGACGAAAACTCAGCACATCAGCATCATTGAAGGCTTCTTTATATAATGCCACTGATCTTCAATAGTTAATGATGGTTATAGCTATGTAATGGTCAGACTCTTCAGAGCCATTTAATGTAATGTCCATCACGATAAGGAGAGCAAACCTAAGGTGACGCATTTCATTATATTGGTTACATGACTGTAAAACAATTTAAGGACATTTACATATATTACTTTTGTTCCTTTCCGTAGAATTCGAATTTTGTGTCTAACATGTATGTATGTACAAACAAATTACCTGAACTGCATGCTTTCCTAAATGATTCTTTCTGATTTACTTACAACAGATGCACATACATATGTATGTATTGTATGTATGGATGTGTACTATGTTACAAAAGTTATTTGTCCTAAGGCATTAACGGCTTTTGTGGCGCATATGTGCACAAATCCCGATTGAAGACATTTTATCCATTAAAACAGAACACCAACTCGATGCCACCTCATCATTCCAGTTCACAGATGAAAAAAAAAAATTTATTCATTCAGTTACTCTACTCAATTTAAATATTTGACTTGACATAAATTATATCATTTCGCTTTCATCAGAATGATAGGTCTGCACGCGTACTACGAATACTACTCCCGATCGTCATCAAATTTTTCATCCCTTCAGCAACACGGTAATGTGTACCCGAAACTTACCCGAACAACATTATCCAAATGATGTAATTGATGCACTTGATCACAATTGAATTTACATAAAACGATAAAAAAAACGGTACGAAAGGACTAAAGTACAAAGCACAAACCTGAATGTGAACCTGAATCAGAACCCCTTTATTTTGCTCACCCGTATGTCAGTATTCCCCCTTGTTTCACTGACACGAGCTACAAACTATGTAGCGATGAATTTCATACCTGCCACCAGGAATTCGTAAGAAAAAAAATTCTCTGTCTGAGCTCAGGAGAATCCTCCATGAACCAGCATTAATCCTTCTGCTCGATACGATTCCTCCTGCATATCAAATTCAGCGTTGTGGCATTGTTCCTGGATTTATATTTGCTCTGGAAAGAATCTTCACCGTGTGTGTATGCTTGTGTAAGGAGAGAGGTGAAAAATCCACCCCAGGATGACAGATGGTATGTCTCGCGGGCTGCATTTGGCACACGTTCAACCTTTTTTTTATTTTGTTTTGCTTTGAATCGCAGAGAGCTGAGGGGAAAGGTGAATGTGAATCCAACAGTGACGCGGTACATGGTAATAAAAGTCGATATTAAAGGTAGTTCCTGCGATTCAAACGGGAATTGTGAGGATGCGGTTTTAATTTCTCCTTTTAGACACACAATTAAGAGCGACCCTTGGAGTTGTCGTCTTTAATACTAATAGTAGTACCAGAAATGCAAGAATTACAATACTATCTACTTGGTTGGAGTAGAGGAGTAAAATTAGTTGGTACTTTCCGTATTATACGGAAATGAAACTGTGGCCATCTGTTATGTGTGTTTTGTCGGCTAAGAGGCAGCATATTCATCAAAAATGAATAAGGGGTCATTTAAAGGACATACATACACATCAAATCAGGGACAATGCAGCGAAAACACAATTCTTTGGTGTTGAATGCTAGAAGACGATGTGATGCCCTGGTATTCTCCGTACTAAAGCACCATTTAAAGTAAAAACTAACGTAGCTTGTAAGTCGCTTCCTCATTGCAAGGTTTATGAGGACATCTTGTTCTTTGACTTCAACTGAAAAGGCTCAAAACCCACAACACATGGCTCACAGCAAAAAGTATGACACTTGTAGAGGGCTCAGCCTGGGACTGGAGATTGCAGCGGGCCCAGACCTGTCCAAAAAGTTCAGTACCCTTTGAAGAAAAAGGACATGTAGTGCAGCGTACAGCCAGAAAGCGCAGCTTATTCGATGCACAAGCCTAAAGGGGGAGAAAGTAGGGCTGTTTACCTAATAATTAAGCAACTTTCTTGTGACCAGAACACCAAACAAGCATAGCCAATTGATACAACTCATTAATCTGTTTGTTAAGGCTTCAACCATAAGACATATTAGCTCTGAATGCTCATCATATTTTATAAATAAAATACCTATCTGTGAAAGAATTCTATGGTAGTGATGACATATTTGGAGATGATGGCATCGAAAGGGTTAAAATCACACGTAATCAAAATAACGCACATGAATACATACAGTAACGTAACAAACTCAAGAAAGATATAAAGCTTCTAAGGCACATTACTATAAAATGCAATTTTTGAATGCCACAAACGATCCCAGGCAAACTTGATTAGTTGCTACATAGGTCACCAAAATCGATCATTGGATGACGCAATCATAAGCAACTTTAAGAGCAAGTGGCTTCCAATAGTTGTTAACTAATACATAACTGTGATCGCAAAACATCTACTAGTCAAAAACATCAGAAATTCTGCCTCATCCTCCATCCCAAAGCTCATTCACAATGACATTCCAGCTGTCAGCTCTTTAGCTCTTCAACACTCCCAGATTGTGTTTTGTCTCCGCCTACACTTGAGTGCATCGAATCTTCAATGGGACGAATCCACTTTCGCACTCGTGTACTACGAAGAGTACTTAAAGATCTCAACATACATAAAGCCGCTGGTCCAGATGGTATAACTCCCCTTCTTCTGAAGAGGTGATCTTCCACGCTGACAAAACTACAGTTTATCAGTCCTACTCTGTAGGACTCTTCCCGAGTAGTTAGAAAACAGCATTTGTCCAGCCCGTCCCTAAAAAAGGCGAATCGTCTTCTCTCTCCTCCTACAGACCCATTGCACTGACGTCCCTTCTTTCCAAGGTCATGGAAACGTTGATAAATCGTCAGCTCATGAAATATCTCGAAACACGAAAACTTCTCAAAGACCGGCAGTATGGTTTTCGTAGCAACAGGTTCACTGGTGATTTGATGGCATGTTTCACCGCAAAGTGGAACCAAAGCGTACATCAATCTGGCGAACGCAAAATAGTTGCACTTGATATTTCTTAGGCATTTGACAGTGTTTGGCATCAGGCTCTTTTGTCGAAAATGCGTGCTTTGGATGATTCTTTTCTTCAATAAATTAGAAATTACTTTCGAAACGTTCAATTCAAGTTTTCTAGATGGTTTCAAGTCTGATATTCACAAAATAAAAGCGCGTGTGCCCCAGGGCTCTGTTCTGTCTCCGACACTCTTTTTAATTTTGTCTTTTTTGTCTGCTACTTCTAATCCAATATATTCCTTTGCTGATGACAGTACTCTCTGCTTTTCATATTCGTTTCCGGATTCACGGCCCTGTTCTTCGGCTGTAGAATGAGAACGGCAGAGTATGCTGAGCTCATTAAATTCCGATATCAACAGCATAACCAAGTGGGGAACTATCAACAGAGTGGAATTTAATGCTTCCAAAACACAATGCTGTCTGCTGTCGTTAAAGCGAAATTTAAACACCCAGCCATTATCCACAAAAGGCAGTTGCATCGTCGAGGTTTAAAAACTTTCCATTCCTTGTATGAGTGTTAATGACAACCTACATTGCAACGACCGCATGTTCGATGTCGTCACAAATGCTGCGAAATGTTTAAGTTTGGTCAAGCGATGTAAGAAATATTTTACCCCCTCTGATCTAACCTCAATATATAAGGCAATTCCAAAATTGGAGTACAATGCCCACATCTGGTCAGGTGCTCCCAAAACATCTCTGCACCTGCTAGATAGGATTCAAACCTGTGCGATAAAACTCATAGGTGATACTAATATCACTCAAACAATGGACACCCTTGTGTCTCACTTTGTTTTATCGCTATTTCTGTAGAATAGCCAGTAGAATTCCGCCCCTTCAAACTTTTAGCCGTAACACCCGTGTTGCTATGAATGCTCATCAGTATAGCCTCAAGCCCACTTTCGGACGTACTCTAAAATGTTGTGATTCATTCCTAGCCGTATAACTTGCTTATGGAATGGCCTGCCTAGCCCTTTATTCCCTAGTGATTATAACCTTCAAACATTTAAAACCAGCGTTCACTGGTACCTCTCTTTCCATCCTCCCTGATTTTCTTTCGCCCGTGCTGTGTGCAAACATTTTAAGGGTACATAAATCCCTTGAGCGCGCACAAATTATAAAAAAAAGAAAAAACTCACCAATATTTTTATGTGTCACAGTTCATGTACCTGGAAACTACTGGCGAGACGGAAGTGTATGGCATTTTGTGTAGCCTCTGGACAATAAAGGCGCAGGAGTAGCATAAATAATATCGATCAATCTAAAATTGAATGCCTTAACACTAACACCACTAATTTAAGCCATCATTAATTCAAGCCTTGAGCAAGGTTATGTTGCAAGCCATACGAATACTTCCATTGTAAGACCAATCTACAAAAGTGGAGTGAAAAATGAAGTAGTGAATTACAGACCAATATCTATATAGTACTACCTATGTATTGTTGAAGAAAATATTAGTAATGAACTTCTGCGGGGTTTTAAAAAAATCAACAGCATTTTCATGAGCAGATGATATCGCCATTGTGGTGAAGCATAAGATCCTTAATACAGCTAAAACCATAATGCAGGGGGACGAAACATCTCACGATGGTTTTACTGGTAAATTCTATTGAAACCAAAATTATGTACATACAAAATCCACATCAAGCAACAGCTGTATTGGACGTGTACCAGAGGATCGAAGTTTGTCCAGCAACAAGAAGAAACGAAGTCATTAAGGTTTTTAAAAGAGTTAAATACCTCGGAATCGTTATAGATGATAGCTTTACTTAACACGATCACATTAATCGACTTCGACATTTACAATTGAAGAGTGCAGTCCTTGCAATGACATAAATCAAGAAATATACCAGAATCGAAATCTAGAGAAATGTTTATTACTCGTTAGCTGAGTCCCGGATGAGACATGGAATCTTAGCTTGGAGAGACGCATCCAAAAGTCATCTCTTGAACTATCTGTAAAGCTCAACGACGCTTAGTAAGAATCATAAATAATAAAAACACTAAGTACAGAGTTCTAGATGTCAATAGCATATTTAAGATGACTGCACTAATCGAGTATTGCGGTGGCAACAGATTCCAACAACCTATGTGTCACAATCAGAATACAAGCAGCCGAGTCCAACAACTAATCGAAATTCCGGCTATCAGCAACAAATACGGCCAAAGACAAGTAGCCCATGTGATTCCAACACCTTTTAGCTCGTTACCAGCCAGCCTAAAAAATGTAATTAATTTTAAAACTTCTTAAATTATATTTTCTTTCTGTAAATTCTATTAACAGTAATTCATGACCTTTTTTCTTCTTTGTTTTTTTGTTTAATTTTAATTAGATTTTCAAGTTTTGGTGCTTCGGTGACTTCCAGTCCTTATTTTCCATTCGTTAGAGAATTTTTTGTTGTAGTTTACGTGCGAATATCTGACGGCACGAGGGAGAAATGCCACAAAATCGAAGATATTCGATCGTTTCTTCAACTTTTCGCTCTGCATACTGCCGAATCGAAAAGATCAATTAAAAGTATTCGAAACATACTTGCATGTCACATGCATCCAGAGGCTATTAGGTAAGTAAAGCCTCTGTGTAGAGGCTGTGTAAAGAGATTAATTTTTCTCGGAGACGTGAGATGTAAAAGATGATTTCATCTGGCTAACTAAATATAATAAATATGTTGCTTTTCATTCATAAAAATCGTAGACCTGAACTACAGTTGGCAATGTTTTCAAACTGGTTTCTTTACCAGGAAATATCCATGACTGCATTTTGGAATTTGTTTAAATTTGCTGGGCTGTCACTATGGTGTGAACTTAAAGGTTCTTTAGGATTAATATTGACCAGATGCATGCTGCTTTTCTATTTACAGACAAAGTTCTTATTAGAGTCCAAACGTCTACGCCTTGCAATAAGACTGTTAGACCTACTTGAGCATTACTTTAGTTATTCAAGATAAGGCCTTACTTCGTTAATATTCAGATATGTTAAAGACGGATTTACTGTTGACCACACTGCAAGCCGAAAAAAGAACAAAGACGTTCAGATCTCACACGGAAGAATACTTGTGACCTCTGCATGCAGCCGAATAATTAGCGAAGAAACTAGACTGTCTTTAAGCAGATGTCATCGCCATGTAAGAAGTGTGGCAGAGGATCTTGAGAATGGAAGGAACACCTAGAAAAACAAAATAACGCTGGTAGCACAATCCGAATGGATTTACGAGAATATCGTTTGCTACGGAATAGTACACGGTACTTGGAACATTACCATTACCAGATCATGCCAACCAAATTGATCATTGGATTACGCATAATGATGGAAAATGCTCGCTGCTTCGTGAAGGTCGGAAACAAACCTGTAATGTCAAAAAAGTGTGAAGACAAGATGATGCGTTGTCGTATTACTTATTAAACATCATACTTGAGAGAAAAGGGACCTGACTGTTGGATAAGATCAGCAGCGTACAAATCAAGTTGGTAGCCAAGTGCTTGCCTTACCTTCCATTGGTGGTCCCCGGTAACTACATGAGTAAACCCTTACTCAGGCGGGCTAAAATGGCACGGGCATGCCCGGTAAGGTACCATTATACTAGCCTACGCTGTCATAGAGCTCACACGTTTAAAAGATAATCACCTTCGGATCTACTCATGGAATTCGGACTCTTAACAAGCCATGTGCAGCCGAGCACTGCCGTTCAGAAATTGCGATGGGATGGGTCAGACATAAGGAGGATTAAAACCTGTGATGCATAGTATGGTGAGTGCTGTAGGAAAAAGAAACAGCGCTTATTAGGATGCGAATTTGCCAGATGCGGCATGTTTAGCCAAGAAGTCTTTAGTTTCTAATACGTAAGCGAGCGTCTTATGACAATCCGCATCAAGACTAAATTCGCTAACATTAGCCTAATATGGGCCCATGCCCTTACGGAAGACAAGGACGACGCCACCGAAGAAGATTTCTACAAGCACCTCAACAAGACATCTGAGCAATGTCCGAAGTATGACGCCAGAATAGCAAAGGAGGACATCTTTGGTAGTACAGTTTGTAAGCATAGCCTATACGACGATATAGGTTTATTGACTTTGAAGTGGGATGAAACATCACTATAGCAAGCGCACGATTTCTTCATCTCACTATATACAAACGGATATGGCGGTCTCTGAATTATGAAAAGTTAAATCAAATTCATTACTTTGAGATAGACGTAAGGCATGCCCTTAAGTATTCTGGGCGCCCGAACATTCTGGACAGCAAATACTGACCGGATCAGCAACTTGTTGCAGCCAAACTGCGAATGCGGAATTCCCTAGCGCCACAAAAAAAAGAACTACTGTGAGAAGATATAACACAGAAAAGCTGCAATCGCAAGAGACCGCGAGAATATTCGCCGAACGCGTATCCCGAAATCTCTCAACAACTTTCGTGTCGCCAGCATCAAGTATCGAAGAGCAGTGGCAACGCTGCTAACGTGCCTTCAGAGATGCCACAACTGATGTACTGGGTTACACCAGACCATCAACAAGAAGAGTGCTGGCAAGAATATGCAGCTAAACAAGAAGCTTACAACGCGGCGCTGCAATGAAGGACGAGAGCTGCTGAGCTCTACGAGCGGAAGTCACGGGAAGAACATCGGCTTCTTCAGAAGAAGTTTTCTTCGAGAAAACGAGATCCACGCGATCGAAGATATTGAGATGTCATACTCCAGGAATAACAGCAGAATATACCACTCAACTTTGACGATGATACCCAAAACTTCCGTCCACCTGACAAAAATGAAGTAAGGATAGCAATATCTAAGCTAAAATCCAACAAACCAGCTATATTATCGGCCGAGGTATTTAAAGCTGCTCTGAAATGACTTTATGGAGATCGTACAACAACTAATTTCTCAGATCTGGAGAAGAGTGCATGCCTGGTGAATGAAAAAAAAGTGGAGACCCCCCCAACTGCACTCCAACTCCTCAGCATCGGATACAAAATCTTATCTACCATATTGCGTGAACGTCTGAAACCTTTCGCTAACAACCTGATTGGTCACTATTAGTGCGCTTTCACACCAGGAAAGTTCACAACCGATCAAATCTTAATACTCCGGGAGATCCTGGAAAGTCCAAATCGGTGCCCACCATCTTTCCATCGATTTTAAGGCTGCATATGACAGCATGTATAGAGACGAGCTGTATAGAGCCATGTATAGTTTTGGCGTATCTGCTAAACTCGTCCGCCTGTGCAGAATGACGATAATCGATGACGAATGACAACGTGATTTGCTGTCATGTGACTTCTTTAATATCATACTTGAATGAACTGAGCGGAGATTACAAGTGAACACTGGAGGCGCAGTCTTTCAAAAGTCTGAGTAACGACTGGCGTACGCCGATGATATCGACATAATTGGTAGAACTCAGCCGGCTGTCACCGGTTCAGTCCCGTTTGCGTTGACGGGCTTTGCAGGAGAAGATTCAACGACGAACTATACGAGCTGTATAGTGGCATCGACCTATTCAGAAAACCGAGCATCAATCGTCTTAGATGGTTGGGACATGTAGAGTGAACGGACGCTAATGCACCGGTCCGCAGAGTCTTCGAGTCTAACCAGGAGTGACAACGTAATAGAGGAAGACCTCACCTTAGGCGCACAAGTAGAAAGGGACATGAATCGACTAACTGGAGGCAATTATCTAAAGACCGGGCTAACAGGAGAGGCTAGATAGTTGAGGCCCAGATTCACCCCGAGCAGTGGTGCCACCTAAGTAGGTAAGTAAGTACTAGAGAGAAAACTGTGCATAACTCACAAGTTGATGAGATATTGTAGAACGGCTGACTATGACATTAAGAGCAAATGAATATTAGCGCTCCAGCCCGAATGGATGGGGCAATAGAGAAAGACCTCACCCTAGGTTGCGCGCACAAATTTAAAAGAAGAACTTAAGGGGTTTATTGGTTAAGGACCAAATCCACCCAATAGCTCATTTCTTGAGGCTTATGATCAGAACATATTATACATATTTATGGAAGAGTCTATATAATTCGGGTGTTCGGGCACAGGTAAGTAGTTCTGGCATCCAAATCATGGAAATTATTTTGACTTCTTCTTTCCATAGACTCCTATTACAGGGAAATATAACCCGATAAACACGGTCTCGTTAAAGTTCTAACAGTTTACCATGTACCTTTGTATAAAATGAAAACACTTTTTCAATCCTCTCAATTGTAAAACTGCGGCAACACTGTTAGGATCTGCAAAAGGATATTTCCCTCGTTACTCGTACATATACGTTGCATGTATCAGTGGGTGAGTGTAAATGAAGATTTCCACCTTTACGTATGATAGACGAGCATAACTTAAGCTCTTGCACACGGTTGGTCTTCTAAATTTACATGAGGGTTGCCAAAGGACTATTAGACCACTGCAACCCCCTTCTATTTCCAAGCACACGGAAATTAGATTAATTGATTGAATGGTGGCTTCTGTATCTGGCCTCACGCGTTCTAATGAGATTTCGTCCTTCAATGAACAGGATTGTGTGAAGCTATTGCATTAGAATGGACGCTGAAAAAGAAAGGATGAAAACGGTAAACCGATTACATATTCACTTCAGTCACTAATTTACTCACAGATGCGCTACGCGGTAGTAAAATGTATTTCTTAATACTCGTACTCCTAGTCGCATCCTGGTATGAATATCCTGAATGAGGAAGGGTGGTGTTAAATTTGAGGATTTAATAAATGACTTTGTTATCCTCTTCCGTTGCGAAGAGTTCTTCTCTATTCGTATGTCCTGTAGCTTCTGTCTGCTGCGGTGTCACTGTTGTAATAGAAAATCGTTTTTGAAAATAAATAAAATTCAAATCACTCATCGTAGCAGGGGTTCATTTACCTACCACGAGTATGTTCTCGTGTGTACATCAGGATACACTGTGTGCCTAGGTTGTATACACATTTTACCTACAACTGCGAGTCCTTGGGATCATAAATCAGTGTCGTCTCATCTTAGCCATGAGCCCACGTGTTTGTGTGGTAGATCCTTTCATTCAACATGTGCTGGCCAAATGTGTAGTCGGTAAGGTGTGAATTGATTTCTTTCAGTTCCAGCCATCACTCATTCATAGATCCTTGCCGGTATGGTCGGTTCAGGGTATCGCTTTTGTTACAATTGGTTTTATGAAGGATTTGTTGGATTGATGAGGCATGGAATTGAGAAAGAGAGAGAGAGTTTTGTTGTTAGTAATTGTTATTTGGCAAATCAATACATTTGGCTGATGTTCGCTTTTGAAATTTCTTTTGAGGACAAGGTTAACGCCAGGAGGCGCTAGGATTCCATTCATCCAAACACGTTCGCTTTTCCAATTTGTAAAGGTGCGGTGTCAGACGTGTCAAATTGTAATGATTTGGATTACCTCGTCGCAGGCGCTTACTTTAAGCGCCTTCATTTAATTGTTTGTGGTTTCAAGGATAACAGTCTACCTGAAATTCATGAATGGAAGTGCCTGTCAAGTATTTTGTAAAAATAAACTTATGCGGACGTATTCATAGATACAATGTGATACACACAATGCACCAATGTACATATGAAAATAAATATATTTGCACACATTTTGAGCTCGCAGATAAGACTTAAGTGTCTATCATAAGGGGTGAATCAATTATACAATTAAAAATGGTTAACAGAGACGGTAAGACAAACTTTAGTCAAATACCTAATCACTCTGTGAGGAAATTGTGCTCCTAAGTGGTCGGTGGATTGTTTCAAAGAAAACCCTCAATATCTACGTAGTATTCTTTTGACCGGTCATGGACTCGTTAGAATTGAATAGGAGAGCACCCGGCGTATACCACTTATACCAGACTATAAGTCTAGCATCTTATAAAGGGTTTTCCAATAGGGACTTGACAATTTTAAATTTAATTTGTGAACGCACTCTTTCACTAATCATTAGACTGTCACTGTCAATTTATTCAATAAACTCAACATTTTCATCATGGTAAACTACACGAAAGAGCAACGTCTGCAATTTATAAAAATTTTATACCGAAATTCAGAGTCGGTGACTGCAACTTTAAGAGCGTTAACTCCAATTTTCGGTCGTAATTCTCGCCCTAGAAGACAGGCGATAACAAGTTTTGTGCAAAAATTTGGGTCTAAATATTCGTTGTGTGATGTTGCCGTGTCAGTGAGAGAACGGGTTGTGTCGAAAATATCGCTGCCGTTCAGGCGTCCGTAGCAAACGATCCAAATCAGTCAATTCCACGGCGTTCTCAAGAATTGGGCATCGCTCAGACCACATTATGGCGTATTTTGCGTAAGGATCTTGGTTTGCACCCATACAAGATCAAGCTGACTCAAGAATTGAAGCCAATGGACCATTTGAAGCGACGTACGTTCTCCGATTGGGTTCTGGAGAAGATGCGCCAAGATGATGAATTTCATCGCAAAATCATCTTCAGTGACGAAGCTCATTTTTGGCTCAATGGGTTCGTCAATAAGCAAAATATGCGTTTTTGGTCGGGTGAAAATCCACATGTGCTTCATGAATCACCACTTCATCCACAAAAAATAACTGTTTGGTGCGGTTTGCATGCCGGCGGCGTTATTGGGCCATAGTTTTTCGTGGACGATAACAATCGTCACGTTACTGTGAATGGTCAGCGTTATCGCGCCATGATCACCGATTATTTTTGGCCCGAATTAGAAGATATGGATTTGGACGACATGTGGTTCCAACAGGATGATGCCACACAGCCAGCACACGCTACAATTGATTTATTGAAGAGCAAGTATGGTGAGCGTGTTATCTCAAGAAATGAGCCGGTCGATTGGCCGCCTCGTTCGTGCCATTTAACGTCGCTAAACTATTTTCTGTCAATAGGAATTTGTCAAACGAGGAGATCGACAATTACCTAAAACAAATGGACGAGACAATGAAACAAACTATGGACACTACAATACCGCGGTATCGACGTACGACTAACGAAGACCTGTTCCGCAATCCTACTATTGACGCACTGCACCGACAGAAAAGTAGACTTCTGACAAGACTCAAAAACTTGTACAGACAGTTAACTGACCGACGAGACCCGGAGATTAGGACACTGAAGTCGTCGATTAAAAATATTCAAACGCTAATAATAGAGAATTACAGAACTTCTGTAAGTTTGTATTGGAACAACAAAGTTCGGGCTGTAAACACCAGCAACCCGAATATGTTTCCGCAAATAAATAAACTATTTCGGAGAAAAAATCAAAACGACCTTCAGTGTCTTAAAATAGCCCGGACAACAGACAACGAACGGTTACTGACAATAGCAGGTATTGATCCAAATGAGGCCGCTGATGATGACGACTTCTTTGTGATCGAGGATTCACAGGAGAAGGTTGAGACCATATGGGCGACTTTCCAGGAAGTATACAAGGCCACTGATACCATTGGTCCTAATTACGACGTGGACAATCGCGTCTTGGTGCACGACTTCTGCATTCGAAATGAAATAGGGAACTGGCGATCCGAGGGCTCTGGTTTCACCCGGTTCAGCGACGAAAATATGGCCAATAATGTCATTGCCAGAGAGGGTGACCTACCCCCGTTCATTTCGAAGGAAGAACTCCATGAGATCTTCGACACAATCAGGGCTAAGAAATCAGTGGGGGCCGATGGTATTCCGAACATCGTGCTTCGACATCTTCCTCTAGAAGCGGTGGACATTTACACCACCCTGTTTAATAATGCAATGAATAATGCACATTATCCAGCGCATTGGAAAACGGCGGTGGTTCAACCTATCCCCAAAAATGGGAAGGATATATCCAATCAGGCGAATCTCCGGTCGATAAGTCTCCTTCCGAATATCAGTAAGGTTTTTGAAAAAGTAATCAATAGAGCTCTGTCTAGGTGGGTTGAGGACAAACATATAGTTCCGGATAATCAATTCGGTTTTAAGGCGGGACATGATATCTCACATGCCGCGTCTAAACTGGTGTCCGATATCCAATGGAACAAAGGCAAGAAAAAGTGCACTGGAGCCTGCCTTGTTGGCTGGGTATCAGTAAACCACTCTTGTACATTCTTTATAATATGCTAACCAACAGACAGTTCATCGTGAAAAATGGTGGTGTGACTTCTGTTGGAATATTTCAAATTAAAAATGGTTTTCAGCAAGGCGCGGTCAATTCGCCGATCCTATTCAACATTTATACAAGCGACTTGATAGGTTCACTTCCCCATACTATTGCGTACGCAGACGATTTGGTAGCGTACAGAACAGGTCCAAAAATCGAGGTCATTAACACTCTCTTGCAGCGTGACTTCGATAAGATAAGACGATTTTGCGATGACTGGAAGTTGAAAATCAACTTTCAGAAGTCGGAAACCATTCTCTTTAGGACGCCGTTGTCTGGAGCCTCTAGGGATACCAGAAAAAATTGGCGTAAGTTCTCGATCACTGGACAACACGGGCAGGCTCTTGCCTGTCGAAATGTAGTCAGATACCTTGGAATCTGGCTAGATCAGTTTCTGTATTTTGGCAAAAATTTAGATGCTGCTCTGGCCAGAGCTAAAGGTGCTTTTGCCCTTACAAAGAGACTGTTTTATAGCAGCCAACTCGATGCGGGGGTAAAGGTAATCTGCTACATGGCCCTTATCAGGCCCATGCTGGTATTTGGTTGTCCCGTGTGGTTCAATGTACGAGCAAGCTTAGTGGAAAAGATTCGGGTGTTTGAGAGGGCTTGCCTTCCCCTGTACAGAACACCAGAGTCGGAGTACAAATTTTTTTATCCTAATGAGGTCCTTTACAACAGGGCGAACTTAATACGAGTGGACAACTTCGTAATTAAGCTGACTCGAAGGCACATTGCAAGAGCAATGACCTCGATGAATAACCTGATATCTGGGGCTTACTACCCCAATTACCTTTACCACGAGAATGTGCGCTCTGACGGCTTCGTTCCACCGGAAGCATTCCTCTACCTTGATCAGACAGGGTTGATCCAGGATAGATCAGCGGTCCCGTTAATCTTCCATGTCGCTCGGAAAGCTGGGGACATGCGATTCAACTACAACAGAGACGTCGCACATGGCAGTGTGGATCGACTCAGGTTCAGTAGGGCGGTGGGGAATCGCGATAAGAGGGATGTCGTTCGGCAGCACCAGAATTTCTGGTGGTTGAATGATGGAGAAGATGTTTAGTCGTCGTTTCCGTCAATTACGGACCAGCCTCACTAATGAGGAAGAGCTGACCAATCTGTTTTCTCTTGTAAATAGCGATGGCCAGCTTACATAGGTTTAGGTTAGCATCTAAGAAATATATACATACGAGTATATTAGTATACACAAAGGTGTATACTAGTATATGTATATAATTGTGTATAATGGCTATGTGTGTGGATGTGTGTTTTGTGTATGTAGGTTAAGTAGAGTAAGGTTTATCTTAAGTTAGATATTAAGTTTTTATAAAAAACAGTCCATATGCTAAGTTTTTTCTTAACGAATATTTTTTCTTAGCCTTAAGTATATAATATAAATAATTCTAAATAAAATGTAAGTAAAGTCGAAAGACATAGATATAAGTATTTAGAGTAGCTTAGAGTGCCTGTGTGGGGCCATTAAGTTAGTATGAGATTGTAAGTAATTTTAAGCTAGCATTTAAGCATTTTTTGTTAGAATGTAAGAATTAGTGTTAAGAAAATAAAATGCAATTAAAACTAAAAACTAACTATTTTCTGTGGGGCTACGTTAAGTCATTGGTTTATGCCAACACGCCGACGACGTTGGAAGAGCTCAGAGCCAACATTGAACGCGAAATAGCGGACGTTTCGGCCGAAATGTGTGGCCGACGTACCCGCGTTGGCCATATGAAAGAAGTCGAGTTCCATTCATAAATGTTTTGATTGTACTTCAAGCCGATAATAAAGGTTTTGAAATATCTCAAATGGTTTGCGTTTTACTTTAAAAAAAAATTGTCAAGTCCTTATTGGAAAACCCTATATTTTGGCTACTTTGTGAATTCGGCTGGCTATGTCCAGTACGGTTCCATCACCTTTCGAGACGACAGTCTCAAAGTACTCAAACTTGTTCAATCTCCCTGTCGGTTGTTCGAAAGACGTAGCTTTGCGGTTTAAATCCAATAAAGACAATACTAGCACCTTCGGTTTGGTGGTAGACGACGTTTCAGGTTTTTGAAACTCTTGTGTGACCTTTGCTGCTAGCGCGTCAAAATGAACTAATGTATGATATTATGTATGCTTTTCCGATAACCTGGCGCATGCTTTAAGATTACGATTCATTTCCTTCACACGCGTATAAACCATGATGAGCTTTGCATACTGGATATTCTAAAGCTAACCTGATTGTTGTTACAAACTTTGCTGTATTTGATAGACGCTGGTTTTTCCCTTATGAAAGGAATCGATTTTCGAGGAACTTCAGAAAGTCTTTGGATTGGCTTGGATTCTTGATTCTTGGGCTGGATAGCGATTGCACGTACAGTGTGTGAGTATCCTTGTCCAATTTCTTCATAAATATTATAAATGAATTAATAGCGATCTCAATTCGATGTGTCAACGCCAATATTCTCTAACCCCATTAACCACTCCTCGCAGTGTCATGTAAGTTTTTATACTGTTCGTAGAGGACTTCTTCACAGGATGCGTCGATTGTGCCATTAACTTGTTGATTAATCCTGCCAGAAGTAGTCTTAGGCTTTCATATCATTACTTGAACATTTTCCAAGCTGTCAAATAATTGACGTCTGATGTAGGCAATTGTTTTGTTTGTTTTGCAGATGTTCCCACTAGGTTTGTTTGGAGGAACCACGTCTTGTAGCAGCCCGCCATAGGTTGCTGATGCACCATTTGTACGAAGAAGTCGTTGTTGAGGAATTGATGATTTGGACATTATCTCGATAGTAAGTAGACTTGTCTTGCCAACTCAAAGTATTGCTTTTCGTGGGCATCAATATGTGACAGTTGAAGTTGGAACTCACCTTGCTCAACTTGTACTTAGTTGGATTATATAAAAGATTATGCACTGAAGCAACAATATGTCGTGTCTGATCAGCAGTTAAGAAGGCTTTGCTGGGACTTGCAGCTCTATTATCATTTATTGCATTTCTAGACATTTTGGATCTGTTATCTAAAAACTTAGTCTGTGGTTGTGACTTAATTGTTTTTCCTTGAAATGGGCCTTGCACTTCTCGTAGGTCTAGCGGACCCTATCGCACACGCCTTGAGAAAAGTACCGACGGTCATTGGACAATTGTTATATTGCCCTGATCTTGGTATCCATTTCTTCAATTATGTCCCAGGCTACTTTTAGCCGACCTATTCTTTCTAAGTATTAATCGTCTTAGGTCTTTTGGGCTACGGAATCCTTTTTGTAATTATCAATGTGTCGATAGAGCTCATTGATGCTGAGATATTGTTCACTGGTTAGCTGGTTGACATCCCTGTTTTCACCATTCTCCATTTCATATTCCAACTGGAAATAATTGCTTCGTTGGTATCAATTTTCAGCATTGGTACACGCTAATTCGGAGTCTAAATACGACAGACTTAACCTGTGTCCAAAGCCCTAGCAAACGCTTTTGTGTTGGAAATTGTGTGATTGCTCAAGTGGGAAATATGTGTATCACGTCGGGGTCACCAATTGCTAACGTCAGAACTCTTTTGCCCCGCCGTCGGTGTGATGTGATGATGTGATGTCAAAGATTTCGGAAGTAAGTGAAAAATGACTTTCTGTGTCAAAAGATCACCCAACGACGAACAATAAAATACTGACAACAACAGGTACATCTCTTGGAGAAGCTGTCGATGATGACAACTTCTTTGTGATTGAAGATCCGCAGGAAAAGGTATAGGCCCGACGAACGGAATCTCAGTATTGTTTATCCGATCCTAATGAAGGGTGATCCCCTGAACTGTGGCAACTACAGGGGAAGAGGTCTGCTCCACCTCGCACATAAAATCATGTCTGCCGTTTTATATGAACACCTACGACCCTTCGTCAACAATCTGACAAGGACCTTATATGAATTAGTGTAGTTTTAGACCAGGAAAGTCCCCCATAGATCAAATTTTCACATTACGGCAGATTTTCGAAAAAGTCCCAAGTTTTACAAATCGATACACGCTACCTCATCATGGGGAGGAGGAACACACAACATCAACGCCGAGGACAAGACGTCACAATAGGTAGGTACAACTTTGAGGTAGTAAGGGATTTTGTCTGCCTCGGCTCAGCTATCTACTCCGACAATGACAACAGCGGGCAAAACATGCAAGGAATCACTCTTGCTAATTGCGTCTTATTTGGGCTTAGAAAGCAATTGGGTAACCCAGAGCAACCATAAAATTTTATACAAGACACTTATCATCCAGGTTCTGCTATATGGCGCTTGGAGACTGACGAAGGCGAATGAAAATGCTCTCGGGCGCTTCTTGAGAAAAGTTATTCATCAGAAGTGCTCGGATAATCCGATTTAGATGGCATGGTCACCTTGAACGCAAGGACACCAGCGTTTGGAAAACTTTCTACTCCAACCCACAGGGACCTTATCCAGGTTTTGAGGCAGCTGGCAAACGATTGCGTTAGCAGCAGAGACATGTTACCTGAGGTTCTGATCCACGCCAGAATATAGCGCCATCTAAGTAAGCATAGGAGCGATTATGTAGGAAGAGTAGATGGCAAATGCCATTGCCGGGCGTTCATGAAGTGTATACTCGAGCATGTTTCGGTTTTTCTTGAAGTGAAAATAGTAAAATCTGGCAGCCTCTTAATCAGATGACGAAGAGGAGGAGGTAAAAGCCATAAATAATACTAGTAAACAACTAAAGCAAAGAGTTCTAGGTTTTAAAGTTAAACAAATAGCAAGAAGGTAAAAGGAGCAGCTAATAGAACTCCTCGGCTTTCAACAGCCGCAACAATGAAAACGAATGGAAGAAGAAACATAACACATAAAGAAACCGCAGCAACAGCAAAAAACAAAACAGTAGAATAAACCTACACGGGCTCAAAAAATAAATCGACAAACAGCCCAACATCAACAACAATAACAACAACAACGAAGCCAAATATACCGGAGTTTCAAACCACTACATCACAACAATGTTTTCCTTTCTCCTTCTTCTATTTTTCCGCCCGTGCAATGGCAACAGTAAAAGGGTATCATAACCCCTTAAGCGCCCTGTAAACGCTAAAACATGGTACTAGTAAACATGGTACCACTAACCAAGTTTTAGCTGATGTTGATTGTCTGCGGGCTGGTACGCGTACCAATTTTTTGGTCTCACCAACATCAGAATTTGGTTTCTTTTGTGTTGCTGATACTATGTTTCAGTGTCTGCACATTTACTCGAGCAAGCTATTTTATCAGTGAATTTCGTCGAGTGAACACACAAAATAATCGGGAAAAAATGGTGAACATTCCAAATACTGATGTTTGGAAAGAATTTTTCGAGTGTTTTCACAGCCTACCATCTTTGTGGAGAGAGGTATTCTATTATGTTGGAGTGTATTGGTCTCAGCGTCTGCGGGTTTTAGTGGTACAATGTTTACTAGTACCATGTTTTAGCGTTCACAGGCCGCTTTTGGGCGCGCGTAACAGCAGCAGCAACAACAACAGAAACAACAGCAATAACAGAGGAATAACAGCAACCTCAACAACAGCAGCAACAACAACATCAACAGACTACAAAAGACTTCAAATACAAGGGTTCCACCTGTAAACACATATAAAATAAGATGGAATTCAAGGAGGCAATAGAATTATGTAAGTCGGCCATAGGCAAACGATCTACTGCAATACAGTGGAGCGCTACCACAAAATTAAAAGTTTACTAAAGTATACGACAACGGAGTCTTTCTTCTAAAGGCCGAAGGAGGAGAAGCTGCAAAGAACGCTGCTGAGAGGGCTAGAACCGTCGACTGATCCGGAGGAGCACCTTGCACTACTGAAAGACGAGGAATGCGACGAGCTCAAATCCGTGGAAGTTAAGCCATTCGTCACAGCTAGAGCCAAAAGAGCCAAAAGAGCCAAAAGGGAGAAGCGGAAACTACCGTTTTTTCTGTCCAGCTAAGTCCCAACAGCAAAGTGGATGGCCTAGAGAGTATTACAATCCTAGACTACCAGAGAAAAATTTACAATGTTTTACAAGGTTTTAGCATGCCGCGTCGAACTGCCGAACCGTCGAAGCGCGGGAAGAACTACAAGTCCGAGCTCTGCGTTCTAGGTAAGTACGGAGCGTCAGAAAAAAAGGCAGCCCCCTTGTGCCTTATGCAGGAATACGGGACACACCGCAAACTATAGGGGTTGTTCCAAATTCCAGTACATAAAAATAGTAAATTTGGCTCGGCAGCAGAAAATGAAATTTAAACGTCCACCCGTGCATATACAACATATAACAAACAAGTTTCAAGACCGAGCCCCTGATGTACTTTTGTTTAGCGAAAGTAAGCTTACCAAAAGACACAAAATGAGGCACAGAAGATATAAAATACTATAAATCGGCCCAACCCCATTCAAGGAGTAGGCGTTGCGATCTTTGTAAGAAAAGGACTGCGTTTTAAAAGAGTTTATAGTTGTGTAGTACGTAGGTTCCACATGCTGGAAGCAAGCATCGTGTATATCCCTCTCCGTGGTGAAAAGCGGTTGTACATGGTGTTTGTCTACGCACCTAAGGCTACTTAATCCAAATTATTCATATCAGAGCTCGACACACTTTTTCGATTCCTATGGCGGATATTTCAACTCCAAACATAGAGATTGGGAAATAATACCCCAAATACTAGATGGAACCTACTATTCAATAGGTGGGGTCAGCACAGTGTAATGTACAGACTCGGTTTAAAGGCGACATATAGTCCGTCGACAATAAAATTCAGTTTGTAAATACCACCAACCGGAGTATGTTCCCGAGACGAACAACGAACAGATACTGTTAACAGCAGGTATGGATCCAGGAGAAGCAGTAGATGATGATAACTTCTTTGTGATCGATTATCTGCAGGAGAAGATAGAGGCTAGAGGAGGGACTTTCCAGTGAGTATACAAGGCAAACGATTTCATTGCTCCAAATCTCGACCTGGGAAATCAGGTCCTTTTGCATAATTCCTACCTTCGAAGTGAAATATCCAACTGGCGATCTGAGAGCTCAGGCTTTACTGAGTTCAATAACGAAAATATAGCAAATAATGTCATCACCGGTAAGACGGTCATTTCGAAACAAGAGCTCCAAACGATCTGCGAATCACTTAGAGGTAAGAAATCAGCGAGAACCGATGGGATACCGAACATTGTGTTCTCTCCCAATAGAAGTGGTAGACATACATATGCAACAGACTGTTTAATAATGCTATGAATAATGCCCATTGGTACACCCCATCCCCAAAAGGGATAAAAACATTTCCAATCAGTCTTCTTCTAAACATTCTTCGATCATGGTACAGCACGCGTGACTTTGCTTGTCAAAATGTAGTCAAATACCTTGAGATCTGGCTAGATCAATACCGGCTCGTATATTTGACCAAACATATAAATGTTTTTATTTTTGGCCTTGGCCCGATGCGGGGGTGAAAGTAATCTGCTACATGACAATGTCCTCGAGGAACAACCTGTTCTCTAGAGTTTATTACCCTAATTATATGTAAATATGTCCCACGAGAGTCTGAGTTTTTAAGATTTCATTACTCCAGAAGCGTTCCTCTATTTATGAAAGGACTGATCGACGAATAGCTGTATAAAGGCGACTCAGCTCTGACAGAGACGGCAGTGCCGAGCGTTTCCAGTTCAGTAGAGCAGTACGGAGTCGTGATATGAGGGATGTTGCTCGTCAGCAAACTTATGGCTTAATAGCTTCGTCGTTTCTTTCAATTCCAGGGCAGCGCCATTAGGGTGCTAAGCCGGTGTGCTTAATTTTTGAGACGTTGCATTTTTGAGTATTTACTTTTACTGTGAAACAATTGAATTGCATGAAATGAAATGACGGAGCAAAGAAAAACCTTACTAAAGGTGGCACACGTAGTTGGAAGGGGAACCTAAGAGGATTTGAGTTCGAAACCGAAGGCAGCTAGATAGCTATTAAGCTCCGCTCGTTAGAGAGTCATATGGGTTTATTGTAGAAGAACCGCCCATGTAAGCTACCGTCCAAATTAATTAGCTATATATGTATCTTGTCTTACCTATATGGGAAAAGAAGGTTAAGACATCAATACCCGGTCTTATATTAGGCGCTCCAGGGTTTCTTTACCCAAAGTTTACCATCAGAAAGGAGTTTTTTCTAAAGTTAAAACAATTCATATGTCTACTGCAATACTCCAAAAGCGTGACCTTCCTCGAATTCCCCTACCTCTCAGGCTTTCCTCGAGGTTTTTCACTCGAATCCGACAGTCTATCAGTCAATTTACGGGGAAAACTGCACGTAAACCTCAAAACCTCAATTCGTCATAAATTCATATCAAAGTGTGAGTAATTAAAATGATACCCCCTTAAGGCAACCACCCGTTTGGACAAACTCTCACATTAGTCGTACTCGTACGTACGTAGTCATGTACAATTGCAACAGATAAGCAATTAATTCGCACATATTTTTCATTGCCTGAGTCCCGTTTTTAAATTACTCCACATTGCTTAGTGGGAATTTGCATGACAGCTCAGATCCAAAAATAGCTCTACTCGTCATCATCGTTACAAGCTTGAGAGTTTGTTCACCCGCGCGGCATTCCTCCACAGCTAAATTCACCGTCAATTCCCATGATACACAGCTCTAGTAATATTACTATCACTACCACTACCAGGCGTAGGGACTAATTAACACCCTTAAGGATCTCGAAGCGCGGTATCCATCCAATTGCAAACAATTTCCGCGGTATTCCTCTTGGCAAGTGCAAATCCAACGCTCCAGAGATGCGCCGCCGATCTTCTCCAAATAATCCACGTTGCCCGCTTACTAATCTATACGCCAGCAGCATATCAATTTCATTTGAAGCGTTCACGGGGTTAAATGAAACGGCCAAGCTGAGTGCAAAGTGTTATTAAAGTGCCTGGGAACAGAAGACCTCTCCTCCAAGCTGCTCATACATGGGGACAATCTCAGGGAAACAGGCGCATTCAGACAGACGGTATCGTACATAGGAATAGCATGCGGCAGATCTTTTCACTGAACACAGTCCGCTCGCCTTGTTGGCGTCAACGATCGCTAATGGTAATAAGTTGTCGTCGTCGTTGTGGTAGTGGTTGTCGGTGTTTGTTGCTTTTGGGAATTGGAATTGAAAACGAGCGACGAGATGCGATCGTGTGATGTCACTGCTCGTCGCATGTTTATAATAAAAAATTTGACATAACCAAGTCGAGAGTAGGGGCTGCGCTGCGACTCGATGACACATTTATGGGGGGTTTAGGGCCTGTACTTTTCTTTTTGAAAAAAAGTGATTTGCCTAAGATGAGAGATGCTTTGGATGGCAGTGTTTTTTTTTTTTTTTTGAGTTGTATACATTTTTTGGTTATCAGTTAAAACAGATCGGTGTCGGTTATTTTGGAGAATTTATCAGAAGGCGTGTAGTTCACAACCGAATTCATAAGCCCTTGGCTCATTTACGATAAAATACTGAGACGGTGTTTTCAACAGACGAAAGGCCTTATCACATTGGCCTGGGAATAATTTATCGTTTTTTCGATTGCTTACAACTTTGACTTTGTTGTGAAATTTTTGAGTCATGATGAACATTTTTTTTTGCTTCTTAATATTTATGTTTCAAGGCTATAAAGCATAATGTAATTTAAAATTTAAAATGTTTAAAATTCTGTGGGACTTCTTAGGCCATACTAAGTCGTATTTGGTTTAGGTAACAAGCTTTACCTGCAAATCTTTGTTTCATAGAAAAGTTTTATTGGTATCACAGCTCTTTGGATTGAAGAGCTTCGATTTCAACAGTCGACAGCAGATTAAAGTGGCTAAATAATTAATTATAACGAAGCAGAAGATGTGTCCTTTTCAGTTGAAGTAGCATCTTTCCTTTCTCTCTGAAAAATTATTTTAAGCAGAAGCCTAAAATCAATATCTACAACAGCGAAAATATGTCATCTGCAAGTGGTTGCGGATATAAGCTCATTTGCTTCAAACTAAGCATTCTACTAAAATACGAGCAGTTTTTCCTCAACCCTTCTTCCGGTGTTCTCATACTGAACAGAATGTCGACTAAGAAAAAAGACAAAAAGACAGATAATGCGCCTGACCTGGACCTAGCCCTCAACTAATAGGCCTCCCCGGATAGCGCGGTATCTGTCTAACTGCCTCCAGTTGCGTATACTAAATTGGTTGAGGTCTCTTTCCACTTTTGCGCGGCACCTAAGGCGAGGTTTTTCTCCACTGCGTTGTTCCTCCGTATTGGAATCAATAGGCTGGTGTATTGGTGTTTATTCGCTCTACATCCGCTAGCTCGCACTACAACCAACTGATGTGTACTTTTGTGACTAGGTCAATGTCATTGTACAGTTCGTCGAGTTCATCAGTAAATTTCGTTCTCCAAACCCCGGCAACGCAAATGGGAAGAGTTCAAGAAGATATCATCCACCTTCGGTAATTCGACACCATAACGCAGGACTGGGATAATGAGGGTCTTATATAGAGTCTCCTTAGTGTGTATGGATAATGCCTTATTACTCAATTGCCTTCTTAGGCCGAAGAAACAATGGCTGTTCGTTTGATTTCTAATGAAATGTCATCATCAGATATAAAGCGGGGCCAAGTCCCTGAACCTGTCCCTGTCCCTGTCCCTGTCTATTGTGACGTTTTCTCCGATTCGTCGATATTGAGTGTCCTATTTCGTCGACAGCTGTTTTTGAACTTTACGGAGTAGCGATGTGAGGAGTGATGAGCTTAGCAGGGATACTAAGACTGGACATGGCTCTGTATAGCTTGCTTCCATTAATGCTGTCATATGCGCCCTTAAAATTGATAAAGAAGTGATGCATATCGATTTGGACTTCCTAAGTTTTTCCCATGACCCGCTGTGTGAATATTTGGTCGGTTTCGGAATTTCCGTGCCATTAGGGGCCATTCAGATCGTTGATAAATGGCTTCAAGCGTTCACACAAGATGGCAGATAAGACCTATCGTAATATACGGGTCTACTTTCTTATGGATCGAGCAAATGCTGCTAAAGTTCCACTCTGCAGGTTTACATCTTCTCCACTAAGTCATCTCTCGCTGCCTTAAATAACTCGGCATATAGTATACTCCGTCCGGTCCCACAGCCTTGTTGTGTTTAAGGTGGTATATTGCTGTCCTCACTTCATTTTGGTCTCTCTTGACTTTCACCGTCCAGATTGAATGGTTCATTCTGCCTGATAGAGGAAATTGGGTTGTCCGCGCCGTTCAATAGTCTGTACCGACTGTGATACCTGTTTACACAAATTTCACTCACTTCCACATATTCAATCCGTCCCAAGCTCCCACAAACTGCATTTAAAATCTCTTCGACTCCTCTCATTAATCCTATGGTTCCCCGGTCAAATTTACTAAACATCTTGATGACTGGAGTGATGTTAGATGCTACGTATTTTTCCGGCAAAAGATTTTAGAACATGCGAAGATGATAAGCTCGACTCTATGAAACTACGAATATAAATGTTATGGTCTCGATTCAACAAAAAGGGCTTCCCACAACCCCCAAAGATCTTCTTTAAATCTGCGTGCTTACGAACTGATGTTACAAATGATCTCACCTCACGTAAGTTCTAAGCTTATTTGGCACCTTTAAGAAACGCGTTCCAGTTTTGAGAACTACTATCACTTTTTACCCTTCTAATAATTCAGCGCCTCTATAATCCAGAGCTGCCCTGCAGAAAAGAACGAGAAGGGTTCCGAGATCGAGCAGAAAATTTGTTTTTCCAACAGAAGTATGGCGCATAGCTGTAAGTTCCGTGTTTTTGATGCAGCTGCGGAATCAATTATGTTCTATGCGTCACAGGTATGGGGATACAAACAATATAAAAGTGTAGAAAAGCTGCTGAGGCTTTTCATTAAAAGGGTATTCCATCTGCTTTCGAACACACCAAACTACGCAGTAATGTTGGAAACAGGACTATCTCCATTCTTCATCCAAACCCTCAAACCCAGGTAGACTACATTATCAAAGTTTTGAACATGCATAATGAAAGACTACCGAAGAAGGCAGCCCTTTATGTAATCAACAGAAGACACAGCTGGTATGCGGAATGAAACGAGCTCGCGCAATGGTGTGGTATGCAGCTGCACTTGCATATTGAAAATCTCAATGAATGGAGAGCTAAACTGTATAAGTTAATTGCTATGATTGATGAGAAGCTTCGAGGGAAGTTTATCGGAGAAGCCACCAGCTCTGTCCATAGAGTGGTTTACAGACGGCTTTGTCATAACCTGGGCCCAAGAAACTACTTCAGAAATGACAACAGTGTGGAGCATATCTCGATGATGGTGAGACTTCGTGCCGAGCTTCTACAATTGAATTATATGCCACATAGGGAGGAACTTCCCGGCCTATGCAGTCTGTGTAACCGGAGAGAAAGAGATGATGTCTTTCATTTTCTAGGAAAATGCTCGGTCCTTGTAGATTCAAGGCGATCGGCTGCAATTATTTAACTGACACGGAAATGGTATCGTATTTAAACGAAATGGAGGCCCCAACAATTTTTATGTATTGCAAAGTACCGCTTACCGAAACAGAATTCTCAGCGAAAACTTCGAAATTCAAAATAAATAAGATAGATTGGTGTTAGATACTCATATGTAAGAAACATAGACGCAATGAATGTATTTATGTAATGTGCCATGCCATACTTGATTTTTGATATTGTACATACGTCATGATTTGAATAAGAAAAAAAAACTAATATAAGCCTTTAAAAACTACCAAACTTCTAAACAAAAAACCTCTAACTTCTAAGTTGATGATTGGATACTCATCTCTAAAATCCGGGTCGACGAAAGTATGACCGACGAATGGAACCTTAGCATTGTTTGTCCGATCCTAAGGAAATGAGATCCCTGAAGTACGCCAACTACAGCGCAATAAGGCTTCTCAAACATCGCATATAAAATATCTGTCTTCGTAAAGAGTCTGACCGGCCGTTATCAGTATGGTTTTAGACCAGGAAAGTCTAAAACATACAACTTTCAGATTACGGCTGATCTTGGAAAAAAACTGAGGAGTTCCAAATCGATACACGCTACCTCAATCGATTTCAAAGCCGCATATGACAGCATCTGCCAAGCCCATGCGACTATGCAGAATGACGATATGGTGCAATACACGCTGCTCTGTCAAGGTCGGTAATGATACAACCGAGACCGTCAATGTCAGGAAAGCATGCGCAATTTTTACGTTCGTCCTTCTGATGCAGCCCGCAGCTACCGGCTAGATGAAAATGCGTTTGACTCCCTATTTAATAATGTCGACTCTGGTGATGTCATGGTTATTTTGGGTGATTTCAAAAGACCAATCAAACAGTTTGAATAAGAAATTCTCTTCATCGGTATTTATGGTCTTTCCAGATATGTGAGATCACCAACAATCTTGGAAGACAGCCTGATTTTTGCTTCTCCACTGACGCGGATAATTTGAATCAATTACTAGCAATCACCTACACTTCAATCTAGATCTTCATCACCAACTGCCTATCCTTGACGTTTTCGTATGACAACGCTCTTATATAAATCTTTGTCTATGAACATGTCCTTCAGCTTGAAGTTCCATAGAGCAGAAACTAAAAAAATTACTAAATAGGACCAATTTCAAGTTTCTTCATGATAACACTTGTTCTAAAGATAATGCTGTGCCTTTTATACCAAGATTTGTTCTACTCTTTGGCAGAACAAAGAATTAAGTGCGAATCCATAATAAGAGAAATAAACTATGGCAGGCTTATCTGGGATCATGGTCCAACGTGGATTTTTATAGCTACCACCTTGTTTACACCAGATTCTCTAACCATTGTGAATCACTATATTTAAATTATTTAACTCGTATGAATCGGGTCATCTAGGGTGGGTTGGTGGATTCAACTCCTCCAATGGCATGGAAATGCACATACAGGGCAAGTTCTAAACGCTCAACCTGACATACAGCCTCCACATGGCGCCCCTGCATAGCTATCTCAGCAGCCGTTGAACTAATGTATGCACCCGTGTTTTTCTACTCCGACTGGATTTGGCGGTTGTGCGTGGGGTTAATCACACAACCACGTAAAAAAAACCATCGTTACGAGAGAACTAACTGCCTCGGAAGAAAACGGACCCCATTTAAAACAAAAACACGGCGCGAAAACGGACAATCATTTAAGAGTAAGCTCCTGGAATGTTAGAATATTATATGCTCCAGGATCTACCCAAAAACTGTAAAATAATCTCACCCAGTATAAGGCGGACATTACTGCGATCCAGGAAGTGCACTGGATAGGATCAGAAATGATGAAAAGAAAGGACTGCAATATATATTACAGCTGCTACAAAAGGTTACACATATTAGGATGCGGATTCGTCATGGTAAAGCGGCTGAAATCGAAGGTCATCGATTTCAAACCAATTAGCGGTCGCCGCATCCAAGGGAAATATCGGCTTTTCCAATAAGGAGTTGACAACTTTTTTTTTAAATAAAAAGTAAACCATTTGAGATATTTCAAAAATATTTATTGGCGAACCCATTGAGCCAAAAATGAGCTTCGTTACTGAAGATAATTTTGCGATGAAATCCATCATCTTGGCGCATCTTCTCTAGTACCCAATCGGAGAACGTACGTCGCTTCAAATGGTACATCGGCTTCAGTTCTTGACTCAACTTGATCTTGTATGGGTGTAAACCAAGATCCTTACGCAAAATACGCCATAATGTGGTCTGAGCGATGCCCAATTCTTGAGAACGGCGTGGAATTTGGACATTTTGGACACTTCGACCAACCCGTTGTCTCACTGACACGGCAACATCACACAACGAATATGTAGACTAAAATTTTTGCACTAAACTTGTTATTGCCTTTCTACTAGGGCCAGAATTACGACCGAAAATTGGAGTTAACGCTCTTAAAGTTGCAGTCACCGACTCCGAAATTTTTATAATTTGCAGACGTTGCTCGTTCGTGTACTTTACCATGATAAAAATGTTGAGTTTACTGAATAAATTGACAATGACAGTTTGATGATTAGTGAAAGGATGCGTTCACAAATTAAATTCAAAGTTGTCAAGTGCCTATTGGAAAACCCTTTACTAAAACATCAGCCTCATATTTGCACACACCCCTACCAATGAAGCTGAGGACCCTATCAAAGAGGATTTCTACGACCTCTTGGACGAAGCCTACGGAGCCTGTCCCAAATATGATGTTAAAATCGTGCTCGGGGACTTCAATGCCAAAATTGGTAATGAGGGAATATTTGGCGCAGTGGTCAGAATACACGGGCTCCACGAAACGACAACAAGTAACGGCTTCCGACTCACTGACTTTGTGGCAGCTAGTAATTCGGTAATAAGTAACACAAGATTCCCTCATAAGAGAATTAACACAGCAACCTCCAGAAATAGAAATTCCGAACGGTAGGACCATCACCCAAATTGACCACGTGATGACTGACGCAAGACACTCGTCAATCATCTTATATGTGAATACATTTAGAGGGGCAAATGTTGACTCTGACCACTATTTACAATACTCGTAGTTTAAGCCCGACTCAGAGCTCGACTATCCAATGAAAGAAAGCTGCGCCAAACAACAAAAACGATGTACAACATTCGATCTCTGAACACTCCGGAGATAGCCAGAGACTACAGAGGGCAACTGGACGAAAGACTCACCAATGTGTCATTGCCTACCATGTGGTTACAATACTGCACTTTGGATAGTAAGGGGAACTATCGAGGAAAAAATCATAAAGACTGCCAACCTGAGATGGTTAAATCTTGAAGGACACTCTAAAGATCTAGGGAGTTAATAAAATTAAACAGCTACAAGCTTAGGACAATAATAGGAATCCTGAAAGGATACTGTCTCCTGCGAAAAAACGCAAAGAGACTCAAATTGTCAGATACGGATATTTTTAGATTCTGCGGAGATCTGCAAGCTGTTGTGGACATAACACACATACATACATATGTACTGTGTGAACGCGAGGCAATATCGCGTAGAGGAAATAGACGACATGAACTTCAAAGGCCTTCTTGGCTTTTGCAAAGAAATTGGAGGTTCTATCAGGGAGATTGTTTAGGTTTTTGCTATTTGAAGAGAAATTCAACTGGTTCCACGGGGATCGAGATGGGCTCGTTTGTGTGATGGTATATCCACCATACTCCTGTTTTAACCCAACCTACAATGCTCTAATACTACTCAGGAAGTAGCCGGAGTAACTTTAGGCTACCAGCCACCACCGACACGAAGTCCATGGTATGATGACGAGCACATGCAGAAGAAGAAGGCAACAGATGAAGCATATACAATAAGAAGAAAACGAAGGAGAAAAATAGAAAAGATCCTTCGTAGTCTCCCACCTCAAGGATATCGAAGAGTGCAGGAGTAATAACAAGATGCGAATCTTTTATAATAACACCAGAAACTTAGGCCCTTCGAAACACTGAGGGTAATCTTGTCACCGACCCGCTGGGAATTGTGGATGTATTTAAGCAGCATTTCCAACAGCTGCTTGATGGGCATGGCCAGAAGAAAGTGTTAGGGTACGAAGAAAACTCAACTCTATTCGATGAAATAGTTCACCCACGCAGCCTAGACGAAGTCGGCATAGCCACTAAGAAGCTGAGGAAGAATAAGGCCGTGGGCTCTAAGTGATTGCCGTCAGAGCTCTTCAAAGCTGGTGGCGAAGTTTTGGTAAGGACCATGCACCAGCTCATCTGCAAAGTATGGGAGGCGAAAGCATGCCGGACGACTGGGCTATCAGTTCTATCTGCAGCATCATCAAGAAAGACGATCCTATGTCTTGTGAAAACTACCGAGGCTTTTCCCTGATTAGCGTAGTCTACAATATACTATACCTTATCCAACAAAACATGTCAGTACAGGGCTTATGGGAAAGCTTTTTTTCTAACAGTGGTGCCTGTAGGTGGACTCAATGGCACATTACCACTGAAACACAAAGGAAGCCACACAAAAATGAATTTGTGTGTAATAATATGTGTGGTGGTGTTGTCATTTGCGTTTTTTGTTTCCTCTTTTTGAGAAACCGTTACAATGTAGTTAAACCATTTTTTTCGACTTTGTATTTTAAATTTTATTCGCGCGCTATTTTAATGCATTGCAACAAAGCAGTGCAATAAGTGACCATATTATTGTTGGACTATGTGCGTTTTAGTGATATTGTGTTAAATAATAGTGGTTCAAATTACTCTGTTGTGTCGGTGTTAATGTTGTGTTTAAGAAAAAAAGGATTATTTTCGCGGTGTTTCGAAACTAGAATTCATTGACTGTGCAATTAGTGAACATATTGTGATAACCACTTAAATGTGAGCAGCGACATCTAGATTTACAGAGCAGAAGATGTAGATACTCGAAGAGCAGAAGATTTCGATACTTGAATAGCAAAGTCTCAACCATTGATGACTGGAGAGTGGAATCGAATTTTCTAGCAAAATGGAAATTATATGGGACGCTGGATGGCGAGGAAAAAGATAAATGAAATTTATTTCGTTCAGCAATATTTTTATTTGTTTATTTTAAATGGGGAGATGGTAACCCTAAGCGAAATGCTCTTTCTCTTTGTGGTGATTCATCATATACACCTTTTCAACCCTATGAGAGCTTTAAAGAGGGACATATTTATGCATGTTAATGCAACCAGACTAAGAGGCAAATTGTCCTAACTTCCCTGTACTGACATTTATTCTTGGATAAACTATAGTGTGGCTTCTGGTCCGGCAAATCGACGATACACCTAATATTCACACTGCGGCAAATCCTGGAAAGGACCTACGAGTTCCAAGTCGATACTCACTATCTTACATCACTATCTTTACAGCCGTATACGGCAGCACTCATCGCACAGACGCGATGGACGAATTCGGGATACCAAGGAAACTGATCCTGTTGTGTCGCGCCACGCCAGAGAACTTGCAATGCACCGTGAAACTTGGAAACAAAACCTCCAAACATGCGCTGTCGTGTGATTTCTTTTATCTTGTGTTGGAACAGATAATGCGAAAGGCTGGCGTAAACACAGAAGGCACTATTTCACAAATCCATCCAGCTGCTGGGCTATGCAGATGATATCGATATCATCGCCCGTTCACAGCGTGACATTATTGAGGCTTTTACTGCTACAGAAGAACAAGGCAAATGAGTTGGTCTCATGATGAATGAGGATAAAACAAAGTATATGCTGTCGACCAAAAACCGATCCATCGAACACCATCTAGGACAGAACCTAACAATCGACAGCTATAATTCGACAGTCTACCCCGGACAACTTTATTAAGCTTATTAACAAGCCAAACTTAAAACTAGACTTACAAACTAACAAAGATATACTTAACCTAATGGGGCGAGGAGAAATGGTGGACGGGGGAGATGTTAAGGGAGTGGCATATTGAGCAGCGCTGTTTTTATTTCTTGTTTGCTGCTATTTAGGTCAAAGACTTCGGCGTAGTTGTTCGTTATACGCAACATTCTGGATATGGGTTCAAAGTGATCGTAGTTGGTGCGGTGAGTTCGGATCAGGAAGAGTGGGACAGATCTTAGATTACGGGGATTGGGAGTGAATGCAATATTTTGCGTTATTGTCGAGCAGTCGATATTTCCAGTCAGTAACTGGTGGATAAAAAGTACATCAGCGACTTCACGACGTTTTTTTAGGGTATGCATGCTAATTAGTTTTAGCCTATTTTCATAGGGGGGTAATCCATATGGATCGGCCCAAGGTAGACCACGAAGTGCAAAACGGATAAACCTGCGTTGGACTGCTTCTATTCTTTGAATGTGAGTTAGTTTATAGGGTGACCAAACTTGGCTGTAATATTCGAGAAGAGGCCTTACAAAAGTAATGTACAGGGACTTTGTAACGTAAGGGTTGGAAAATTCTTTTGACCAGCGTTTGATAAAGCCGAGTGAAGAGTTAGCTTTATTTATAATGCTGTCAATATGTGAGTCGAAATTCAATTCTCTATCACAAATTATACCTAGATCCCGTACTTGGATAGTGGAAGGAATAGGCTCATCGCAGATGAAGTAGTTTCTTGGAGGGGGAGGTAGACGTTTACAGGAATAGGTTATCGCTTGGCATTTGCTGACATTAAGCTCCAAAAAGTTTTGCTTGCATCATACCGAAAACTTATTCAAGTCATCTTGCAGGCAATGGGAGTCAGGAGGCAATGAGATGACTTTGGAAATTCTCATGTCATCAGCGAAAATAGAAAGATTAGAGTTCGTTAAAATTAAATTTATATCATTAATTGTGAGGATAAAGATGATTGGACCAAGGTGACTACCCTGAGGGACACCAGATGTTGCTTTAATGGGTTCGGATATTGAAGATCTGAAGATGACCCTGTATTCTCGGTCTTCTAAATAGGATTTGGTCCATGCCACAAAATGAGGGGAAAAGCCAAGTTTTTTTAGTTTAAAGATGATAAGTTGGTGAGAAATTTTATCGAATGCCTTGCTGAAATCTGTGGAAATTGAATCGACTTCATCACCGTCTTCTAAAGCATGAAGAGTCCTAGAGACGAACTCTGCTAGGTTAGTGGTCGTTGATTTACCTTTCATGAAGCCGTGCTGATTTGTGCAGATAGTTGGCCTACAGTACGGAAGCAGTTGTTGATAGGCTATGCTTTCAAAAAGTTTGGGTATGCAAGAGAGTTTCGCTATGGGCCTATAATTATCGACTTCGGCTTTACTTCCTTTTTTATGAATAGGGATAATGTAAGATTCCTTCCATAGGAAAGGGAAAGTACCTGTTGAGACAGACAAGTTAAATAGAGCAGCAAGAGGAGGACCGAGATGCGTAACACACTCTTTTATTACAATAGCCGGAATTCCATCAGGGCCGGACGAGAAATCATCTTTAAGTTTGGTAATGTTTTCAGATACCAAAGTTGTTGTTATATTTAGTGAAATGGCTGACGTCTCAGGATAGTTTCTCATATAGCTAAAGTAGCTAGGATCGGGTTCAGCTGTTTTCTTAGAAAAGGATTTGTTAAAATGAGAGGCAAAGAAATTTGCAATGGTTTTTGGGTCGGCAGAAGATTCACTAAGAAATTTAAGAGTAGATGGGTAGCCGTCTGACTTTCTTTTGGTATTAATAAACTGGTAGAAGCGTTTAGGGTCCGAGACTAAGCTAAATTGCATGCGGTAGAGGTATTCAAGGTAAAGGGACTCACAAAGTTCAGAAAAACGATTATATACCAATCGATAATTACTGTAGTCGGAATCAGATCGAGTTCTTAAGAATTTGTGCCACAACTTGTTTCCGTTATTACGGAGAGAGCGCAACTCCTTGTTGTACCAGGGAGGAGCAGATATGCAGTCCTTTCGGAAGGTATACGGAACCGATTGGGCAAAGCAGGAGAAAATTAACGAATAGAACGTTGATAGGTGGATTTGAGGTAGTGAGGGAGTTTATCTACCACGGGGATAATATAAATTCAACAAAACAAAACAAAACAAAACACCCTAGTGGAAATTTGACGAAGAATAACCTTAGGCAACCCCTGCTACTTCGGTTTGTCTAAACAACTAGGATCCAAATTCCAAATACGATCGGAGCAAATTCTGTATAAAGGTATGGATGTAGTCCGGAAGGCAAAAATCCCTTGACTGCACTGGATCGACCACATCGGGCGAATGGGTGAGAATACTCCAGCTAAGAGAATCTTCGAATCCCAGCCATCTGGTTCACGAAGAAAATGAAGACCGAACCTCTGGTTTAAAGATCAAGTAATCGCGGACGCTAGAAGTTTTGATCAAGTATGCTGGAAGCAACGTGCCCGGGACCGTGAAGGATGGAAAGCGACATTAGCTCATGCTTAGACCCTCCTAGGGTCGCTGGCCGGTTAAGTAAGTATACCGTGTGAATCACAGTTTAATCTGTGATCCTAAACGTACATAAAATCGGATAACTACCCTTTCAAATGTTAGCTTTAAGTATAGAAAATAAGTATTTATAAATAAAATGTAACTGCAGTCGAAAGACATAGATATAAGTATTCAGAGTAGCTTAGAGTGCCTGTGTGGGGCCAGTAAGTTAGTATAAGATTGTTAAGTAATTGTAAGCTAGCATTTAAGCATTTTTTGTTAGAATGTAAGAGTTAGTGTTAAGAAAATAAAATGCATTTAAAACTGAAACTGAAACTACCCTTTCAAATACACCTCTGATGATCCTCAAATAAAATCGCAGAGCTATTTCTTTAATACTTAAGTTAATCGTTGCTAATTAACCCGAAGACCTCGATTAGCTTTTCTTCTCCTACTTGAGAAATATCATTGATTTTAGTGGGAAATACTCCAGAATACGAGTATGTGAAAGAAAAGATTGAAAACCTAAAGGATGCATACTCTCCTGATTCTGACGGTCTGCCCGCCATCATTTTCATTGCACAGCCTCTTACAGCTCTTTTCTGCTCCATTATTCTAATTCCTGAAAAGCCTACATAATTCCCCACCTAGACACTTAGCCTTCAATTTGATTTCACTCTGTTGATAACTTTCTACTTAAAATGCACTACAGTGTTCTCGTATAGTCCACAATATCTACACCAATAAACCTACGGCGGCGTACCTAAGGAAGCCATCTCGGTCCTTTGTTATTCATCCTGATAACCGATAGATTTAACTGAATTATTGTTAATTCATTCACATCAGTATATGTTTCAATACATAGGTGACATCAAAATCCTTCGGCCTTCCTCTGACTGTTTACCGCTGAAAGAAGTTATATTAGCTCCAACAGTACAAGTTATTTTGATTCTTCTTCTGCCCTTTAGGAGTCGTAAGTTTTTTAAAATTTGGATAGAGAGTAGGAAGATTTTCGGACTTAGTAGCTATTTCGTTTCACCGTTACCATATACCAATATTTAATATTGTATTAACTGACAAGTAACTTTTAAGGCAGTTACTCCTATGATATACTGCCACTTAAGCTATAGTCACCCATAAGAGAAGCATTTTGATAACCACTCGGCTTTAACAGCATAGCGCGCACTCTGTGTATGTACTCTCGTTACCAAGAGCCTTTCGGACTAGAGTAAACTTCTGCTATGTACTTTCATGGGGGGAGTCAACTCGAAGACGCTCAAAAGCAGCATGTGCACTATGTGCACTCAAAAATGATCTCACACCAGTTCAAGAGATGGCAACGACAAATTTTTTCATCCCTAAAACGCTACTATTGCCAGTATTTCAACCATCCACTCCTATGCCCTCTCGTAGTAACCTTCCTCTTACCTTCTACTATCAAAACGTAAGAGGACTGGGATCTAAAACCCGTGCTGTCTTACAAAAATCTCACGCTCTCCCATTTGAGGTCTACGCTCTGACGGAAATAAATCTAATTCCCGATATAAAGAATCAGGAATTATTCCCCCCAAGTTTCAACGTTTTTCTAGACGACGATCTTACCCGTCCAAAAGATGATTCTCCTTGTCGAGGTGTCCTACTGGCCGTCCACAATGACCTAAACTCTTCTCCAATCGCTGTTTCTACTTCTTTCAAGCTTGACTACGTTTTAATAAAGATAATACTCCTACCAACACAACCTATCGAATGCTACCAACTCGCTCTCGATGCAATTGATCAAAGAATTAACTTATCTGATCCTCTCGATGACGTCATCGTATTCAGCGATTTATCTTTTTTTATCGCAAATTCTAGCTCGAATAAAGAACGCTGTGTTGGCGCAGTTTAGGCGCAATAAATCCGAGTTTTGGCGCCGATTAATTAATGTAGATGAAACTTGGATACACCATTATACGCTCGAAATAAAAATTCAGTGAAAACATTGGACCGCAAAGGGCGAGACGGCTCCAAAAAAAGCCAAAACTGTTTTTTCGGCTGGGAAAGTGATGGCGACTGTTTTTTGGGATAGTAAAGGAGTTATCTTAATCGATTATCTTCAAAAAGGAAAAATCATTACGTGCCAAGCTGAAGGCAGAAATTGCGGAGAAACGGCCACATTTGCAGAAAAAGAAAATCCTGTTTCACCAAGACAACGCGCCGTCTCACACCTCAGCGGTTGCCATGGCGAAAATGCATGAATTACGGTTTGAACTGCTTGACCATCCGCCTTATTCACCAGATCTAGCCCCAAGCGACTTCTTTTTGTTCCCTCATCTAAAAACTGTGCTCGGAGGACAGAGAGGAGGCAATCATCTTCGTGAACAATTATTTTACAGAGAAAAACGCCAAGTACTAAATGGACGGGTTAGAGAGATGGGAACATCGCTGGGAGAAGTGTGTAGAGTTACAAGGAGATTATATAGAAAAATAAAAAAAATTTTTGAGATAAAATGTCTTGTACCATTGTTTGGTCGGAAACTTTTCAGACAACCCTCGTATACCCAAACTCCTCGAAAGCATTTTGTACGAAGCCTTAAGCTTCCAGTGCAAATCTCTTATTTCCCCTTATCAACACGGATTTCTGAAAGGTAGATCAACCACCACTAACCTCGTCGAATTCGTGTCCTCTGTTCTCTCAGCCCGAGAAAGTGGTAAAGAAGTTGACGTTATAACAACTGATTTCAGTAAAGCTTTTGACAAGATATCTCATAAACTAATCCTGTTCAAATTGTCCGTCCTCGGCTTTGAACCCATCTTACTAAAATGGATATCTTCTTACCGAGATAATCGTTTTTATAGTGTTCATTTCAGGTCGGTCCTATCGGCCCCTTTCTTGGCCACTTCTGGTGTTCATCCTGAACGATCTTGAAAGGGTGATTCAACACTCACCATTTTCTCCGTATGCTGACGATACCAAATGTTTGAAACCCCTTTCCTCCGTCAAATACATCTAAATAGTTTTTTCCACCTGGTGCATCAAAAACTGCCTAGAACTCAATGTCACCAAATGTCAATCGATTACCTTCTCACGTAAGTGCAACAAGTCTCCTTACCGAATTTACCTTCTCACGACCAACGTATATCCCTTGTTGTGTCTATCCGCGACAGGGAGCTTAATTTCCGCTCGCATGTTGATGAGATAATTTCTAAAGCAAACTCATCACTTGGCATCGTTAAAAGATGGTCGAAAGAATTCTGCAACCCGTACGTGACCAGATCACTATATATCACTTACGTTCGCCCCCTTCTCGAGTACTCTAGCCAAGCGTGGTGTCCCTTTCAACGAGTTCATGTATCCCGCATTGAGAGCATCCAGCGTCGGTTTCTTCGATTTGCTCTTCGAGGTCTACCTTGGAACGATCCTCTAATATCCTAATATATCCTATCCCTATCAAGACCGTCTCAAGCTCATTAACCTGAATACCCTTGAGGAACGAAGGGACATTTTCTTTTACACTAACCCTTGAAATCTACGTTGTCCCCGTCACTTTTATCTAACAGTCTCAAACCAATCTCCCATATGCTGCGTGAGGTAAACTCCAACCTTTCCGTTTTCGATGTTAATCGCAGCACTCTCTCCCTCAAATTCGATCTCCTTCACCATCTCTAGCCTTAAGCCCTAGCGATAAGTCCTAGATATCGCTAAACTTTAATTTTTCTTAGTTTTTAGGTCATAGTTTTTAAGCTTGTATTAAGCGAAATAAATGGGGGCTCTAGCTCCCACAGACATTTCTAACTTCTGTATATTGCCTGTAGTATACGCGTACCCTCTTGGTTGAATGATTTTTCGGCTTTTATGTTTATCAAGACACAGTCCTTCTTATCGTTTTAAAATAAATCAATCCACTCTTTCAAATCAAATAAACGAATGCCAAATGAAGGATGCCAAAGGAAACCCATCCGCACTCAGTAACCATGTTGTGCCTATTCACATTTAACACATTGCAGACACATTGACCATTTTACCTTCTACACACGTGTAGATAAACGTATGGATGCAACACACACGACCTAATCAAATAACCGGCAAACTACTTTAATCCTGTTGTCGTAGAGGTTTGTTATCCTTTACCTCCTGGTGCAGTCTGCCGGATACTACGAATATGTACAACAATATCGGCAAACCAAGAATTCGTCTTTAATTAACTTAACAGCTTTAACTCTGCGGGCTACCTAATGCCCAACAAAACAACATCGATAAGGAGCATCTCCTTTAGTCAGACTGAGATTTCTGTGCCATTTGCATAGAAAGGTTCTTCTCACAAAGCCAATTTAGTGCAACATTTGTTTACAAAAAAACTGGAAGCGATTGTGGAAGATTGTGGAAATGCCTTATTCTTGATCACTTTACGCGATGTTTACTTAAACCCTCTTGGCATTCTCCTGTACGGCGATCAAAAAATATGACGAGAGTCTTTATGTGAAGATAAAGTGTCATTGCGTTTATCTCATAAATACAAGTACAAATTGCCATGGATGACGGGTTCAAAGATACGACTACGAGTAAAATATGCCTTCAAGAGATGACACGCAGGCAATTGAAATAACGACAGTGTGGACGTGGACGTGGACCAGGATGGCCGTTGTAGGATATGCCAAGACGATAAAGGTTTTACAAGTTGAATGCAACATCTGGTCACTGCATGGTGTGATATCTTTTTTAAGTCGACTGTTGGATTTCTCCGTTTTGTTTTGATAACACGAGCGGGTTGAGGGTCAATTTGATGATGGAGAGGAGTGCTAACTACCTACGGTTCTTGTTGGGAATCTTTCATTTAATTGACAGGATTAAATTTTTTTGTTTTTAATTTTCTGCAGCGCGTTGCCTCAAAAGAGGGAGAACATTAAAAATGACGAATTATTTGCTTTGTCTGTTTGAGGAGTTATGAGTCATGGTCGTGTGCAGAAAGTGCAGGCACTTCACTCTTTACAGTCAAAGATTAAGAAAACAACCGAATACTTACTCGTGTTTCCGTTCCTTAGGGTCGCGTTTTTTGTTGGCCGAATTTGAATTTGTAGCATAATAAGATTTTAAAAGAGCACATGCTGGACAATTTATGAAATGAAGGGTTTGGAATGGATTAGTAGTCTGAAGTAAGGATTTTTACATACAATACATCTACAAACATCTGCGAAAAGGCCTTCGATCAAATGGTAGAAATATTTCCGGGAAACTAATTCAAAACGATGAAAACTTTACATTGAAGGTCAGCTTCTCTAAACGATTTAGAGGCTAGAAAAGTAAATACGCACAACTGGCACATATCTGACGAAAACATAAAAGCAGAATGTGGAACAAGGTCTGGGAGACTGCTGCTATTGAGCCAATAGGTTCCGAATGAAGTGATACGATTTGCACTCGAATGCAATCACAGGTCAACCAAATCAATGTGACTCGGGCTCGGAATGTCCGGACATGGTTAATAGAAAAGGTGTTGTTATACATCCATGTTCTCTTGAAATATAAGGATATAGGAGATGTTACGGACGAGGTAGAGCTGCTCTAACCGAACACCCCAACAGACCCACTACAGGTATCATGTGGAACTCTAAGTGAACAAATTTAACGTTCTATTTCTGACCGAAAAAACAATACACCACTTTGTCTTCCGCTTAACCTGTTAAAAATAAAATAGAAAGCTAGGCGATAGAAGTGAAACCTCACGATACTCGAGAAATATGATAGTGTGGTGGTTTCAATCCCCGGACACACAAATAACACACTAGGCGGACATAGCTACAACTCCATTTTGAGCGCAAGCTACTACTTCGTCGTTTTCCGGTTTTCACATCCCGGTCTTTGGATTCTTCTTTCTGGTGGCCGCCACACCAGCAAAACCAGATCAAGAAAATATTTATCCAGTCACGACACAGTCAAGCATCTCAGGTCTATCAGTTGCTGCGCGATTGCCCCAGTTTTGGCGAGGCCGTCCAACGTTGTGCTTTGCACAAATCGAAGCCATTCTCGCTCCTTCAAGGCCTTCATTACTTATGAAATACCAAAATGTCATCATTAGACTCGGATAAATACTCTACTGTAAAAACAAGACTGATGCAAATGTATGAAGAGAGCCAAGAACGACGACTACAGCGACTGGTCGAAGGCATCGACTTGGGAGACTCACAGCCCTCGTAGCTACTCCACCGAATAAGAGACCTCTCTGGTTCTTCAGGTACACCGGAGGCAGTACTTCAAGTGCTTTGGCTGTCGAAAATTCCATCTCACGTACGAGCAGTACTGTCAGCAGTCACTGGCTACTTAAATAACCTCGCACAGATTGCTGACAAAGCTATCGGCCACTATCACACAACGAGCATACAAGCAGCCGTACATCAGATATCTTCGAGGTCAACCCCAATGTCATCGGTTAGCGATGATGTGCTGCTCAGTATACAACGCAGATTGGACTTACTTGAACGAGAAACACGACAGCGTCGTCAGCCCAGAAGGAGCAGTTCAAACAGCAGTTTACGTCAAGCGATCCGAGATTGTGGAGACACACCGAAAAAAAATGGAAGCTGTTGTTATCACAAACGCTATAGTTCTGAGGCACGTAAATGCTTGCAACCTTGCGCATTCGTGCAGAGAAATTGTAGCCGGCAACATTAGTGGAGGCATCTTCCGTTGCTAGTAAGTCTTGTCGTCTCTTTATTTCTGACAGAGCTACTGGCCATTCCTTTTTGGTTGACAGCGGCGCTGCAATTTCGTTTCTATCTGCCAAACCTAAAACGGAGACATTCGTACATGCGGGGATTACCGTCATCTTATCTTCGTAACCCTGCCAGACCGATACCCGCTGCCACGGATAATGGATTTTCAGCTAATCATGCCAGGCAAAACCATATTGAGCAGAATAGACCTAGCCCATGTATACCATCAAATTCCAATGGCCCCGGAGGATATTCCAAAAACAACTATAGTTACACCTTTTGGGTTGTACCAATTTACACGTATGACCTCTTGCTTGTGCAATGCAGCACAAACCAAACAACGTTTTGGTAACTCTGTGTTCGGAGATTTAAATTATACATTTTCGTATGTATATATGTATGTATATCGACGATATGCTCATCGCAAATAACATTAAGAACATCTCAAGAAATTTTTAGACGTCTCCAAGCCAACGGTATGACGATTAACATGGAAAAGTGTGAATTTGGCGATCAACGATGTTGATAGTACCGGCAGACGGGCACCAGATGACACTGTAAAGGCAATCTCAAAGTTCCCGAAATCAGCGACAATTTGTGAACTTCGTCGCTTCTTGGGAGCTCTTAATTTCTTCCACCGATGCCTGTCACACGCAGCTGTGGATTAAGCACCGCTGTCTCAGATGCTCCAGAACATCACCAACAAGGACCGCTCGCCTCTTTCGTGGTCCACAGCAGCAGAAGTTGCTTTCCAGCGTTGCCGCAACGCACTAGTGGAAGCAGCTGCACTAGCTCATCCACTGCCCGACGCCGAACAACGTCTCATGTGTGACACATCAAACACAGCAGTGTGGGTAGTTTTACTGCAAGTAGTGGAAGGCAAACCTGAACCACTTGGATACTTCTCAAAAGCTTTGTTGCCGGCACAACAAACATACAGCACATTCGATCGAGAACTATTGGCTTTTAGACTGGCAAGTGAGCAGTTCCGGCGCTTCGTAGAAGGCCTATCGTTCGCCATCTTCACCGATCACAAGCCGCTTACGTTTGCTTTTCATAACACTCATCGCCCACGGAAACTCCTTGTCGTAAACGTCACCTGGACTACTACCCTGCTATCGCGAAGGAGCAACTCAACGATCCAGAACTGCAGAAAATAAAAACGGTGAGTCAGAAACTTACGTCTATTAATCATGTTCTCCCGGATTCTCCTACAGAAATTACTTGCAAAACTTCATCTGGTCGTGCTCGCCCATACATCACACCCGGATTTAGGCTGCCTGTGAAGGTGTGCACAACCTTAGTCACCCGGTACTCGAGCATCCCGTAAGGCAGTGTCATTACGCTTTTTCTGGTCATCTATGAACGCTGACAAAGGTAAATGGATACGCGGCTGTCCTGCTTGTTAATGAAGTAAGATCCATAGGCATATCAGACCACCTTTCGGAACATTTTCAAGCGCAGATAGGTTCGAACATGTCCACATGGATATAGTCGGTCCACTACCGTGCTGTTCAGGCTTTAGTTACATCGTCACATGTATTTATCGAGCAACCCGTTGGCCAGAAGCAGTTCCAATAGAAGACATCACCGCAACCGCTGGCGCCGACGCATTTTTCCAACACTGAGTTGCACGTTCCGGCTGTTCACTTCGCCTGCCTACCGATCAGGGGCGGCAATTCAAATCTGCTTTGTTTCGAAGATTTGCTCAATTTCTTGGATGTAGCCGTGCTCGTAAACGAGTCAGGTACATCACCAGCCCAATTAGTTTATGGAACTCAACTTCGACTATCAAAAGATCTTTTAGCAGCGTCCAGCGACATTAAAAACCCTATCGCCTTTCTCCATGACTTGTGAGAGGCGCTTTAACGAACTTCACCTACTTTCACCATACACCATACGAAGTCCATTTTCATCCCAAAGGATCTCAAAACTGTCTCTCATGTGTATGTGCACACCGACAGCACCAAGCGACCGTTGCAGCCAGCTTACACGGGACCGTGAGCCATACGCCTACAAATTGGCCATGCCGAGTAAGGATGCATACGTGTCCATCCAACACTTAAACCCAGCTTACCAGCTTCTGGACCAAAGAGCAGCACCACCTCCATCGGCAATTGTACCATCGTCAACCGAGCCGGGGGTTCCCGAGACAACAGTTACAAAGCGCTCTGGCCGAACTATCAAACCACCCCTTCGCTTTATTACCTCCTTAGGGGGGAGCCTTGTGGTGGTTTCACAACAATAATTCCCCAGAACACAAATAACACACTAGGCGGTCATAGCCAAAACAATAAGGTTTTCACCACAATTCCATTTTTAGCGCAGGCTGTCACTTCGTCGTTTTACGGTTATCACATCCCGGTCATTGGATTGTTCTTTCTGGTGGCCGCCGCGTTTGTTTGTTAATAAACTCATTGTGCCCTCACCCATGACGGCCCTTTACCGCCCATGGATCACGTGATTAACCTCCATTATTTTTGTTCCCTACTCCGAGTCTGTCGCCTTTTCGTTTCTCTAACATGTCTCATTCTCTCCCTTTTTCGTTTCGCCGCAGTTTCAGCATTCACAACGAGATGGGTATTAAGGAGGATTTGAAGTGAATGAACTTTATTGGCTGCCTAGGAGCACTACTGTTGGAAAAAACAATACAACATCATAAAGCAAGGAAAATTTCATCCTTGTTGTATAATATTAGTGTCATTTACAAGTATTAGCGCATGTTTTTGAATGCCATCTAGTGAGGGCAAAAGGGTCTAAGGATTCGTTTCATTGAAGTTCGGAATCACTTCATGTCGCTTTTTCGTTTCATCGTAGTCCGGATTCTATTCACGTCGCTTTTTCGTTTCATATGAGTTCTGAGTTACTACCCAAGAAGCTATAACAAGTTTCCCTTTAAAAACCTCTACCGGTTTGCATCACTGTGCGACTTTTTAATACATATTAGCTTCATTTGAGCTTCATTTGAGCTAATACGACCAATTAGCGGAAATAAGCGATGCTTTAGGCATCACATCAAAATGGTTTTAGGCGACGATAAGGGGCGAAAAAAGATCAACTTTAGGCTGACATAGAATTACTGATAGGTGCCGATTAGATCGTTGTCACACAGGCAAGGCAATATTGATGTCAAGGAGACTTCTTACCTTTGCCCAGTTCGGAAATTTACCTTTCTTGTGGAGATTCCTTTCATCGGTACGCCTTCCTACAAAATATTCAAAATGATGGGGTATGCTCTCTGCCCAGTCATATCTCAAATAGCCAAAATTGGTAAGCCGCCTGGTCCTGCAGCCTTATATATGTATCTTAACCTTAGATACATATATAATAAATAGATATTGCTGTCCTTATTTTATTTTGGTTGATGAGATTTGGCTTTTATCGCCCAGGTTGATAGTTCGTTTTGTCCGATAGCAAAGTTTTAATTATTCACAGAAGTGGTTTCGTTATGTATTTAGCATCTACCGTTACTACGCTGTGGAATTTTCTTGCTTACCTACATATGTATGTAGGTACCTGTTCTTTTGCATAAATTAGTTCATTTTAGCTTTTGGTACAATTTGCAGATACTTTTCCTGGAGTATCACCTCGACACCTCAGAAGATGATTTTCTTTCCGCGTCTAATACTCGGTGAGCGCATGAGCCGCTTTCGTCCTTAGAAGTAGCGGCAAGTTGTCTTGCTATATGTGATTGCATTCTTCACTAACATAGAACGGGTGCTAGAGTGAATCTCAATGTATCAGATGAGGCATTTTTTGTATTATTGCCAATATTTATTGCAAAAGGCGTTGATGAGCGTTTCTCTGTTGTTAGGGCGACAGAAATATTCGCAAACTGCAACTAGGTAGTGGTCCGAGCTTACACAGTCTGCACGGAATGTTCAGACATCTATAATGCTGTAGAAGTGCCTCGCGTCGCGATAAGAAAACCGAGTGCAATTATCCGAGGTCCTAACATGAAAGCTGCATATTCTGGAGCCGGTAATTCGGTCCCATTAGATCATTAAGGGCTTATCCGCCAACATCTCTATATCGGCACCCTGACTAGTCCTGTTGATGCCATCCTTGTATTAATCACGCGAATTTATCTACCGTACGTACCTCTTTGAGTTCAATTTAGCCATTCCATTATGCATTGCTGTGGGCTTGGGACATCAAGTCTGTTGTTCGTTGTAGTGATGTTCAAACATGTTGTTGCATCCTTTGATTGTTTCAAGTCGCATAGTATTCTTGTTACTTGGCTTCTAGTTACTATGCAGAGAATCTTTACTGCTAGCTGGTGAACAGAGAGGGCTATATGATCGCCAAGATCATCAGACCTTCTAGTCTGAACTTCTTTTACATTGAAGATCGTGGAAAAAATAGTCGAACTCTAGGTGCGCAAAACCGCTTTGTGGATGCATCCTCTGTATAAGATGCAACATGCGTACTAACGCGGTTGATCCTACCAGAGTACGCTTCAAAGTTTGGTAGGCAGAATTGAAGGTACACTCGACGAGAAGGAATATGTGCTGGACACTTTCAACTGAGGTTGTTCTCTATACGAGAAGGACGAATTTGATTGGTCTGATTCACATAGTGTAGTAAAGAGTGCATGCTGCTTCCTGTTATCATGACGGGACACTACACTTTTGTTAAACACTGAAATAATGAGGATACTACGAAGCACTACCTCTGTGAGTGTCCGGTAAAAGTTCGCATCAGATTGCAGATACTCGGGGCTGATGTGCTGCATGCTGGCACTGTAGTCACATCAACACTGATCTTTATCTGCTCCTTGACCATACTGGATCGCAATATTCCTCTGTGGGATGCACAGATTGGTACACTTGAATCCCAGATTGATTTATTGTTGTCACTGGTCGCATGACATCTAAATCCCAGGTTTTGGAGAGGGTGGGGAAAAAAAGAAGGAATAAGGAGTATAATTTAGTGTTGGCTAAGGAGCGCTCGTCATCGTTAGCCTGCTAAAAACATTTGATATCTCAGCTGACATCACGCGAAAGTAATGATGCAACTTTTTCACACAACAACATTGCCTTTTGTAATTAGTGCTGACTATTTTGTATTGTCAATTATTTTCAGCAGATCGTTATCGACTAGGACTTCCCTAGAAATTGTTGACAGTTATGTTTATAATAAGTCTAATACAGTTGGCTGATATATGGAACTCTTTCTGCAACAATTTCTATACAATTATGCGTCCAGAAAAGCAGGACAATTTTACGGTGTTGTAATCCCTACATTCTGTCCTATACACCTCGACGAGTTTGTTGAAAAGTTTAAATCCTTCTTCAAAACTAAGCACTTCATTCATCGCAGCACCAAGCATTATTGTATTACTGCTGCTGCCTTACTTGTTGTTGCTTGCTGCTGCTGCATTTCACAAGCTCTCGTCGTCATACGACTCGATACCGGTTCCACCTGCGGGACCTCCGGCTGACCGGTATCCATCGTTAATCGGCACTATTACCACCTCTTGTTTTGTTTTTAATGTTAAGAAATTAAAAAAAGTCACCCACGAATTTCTACTGGACTCGAACCCAGGTCTCCCACGTACCGAGTCAACTACTGCTCCACTGAATTATTTGCTTAATTTACTATTTGATAGTCTTTCACTTTTATGTGCACCACGGAAAAGCCGACCGTTCGCTATGCGAGATGGGAAACGACTGGAATGTCTCCTGTCTCACTTTGTTTTATCGCTATTTCCACCACTAGTGCTCCGCTGTTTTGCCATCAGTATACCCTCAAGCCCATTTTCCGGCGTACTCCGAAATATCGTGATTCGTTTTTAAGCTTATGGAATGCACTGCAGATCTCTGTATTTCCTGGTCGTTATAGCTCGCAAATATTTAAAAACATTGTACAACTTTGTACAATTTCTTTTGCCCGCGTTGTGTACAAACATTTACCCTTAGTACACAAACCGCCTTGGGCGCGCGCATATTATAAAAAAAAAAAAAAAAAGATCAAAAAACTTGCTGGCAACAGTGCTATATGACTCACTAATCAGGGTTACAAGATACATTTCACTAAAATTCCTATAAAATCGACAACTTCTGCGAATCAATTTTCGAGGAAAAGGAACGAATAACCAAAATGCAATGAAATATACTCGTGTTCGAAGAATCTTTTGAAAAGGGCCTTATGAATACTTAAGCTGTTTAAAATAGATGAAGCCATCTACAATTGAAAGTTTTAAAATTCACAGTTGAATGTTGGTGTTAATTAAAAATAACCATCTTATCCTCCACACATGGAATATATACACCTTTTCAGTGATTGTAATTGCCAGCTGTCCGCCGCTGATAAGTGTGATAAGTCCACCACCTCCATCACATTCCAGCCCAAAAAGCACCAAATCCCCAATGGAGTAATTTCAACAACAGATCTTCTCCAACCCATTACTCGTAAGTGTGGGCCGAGGAGTATATGTATTCGTATCTTCAGGGTCCCGTTTAAGAACTTATCCCATATAACTAACGCATGCCAATTAATCCAACTTAAGAGGCTAATATTTATTAATTAGTTCAACTTAAAACGAAGGAAAAGTCCAGACCTAAGAAATTTATTTCATTAGATAACATGATGTTCCCAAGATGTTGGTTAAGACACCTCACCTAACTGTACTGACGCGGGGGGGGATTCCGAGGGATGAACCTGGCTCTATGGAAACTGGGAGATAATTTTCCATCGACACAGACCAAATTGCTCCAAAGTATACTTCAACTTAAATGGATACAATATACTCGTGTACCCTTACTACAGTGCTGGTGTATGAATGGAACACTATGGTACTAGATACACATGTGTGCCTTGAGGAGGTGGTATTTATTGTAAAGTAGGAAAATTGTGCTTCAGGTCTAAAGACGTCATCGCAAAAAGGAAACTTTCTCTTTATGCATGTGAGGAGTGAAGTGTTTTCGAAAAGGGGTTGAATAACCCAGTGCTACAGTATGGCTTACAAGAACTTTTTCTCTTCATGTTCAGCCAAGAACTCAAGTCTTGACAGGTAAAGGATGATCTTGTTTGTTTTTGTTTTCTAGTGATAGATCTTCGAATAGGGATAACTTTCAAATCGGGCTGTCAATGACAGTTCTTTGTTTAGTATTGTTGGACAAATCAGTATGAATAGGCTATCACTAGAAGAACGTTTGCTTATCATTCAAAATCTGTCTTCAATTTGCGAAACGTTTAGAAAAGCACACCGTTATTCTGGTAACAATCTGTCGTCAATGCAATGTGTGTGCAGAAAAAACTGTAGCCCCTGTGAATGAAAGTGTGGTTAATGATCCGGGACTGTCAATTCGGCGTCGATCGTTTGAACTTTGTCCGTCCACTACATGGATCATCTTATACACTCGTATAAGACTTAGCTGGTGCTTTGTACTACGGTTTGTCATTGTTTGCACCCACGAAACTTCACTCTATGGTGCGCCCTTCACGCTGGTGCTTCCATCGTTCCTAATTTTTTTTTAAATGAGACCGGATGAAAGTTATCGGACAAGTGATAATTTCTTCGAAGATATAAGAGAAATATGTCCGGGCGGTATGTGGTCTCAACAGTATGGCGCTACATGATCTTTTGAAGCACAAGCGCATTATATACTATGTTACCGTCGAATTCTCCGTACTGGAAATACACGACGTAGTACGGAAGAGTGCCAGACCATCGCGAAGAGTGGTCGAAGTTGGGGTAGGATTCGCGCTTTTCCGCTTTATAACCCGAGTAAAAAGAGGCAATAATTAAAACCAAAAATTAATTTCAGAACGTTAACAGAATAATTCGTTTAATCTCCCCTTAATACCTCCTACTATACCAAAAAAAAAACCAAAATCCTCGGAATCGAACCCGCAGCAACGCTGGCACATAAGCAATAACTGCGAATCAAAAACGAACAATTTCCATTGTGCCGCTAGTACCACATTTTCATAAATTCCGATCAATAAAATATCGGCCGTCATATACTCATAGGCTACCGCTTATTTGAAACTTAACTAGGTACATAAGCTTATCTGATTTTTCACGGAAAATTGGCGGCGGTTCAAAGATTCAAAGAACGGATTCTATGGTCATTGCAGGTGAGCACCGTACCACCCCTACGGAAGCATTAGACACCTTTCTGCACCTAACATCTCTTGATTTACAGATCTGTGATTATGACTAATTCAGAGTAGACGTAGACAATTTACGCGGGCTTCCTGCGTCCACGTCTGTAAGTGCAGACCAGCTGTTTTGGCAGTTAGTGAAACACTGGTAGATTCCCGCTCACACCTCTCAGATCACTCCGATCTGAAGCTACCTGGCTACGAACTAGTACCATTATTCTTCTCCTAGCGCGGTCTCGCCACTTACGTGTGTAGTTATGTAGCTTACCAAACTCCACCACAATGTAGTCCCTGTTCCAATCCGGAATTCTATTTCACATGGTTAAAATTCCATCTCCGTAAGCAAATTATCCACTACAGCTTTATTTACAGAAGCCCCAAACTGGACAGCAATTCGATCTTTAACGAGTTTGATGCGCTGTCTGTTTCTGTACAAAGAGTTCTATTTTATTATCCTTATACTGAAATCGTTATTACGGACGATTTCAATATACATAATTCTGGGTGGCTTCGACAATCTGGACAGACAACACCCGAACGACGCTTTGTTGAGATCTATGCTGCGGAAAATAAATTAACCCAGCATTTAAATGAATCCACACGATTACCAGACGTTGATAGTCATACCTCTAACACCCTGAACTTGTTTTTAACTTCTCACCCTGGTAAGTACACCGTTGATGTGCTCTCCCCTCTAGGATCGTCAAACCATTGAGTCATATCAGCTAATTTCTCGTACACTGACCACTCAGTTAGGGAAAAAATTCCTAAAAGAACCATATGGCAATACGAGAAAGCCAACTGGAGTCATCTTAATGACGTGGACGTTGCTGCTGATATGATCACAGACATCATTCTCTTTGGAATGAGATCCTTTAACCCTGATCGGATGAAGAGTATCAAACCAAAGGAAAAGGCATGGTGCGACTCGAGCTGTAAAGAGGCTGTTTGCTTGGAAATGTTTTTTCGGCCCTTCAAGAGCAACCTGACAGAAGAAAACCGAAAAAAGTTTAAACGAGCCTGGAATGACTGCGATGTCTTTCTTAAGCGTGTAAGATTCAAATACGACCAAAAACTGAGGCAAAAAATACTACAATGTCCCAAAGGTAATAAAAATCTTTGGTCGTTCGTCTAAAATATTAGAAATTCTGCCTGATCCTCCATCCCAACGCTCATTTACAATGACATTCCAGCTGTCACCTATTTGAATAAGGCCAATCTGCTTCCTGCACACTTTACGGCCAGCTCAGCACTCACATATTGTGCTTAATCTCCGCCTACACTTAAGTGCGTCGAATCTTCAATGGAACGAATCCACTTTCCTCTGGTCCAGGTGGTATATCCCCTTCTTTTGAAGAGGTGTTCTTCCTCGCTGGCAAAACTACTGCGTAAGCTTCTACATCAATGCTAATCTTTAGGACTCTTTACGAGCAGATCGAAAACAGCATTTGTCCAGCCCGCCCCTGAAAAAGGCGAATCTTTTTCCCTCTCCCCCTACAGACCTATTGCACTTACGTTCTTCGTTCCAAGGTCGTGGAAACGCTGATAAACCGTCAGCTATTGAAATATCTCCAAACACGAAAACTTCTTAATGACGGGCAGTATGGTTTTTGCAGCAACAGGTCCACTGGTAATTTGATGGCATGTCTCCCTGAAAAGTGGATTCAAAGCGTACATCAATCTGGTGAAAGCAAAATAGTTGCACTTGATATTTCTAAGGCATTTGACAGAGTTTGGCATCAGGCTGTTCTGTCGAAAATGCGTGCATTTGGGTTCGATGACTCTTTTCTTCAATGGATTAGAAATTACCTTTCGGAACGTTCAATTCAAGTTGTCTTGGACGGTTTCAAGTCTGTTATTCACAAAATAAATGCTGGTGTGCCCCAGGGCTCTGTTCTGTCTCCGACACTCTTTTTAATTTTTAGTAATGATCTCTTGTCTTCTAAATACTACTAATCCAATATATTCCTTTGCTACTCTCTGCTTTTCATATTCGTACCCGAACTCACGGCCCTGCTCTTCGGCTGTAGAACGAGAACGGAAACGAGAACATGCAAAGCCTAGCTCACTAGAAATAGGAACAAGAATACAGATCCCTGCCTTGTCTGTTTCTTTAGGAAAATGTAGATTTTTATCTTGAAGCCCGTTTTTGGTAAGTGATGGCTCATGTTCGGTGTCAAAATCTTTTCCAATATGAATGCCTTTCAGTGGTTAGAAATAATTTCAATCGAAGCATTTTTGTTGATTGTATTATAAGTAAGGATGCTACTATGACGACGAAAGGTGACAACATGACCTGCATTTTACGCAAAATCCACCCACAACGGCAAAACATCTGATTTACAAATTGACCGAGAAACCAGGGGTCCACCATGCTTACTGACGCATGGAAAATCCCGAACTCTTTGTCATAGATCTATTCATACGATTCTACACTCATTTTTAGCTCAAACAAATAGAAATGGGGAAAAAAGAACTCACTGGCTTGCGATTTTGTATTCAATCGTAGTACGCTGCATTTGGCGCAGTTCGTTTGATAGTCCATGCTTCGACTATGCGCTCCTCTGACCAATTTTTGGTGAGCTGAAGCAAGCTCATCTAAAGGTCACTTCAATAAGCTTTAAGAAGCTTGTCGGTTAAGCTATTGGTTTTCTCGGGTTTGTTGGATGCAAATCTAGATACTGCTATCTGTTGGGATATGGAGTATCCCCGGCTGGTTGTTGTAGAGGTGTTGAACTAGAAAAAGGGATATGTCAGTCTGATTTGTTGCAAAGATTCTTTATTGACTTTAAACACGTCTTACCTCGTTGAGGTTGTAATCAAGAAGAAGGAACGGACTATTATATTAAAAAACGTACGGAAGAATGGTTTCCAAATAAGTCGGAAATATACTATTAAAGCGACATCTAAATGTTTCAACTGAAGGAACTACAATAATTTTCTACAGCTCTGTTCGATTACATTTTGGCCTGAACAATGGCAGCCGCCGTACAGCATTGGCTGCAAAATGATACAATTTATATTATTAAAAAAAATACAGTTAAAAGTTTAAGCAGTAAAATGTTGTAATTAAAGCTTCGGTAAATCACTCTGAACCAAAGTTAAAGTTTTTAAACGTTAACAATAGTTAAATATTTTACTAACAAAAATACACTAGTTACGAGCTAATACTTTTTATGGATAATTGCAATGTAAGTATCTACATTACGAGTACGTTTAACTAAATAAGTTAATAGTGAGATTGCTAAATTAAGCTTTGCGAAGGTAAAAAACCCTTGATTATGATTGAGGGAAAACGCAGCTTGGCTATTGGACGCACCAATGCTCCATTTTCAGTTGTAATATCTGCAACGCGAATACGATTGCCGGATCCCGCAAAACGTTACCATTATGATCAAGACGCCGTTTATTTGGGGAGAGATTCTCATCTTTAATGGCAATCAAGTTATTCAAAGATACATTTCTCTGAGGATGTTTCCATTTGTTTCTTTATTTCAGTTCCTTGAGCTACTCATCCTTTCAACCTTAACCCTTTCGCATCGCTTAGCATAACTTAAGGATTTCTCGTCGACAGCAGATTCTTGAGGAGCTATTGCAGGATTATCGCGAAGCAAGTGACTTGGGGTCAGTGGAGAAATGTTGGATGTATTCGGAGGAGTGGACAACTTTTCGAAAGTAAGTTTATGAGTTTCAGCTATCTTTTTAAAATACGTCTTCAAGCTCTTAACTCCTGTCTCCCATAACCCGTCCATATGCGGTCCACCTGGTGAAATGAATTTCCACTCTCTGTTATGATCCTTGTAAAGGGTCCGCCATCTAACGTTTTTTTTTCCAACTAGTGCTTCTTTCGTGAATGGTAACACTTAGCTCATGTCTGATTTGACAGATAATTAGTTTTATCCTTCCGGTTAGTAATGAAAAATAATTTTATTCAAATGGCTGCCTCGGCTGGCCGTAGCCATGTAGCTTCGGATGTGTGGCACGTAGCGCCGTCCTGTTGAAACCAAATGTTGCCAATATCCTCCTCTTCAATTTTGCATGGCCCGATAACGATCGCCATTGACTGTAACGGCGACTCCTTGCTCATTTTCGAAGAAAAATGACCCAATTATGCCTCTGGACCAAAATCCGCACCAAACAGTGACTCGTTTTGGGTGTATCGGCTTTTCAATGTATGCGTGCGGGTTTTCTGTGCCCCAAATGCGACAATTTTGCTTGTTTACATACCCGCCGAGATCAAAATAAGCTTCATCTGAAAAGATGATTTTTTTTTGGCAAAATCGGCATCTTCTCTAAGTCGATCGCAGGCCCACTTAGCGAAGCGAAAACGCATTGGATGGTCAGTTGGCTTCAACTCCTGAACCAATTAGACTTTGTATGGCGTCATACCAAAGTCTTTATGCAAAATTCGTCTCAATGATGTCTCCGAAATGTTCAATTGTTGAGAACGACGTGAATTGATGTTGATGGCGCTTCACGCATACTTTCTGCCACATAAGCAATATTCTCGGGTGTACGCACTGTTTTTGGCTTTTCACGCTTCGGTTTATCGATGAGGATGCCAGTTTCTTTCACTTTTTTCACAAGATAACGAACATACGGAGCTGACGCACACATTCTGCAACATTACCATGATTTTCAAAGTAATGTCGCAATATTTCCTAGCATTGTTCAAGCGTATACACAACCATATTCGTTCAGCGGAAGGATAAAACTAATTATCTGTCAAATCAGACATGAGCTAAGTGTTACCATTCACGAAAGAAGCACTAGTTGAAAAAAAAAAACGTTAGATGGCGGACCCTTTATTTCTCAGATATATACCTGGAGAAAGTTGCCAGTATCTACTTAAATTCAATGGCTCATACCAAATTATCGCCATTATCAGAAAATAGTGTTTTAAGCATTCCACTTCTGGCGACGAATATACTTAAGTAGTAGAGTAGTCAAATCGCTCGTTGCCTCAAATGAATTGCTTTAGTTGCGAAACATACGAAAAGACAGACATCTCTCCAGGCAGTTTCTCCTTGACTTTTTATGGCAAATGGACCAGCGAAATGGGTGGTTGTAAATGGGGAAGAAATCCGGGTTCTTTCAATTGGTAAAGCCCCCATGATCTGCGTTTGGACCGTTATTTTGTGGATAATGCGTACCTTGCACATGCGAATGCATTTCTTTTCCACGTTCCAACTTTTGGTGTCCACAACTCGTACCTAACCAAACGAATTACCAATTGGTTTCCAACATGAATAAATTTTACAAGTAAATTTGATATATTTCGTAGAATCGGGTATATTTCGTTATAAGAAAGAGTCAAACTGGCGAGTATTCTGTCAGAACGAAGGATTTGCTTCGGATCTATAACTGAGTTGAGGTTAATCATGGAACTTTCTTATAGATAGGCTCATTCTTTGAAAGAAAACGTTGGCTGCTTCTTCTGCAGGTAATAGTTGAACGAATCGGAAAATTGATGCTAAAAACGTGAACGGGTTATGTAAAAGAAAGCTAGCTGAGATAGCAATCCACTTCTTTATGATGTCGACCGATGTCGATTTGAAGACTGATTCTAAATCTCCTGCCGTGTACTCATGCTTCAACGTCTTCTTTCCATCTTGATATCTTTGTTTGAAGCTAAGGGTTCCTGGATTTTGACATCATAGGTCCTTTGTAGTTCGTTAGCCAACATATCCGCTGGTAGCATTGCCACAATAACACTAGAGTTGTTCTCGATGATGAGGATTTGAAAAGAGGATTTCTGTAGACGGCGATAACGAACCAAATATCGCTGTCAGGCAGAATAAACATTTCAACCCATACGATGTTCAATAGACCAACAATACCGTCCACTCCACATAGATAAAGTGAAGATAGCGATATCTAATCTTAAGTCCGACAAAGCTGCTGGTGCGAACCGCCTGACTGCCGAGATCTTCAAAGCGACAGGCGATGACATGGTAAGGAGCATACGCCAAGTCATCTGTTAAATATGGTTGGACGATAAATGGAACATCAGCATTGTTTGTCCGATTCTCAAGAAACCATATGAACTGCGCCAACTACAGAGGCATCAGTCATCAGAACATCGCCTTTGGTACATATCAGTGAGGTTTTAGAACAGGAAACTTCACCATGGACCAAATATTCACAGTATGCCAGATCTTGCAAAAACTCCATGAGCTTGAAATCGATACACACCACCTACTCGTCGATTTCAAGGCTGCGTATGACTGTATCTATAGATACGAGCTATACAGGGAAATGTCTAGCTTTCGTATCCCTGCCAAACTTGTCCGTTTTCGCAGTATGACGATGGAGAATGCACGCTGTCCATTTAAGAGCGGTAAAAAACTCACCGAGACCTTTGATGTCATAAAAGGATTTACACAAGACGATGGGCTATCATGCGATTTCTTTAACATCATTTTGGCAAGTGGTACAATCTTTCAAAGGTCTGTCTAATTACTCGCATACGTCGATGATATTGATATAATGGGAAGAAAGCAGCGTGATTTCAGTGGCGCTTTCGTGAGTGCTGAGCGGAAGCGGTGGAGATGGGTTTAACGATCAATGGGGGCAAGATCAAATATATGCCGTCAACAAGAAAGGACAGCCGACACCGAGGTCTTGGACAGAACGTTAGCCTCGACAGATATAACTTTGAGGTAGTTAAGGACTTTGTCTACCTAGGATCCGCTATCAATTCAAACAACGATAAAGCACTCGCTCGAACAAAACGAGACCCTATATAATAATCCCAGTCCTGCTCTATGGCGCAGAGGCAAGGACTTTATCAAAAATGGATGAGGGTGCTCTTGGCTGCTTTGAGAGAAAAATTCTTCGGGTGATTTACGATCCCGTCTGCATAGATGGTGCGTGTACGAGGAGATACAATGTCGAACTATACTGGCGACATACTATACTATGTACAGCGACATCGACTTAGCTAGAAGAGTGAAGGTTCAACGATGTACATCGACACTCCGGTCCGAAAAGTCTTAGAATCCGCCCACGAGAGACAGCGCAGTAGCGTTTTCAGGTGGCACACGCAAGTGGAAGAAAACCCCAATCAACTTAGGGTGCGAAACTAGAGGTAGCTAGCTAAAGATTGAGCTGGTTGGAGACGCTTCTTGATTGAGGTCCAGGTCCAGGTCCCCCGCGGACCTTAACTAAGTAAGTAAGCTTCCAGTAAGAGATCCACATCCAAATATGTGCTATGCGCCGTAGTTGATATCGCAGTTCTTGATTGTCTTCTTGTCCGATCTGTTCCATCGCATTTCTTGGACGGCGGTAGTATGTATAGTCTTATATGTCTCTACTAGGTGTTCAAGAGCACCTGGTCTATTAAGAGTTCTCAAATTGTATTACTCGAACGTCGTTGTTCCGGTTACGTTTGCATGGGTCATCCACTGTTAAGTCGGTCAGAGACTGTTGTTGTCTTCATTATAATCATATGCCCTTCGCAGAGCATTGTAAGACCTAAGGTGCCGTATTTGTGTGGATCAATACCATTGTTTGTTATCCACGGTAAGCCCTATTTCTTTTTCCCGAAAGGTTTCTTTTTGATGGTCAACAAGATATCTAACCACTCCCTACTACAAGTTTTCATTTACGGTTACAGCAATTGGACACTGAACGTTGAAGTTCAAGAGCAGTTTCGACTATTCAACTGTCTTTGTTTAGCCAGGTGTGATTTAGTTCACTAAAATATGTACATATATTGTATAATTATCCAGTAGGCACAGCGAGGAGCTGATCAAGTGACTTTGCCCAGTTCTGGGGATATCTAGTAAATAGTGAGTTGGAACTGTTTACAATTTGAGGTAAGGTCACAAACAGGAAATTGTCAAGCCTTCAAGTTCATCAGAATATGTACACACATTTGTCTATGTTCATTTTCAACTTTCTCTTTTGTGTTGCTTCTTTCTGCTCATACTGTTGGCATACCTTTTAAGCAAGCATCTTTGTCCACAGTCTCTGGCATCAACCATCACCATCACCACTACCTTCAAGTTCACTTCATTCGAATAACTTTAAATTAAATTTGTTGTCCTGTCGGTCTTAAGAATTATTATGTGGTTTCCAAGAGTTTAACACGACGACGTGTTGTTGTCGTGTTCCTTCTTATGGCAGGAATGAGAAAAGGGTTTCAGGGGGTTGCTGGTGTTTGTGAACGGGTGGGTGGTCGTCATTTTATGAAAATTTATCATCCCCATGTGTTGCCTGCTCGAAGGATGTAAATTTTCCTCACCATTTTATCCAACCACTTGGTCTTTCCACTCAACTACCACCCCAGCCATCACTTACTCATGAAAAGGACAATCCAAGTGAAATAGCTTGAGGTGTTACAAGCGACTAAAAGATCCTTGTATCTCCTTGAGTACAATTCTTTGGTCTAATACTGTTGTAACCCTTTTGGTGAACCCCCATAACCCAAAAGAGGTATGTGTGGATGTGAACGCCTTGGTCCTTTCCGAATTAAAATGATGAAGGTATTAAGTGGCCTAGGAGTTAAATGAATCGCATAAAGCTACAACAGCTTCTGTATGGCAGAAAAGGGACTTTCGATGTCTTGAAAAACCCCAAGTCAACCCAAAAAGGAAGCGGTATATTTTTGCCAGTTTACCGCACCGTTGCCGTGCCGCACTATATACATATGTATGTAGGTCGTATACAGCCTTTTACACAGCGGAGAGGTAATTATTTCAAACTGTCAAGTGGCTAATTTCGAGCTTCCTGCCATTGCGCTTAGCGGAAATGGGTTTTTGTGTAATGGCGATTGCCATTGACATTTCGACGGTTGCCGCTCGATAAAAGTCAATTGCTTCGAAAGTGATTTCGAGTGAAATAATCCACGAAATGCGACCGAAAACAGCCACCGCTAATGTACACTGCCACGAATGGTGTTGTGAATTCAAATTCTATTTGGCATCGTTCGAATACGGCCAGAGGTAGAGGAGCGTGTTTTGCGGGGCCCGGCAAATTCAGGCCGCCACATAGCCACATACTCGTAGCTGCATAGTCCCATGGCCGAGTGAAAACGAAACAATAACAAAACGGTGAAATGTTAATGCAGTAGCACCTAGTGGGGCAATCGGTTGTGGTCGGTGGTATAGCTCACCACATCATGGGTGGTCTGCACGCAATAGTACATCCGTCCAACTACTGACTACCGTTCTGATGAAAATAATATACTCGCAGATGCAAAGAAAAAAAAAAACAAAAACAGATTGACTAGGTGGCATTCGGATACGAATTCAGAGACCTCAGACAAATGGATGAATTTGTAATGTCTGCCGTTTTGACAAGTTGAAAAATTGAAATTTTCTTGGCACCATCGACTGACCGACCTGTTTGCGTTTAGAGAATGTGTATAAACTCAAAGACGGACGGAATGGTATACGCGAAGATGTATCTTTTCTCAGACGTGTTTTGGTAGACTTACAGTAAACAGAATGCGGTGGGGATTTTTGTCTATTTTCATTGAGGTGACGTCTTAAGATAGGTAATAGTTCTGAGTGTTGTGATTGTGGACCACACAAAGTTTGCTGGTCAGTGTTGTTTATGTTGTCACAGCTGTTTTTAAACAAATGCTTTCAGGTGCTGGCAATTAGCGAATACTTACTTAATATACAAGGCAGATGTTGGATATCACCCTGTTGCATAACTCTGACGCCCTGTCTCTGATCAGTTTAACAGTGTCAAACACACACCCATACCTACTCCAACGCATAAGAATCCCAGAAATACTAACTGGGAAAAGTTTACAGCAGAGATAGATACGTATACGAAACACTGAAACTAGCGACAATCGAGACCCATGCCTTTAACCAAACATGGCCCACGAAGATTATTAAATCTAAAATCTAAAAATACACTGCATTGGAAAAGAGGCGAGAAAACTTTCCAATGCATCCAAAAACTCCAATCTCTGCTCTGACTAGGACAAGTAGAAAGCAAGTCAAAGAAAGGTAAGAGCGGAGTTTTCAGTGTTAAAAGACAACGATGGAGAATCTCCAATACTGAACGCACATCAGAATATGCCAGACTAAGTCCTATCTTAGGAACCTTCAGTAACTGGTAATCTAAAACGATCTGATGGTAGTTGCACTAAACCAGCACTGAGACTCTGAATTTCTTATTAGAGACTCACTTCCCCGGATGCACTCCGACTCCAGTAATATAAAGAGTCAATCATGCACGAAAAAACGAAGCAGACTGGGATATCGTTCCTAAAACGACTTTTAAGCGGTAGCATAAAATATGGACATGTGCCAAAGTAAAGGAGTGACGTTAAGGTGGTTTTCACTCCCAAGGCAGGTAAACCAAGCCATAGCCATGCAAAAGGCTTCAGGCTTGCTAGCTATTGATCTAGGTCTAAACCAACATGCGTACCTAAAAGGTAAAGGCACGTACGAGGGGCGTTCAATATATTCTCGGTATCGATATGAAGGAAAATGCGAATTCAATTTAAATTGTTTTTATTTTTCAATATAATCTCCCCTAACATCAATGCATTTGTTACATCTTGAGATAAGCTTTTTTAAACCCTCAAAAAAATAAATTTCCTCTTTCTCTGCAAAATACCCATTTATTGCCGACTTGAGTTCTTCATCATCCGAAAATATTTTTCCACGAAGACATTTTTTCAAATCCGGAAACAGGAAATAATCACTAGGGGCAAGGTCTGGACTATTGGGTTGGTGTTGGATTTCTTCGAAACCACAATCTCGCGCAGCAGCCTTGGAAACTCGCGCCGTGTGAACAGCTCATGAAGAAGCAAAGAAGCAACACACCCGCTGCGAGTTTACCCCGTCTTTTCTTTTTAATTTCCTCCTGCAAATTATGCAAAGTGGAAGCGTAGGATGTGGCGTTGATGGTTTCACCTTTTTTTGTACTCAATGATCAAGATTCCCTTTGAGTCCCAAAAAACTGTGGCCATGAGCTTCCCGGCAGACGGAGTGACTTTGAAGTTCTTCGGGGGTTCTGTTCCTTTTTTATGCCACTACATGGACTCTTGTTTGCTTTCAGTGGTGGACCCACGTTTCGTCCCCAGTAACAATTCGATCCATAACACCGTCCGCGTTCTCACTACACATCTCCAAAAGCTCTCTACAGCATGCGAATCTCACTTTTTTCTGAGGCGCTGTGAGTATTCGTGGCACCCACCTTGCACTGACCTTTGAAAGGTTAAGATGGTCTTGACGAATGGTGTGAATGGTACCAATTGAAAAATTGGTGATCTCTGCCATCATTTTCACCTTTATTCGGGCATCCTCAAGAACAAGTTTTTCGACTTCTTTGATGCTTTCTCCCGTACAAGCAGTAGCCGGGGCGCCGGAGCGGGGGTCGTCTTCAATGCTCTCTCTGCCTCTCTTGAACTCACTTGACCACTTTTGCACAGTTGATAATGAAGGTGCGGAACCCTGGTAAACAGCCACCATCTCTTCATGAATAGTTTTTTGACTTTTTCCTTGCTTAGTGAGAAATTTAATTACAGCGCGATGCTCAATTTTCACCATCATCGTCTCAGTTGCCATTATGATTCTGTTTAACTAGAGATAAAACGCGAATTAATAATCACATTTATATGAAATTTTACATGAATGCACTAAAATAATAGTATTACTTGATAAATAAGTCAATTTATATATACAACCACAGCTTCATCCCGATACCGAGAATATGTTGAACGCCCCTCGTATATTGCAATGCATGAAGTTGTCATCACTATTGGAAAAAGTCACTACGATAAGGAGCACATATTGGCTGCCTTCTTTGACATTGAAGATGCTTTCAACAACGTTAACGTTCCCACTTTTTGTAGAAACTTGCAAAATGCTTAAGTTAATCCGGCACTAATGAACATCACCCACTCATACTTCTGTGGGGCCTGCGAAATACTTCTGAACCTAAGGCGTTAGGGAATAGAATAACTACCTACTGCCTGATGTATGTGCCGGCGAGATCCTTCGACAGTCAGCGAAATTCTGAATTATGCCCTCAGAATTCTGGTTGCATGAGCCAAGCCCTGTAGGCTTAGAATCAACCTGCAAAAAAAAGAGTTTTTCCGCTTCTCACATAAAAGGATAATTCCGAAAATAATGCTCGAAAACCACAGGAATACTCAAAAGTTCGACCACAAATCACCAAAGGAAAAACAATACTAATGACTAACGCACAACCACTACAAATACAATTTGGAACCGAAAACCTTAAATATGTTAGGGGAATTTAGAAACTTAGGACAGTTAATTCCTTTTACCCAAAGAACAGACAAACAAACTGAAAGAAGAATCAAGAATGTAAGCGAACTACGATACACCCGTATGTACGAGTACATACATATATGAGAATGATGTCCAAATATACTTGTGGACTTCGCGGTCAGAAATCGGGAATTGTTTGAGTAAATTGAATGAGGACTTGAAAGGACTTAAATAAGTCTCGGGACAGAATCGAATGGTCTTTTACTTAATTCCAAAAAGTCCTTATGCTTACCGACAGGCAAGAACTTGTACCGCAAATAAGCCTAGTCGCTATCTTGTCGAAAATTAGAACTTGCTTTCAACGCTAGCTATGATAAGATATGTTTTCCGTTTACAAAAGTTCGACCATATTTCTACGTTTAGACGGTCAATACAAGACTATCGTAACGATTATGTCTTGTAAATTGAATAGCCTATCAGGGGCGCTAAAAACCTCAAGACTCCAAAGGATAACGAATGCAAACATTAGGGAACAAACAAAGTGGACATTCGTATTAAAAAGAGTAAAAGCATTGAAATGGAATTGGGCAGGACATGTCATGACACTGAACGACAACTGGAGAATTAGAACAACAAATTTGACGCTGAAGGACACAGGAAAGCTAGTTGACCCCAAATTAAATGGGGTGACGATATTCAGAAGCACCTAAGCAACCTGGCGCAGAATAAACAACAATGGCGACTTCTGGGAGAGGCTTATGTTCGTTTATTAAACTTTAAATGAAGCAATTAAGTTTAACCAAATGAATAAAGTTAATATATAAATATTTTTTACACAACTAAAATATTGTAAATGGAAATCCACATGAATTGAAATATCTATAACTTTGGTTGAAGGTTAAAAAAAAGTTTATAATGAAACTATTCCCATGACTACCCCGAGCAATCTGCTGTTCAGTTCAACATTTTCGAGTGCAACAGGATGACTGAGATCTACTTAATGGCGAAATGTCAGCCAATACGAGACCGCAAGCGGGAAATTAAAACTAGCAACTGAAATTTAATTCCCCGGATGGGCTTCATATTGGGTCTACACAGACCGAAGTGCTATGAGGTACTAGGGTGCCTTTCGTCTTCATATATAGTACATAAACCCCATCACTGTTTGAGAGTTTACGTTAAACTTCTTCTTTAGTGAAATATATGCCCGATGGGGCAAGGCAAGTCCAAGTATAAAGATTCTAACTCAAAGCACTAGATTTAGTACAAATCAAAATCTTGCAGATCTATGTCCGCAACACAAGAAGATAGGGCATTCGTTAGTTGGGCGACCTGCAGTCACCAAACACTCCAAGAAGACGCCTATGAGAAGGAGAGAAAAAGAAAACCTGGATTACTGGTGAATTTTCTTTTAGCACTGACGTATTACATACATATTGTATGTGCACAGTTTCGGAATGTGAATATCGCGACACTTACACTGGCGATCACTAGGATGAGGACATACATTTTGCAATCGATTTTCACTCTTTATACCTGTTGGAAATTTTGTACCCGGAAACTTTTACTACCTGTGAACTGGAACACATTTTCTCAACAGGAAGTCATAAAATTAAAGGGTAAATAAGAAACAACCGTTGGAATTTCCCAAGACCAAACAATGAACTACTCGAAAAGCGTACAAAAAGATGCTCTGCTAGGATGAGGCCATTGCGAATATTTCATTGCAGGAGTTCACATCAACGATTTTTTTTTCAAAGTTTTGTTAAGAATATTTAAAAAGGCGTTGAAAAGAACTGTTTTAATTTAGTTACAAAAAAAAGGGTTCCCGAAAGACTTTGACAGCGACAGAAAGAGGAAAGATAGATGCTTTAAGACTGTTGTAAACAGTTTTCTTGCGGATCCACAACACTATGGGAAAAATCAAAGAGGACGCCCGGCAGAGGAAACAATATTGCGAGAAAAGCGGTTAATTCTACGGCATGCCTCAAATTCTACTAAACCAGCGACTGAAATAAGGTCCAACATCGGAGTATTAGCCAGCATAGCAACGGTCCGAAGGATATTCCGAAAAAGTGGTACTGTACTCCTACAGAGGATTGAACTTAAAAAGAAATCTGTTTTGAAGCAAGTGTACAAGGAGCATCGAATGAATTTTGTGTTTTCGGATGAAAAAAAGTTTAACCTTGACGGCCCCGATGGTTACAACTTTTATTTCCATGATCTAAGAAAGGAAGAGCTTATTTTGGCAAGACATCACAGCCGTACATCAGGTGTAATGGTGTGGCTATTACGAGTACCTACTATAGCACAATCCAGTTGGAGATTTTGTCCACAACAACGAAAGGAAACAACTACAAATGTTTGCTGGAACAGTCATTTCCCAAAGTGAAAAATATTTTCGGACCCCTGCCCCCATCCACACTTCCAGGGTTGTTAGAAGTTGGATTCAATCAGAAGACGTGGAACTTTTGCCATGGCCGCCCTATTCACTGGACTTAAACGTAATCGAAAATTTTTGGGCAGGGTTATCTCGTAAAGTGTATAAAGGCGGCAGACAATTTCAAGACAAGGACACATTAATCGAAGCTATTCGTGATGCCTGGGCCCAAATTTATCTTGATTATTTAAAAAAACCTGTATGATTATATTCCAAACCGTCTTATAGAGGTCACACCGAAAAATGGCGGGCATACTCATTATTAATGTAGAAAAACGTAATAAATAAATGTTTTAAAACCATAAAATGTAAACATTTTATTAATTTTTCCCTTTCTTTCGAAGATTTTGCATGTGGCCTCATCCTAGTGGCGCATCTTTTTATACGTTTTTCAAGAAGTTCGTTGTTTGATCTTGGGAAATTCTAACGGTCGTTTCTTATTTACCCTTTAATTTTATGACTTCCTGTTGAGAAAATACGTACCTGTTCACAGGTAGTAAAAGCTTCCGGGTACAAAATTTCCAACAGGTATAAAGAGTGAAAATCGATTGCAAAATGTATGGCGTCATCCTAGTGATCGCCAGTGTACCATCGATAAAGAAGAGTGAAAGGGGCTTTCTTAAAATTACAAAATTTATTTCATTCCAAAAATTCATAAATATAACATAATTGACATAAATATAACAAAATTGTTTAGAAATAATGGAGAATGATCTACTGAATGTTTTCTATCGCAGTTTTCGATACCCTCCAACTTCTGGCTACGAAGAAAGATATGAACATATTTACTACTATGTTAGTTAGTTAGTAAGTTAATTTATGGCCACGAATCTATGTAATACAGTTCAAAAGTCTTCTCTATTTTCCGCATGCTAACTTCATTTAAAAATTCCAAACGTAGCTAGGACAATCACCACGTGATTATGGACGTTACTTTTCTATGACCTACTCAATTTAAAGTACAATAGAGTATCATTCAGCCTAACATCATTATAGTTATTAATATTGTTTCAGAGCACGCGCTACTTCAAATTTGCAGTTTTATGCAGTTAGGACCTTTTGTTTGATGAGAACCAGCTTCTTTGCTGGTTAGCGTTCACTACAAGTCCTTTATAAATGGTCTTTCATTAGGCGTTTCATATCTTTAAATTTAAATAAAACAAAGTGTGTGATATCATCGCTATCATCGAAACTTTTTATTCGTTTGAAAGGACTATCGATACCATTATTTATGAAATATAACATCGTTCATCATATAGCGTTGGGTGTAGACGGTGATGGCCTGACCAACGTCGTTCTCAAAGAAATATGGACCGATGACGCCGCCAGCCCAAAATCCAAACCAGGCAGTGACTTTTTTGGGATGCAACGTACACAGTTCAGTTCAGTTTCAGTTCAGTTTCTATGCATTTTTATTTATGTCACTTAAATTACTCTTACTTGCTAGACAAAAAAAACGCTTAAAAATTAGCTTAAATTACTTACAAATAATCTTATTTTAAATTACTGGCCCCATGCGGGCACTCTAAGTGAAACCTAACACTTAAACTATGTCTTTCGACGTATCTTACAGTCTTAATTTCATTTGGATTTTAACATTAATTAATACTAAAACTAAGAAAACATTTTTTAACAAAAAATCTTAGTTCCATGACCTTTTTTTATTTTATTATAAAACTTAAAACTAAAAAAAAAACCTATAGACTGCCTAAAAATAAATCTTTTTTTTTTCCTTAAAACTAACTTAATTCTATCTAAGACTATGTAAGCCGGCCATGGCTAAGAAAAAATTAGGCTGGCCCACTTTGCTTCACATGAAGCTACCAATCACTGGACGACGAAGCATCCTCCCCTTCAACAAGCCACCAAAATTGCTGGTGCTGCTGAGCAACATCCCTCCCGTCGCGACTCCCTACCGCCCTACTGAACCGGAGACGCTCAGCACTGCCATGTGCGACGTCTCTGTCGTAGTTGAGTCGCCTGTCCGCAGCTATTCGAGTGACGTGGAAGATTAGCGGTACCGCCAATCTCTCCTGGATCAGACCTTTACTATCTAGATAGAGGAACGCTTCTGGAGGAATAAAGCCGTCAAAGTGAATTCTCTCGTGATACATATAATTGGGATAGAAAGCCCCGGAGATCAGGTTGTTCGATGAGGTCATTGCTCTTGCAATGTGCCTTCGAGTCAACTTAATGACGAAATTGTCCACTCTTATACCACTCATTGGTATAGAATTTTATGTACTGAGACTCTGGTGTTCTGTATAAGCGAAGACAAGTCCTAAGACAAGCCCTCTCAAACATCCGAATCTTTTCCAATAAACTTGCTCTCACGTTGAACCACACGGGACATCCAAATATAAGCATAGGCCGGATAAGGGCCATGTAGCAGATTACCTTCACCCTCGCATCGAGTTGGCTGTTATAAAACAGTCTCCTTGTGAGGGCAAAAGCACCTTTGGCTCTGGCCAGAGCAACATCTATATGTTTATTAAAATACAGAAATTGATATAGCCAGATCCCAAGGTATCTGACTACATTTCGACAAGCAAGTGGCTGCCCGTGCTGCCCCACCATCGAGAACTTTCGCCAATTCTAGAGGTCCCAGACAAAGGCGTCCTAAACAGAATGGTTTCCGACTTCTGAAAGTTGATTTTCAAATTCCAGTCATCGCAATATCGCTTAATTTTGTCGAAGTCACGCTGCAAAAGTATATTAATGACTTCAATCTTAGGACCTGATCTGTACGCGATTATGTCGTCTGCGTACGCTATGGCATGGTGAAGTGAACCTATCAGATCACCTGTGTAAGCGTTGAACAGGATCGGCGAATTTACCGCACCTTGTGATGCAACGTACCCATTCATCCAGAAATGGGCCTCATCGCTGAAGATGATTTTTCTATGAAAATTAGGGTCAGTTTCCAACTGCTCCAGAGCCCATTCTTAACACACGTTGTTGTCTATGGTCGTTTACCTTCAGTTCCTCGGTCATTTGAAGTTTGTACGAGTGCAGGCCCAAGTCACAACGCAAAATTCGCCAACTTTTGGTCTGCGAAAGGCTGAGTTCTTGTGAGCGACGCGAAATCGACTGCTTCGGATTCTCCTGCACACTCTCACGGACAGCGGCGATATTTTCCGCAGATCTTGCGCTTCGTTCAGAACCAGTGGACTAAAATTTATCCACAATTTATCCTCTCGGTAGGATGATTATGGCGAACGCAAAATGAGCGGAACGTTGCCCGAACAGAACACCCATTTTGATAAAACAAATTTATCATTTGCAAGTGTTGTCCGTCCATGGTGATTTGGCAAAGCAGACTGAATAAATGACAGCCAATTTGACAGATGTAGCTTCAACAATATGGCCGCTATCAATTGTCAAAGTTAGGAAGTTCCTATTGGAATTCGTCTTCATTTCCAGAATGAAAAATGTTGAGAGAGCGGCACGGATGTTAAGGCCGGAGATATCAATATCATCTGCATAGCAAAGTGGCGTGAATGGTCTTCTTCGGAATAATTTGAAAAAGTCACACGAAGGGTGTCACCTTGGCAGAAACCTTGTTTTGTATCAATCGGCTTACAGAGGTCCTTTCCAATTCTGACGAAGCTGATGGTGTAGCTAAGCTAGATATTGCATAGGCTTATCAGTTTGCGGGGAGACCAATTTATTAATACTCGTACAGGCAATTCCTATCGGTGCTGGTGAAGCGACTTGATATCGACGCCAGCTCTGCTCAAGGGTTTTTTTTCTGAAGAATTTGTTGTACGTTGAAAATTAGCTTGATGGTAAATTTACCAGATCTAAGGAACATTATAATATATGTACTCCTTAGGGCCATATTGCTCGATAATCCTTCATCCTTCTTATGGATTGAGCAGAACACACTAATATTCTAGTCGTTCTTGCATTGGGCTGCAGGTACCAGGCACTGACGTCGTCGGTTGCTACTTAAGTTTTGAGAAAAACAAATATTTACCATCGCAAATTGTTTTTAAAAATGGAGAGCATTTTAAAAAATAAAATCAATACACTTTTCATAGCATTTGAAACAATTTTCGAAGCATTTTTTCCACTCCTAATGAGGTAACTCCAAAACATGCGTTTCAGGCGTTGGAAAATGTTGACCTGACAATTTTTTTAGATGTGCGGGAATAGAAATAAGTCACTGGGTGCTGTACAGCAGATGACTCATCAATTCGATTATTTGAGTGCTTAAAAAGTCACTTGTTTGAGCCGACTAATGAGAGCTCTCTTTTTTGCGGTCTGTTGTTTAGTTTCTGGTTCATATTCATAGATTTATGATTCGTAACCTGCCACGACATTATAGACGTCTTTAGAAGTACCACAGTGAAAAATTTTCAACATTTTTTGGACCATTCGGCATGAAACTTTTTTTGAACAATTGTCAAATTTGCGGTATTCAACGCGAACAAATCTTTTTGATGACCAAATGTTCAAGTAATATTAAATGAATGAAAGTGCTGCTTATGCAAAAGCAAGTCTCAATTTCACTATAAGTCACATGACATTCTTGCTATATCAGTTACCGCACAACATCGATGTTTTCTGGCACAACAACCGATTTTGGACGACTTTCACGAAATTCATCCTGCAGCGAATTGCGAAAACCAGCGAAACCTAGTGGCCCAGGATGGTGCTTCATCACCAAAAGTTAAAACGAGTTGATTGGCACATTGTTGTTGAGTTAACCCATGTCGAAAATGTTCACGATTTAATTCTATTTTTCGGCTGAGATGAATTTGTCAAGTCGCTGCGAAAAACGCAAATAATACTTGTATTACAAATTATTCTGAGAACGTGTACCATTAAAATAGATATTGTAAATGCGTTCTAGTACTACTTCGTGTGATGAGTGTACTGCAGTACCATCTGCAAACTTAGAAAATGAGACATAAACAAATTGTTCAAAATTGGACCAAGAACATAACCTTTCGGTACACCTGACTGGAAACAGATTAGATTTGAAACACTACCATTGACTAGCGTTTTAAAAGAACGACCTGATAAAAAGCCTTTGACTATCTTAGAGAGAAATTGAGGAAAGTTTTTCATAACCATTTTATATGGAGTGACCAGATAGCAATGACAATTTTTCCAATTCTTATGTTTCAGCAGCTGTCAAAGTTACCAATGACATCCAGCTGCCAAAATATTCAGTAAGGTTTGCTATTAAAAAAATATTATCGAAATTCCGGCTCAGCTGTAAATTCGCAAAGTGAATTTCGTCGTGATTTCGGTCTTCATAATGGCTTCAGTGAGCAGGCAATATGTCGCACCGTGGAGAAGTTTGACAGTGAGCACACTCTTTTGGATCTTAAGCCACAAACCAGATAGAGATTGATTCGAAATGAAGAAAACTTAGCCGCTGTAGCGGCCAATAGCTGAATTGTGCATCGCTAAAGAGTCAACCCGGCTTATTTTGCGGTTGGATTTGGACCTACATCCAAATAAGATTGTGCTAATGCAAGAATTGAAACCAAACGACCATATAAAACGCCGTGAGTTCGTTAATTAAATGCTGGAAATGTTGGCCGGAGATCTGGATTTCAGCCAAAAAATCATCTTCTCGGACAAGGCCCATTTTTGGTTCAGCGGCTATGTCAACAGGCAAAATTGTCGTTATTGGAGTGAACGCAATACACAAAGATTGATTGTTTTGTGCAGTTTATGGTATGGCGGCATCATCGGACTTTATTTCTTTCGAAATGAGGAAGAAGACACGGTTACGGTCAATGGGTAGAGAGGTATAGAGCGTTGTTAACCGACTTTTTGTAGTCCAATCTCAACAACATCGATATATCCAAGCAGTGGATCCAACAAATCGGCGCAACATGCCATATAAGCGACGCAATGGTCGGAGTTGTGTAAGACAAATTTGGCGACTAGGTTATCTAATGGCGAGCGTACATCAATTGGCCGCTGCGATCATGCGATTTAACACCACTTCGATTGGTTTCTCTGGGACTAAGTCAAGTCCTTAGCCTACGCTACAAGCAAACGACTTTGGACAAGCTCGAGGCCAACATTTGACACTCGAATAACGCCGCACATATTCGACCGAGTCATCAAAAATTGGATCGACCGATTGTAGCACTGCCAGCGAAGCAGAGGCGGCCATTTTAATGATGTGCTATTCCACATATAATGGTATGATCGTAGCTTCAAAATAAAGCCATAATCAATTGCCTCACACGGTTGTTGTTTTATTGAATTTTTTTTCCTATCTCTTATCTGGTCACCTTTTATAAGAGACCATCATGCCTTTTGACTTTTTCTTCTTGGCGGTTTTTTTTAAACCTAGTGGGAACCATTATGTTGAGGTATAAAACCAAACTGTACGTCAGGATGTATGGTACATTCGGTAAATATATTTGAAATTTTTTCTTTGAGAATTTGTTCGTATATTTTACTTATATACATAGGCAAACTTATATACCTATAGCTCTTGGGGATTCCAGGCGGTCTTCCAACTTTGAAAATAGGTACTACCTTGGCTATTTTCCAAGCATCGGGGAAGCCTTTCGACTTTTTTACCTCTAAATTATCTGCGTCGCCTTCATTTCTTAGTGGGGTAACAGTGGTCAGCATGCTGAGATCGGGCATTGCTTCACTAAGCTGTGCATTTGTTGCTGGATCGCCTAAGCTTGCTGATACACTGTGATTTCTTAAAAAGTTATTGGCGAGGGCGTTTGCTTTTTCGTCATTTGTGTAATAAAAATTAGATACGTTTTCATGTCCAAGTAGTTGTTTATTTTTATTTTTAATTATTGTAACTACGTTCCAGAATGGTTTAGCGTTCTTATCTAGAGAAGCTAGGTTTTTGCTCCAGCTTTTTGTAAAATTTATTTATTTTAGCCTTGTGTACAAAGTCATCTATGGCTTTAAGGATTGGTTCATTGAAGTCAGTGGCATCTACTTTTCCCTGCACTTTTTGTGCACAAAATTGGATTGTGCTCAGAGCATAGCTCATTCAACGATATTGGATGTGTTATAAAACTAAGACAGTCTGACACAAAAATATCGAGCATAGACGGACGGCTACGAGAGCTAGCTGGACACAGAGGATATAAAATTTAAATTAGAAAATTCGGAAAGGCCCAAGAGTAAATTCGCTAAACATTAGCTCTTATACAGCCCCATTCTCTGTGCCCACTGTTGAGATCACCTCCTCAACACCTCTTCAAACTAAATGATTCTGATGTCAGATTTGACGTATCTACATCGATATTGCGATATCTCAAAACTTCTCGTAGCAACCTTCGTAACTCGTCCAAATTGATTATCGTCTAAATTGTATTGTTCAGTCATCATAAGAAGGACTGTAGAAGTGTTCTCTTCATATACTTTCCTCCAAATGCGTGTTTACTATGTATTGAAATTCCTTTTTCTCTGTGTAGACTTCGGCTCTGGGTTTGTTGCTTCGATATACTCTTATTAGCTGCGCTTCACATGTGCTTCGTTTTGAGCAGCCGATGTGAAAACCATTCAGCCCTTTCCTTCTGCCCGTAAACAGCTCCGGATCATCTGTGAAATATCGTTTTTTCGATTTTTGTTTAATGACTTGTGTCCGAGGCACGGCATGATTTGTCGAACCACGAGTTCTGTTGGGGGGCCCAGAGTCTGATGGCTTTTTGGCAGCGCTACCACTGGTCAATAGTTCTTGATGCTGGTAATATATGTAGTTCTTCTTGAGGGGTTAAGGGAACCGCGATCGACATATCCTATATCATATTTCCTATATCATATTTTCAGCAGTTTTGATCATTTTATCTCTTATATCGGCTCCATTCATCGAGGAAGGAGCCCCGGGAGTACCAGAATCGACTTTTGAGAGAAAGAATCGAATCCGCTGTGGAATCGAAAAACCATTCTTTTAATATACCCAATATTCTTATGCATACAACTTCATAGTCAAGGCGTCATTCGCGTTGGCTTTATATCTTACGTGTGATAATCTTTTAGAACTACATTATATAGGGTTTTCCAATAAGTACTTGACAACTTTTTTCTAAATAAAACGCAAACCATTTGAGATATTTCAAAAACTTTATTATCTGCTTGAAGTACAATCAAAACATTTATGAATGGAACTCGACTTCGTTCATATGGCCACCGCGGGCACGTTTGCAGCGGTCGATTCGTTGGACCCAATTTTCGACGACTCGGGCACACATTTCGGCCGAAACGGCAGCTATTTCTCGTTCAATGTTGGCTCTGAATTCTTCCAACGTCGTCGGTGTGTTGGCATAAACCAATGACTTAACGTAGCCCCACAGAAAATAGTCAAGCGGCATTAAATCGCACGAACGAGGCGGCCAATCGACTGGCAAATTTCTTGAGATAACACGCTCACCATACTTACTCTTCAATAAATCGATTGTAACGTGTGCTATGTGGCATCATCTTGTTGAAACCACATGTCGTCCAAGTCCATATCTTCCAATTCGTGCCAAAAATAATCGGTGATCATGGCGCGATAACGCTGACCATTCACAGTAACGTGACGATTGTTATCGTCGACGAAAAAATATGGCCCAATAACGCCGCCGGCATGCAAGCCGCACCAAACAGTTATTTTTTGTGGATGAAGTGGTGATTTATGTAGCACATGTGGATTTTCACCCGACCAATAACACATATTTTGCTTATTGACGAACCCATTGAGCCAAAAATGAGCTTCGTCACTGAAGATGATTTTGCGATGAAATTCGTCATCTTGGCGCATCTTCTCCAAAACCCAATCGGAGTACGTACGTCGTACGTCTATCTCAAATTTTTGCTCTAAACTTGTTATTGCCTGTCTACTAGGGCGAGAATTATGACCGAAAATTGGAGTTAACGCTCTTAAAGTTGCATTCACAATTTTTATAATTTGCAGACGTTGCTCGTTCATGTATTTTACCATGATGAAAATGTTGAATTTACTAAATAAATTGACAGTGACAGTTTGATGATTAGTGAAAGAGTGCGTTAACAAACTAAATTCAAAGTTGTCAAGTCCCTATTGGAAACTATTTAACTATTAAACAGCGTCTCACTCGGGAATTTGACAATACGATTCTCAAACTAATTACAAGGAAATGTAACGATGAGAGCTCAGATTTGCTGGTTATTTATCGGACATAACCCCTAAATTGTTTGACATAAAAGCGATAAGCCTCTCAAAAATAAATTCTTATCCACCATATGGCGTCATTTGGCGGCGATTAATGCCTCCTGAAACAAACAGATAGAGAGACTTTTGTACGAACGTGTAGATATCGTTTTTTTAATTGTGTGGTCGCCGAAATTAACTCGGATCTTAAATCAAATTGAATTTGAAACCACCTACGCTCCCGCTCTCAAAATAAAATTTCGTTTCTTGTTTACTTTAGACCTTATAAACGACCCTTACTGTGCCCTGGACCGCAACAATGTTTTAACTTAAAACCTGAGTCCTTATTAAAATTGCAACCACAGTGGCCAAACGTTGCTGTATCAAAGAGGCACACCCAAACATCGTGAATGGAGTGCAGTATTGGACACCTTGGCCTGCCATGTCACCTATAAATTTGCAGCAACCGCTTTCGGCGGCTCAATTTTCGATGTGTCACTTGACACGTTTCTCGTTTGGCTTTGCTTTAGAGTCCATAATCCCGTTGGTCATGATCAGCAGTTTAAATTTTGTTTACAAAGTGTACTTGTGTTTATATTTCAACCTTTGATGGCTTTGAGATACAAAGGATCCATGAGACATTTTCCATCCCGCCTGAGGTCAAGTGAAACGACGGTGGTCGTAATTAACGTGCTAAAGATAACGCATTGGACCTGAGAGGGAAATTGAACCTCGATAAGGCCACGGTACGAGTACGTTTCATTATTTCTCTCAATGGTTGCCGATAAGCCAGCACTATACGTACGCGTACCATAACGCGTTGATTTCTCAGATTTTTATTTTTAATTTGTTCCCTGTCTCGAATTTCAAATGCGCGTGAGGATCGCTTATCTCAAAGCGATAAGCCACGATACAGCTCCACGGTGGTGGTAGATTTTGTTGCTTTCCTTTTTCTTTTTCAGTTCCGTGAACCCATCGGGAACAAGAGTATCGATAATTACCCGTATTTTGGTGCCGTTGTTTTGGAAATTATGTTCAAATTTACGTTTTGATCAATAAAATACGCTTGACTGCAGTATAGATATGGATAGAGGTGCCGTATAGATCAAAAGACGACAGATAAGTATGAGATAAAAAGAATGATGAAAATATTATATGGTGGATTGAAGAGGCTTTATAAAAAGTGACAGAACTTGCACACATCCAAGATGTGCAGAGAAGAATACCTTGTGTGGAAATTAAAGGAAAGTCGCTGTATTCTAGGTTGAATATGTCTCAAAGTCCAGTGGCTAAAGCCACATCAAGCAAGCCCTGAACACTGGTCTTTGTAATAGGCAACAAATCTTAGGATTTAAGATAAGGCTAAATAGGCTACAACTTCAACTAGGAAAGACCAAATACAGTAAGGGAACACATTGTCTTTTCATTTAAATTGAAACCGAATACTCGAATTCTATTATGATCATCTTAGGACTTAGGCGATGATAGAATTTGGGATCTTGAGACAGATGGAGGCGGAATCATTTCAATTGGCAAAATAGCAGTAGCCTCATCGGATCAACTCTTCGGCAGAAAAAGCAAATATGATTACGAGACCGAAAAGCCGAGAGTTATACTACTGTTGACGAACCATGCTATTCTGTACGTGGAGTTTTAGGTGTCTTAAAAGATCACATGCAACTTGCGGAGACCATAGAATGCTATAAAGCGGTCTATTCCGAGATCGAATAGTCCAGTTTTAAAAAAATATTAAAAACTGCGACATATACTGCACTGAGCGACTCTGGTGTCTGATGCAATGATACCATAACACTTTTTGCGGAAAAAAAAGTACGAAAAGTACGACTTTCCCTGTGTTCAGGAATGGTTTTGGCCAAAATTTGAAAGGAAAGGTCTTCAGGAATGGCCCCAAAGCCGATTTAGGGAGAGGCTTCGGTGTCCTTCTGGACAATGACAATGTTATAATAGATTTCCCTCCTCGTTAGAAAAACTTGTCTCTGTCTTCCTCTGACCCTCTCACGACATCAAAGATAGGTATGTAGTTGAAGAATGTAAGACTTTGCTGAACGCAGTTGGATGACTGAATGCACTTGGACTTTTATGGGTATCAGGTTACATCCACATTTCACGGGAAATGAAGTCGCTGATACATTTACTAGAGAAGGCTGGAACTGAACCTTCATTGGGTGTATGTATCTGCGTCCTCGGTTAGGAACTCCATTGACAATTGTTAACGATGTTGTTCTTGGGTTTTCTGTTGCTGCTAACACCTAAGGATGGTTGTTGTTGGTCTTGACTGGCAGGTTATTATAAACTGATGAACGGGAATGGGAGTCATTGCAATCTGATGTTTCCTCTATATTCGTTCTTACTGGTTTCTTACGCTTAATGCTGGAATATTTTTCACTATATTCTCCGTCCACGAGAATAATTGCGCATATATACACTCGATCTCCAACATTAAAACACCTTACTTTTTTGGTCGGGTCTCCAGCTGCTATATAATTACCACCGTTTAGGTAATCTGGATGCAAGTCATCTAAAGCTGTTCTTAATCTCCGTCCCATTAATAACTCAGCTGGAGTTTTTCCAGTTGTGGTATGCGGTATAGTGTGGTTAGCTTCTGCAAACGAAGCTAATGATGCTTTTGTGTATCCCAACATTGTCTCGACCTGAGAATTAGTGGAGGGATGGTAGTCGTGTGGAAATTAATCTCATTACTTTTATATAAATTTCGGATCGGAAACAAACGCGGTTCCATTGTCCAAACGGATTGGAATACTGTGAATAGCAAATATTTCCCGGAATTGTCTCACTACCTCGGTCGACGATTGATTAGATACGATTTTAGCTTCAAACCATTTGACCATGGAATCAAACAGTTTAAAAAATAAATAGCTCTTGTAAAGACAGGCAAAACCGATATGATGGGATGACCCAAGATTCACATCAGGTTTGATGAATTGTTGTGGCGCACTGTGTGGATTTGGAAGATTCCTCTGGCACTGCTAGCAGATCTTAACCGTTTGTTCGACCTGTTGATTTAAATTAGGCCACCAAATGTAGTTCCGAGCTAAAGACTTCATAAAAGTCATATCGGGGTGATGACCATGTAGCAAATTTAAAATCTCTTTCTTGCAAGTTGCTGGTACTACGATTCGACTACCCCATAGGATACATCCCTTCTGTGTGGATAATTACGTTCTTCTTCGAAAGAAAGGCTGATGATAGTGTCAATTTTTGAGGGCCAACGGGGATCTTTTATCGTCTAATCTGAAATTTCGTTTGCTCTAATTGACAGAACATTACCCCTTTCCAAAACTAACACGTCATCGCGTTCACTTACTACATCCTAGATAGATTTTCAGGGCAACCTACTAAGACAAGCAGCATTGGCGTCAAATTTTCCTATTCGATGTTCTATATCATAATCGTAAGCAGCCAACAATAAATACCATCTCAACAATTGTGGTGAAATCATATAGTAATTGAAATAGTTTTCTTCTTATTAAAGAGACCCACTAACGGCATGTGGTCAGTTACAATCACAACACGACTACCAGCTACATACTGATGGAAATGCTTGATGTCGAAAATGATTGCCAATCCTTTCTTATCAATCTGCGCACAATTGCGCTCACTCAAATATAGTGTACGGGTCGTTCATTTCTTTCCTTATCGCGATGAGCTAATACAGCGCCTACGCCATACGATGACGCATCGCATCAAAGCACTAAAGGTTCATTTTCATCGTAATGAGTAAGTACCCTGTCAGATTTCAGCAAGGCCTTCAACTCGCTAAATACTTCAGTATGTTCCTCTGTCCATATCCAATTTATATTTTGGTCTAATAGTTGATGGAGTTTTTCGGTTTTAGTGGTAAAACTTATTGTAAAAATTTAACATCCCTAAAAATGGTTGAAGCATTTCCTTGCTTTCGGGAATGGGTGTGTTCTGAATGGCTTCCAACTTAGTTTTATTTGGAGCAATACCCGCACCGGCATTATGAAAATCTAGAAAATCGATGTCGGTTTTGCCAAATATGCATTTGGACTTTCAAACTGTAATACTACTCGTATATTTGCTTGGGCCGACCGATTTGTCCAAGACATCCTCTAGGTTCTTATTATGGGAAATCTCATCTTCCCCAGAAACGATGATATGATCCAGAAAAGTCCCGGGGATTCCACGCAGCAAGTTGTCTTTGAAAAATTCCTGAAACTGCTGATATGGTAAAACGAAGCCTTCTTTCTTTCAACAAATCCTTATGGGTATTTAACGTGTATAGTTCTGCGAAAGTTTCATCAACAGATAGTTGGTAGGACCGAGAATAGGTGTTGCCGAACCTGAAAATTCTACTGGTTCAAGAATTTGTTGCTGCACCAACTTACCGATTTCCTCCTATACCAGTTTCCTTAAAGCAAAATCTACCTCTAGGTGTTGCTCCTGGTAGCACCTCGATGCCAACCGGTGGTCCGACAAAAGCGTATTTTTCCTTTATGTCTTCCCAAGTTCAGTTCGTTTCTAGTAACTGCACTTGTTGGATAGAGTTTAAACCGTCGCTGTATTCAGTCGCCCTCTTACTTTACTCCATAATTTGTGATTTTCCTATTTTGCTTTAAATCAATCTAATAACCTAATTTCTTACCCAATGATTGTTATCGCTGACGCGCCTTTTTGTTTTTTTATTGTTGAACTACTAATCTGTTCATTTCGCGACAGTGCGTTTAGTGCATTTTTCATTTTTTTTCTCCGCAATTTGTTTTCCTGTCTTCGTCATGTATTCTTGTGGATTAACCAACTGCGTAAAATATTCCATACTATTTGTGTCGGCCTAAATAAAAGAAACACGGTCTACCTTAAAGAGTTTTCCGAAAATCTACTGTTCTTCTGTGATGAGTGTATCAGTATTTTTCTCTCACATGTGCTCCTTGTGATCTGTTGCTTTTCCAAAAAAAAAGAACTTTTCGATAAAAAAGGAGAAATAAAACGACTATCTTTCGGTAATTTCTACGTTATAATACTTAAAACTGAAAATCTTTATTTTAACTGCTAATCCAATGTTATTTTTGTTCTGATTGACATTTGTGTCGTGACATTATTATGGTTCGTTTTAGTACATGTTTTGTTTGTTTTATAAATTACTTGTAACATTTCTTTGTTTATATATCAGCATAAACTTATTTTTACTATATATTTTTATTTCGAATTTGGTTGATTTCCGAACACGATCAAGTGCCTCAGTGACTCCAATGAATCCAACCATAATTCACTCGTCAGGCTGATAAAGGACGAACTATCAATCTTTGAACAAGGTTAAGATGTGCGGAAGACTTTGGTCATAGCACTGAAAAACAAGTTGCGCGTTTAATTGAGCTAGAAAGTGCAAGATCCAGAAATGAAGAAACATACAAGCGCCACATTGATACAGTCTTAAGTGAATTTACATCAATCGGAATCGCAATGATGGATTCAAACAAGAAAACATCTAATTCCATCAACTCTCTCCGGGAAGACATCGATATTCATCGCCAATCATCCACATCCAATCTCCATCTCGAACCTGCAACAAACAATCACCAACTCTCAAATCATTACCCCTCCTGTCGCCGCCCCATGGAAACTTGTTACATAATTTAACACTACGTGAACACCTTCAGAGTGGCAAGGCAGGCTTGACCGACTCCGCACAACGAATCAGATGTTCACCACCCTACTCATCAAAGGTGCTCCAAATTATGCAGATGTTGCTTGGATTTCCGAATTTTTCAAAAAGAGGTATGGCATCACCATCAACCAATGCACAATATTCCCAGCATCTCACCACAAAAACAAAAGGAATTTCAAAATTAATTTGCCGACTAAATACGTATGGTTATTTGTTAACTCATCCAACACTAACCTCAAGCTAGGAAAGATGCGGGTCTCCAAATAGACGGATCAACCAAGCAACAAAAACGTAGAAAAAAAACGAAGCAACCTCTCATCAAAAGATAATTATAAATCGTCCAGATCCATTCCCCGTTCCCCATCCACATCCTAAACCTGACCCCAACTGTCTTAAAGCCAATATATTTCCCAATTTTTCCCCTCCGGTTTATATCCCTAGCAACCCCCTCACGTATCTCCACAAAAGCACCAAGTCTCTCTCTTCCATCCAAGCTCCAACGCGTTTCTTTCAATTTAACCCCTACCCCTGATACCGTCACTGCTTAAAAACTCACACCCTCTCCCACGAATACTAACAACTGTTTTCCAAATTTCGACCTTACAACAGGAGCCAAATACCCAAACTTTATCAGCTCGAATATCTTAAATCCCGGTTCTGGCTCGCCTTCTCCCTCGGTTTCACGGGCTCCAGTCCCTATTTTTGATCCTCTTTTGCCGCCTAATATTAAATTGACCCAAAAGAATATAGACACCACAGAATGCCGTTACGTTCTCTCTAGGCTAAGGGATAAAAAGATATACGAAAATATACGTCTCCTTCTCGCATATCTTTACGACAAATCCTACTCTGTTTGCTTTGAAGGAAAAACCTAAACAAGTGTCATGGTCTCCATCCAACAGGAAGGCCTTCCTACGGATATAACTAGTCTCAGGAAGCTTTACAACAGGTACCACGAAATCTTCGACACACCTCCTCAAAAGGTTGCGGATGACCTCGCTGCTTTCCGCAGCTATGTACACTCTAAAAGAGTGTCTCACCTTCAGCGCAGCCGAGCTAATCACAACAAATTTTTTCGTTCCTAACTTGCCTTCTTTGTGTGCATCTCATCTACACTCCCCTACTCCCCTACTCCTCCACGCAACAAACTACCACTTACATTTTACTACCAAAACGTAAGAGGCTTGCGCTCTAAAACTCGTGCTCTCTTGTCTAAATCACACGGCCTCTCTTTTGACGTCTACGCTCTTACAGAAACCAATCTGATCCCCGACATAAAGAGCCAGGAGCTATTTCCATCTTCTTATGTTTTAATGTTTTCCGAGATGATGATCACTCTCTCCCCATGTTTAATGATTCTGCCATCCCTAAAGTTGATTCTCCATGTAGAGGTGTCCTACTTGCCATTCACAATAACCTCAACTCTTCTCTCATTGCTATCTTTTCTTCTGTTAAACTTGACTTTGTTTCAATTAAAATAACACTTCCCAACAAGTCCCTGTACGTTATGTGTTGCTACATTCTCCCAGCTTAACCTACTGAATCCTACATCCTGGCTATTAAAGCAATTGGCCAACTAATTGACCTAAGTGATTCCATCGACTATATCCTTATCTTTTGTGACTTTAATCTGCCCCTGCTAAAGTGGATTCCATCGGATGATCACTTATTTTTTACCGCGTCAAACGCCAGTTCATCCAAAGAATGTCCTTTCATTGATAGCATAACTGACTCAAGCCTGTGCCAAGTAAGTGGCGTCCCTAATTCTATAGGTAGGCAACTTCCTTCTCAACCTTCTACGCCACCAAACCCAGCTAGCAACCCAATGCCCAACTTCGACCTTAAAACTGGAGCTAAGTACCCTAACTTCATTAACTCCCATACCTTAAACCCCACATCTCATCCCTCGACCAACTCCATATCCAATCTATCTCCCTCCTCCAATGCTCCTATTCTTGATCCCCTTTTTCCCCCCACTGTTAAACTAACACAGCAAACCAATGGCACTACAGAAAGTCGATATGCTCTCTCTAGGCTCAGAGAACGAAAGATATATGAAAACATTCGTCTCTTTCTTGCCTATTTACATGACAAATCTGACTCGGTCTGCTACGAAGGGAAAACCAAAACCAGCGTCATGGTTTCCATCCAGCAGGAAGGCCTCCCTACCGACCCTATCAGTCTCAGGAACCTTTATGTCAGGTACCACGAGATATTTAACATGTCCCCTCAGAAAGTAGCAGACGACCTTGCTGCATTCGGCAACTATGTTCACTCTAAACGAGTATCACACCTACAACGAAGCCGAGCCGACCACGACAAATTTTTTCGTCCATAACGTGCCTCCCTTGCCAGCGCTTAAACCATCCTGCCTCACACCTCCACCCCACAACATCCCTCTTACATTTTACTACCAGAATGTAAGAGGTCTTCGCTCTAAAACCAATGCTGTCCTACGTCAATCGCATGCTCTTCCCTTTGATATTTACGCCTTGACCGAAACCAATTTGATTCCCGACATAAAGAACCAGGAATTGTTCCCTCCTACTTTTAATGTTTTCCGCGACGACGATCCTACCCGCACAAATAAAGATTCCCCCTGTCGAGGCGTCCTACTGGCGATGGACAACAGCCTTAACTCTTCTCCCATTACAATTTCTTCATCCTCTAAAGCCGACTTTGTCGCAATAAAAATATCACTGCCTCTCAAGTCCCTTTACGTTATATGTTGCTACATCCTACCAGCTCAACCTATCGAATCTTACCAATTTGTTATTGATGCGATCGATCATTTAATTGACCTGTCAGACCCCACTGATGATATCCTTATTTTCGGCGACTTTAATCTTCCTCAGCTACAGTGGACTCCATCAGATGATCAATCGTTTTTCATCGCTTAAAATGCCATCTCAGCTAAGGAATGTCTCTTCTTAGATCGCTTAACAGACTCAAGTCTATGACAAGTCAGTGGTATATCCAATTATATGGGCAGGCAATTAGACCTTATTTTCACAACAGATCCAATTAACTCCTCAGTCTCACTTTGTCCCCTATCTCTCTCAACAATCGATAACTACCATCCCCCCCTTCTACTTTCATTTTTTCATAACTCTTCATTCCAGTCCACTCCCCCCACAACTCTCTCATCCCACGACTTTCATAAAGCAAACTTTCACAAAATCAGTGAATATCTCAGCAGATCCCACTTTAACTTTCACAACCTAAGTATAAATGATGCCTTATCCATTTTTTATAAAGAAATATTTAATTCTTTTTCCCTTTACGTTCCGTTTTCCCGCCTTAAAACATCATCTACTAGTCCTCCCTGGTATAATCGCAAGCTTCGTTCCTTACGAAATAAGAGAAATAAGTTATGGGCTGTTTTCCTGCGTACCAGATCCTTTACCGACTATTCCAACTATCTTGGTGCTTATCTTCATTTCACCGAACTTTACGATTCCCTTTACCAGCGCTACCTTAACAATGCGCAAGTCAACCTTATAAACCACCCTAAGTCCTTTTTCCAATTTGTTAACTACAAAAGAAAGTCCGATGGTTACACTCCTTCCCTCTCTTTCAACAACAGGTCATCAACCGATCCACTCACCATTGCCAACCTATTTGCCACCTTTTTTAAGCAATCCTTCACCAACGACTCCTTTGTACCAGATCCATCCTATTTTAGTTACCTACTGAACTTCTCTAATGGCCCACTTCTCTCTCATATTTTTGATCCGTCTTATATCGAACATAAATTACACCAACTCAATGACGAATTCACACCCGGCCCAGATGGCCTCCCTGCCATATTTCTTAAAAAATGTTCTTCCTCTCTTTCCCTTGCCCTTTCTAATCTCTTCCGTCTATCCCTTTCACAAGGAGAATTTCCTCAGGTTTGGAAAACCTCCTTCATAACCCCGATCCACAAGAAAGGATCAAAGAATGAAATAACCAACTATCGTCCCATCGCTAAACTCTCCCATATACCCAAACTCTTCGAAAGTATTTTGTATGAAGCTCTAAGCTTCCAATGCAAATCACTTATTTCCCCTAGACAACATGGCTTCTTAAAGGGTAGGTCAACCACCACAAATCTCGTTGAATTCGTATCCTTTGCCCTCTCTGCCCTAGAGGATGGCAATGAAGTCGATGTAGTAGCAACCGATTTTAGCAAAGCCTTCGATAAAATCTCTCATCGGTTAATTATCTTTAAATTGTCTGCCCTCGGCTTTGAACCCATATTGTTAAAATGGATATCCTCTTACCTCGAAAACCGTTTTTACAGTGTTCGTTTTAGGTCAGCCCAGTCCGCTCCATTTTTGGCCACCTCTGGAGTTCCACAAGGCAGCCATCTCGGTCCCCTTCTTTTTATATTAACCATAAATGATCTCGATATGATCATCAAACACTCGTCTGTCTCCCTTTACGCCGACGATACCAAATTTTTCAAAACCATTTCCTCTCCCCATGACTCTTTCCTCCTTCAACAAGATCTTGATAGTTTCTCGATCTGGTGCCTCAAAAATTCTTTGGAACTTAACATCGCCAAATGCCAATCCATCACCTTCTCACATAAGCGGAACCAATCTCCTCCCCGACTCTATCTTCTCCATAACCAACCTATCTCCTGCGTACAGTCTCTTCGCGACCTCGGCATTTTGTGTGACAGCGAGCTCAACTTCCGTTTACATATGGATGAGATAATCCTCAAAGCCAACTCTGCACTAGGTTTTGTAAAACGGTGGTCCAAAGAATTCACCAACCCATACGTGACCAGGTCCCTCTATATTACCTTTGTTCGCCCCCTCCTAGAGTACGCCAGTCAAGTATGGTCCCCATATCATCGTGTTCATATCTCGAGAATTGAAAGCATTCAGCGTCGTTTTCTTCGATTTGCTCTTCGAGGTATGCCCTGGGACGATCCTTTTAATCTGCCCCCCTATCAAAATCGTCTCAACCTTATCAACTTAAACACCCTCGAAGATCGCAGAGATGCAGCAGACTTTCTCTTCATTCATCGACTCCTTTCAGGTCACGTTGAATGCGCGTCCCTTCACAACTCCATTTTCCTCAACACTAACCCTCGTAATCTACGTACCCCTCGACTCTTCTATCTACCAACCCACCACACCTCCTATGGCGCGAACGAACCAATCTCCCGTATGCTACGTCAAATCAACTCAAACCCTACCGTCTTTGACTTTCACCGCACCACTTCCTACCTGAAATCTGTTCTCCTTCACCACTCCAACCAACCTTAGTTTTAAGTTTTAGTTTAAGTTTATTGTTTAAGTTATAGCTTGTATTAAGCCGAATAAATGGGGGCATTCGCCCCCACCAAAATTAAAAAAATTAGACCTTATCTTCACTAGTGATCCTATTAACTCCACAGTAACGTTGTGCCCCTTTATCCTATCAACCCTCGACAACTTTCATCCCCCTCTTCTTCTATCATTTTTCCATAACTCTCCATCCAAGCCCACTTCTTCAACTAGCATCTCTTCTTACAATTTCCATAAAGCTAATTTTCGCAAAATCAATACCTACCTTTGCAAATGTTCTTTTGATTTTACCAACCTATCCTATCTGATGCTGTCTCCATTTTCTACAGTGAACTATTTAATTCCATTTCTCTCTACGTCACATTTTCACGCATAAAAAATCACCTATTTCCCCTCCATGGTACAACAGAACACTTCGCTCTTTACGAAACAAATTATGGGCAGTTTTTCTTCTCACCAATTCTTATTATGACTACTCTAACCATATTGGAATTTACCTGCAATTCGCCCAGCTCTATAACTGCCTCTATCAGCGCTTTCTCGACACAGCGCAGACCAACCTTATCAACAATCCTAAGACATTTTATCAATTCGTCAACTATAAAAGAAAATCAGACGGTTATCCCCCCTCTCCATCGTTCAATAATATATATATCGTTGACCAACCCACATATTATTGCCAACTATTTTGCAAACTTTTTTAAAAAGTCATTTGCAGACAACCTCTTTGTACCCGATTCCATCTATTTCAAGTACCTTCCCAATTTCTCAATTAGCCCCTCTCTCTCTCAACCTTTTGATACCACCCTTATCTAAGAAAAGTTACAAAATCTCAATGACGAATTTGTATGTGGTCCAGATGGGCCTGGTGTGCCGCCAATCTTTCGCACCCACTTTCCTCCCTCTTTCATCTGTCCTTCACACAAGGGGAGTTCCCCTAAGTTTGGAAGACCTCTTTCATAACCCCGGTTCATAAAAAGGGATCAAAGACTGAAGTAACCAACTACCGTCCCATTGCTAAACTTTCTCATATACCTAAAATGTTTGAAAGCAAGTCACTTATATTGACTGGCACGGATTTCTAAAAGGTAGATCAACTACTACAAACTTAGTTGAATTCATATCCTTCTCGCTTTCAGCCCTAAAAATGGCAACGAAATTGACGTTATTGCTACAGATTTCGCTAAGGCCTTCGATAAAATATCACATCAACTGATCCTTTTCAAATTGTCTTCCCTCGGTTTTGACCCCATATTGTTAAAATGAATATCTTCTTATCTGAATCGTTCGCTTTAGGTCAGCCTTCTCAACCCCGTTTTTAGCCACTTCTTGTATCCCACAAGGCAGCCATCTAGGTCCCATCTTTTTTATTTTAACTATAAATGATATTGAGAAGATTATCAAACACTGCTTCGTATCCATTTACGCCGATGACACTAAGTTCTCCAAATCTATTTCTTCACCCCAAGACTCTGTTCTCCTTCAAGAAGACCTCGATAGGTTTTCTACTTGGTGTGTAAAAAATTGCTTTGAACTTAATGTCTCCAAATGCCAATCTATGACTTTGTCTCGTAAGTCCAATCAATCCCCCTCTCGACCTTATTTTCTGCATGACCAACCTGTACCTACCCCAGGTTCAATCCCTTCGCGGCCTTGGAATCTTATACGATAGAGAGTTAAACTTCCGTTCGCATATTGATGAGATAATTCTTAAAGCCAACTCATCGCTCGGTCTTATCAAACGTTGGTCTAAGGAATTTTGCAATCCTTATGTGACAAGGTCAGTTTACATTATCCTTGTCGGGCCCCTCCTTGAATATGCCAGGCAAGTATGGTCCCCCATTAAGCGAATTCATATATCCCGAATCGAGAACATTCAACGTCGTTTTCTTCGATTTGCTCTTCGTGGACTACCTTGGAGTGACCCATTTATCTTACCTCCCTATAGCGACCGCCTCAAACTTCTTAACCTGAATATCCTAGAAGAACGCAGAGACGTAACTGACGTTCTCTTCAGTCATCGACTGCTCTGCGGTTCTGTGGACTGCGCTTCCCTTTCCAATTCTATTTCTTTCAACACTAACCCTCGTAATTTACGTTGTCCTCGTCTCTTCTATATCCCAACCCACCGCACCTCTAATGTCTCTAACGAACCAATCTCCCGCATGCTTCGTAAGTTCAACTCAAACCTCCCCCTTTTTGATTTTAACCTGAGCACTTCTTGTCTTAAACTTGATCTCCTCCACCATTCCCTTACTTCCTAACCCTCACTCTTGTTAGTTTTTAAGTCCTAGTTTTTAAGTTAGTTTAAGCTTGCATTAAGCGAAATAAATGGGGGTGTTAGACCCCACTAAATTGATATACGCTGTGGACTAAACCAGTCACAACCCAACAGACTACGTCCGCCACCTGCAACCACAATAACCGGCAGATTCAATGTTTTTACAAATAACCTTTATCCCTGTTGATCCCAACATCTCAAATGTTTCCCTAGACCATGTTTGCATGCAATTGTTGGCCGTTTCTTTGATTCTCCTCTATGTCTTGTCTTAGATGACTATTCGAGATGTTCCCAAGATCTACTTCAAACTTTTGAATGGTCCCATTCCCCAACTTTGTAATTAGTCGCGTATCCTATTAATCTCGTAAAAAGTGTTGCTTGGTTCCGGCACAATGTGAACCTGGTGCGGCTGGTATTTTTGCCTACTTACTGCCCTTTTTTCATAGCATGCTCTACTGGAATAGCTTTTTAGTTGACAGAAGTCGCAATTTTTATTTTTGAAAAAATATTTGTCTTGTGGGTGATTTCTTTCACCTTCGTTCCTCTGTCTTGGTTTTTATATTCTGCTGAGACTGTCATTACTGTCGCGTACATCGAGTCAATGCTGTTTCATGAGCCAAAGCGAGTTCAGAGGCCCGTTGAAATTGCAGATTTGGCTCACTAAATATAGCAATGGACTCTCCCCCTTTTTGATTTCTTTTACGGAATGTGTAGCGCTTCACGATCTCGTTGGGCTTCGGATGAAAATGTCCATTCAGTCTTTCCAGGATTTCTTGGAAGGTCACATCCTTTGGTCCTAGCTTTCTACTGAATCTCATTCTTTATCCCATTCGCCTTAAAGTAGAACTCCATTCATTCCTTGTTTCCAGGACATTGAAGGGCGAAATTGATCCAAAGGCCAAATGCCCGACCGACTGAAGGCTGTTTACTGCCCTCATGATGGGGCACTACGCTTTTGCTAATCATTTAAGTGTGCTGCGCATAAGTCATGCAGTATCCTGCAACGCCTGCTGTCAAAATGTGGACGAAACCACGGAGCACTACTTCTTTGAATGTCCGACATAAGTTCGCATCAGGCTTTAAGAACCTGGCGCTGGCATAGTGAGAGCTGGTACTGTAGGCACTTTATTACTGAAGCGAAAGATTCCATTCAAAGGAACTTACAAGTAGTACAATGGACTAATTATTTGCCAATGCAAAGAGAGAAATGGTGATTGCTACCGAGACGACCAGCAGCGGCTAGTTGGGTGCAGATTTATCATTAGGGACAGGTTTTGGCAATAAGTCTAGCGCCTTGTTCACTCTGAGTGCGCGCACAGATACATGAGAAATACGATGACACTAAGGGCTAAGGACAAAACATACATATACGGAACGTCCTAAGCATGATGTTAAAATTGTCCTGACCAAACTAGAAACGGATGATATCTTTGGTAGCACAGTCGGCAAATATAGCCAGCATTACATAACATTTGATGACTTTTTCAGACTAATCGACTTCGCTTCCGTCGATTTCGCCCACCTTCACAGTAAGCACATGATACCTGCATCTTCATATTCATAAGGGGACCTTGCGGTCAATTGATGATTCAATCTCTGACCCGGTTGATCGCATTATGATCGGCGTAAGGTGAGATTTCAGTATCAGCGGCTATCCCTAACACCACTAAGAAGAGGCAATAGTATGAGGATGATGCCGCATCTGATGTGTTAGGTCTCGCCTGCCCACCACTGCCAAACAGTTGTTTGATGATAGATGCCAGCTGTGGGAAACAGTAAGGAGGACTCAGGCGGCTCGTGAACTTTACGATCAGATAGAAGGAAAAAAGGGTACGGGAGGCGTAAAATCGAGAAAATTAAGCACTGCAATATCAGGAAAGAAGTTATTAGAAAATGAAAAGGACGTGGCATTTAGATTCGCAGTAAGTGCTTAGGATATGGAAGAAGAATTGCAGACTGTCAGGCTGTCAGGCAAAACGTAAGAATAACCAAATTCAAAGTAAAATCTAAAGAGCTTGCCGGCTTCCATGGACTAGCTGGTGAGTTGGTCAGTGTAGCGGGGGATGATTTCGTAAACATAACAAACCAAATCACCACTAAAATATGGTCGAACGCATGGGACCTTAACATTGTATGCCCGATCTTGGTGAAATGCGACCCTCTAACTTACACCAGGATAGAAGCATCAGTTTTCTCAACATCGCCTGTAAAGCCTTCTCTGCTATACGATGTAATCGCCTAAAAGATTTTGTCGACCAATTGATTGATCCTTATCAGTATGGCATCAGGCCTGGAAAGACCATCATCGACCAGATTTTTAGTAGGCATCCCTATTAAACTTGCCCGGCTATGCGGGATGACCATAAAGCAAGCTCTTGAAACTCATAAGCCACCAGAGGCAGAATCTTTAAAAGTTTCTACAACTACTTAGCAAGGGTGACATACGCATTATCGGTAGAACACAGCGGGTTGTTTGTAAGCCATTTGCAAGTACTAAAGTAAAAGCGGTGAAGATGAATCTGGCGGTAAACGAGAGAAAAATGAACTAGATGCTCGACGGCTCTATATAAATTCGAGGCATACAAGGGGTGCGCTCCGCAGTTAATATGCATAAACAACGACACCACATTAGAAATGATTCGAAGAGTAACGCTGTTATTTTGGACTCAGAAGGCAACTGAGTTGTAGAGCCTTTCTCCGGATAACCAAAATAGTGATCTATAACATATTGATTGAGTCAGTCTTTCTCTATGGCACAGAGGCATGGGTTTTGCCAAAAAAGTAATGAATGTCGATTCAAATGATCTACGGCTTTATATGCATCGACGGAGATTGGAAGACGGGATATGCCCAAGAACTGTACAAGTCGTACAGTGACATGGACTAAACTAAAATGCATGGTGAAGAGCTAAACCGATTCATGTCTAGTTTTGGTCAAATTCAAAACAACAATAAAGAACGCTCACTGTCTCCAAAAGTACGGAGGCAATCTTCTCGCTGCTACTGATGCCAAAAAGAGTTTGGATAAGGTGATGGCCATATGTGTATTTAACATCGTGCTTGGCAAAATTGTCCGAAACTCTAAACCAAATACAAAAGACACATAAATTCTGTGCAACTTCATACTTGCAGAGGATAAGGACATTGACATCATTGGGAGTACGCAGCAAGTGTGACTGGAACGTGTAAATATTGAAACAGAAGCGGAAAAGGTAGGTTAAGTTGGGAATGGATTCCAAACCTAGCATATACTTTCAACAAGAAGGAACACAGAACGTCCAAAAATCGGTCCCAAACAAATGAATGCCGGTCTTGCTCTAGAACATGGAAGTATCGGATGAAGATACTCTTGTTTATAAATTTCCTCACTATTTACCCGATTGTACCCTTTCACTCTCCATAATGTTATTTTGTTAAGCAGTTGTGCGAAGTGCTATTGTATTTAAATGTATCAGCAAAGTCCTATTTATCGGTGACAAGATTCTTATGATAATTAGTCTTAAATAAACCAACTGCGAGGAGTCAGATCATGCGAAGTTGATGAAGGCAGTTAGTTGCAGCAGCTGATGTCTGATGCGTAGACATATTCAGAGCTCAGGCCATCATCAGCCTTTAGCCAGGTCAGGTTATTAAAGTAGGGGTGGTGATGGTGGACCCCTTTAGTGGACTACTGGCAACACTATTCTTGGAAGGATCTGCCCATCGCATTAACTGCAAGACAACGTAAGATACTATAAGCTAAAGAAACAAAGAGTCTACATGCAGCCGAACAATTAGCAAATGCCTAGGCCGTTACAAAGCTGATGCATGCATCTTGGTGAAGTGTGCCAAAAGTCTGATATGTTCTCAGGCCCTGTAGAGGGAAAATCACGACTTTTTGATGATCTCCTCGATCATACTTATGAGTAGTGCTCTAGAAAAAGAAAATGCACATTCAGACATTAGATCTAAGAAAGAGATTTAGGATAGTCGACTTCGTTGTGAAATATCATCAATTTGCCCATACGTCAACATCATAGATCACATTGCTATCAACGCAAGGCAAAACTCAAATTTTTGTTATTCAGAATCTTTCGAGAAACTAACATCGACTCAGACTACTAGCTTGTTGTAACCAATGTACGAATGCAATTTTATGCCAAATGGCTGCAATCACAAGAGACTGCTAAAGCCTTTTGTGATCGATGTTGACAATAATCTGCAACAACTTCGTCAAAACGATAAGACCAATAAGGGTGCAGGAGCAGATTCGGATTCCTTGCCGAATCCGTAAACCCAAAAGGAAACAGTCTCCTTAGCATCGCGTATAAAAAAGGAAGGGCCTTCAGCAAACTGTGTGTATACAACTGAAGACGATTAGCGCAAGACATTAAGTAAGACTATCTCTAGTCGCTGGAAGAAATGACTGAACAATTCAATATTTAGCTCTTCTAAATGCTGGTCGATGAAAAAAACTGTAAGTCTGACAATCCGGACAAACAACAAACAACTCCAGTAAAAAAATAGTACTTAAGTACGTTATTATCCTTTAAAAGTACTTCAAGCAAAATGGTTAGCTTTGTATATCTTAAATTGAAAATTCCACTAAGCGTATTAGGCTTTTCCATGCGTAAAACTCACTTTCCATCCGTAGTTCCAAAAGATAAATAAAAAACATACATCCTCGTTTATATACGAGTATCGACCTTACGCACCCCTAGTAGCAGAACCATCATCATCCTGTTGCTGGCTTAATTGAATTTAATAAAACTGAAGAGCACTTCATCAATTTCATATTCCATATAGAGTAAATAGATAAATCTCATCTCAATAAACGTATCCCAATCCTTGTTGAGTTGAAAAAAAGAAAGAATAATTCTCCAGTATCTCCGGTGTATTTCTAAATCCCTGAATACGGATACATCTGCTTACGAATCTGCGAGTGCTCATACGAATACTCGTGTATACTCGTACGTACGTCTCTTCGAACTATCGAAAGGCATTCAAAGTTGAACTGCAACCCTATGGCTAAGGGAATATTCCAACGATCCCTGGAGACTTTTTAGCCAAACTCCCAAGTTTAACTTTACATTAATTTCAATTGTAAGTTTGCACTTGTTTGTCAGAGTAAGTAAAGGATACGCAAACACTCGTATGTACAAGTGCTTGTACTTCGTATCCTTGCATCTGTAACATTTTTCACCGATGTACTTTAAGAGTTTCTATTTCTCCTATCTGTCTACCTCGCAGGATATGCCCACGGATACACTTGAACAAATGGTAGAAAATCTACTCCGGAAGATATTTCCTTCGACAGAAACTTTATCCTCCCAAATATACGAGTACATATTATCAACGAAGAAGAAGGAAACGCGTACATTTTTACCCGTACTCCCTGGTGCATACACCTTAGTCGTGAGCTTATTTTGGAACTCAAATATTGACTCTGACGTTCTTCCGGGGCATGGCAGCACTTACGAATACTTTGCTGCTGCACGACGACAACTACGACATCATGATTTGGTCGGCGAATTTTCGCAGGTAATATATCCTTCGAAGGAAGATCGATTTACGATTACGGGACTTAACGATTTGTGAATATCGGATGGGGATTCTCGACATTGCATGTGTGTCGCTTCCTTGGTCCTTGGTGGCGGTGGGTACTCTTTGTTTTCGTAGGAAATATGCAAAAGTTTTCGAATTCAGATAAATAGCTCTTTCGACTATGTGTACGAGGATACGAATACCACACATTAGATTTGGCTTAGGGCTGCAATGTTGGCGACAATGGAGGTTTGGGGATATCCTTTTCTTTTTGGAAATCCTGTGATTTGTTTGCCATTGAAATGCAAATCAACAGGATGTAGTGAATGGATCTCAAGAAATAGTTTTGTGGTTCGACAGTTCTTTTTGAGAAAGTTTCCTGCATTGAGTAGATTCATGGATGGAAGTGGAATAAACTTCAGATGGTTTGAAGGCTTTAAGATTTTCTTGAGTTAGTTGCACTTTATTGAGAGAATTTTTTTTTTCACAAATTGAAAAGAATCTCTGAAAATCCATTGAAAAAAAAAAACATTTCATAGATTATATGACGCTCAAAAAACACTGAGAACTTTAACCCGTTTTCACTTGCAGCGAGAAAGGATTTTGAAATTTCGTTAGGGGGAAAATTTCATCAAAACAATTAGAAGTTAGTTGAGCAAAGAATATCAAACGAAGTATTTTTTAGTATTTTGTGAATCAGAAACTTAAGTTGCTTACGTCAACGAAATAGTTTTATAGAAATTGAAAAAAAATTATCGATTCACGAAGTTATAAAATCTGTGCAAATAGAAATCCAGAAACGGGTGGCCGTAGTGTAGTGGTACTAGCAATGGCTTTTCACTCGGATTGTCAAGGTTCGAATCCTACCCATGACAAGTTTTTCAAGTTTTTCATTTGTGTAATTGGAACTCAGTCAGAAAAATTCTGCGTGTGAAGGCTCAACACTGACACATAGATTTGGCTGTTGTAGAGTTTCAAGCAAGAAAAACTATAACCTTCGAATCACTCTGAGTGAAGAAAAAAACTCTCCGTCCTATTCGGACTCCCACCTCTGGAGAGCTAATATCGAAACCAAATACACTTGAGTTTCAAATCACCATAAAAAATATTTTCCTTTCTCCTCCTTCTACCTTTCCGCCCGCGACAGTGCAACAGTAAAAGGGTATCTAACCCCTTAGGTATGATATCTAATGTACAATGGCATAGTAAAGGTACAAGGAGGTTGCAAAGCGTAGTTCCTACAGCTACAAAAGATAGAAAAAGTACAAACGATTAATCTGAACCGATGAAGCGTTGACAACAACCACAATTTGTCCACCTTATGCAAGCAAACTGGACACATCGTAAACTATCAGGATGTTCCTAAGTTCCAGTACATAAAGAAAGTAAATCTGGCTCAGCAGCAAAAGGTGGAGGTCGTCACTTCGTCACTTCCCAATTTACCTACCCCCAAATAGCGGGAAGTAGCGGAAGTATGGCTCAAAAAACGAAGGCTTATTCTCAGGTCTCAGCGCCCAGAGCACTGGAAACAACATATGGCAATCTGTCTATCCATGGACAAATTCCTGAGCTATAACTACAGACATAAGAGCAGGCCAAACCTGTGGACCAGTTCTACGCGCTGCTGCCCTAGCAGCAGTTCTATCCATCGAAACAGAGCACTCAGACAAAGAACTATTCCTTTGTACTCCTTGTATGTTCCTTTTAATTAAATTTCTCAGTCTTTCGAAGAAAGATGAGCAAGAGCTTCAGTGATACCGAGTACCCGCAGCCTGAAGTGAGCACAAGCCGGTCATTCATAGTGATAACGCTACCCGGTGTGGTCATCACTTTTACAGCAAGGGTCGCAGGATGCTGTATCACTAATGTCTAGCAAAAGTGTAGTGCCCGTCCAGTCTTTCCTACTGAGGGACAGCAGGTGAGCCGCTGACTTCTTAGAGACGTCAGCAAGCATTCAGTTGGTCTGCCTGCAACCTGAAGAAACATGCCATCTGCAGTTATGCTCATATGTAACCCAACTATTATTGGCTGTCTTAACTGAAGACGCAGTCATGAAGAACTCTAGCCTAGCAAGTTCAACGGCGGTTTCATATCCCGTGATCCCAGGGTGACTTGGGCCATAGACAAGAATCAATGAATTTACCCTTCCGACTGCTTTCAGGGATTGCTTATATATCCGCTTGGAAGGCAGACGCACTCTTACCGAGGAGTGAAATCTATGGTTGGCATCTAATATCGGTTTCGAAGCCATCCGTGAAGACTGGTATACATTCCTTTCCCGGCTCAATTTCTAGCCGAAACCAGTTTTAGGCACATGGAAAGTCTATTTTGTCTACGCTTTAGAACCGAATGTCACTAGGCTTGCATCCAACAGACAGTACAGATACATAATCCACATACATATGCTGCTACATAGACGTCAGATCTATTGAGAGCGTTAAGGAGTGAGTCGACTAATATGCATCATAGCAGTAGAGACAGAAAGCTACCTTTCGGGCGACCCTTATTTACAATTATCATCCACAATCAGTGTCCTATACACCAGCATTGTTTTTGTCCACACAACTAATGATCAGTCTATTAGCCAACACATTGGAGGACAGCGGTGGTGTTCCAATTTCAAAAAGGCATAAGGACACTTCTGATTCACAGGCTCCTGCCTAATTGACTAGGTGAAGGCTGTTGATACCATGTTGTTAGAGGAGCTCTTCTACAAGCTTAACATGCTGGGCCTAAGTAAGCAGCTGCTATACATTTTTTCAATATATTCACCAGTAGACAAGTCATCGTGGATTGGAGAGATTACTTCGGCTGCGATTCTGTGGGTTCACTTCACCATCCAATAGCGTACCCAAACAACTTGATCGCACGTTCAAAAATCGAGGTCATTAATATCTCTTGCACAGCGCCTTCGGTAAGATGAAACAACATTGCGATGACTTGCAGATCAACCTCTAGAGCCTCTTACTACTCGTACTTCCACATGTTATCTCAAAAAATGGTTTCTTGCCATCAAGACAGACTTAAATTTACCCAACCAGCAGTGAGGTCTCTGATTGTCGTCCTTCGACAAGCCGGCAACAGTACATCTTTGATCGAAGATTTAAGAACCGCACCATGTTCTTTGGCATATGTTATACACTGGTCGAAGTCAATGCCAGGTAGTGGGAGGACCAGAAAATTAAGAATGTCGACTTGCATGCATACGGGATTATTGAAATTTCAGTGCAAGCTATACCAAAGTCCACTTCACTTAAAACGAAAAATGTTTCTGGGAATACAGCGATATCAAAGAGGGGAAGACTCTACGTTCAGACGAGAGTCAAGCAACATACCAAACAGCAGCGGGAAAAGGATACTGAGCTAACCATATTCGCTCCCGCCATTACAATCATATCAACCGAAGTCAGCGACATATGTCCGAGTTACATATGTTGTCAAAAGTTGCGTTGTCTATAGCACCCGCAATGTCGATGACAATAATCGAATGCGCCTACAATTATGCCCATTCGATTTTGAATGGCAGTCTAGCAGGATCTACGGCGTTAGTTGGCATATAACATCCTAGACATAGGATCACACATCACATAAAGTTCAAGAATTCTCTCCATTCTCTGAAGCGAGTTCTGTATGTATGCTAGTAGTAGATCTTATAGCTGCAGTGAAATTAGAAATATGCTATCGGTGTTAGGCGATTTGAAGATATAAAAGGACGGGACAGCGAATTCAATGGCTTTATCCTTTGATCTATGAAAAATATCAGCTTCGTGAAGTTTTTATTTTAGGAACTCAACTCACTTACAATGATACGAGTAGAAGCTGGATGCCAGCCACTTATTATCTGGCCACCTGAAAAGTGAGTTTCGGGCATGTGTCTCATAGTTTGAGTCTGGCTGATTTTCCCATTTTGGGCACTTTGGCCAGTCTGCTCGTATCTTCATTTCGTAACACAGTTTGGTTGCGATGTCCGATGGTGCTATAAGCTCAGAAGATGGCTAACCTCATTTTGCGAATTTTGGTATTTGGTAAATAAATCTCACCTACTTCGGTTAGCGAATAAAATGGCTGCACTGAACTTTTTCCACTTGCTGCTGGATTCGTAGGTTATTTCGAAAGTGGCATAATTAAGTCTTTTTGTTGTTAAAAGTGGATTTTGAAATCAATTTAAGGCGCTTGTTCCACCTAGAAGCAGTCACCCATTGTGAAACACGTTTTACATTCATGATCTTTGTCTTATCCGCTGTGTAAACTGCTGGAACTTAGCGAAAAACCATTCAAACTTAAGGCTAATCTATTTCACTTACTTATACAGACTCGTATGTGTTCGTAATTTCACTTCACAATCTCACTATTGACAATTTTGCACGACGCAAAACCTCTCGGGTTATCAGCAAAGCTCGTTGAACCTTAATTTTGCTCGCACCAAAGTCGCAGTAGTACCGCGCTTTTTACAAGCTGCCCTATATACTCATACTTACACCATCTAATTAGTTAGAAGCGCTAGACAAGAGCAAATTACTCGAGATTACAAGTTCTCTATGCCGAGTCATGGCTTTGCATAATGATGTTTATTTTCAGTCAGAATGGGCACACATGTCACCCAATATCTTTCCTTGAAAACAATGAATGTTCCTGCGATAAGGTTTAGATGATTTCGAAAACGTATTTCCAAATCTGTTTCTATGGAATTGACGCAAATGGTTCCTCAAAAAATTGACAAAAAAAAAACAACAACAAAACACAATTTTAGCCGAGACCTACATATGTACATACAAAAGAGGTGATGTGTTCCAAAATTAGACACATGACGTCAGTATCAGTAGATTTTCGGGAAAAACAATGCCCGTGATAGTCGCATTACTACTCACCACTTATCGAATTTAGTGTAAATACGATCGGACTTACAGAGTTCATTTCTAATCTCCCTCCTGCGGTTTCCAGAGAATTGAAAATTGATAAAGACCTACCATTTATGGGTAATACCCATGAAGTAGCTTCTTATCATTGGCTGTTTGCATCCACAGACAGATTATGGACCGAGGAGCGAGGCTAACATTTAGAAACAGCTACCACTGCTGTTTTATTTGTTTAAAATCGAGGAGGGAACAACCGAAAGCCGGTATCTTATCAGTCTTGTCAGATTTGTTGAGGTCAAAGTTCTTCGATTAATCTCAGATTCGAAGTCGAACTCTAAATGCTGCATTTGTCGAATCAGTTCCATTTAAGCGTCCGACATTGTTCGTTGTTAATCGTTTCAGCTGGTTCTCGTTGTCTATTCAATAGCAATCATGTTCATCGTTCGCAGCGTAGTCCTTTTGATTGCAGTCGGTTTGGTTGTCAGTGAGGTGGTGGATTTTAAACCTTGCAAGGACTACACTGGTAATTGTGTAATTCATGAAGTTCGTATCGATCCATGCCCACAGGCATCTGAACATAAGGCATGCAGAATTAAGCGTCGCAAGCCAGCAAGGATTTCATTCGACTTCACTCCTGGATTCGACAGTGACGATGTCTCGGCATCGCTGTTTTGGGCTAGGGAGAATGAAGATTTGGAACTCCAGGACATGGACAAGGCAGCATGCAAGTTTTCCACATGCCCCTACAAGCGTGATCAGAAGAATACTTTTAATTTCGAGTTGCCAATTAGTAAGAAGTTCCCAACAAACGAATACGAAATCAAGGCCAAGTTGAACGGATCCGACCAGGAGTGCTGCTTCACTACTTTCATCAAAATTGTCCGTTAAAGTGAGAACGACATTTGTTATGACTGTATAAATCTATCATTAAACAAAATAATGGTTTAGTATTAAAATAAAATAAAAACGAAATATTGTGGAACGTTGTGTTATTTTTTTGGGGAGTTTCAATGGTGATTTATTCAAGATACAATGTTGGGTTGAAGATCTGTATGTGGATGGCTATTCCTTGGAAAGTGAGATTTAAGATTTATGTTTTGGCATATTTGCTAATGCCGTTGTAGATGTTCTTTGAATTTTATAACGCTCCTAGGATTTGCCTTAATCATTTACTGGGGGTAAAATACATTTTAAAGGCAATATTTCGTTCGTCCTGTATATTTGCTATTGACAAATGCAATTAGTGACACTTTACCATTGCGTCGATCAAGTTTTTCTTCCAAGAAGGTAGCTTTTCACACAAGTGCTTACTGGGCTCAACTTTTAGCGGCTGACTACAGATCGGGCATAAAACAAATCGAATTCATCAGTATTCTTTCTTAACACTGACTCCAACCAGTAGAATCTCTATACCAAGCTGCTGCCTTTTGTTCGCATTTTATTGCTAAAGAGTGTTTTTTATTTATGCCCAATAGAGGCCACTGTATTCTTCCTGGGTTGTACATTGAACACTCATACCGTTGCCAATAAACTAAGCTAAGGAAGATGAAGGAGCATATCTATTGCCATTCGACAAGTAGCTAAACGAAGCAATAAAGTGTAGGCTATCGTTCCCACAGGCCGATTCAAAAGACGGGCTGTACAAGAGTACAACTATAATAAGGGAACCAGTAAGGGGTATGGTGTGACTTATTAACCCATCTTGAATGAACGTTGACGTTTCTTTGTTATTACTTGTAGGTCTCCCCTTACTTGCTTATTTAGATGGTGGTGCAGCCCATAGTGAACCTGGGCGGCAACCAATAAAAACATTTCATTTAACTCGGTCTTTGAATTGTTGACCAGTGCGCGCTGCACTAATGTACGTCAACCTAGGCAAGCTCCTTTTATATAGCGCTGACACTGCGTGTTGAAATTGAACGCAGTCATATTGAAGAGTGGACGCAGATACTGCTAGTTTTACAGCTCATAAGCTGTTTAATCAATAGAGAATGACTGCGATATTTTTTAAAAAGTCGTTTTGGAATTTATGATTGAATAGAGGAGTAGAGAGTATGTCTACCAACCGACGAAGCAGATATTTTTATGTTCTTTTGCGCTTATCTTCGCAAATGCAAGGATTACCTGCCACTATGTAGAAAATTTATAACCCTGCTTACATGTCACGAATCGGTGGGAACAAATTATAACACGCTCTTCCATACACCATACCTTCGCTAAAAATTATCTTTGTCGATTGTGTAAGGCTGGGCTATGTCCCAAACTGGAAAGAAGTAAAAAGTGTTTTCATTCCCAAAGAAGGAAGACATTACCACTTCTATGCTAAGGATTACAGACCTATAAGTCTTTGATCATTTCTGCTAAAAACACTGGAAAAAATTCTAGATCAACATATAAGACGAAAACTCAACAAACACAACGTATGCGGTTCTCAGCACACTTACTTTAAAGGTAAATCAACAGGTGTACTCTTTTCTAGGGTAAGTTGTACTCCAAGGCCGCGTTTCTAGATATCAAAAGAGTATCAATAATGTAAACACCAGATCTATAAGGACTTCCTTGGACAAGCTCAATATAGAAACAAGGATAGCACAATGGATTGTAAACATGCTAAAGAGCAGATTCATCAACTCAGAATTTGGGAGAAACGGTTACAGGAGGAACTCCACAAGTAGGAGTGATTTTCCCCTTCTGTGACTTAAACGACATCCTTACATAATGGTGTCAAGGCAGTAGCCTACGATTATAAACAAATTCGTACTGGTAAGAGGTTTCCGCACTAAGGAAATCGGCCTTGAAAACACTCGTAAAATGGACAACAAAAGACGGTTTAAGGACAAATCCATCACGAAACGAACTAGTGTTGTTCACAAGACAATGAAGCTAGAAAAGTTTAATCTTCCCAGAATCAACGGTGTTTGGACACAACTTACATCTGAAACTAGTTATCTAGTTGGAAGTGTAACATCAAAAAAAAAACCAAACAATCATTACATGCCAAAGAACCTCTGGTAAACGTTGGGGTCCAGTTAGACCTATGCTTACCTATGGTGAGTTGGTTTGGTGAAAAGATTGGTTATCTCAAAATACTCACACAAGTTCAGAGACTAGCGCGTGTTGCAGTAAGAGGAGCCCTTAAGGTCTACTCCTCAAGCTACACTCACTAGAGCTAATACTCAACCTCCTTCCTTTAGACGAATTCCTTTAAAGAACGGCTTCCAAAAGCTCTATCAGGCTAAAAGAATCAGGCCTATGAAACCGCAAATTAGGTCGCGCGTCTACAAGTATGAACCATCAAAACTAACGAATTGTAGTGACTACATCGTGACAAGCGCGCTCTTTCATTGGAGTTTCTCCACATCATTTCCTAGTAGACATGACTTGCCACCTAACGCTGCCGCCAACAAGGGAAAATTCGACATCTACAGTGAGAGCTCCAAACTGGTGAAATGTACTGGAGCTTTAGTCTACTATGAAATGCTACAAATCGTAGACTCCTCCAAAATTCCTCATAGTTCACCAGCCTTGTGACAGTCAAGTAGCCGTAAAAGCTTTGCCAAGTGAAACCACCAAATCAATAAAGTTAGAGAAATGTTGCCAAACTCTAAGTGGAGTAAGCGAATCTCATAGAGTGGATATCTGATGGAATCCTGGACACACAAAAATGTAATGAGCGGATGAGCTAGCAATAGAGGGTACCTCTTCACAGAAGTAACACACAAAACCAGATAAATATACCAATTCACACCTTGAAATGCAAAATGGAACTTAACTACATAGAAAGATCCAACAAAACACGGACCTGAAAGAGTGACCTTGTATCCTAACTGGCCGCTGCTTCATTAGTAGGATCGGAATAAGGAGTCTCTTCTCAAGAAGCTGAAGGAAATAGGGACTATCACACAATTGCTGTGCGATTGCCCTAACGTCCAAATATGTGTTACCTGCGGTACGTACCATTTGGAGAACTCATTAGATTTGTAAAAAGCTCTGGCTGGTTTTCATTCAACACAACCTAGGTAGGACCGACCATAATAACAATAATAATATAATACACAACAAATATCAACGGGGAATCAATCCCTTAGGGACTAGCACATCCCTTATTACCTAGCCTAACCTAGCGTCATCAGCGTACACAAGCCACCCTCCCATCTTAGATTCAGCTGAATTTCATTGACAACTAGGATTCACAGAAGAGGTGATATCACTCCTCCTTGATGGGTGCCTCTTGTGGAAGTGACTTTAGTACAGTTTAACCTAGTGTTCAATTGATGGCTCTGTTGCTGGGCATACAGGTTATCAGGTTCGTTATTGGTGGACTAACTCAGATATTTTCCGAGTTTCTAAGTATAGAGGGAACGTTAGCATTGTTTAATGCTTCTTCAATGTTAAAGAAGGCAGCCTATGTATACTCGTTATCGTAGAGACGTATGACGACTGAAAAATCATCCTGGCAATTTCCCTTTTCGTGCCATTATCTTTTGTCTAGGCATATTCGTTGGGGACTTGATGACTTGGCTTTAGTTTACTTCTATTATGGTGTCAAAGATGCTAGTCTTATGCGCCTGAAGCATCTTGGATGGGTATGGTATCAAAGCTGCAGCTGAAAAGTCTTCATTTTTTGCAGCATAGTTGGTATAATTCCGTCCAGTAGAGGGTATTTATAGCCAACATGATTTTGTTCTCTTCATTGTCTCCGTGGAGATAATGCGTCATAAAGGCAAACAGTCAGGCAAGACTATTTTCTGGCAGCCCAAAATCCGACGACGACCAACCACACGGACATAACCGTTTTGTACCCCGCAGATGCCCCAAATCTTGCACAACTAACAAAGAGGCCACCGTGTTTGATATGTCTGGGGCTATTGCTCTGGATGAAGTCTTTGAGAGAAGACAGGTTCGGTCAAACTCTACAGAAGTCTATCCACCATGAACTTTCCCGGTACTTTTCCAAACACTGGAAGTAGGCTGTTGCTCCGATAAGATCTAATATTAGGCCTGATCTTATCAGTAGACAACAGCAACACACATGCTGTATAAATCACGTAGATATACGGGGATGACTTTCCAGATGGCCTTCGCCATCTCTCCTAGAGACCTTCTAGAACAAGAAAGAGAAATTCCGCACTCAACTTCGTGAATCCTTAGATCAGAAAAGAACTCAGCGAGCAAGGCATTCAGGGTTCGCCATATACTCCTTAGCTGATCGTGACAATCGATCTTGCCGTGGTCCACGAAAGTATGATTTTAAAACCATACTCGCAATGCACCATATGTATAAGCATTCAGAGATACCAATATAGATTCTGACTATTCTCGACTTTCAGGACTATTCGGAGCTCGACCATCTAATAAGAAAAGGCTGTTAAAGCTTTTTAAAAAGCGGTTTGCCATTAGCCGCTATAATAGTGAAATGTAAAAGCCCCCATCATCAACGATCTACAGGGAATTGTAAAAGCATTGAAGCAGTCCATTCCGGTCCTTACAATTTACAATGAAATAATCAGGGGAGCTATAAATAACCTGACGAAAAACAAAGCTGCGGCTTCTGACCGCTTACCATTCCGGCTTTTTAAGGGTATTAGTGTGGCACCAAATTATTTGCCGGGGGTTAACATTCTCAACAACTGATAACAGGTTCCGTCTATCCCATCCACAATAAAAGAAATTGTATGTCCTGAAACAAGAATAGAATCAAACCTTTACATTGAATAGTCTTCCTAAGCTTAGCTTTGCGGAGTTGCAGATAGGCAATGAATTTCAGGCCGATAATCTTCGAATATAAAGGGTTTTCTAATAGGGACTTGATAACTTTGAATTTAGTTTGTAAACGCACTCTTTCACTAAACATCAGACTGTCACTGCTGATCAAGCTGACTCAAGAATTGAAGCCGATGAACCATTTGAAACGACATACGTTCTCCGATTGGGTTTTGGAGAAGATGCGCCAAGATGATGAATTTCATCGCAAAATCATCTTCAGTGACGAAGCCCATTTTTGGCTCAATGGGTTCGTCAATAAGCAAAATATGCGTTATTGGTCGGGTGAAAATCCACATGTGCTTCATGAATCACCACTTCATCCACAAAAAGTAACTGTTTGGTGCGGTTTGCATGCCGGCGGCGTCATTGGACCATATTTTTTCGTCGACGATAACGATCGTCACGTTACTGCGAAAGGTCAGCCTTATCGCGCCATGATCACCGATTATTTTTGGCCCGAATTGGAAGATATGGACTTGAATGACATGTGGTTTCAGGATGATGCCATAAGCCACACACCACACGCTACAATCGATTTGTTGAAGAGTAAGTATGGTGAGCGTGTTATCTCAAGAAATGGGCCAGTCGATTGGCCGCCTCGTTCGTGCGATTTAACGGCGCTTGACTATTTTCTGTGGGGCTACGTTAAGTCATTGGTTTATGCCAACACGCCGACGACGTTCGAAGAGCTCAGAGCCGACATTGAACGCGAAATAGCGGTTGTTTCGGCCGAAATGTGTGGCCGAGTCGTTAAAAATTGGGTCCAACGAATCGACCTCTGCAAACGTACCCGCGGTGGCCATATGAACGAAGTTGAGTTCCATTCATAAACGTTTTGATTGTACTTCAAGCCTATAATAAAGTTTTTGAAATATCTCAAATTGTTTGCGTTATTGTCCTTATTGGAAAACCCTATACTACCATTTATCGAAGCGAGCTACAAAAAGCTATGGCTGATGTCTCGGGATCCCGTTAAAATTGAAACCATGTAAATTGGAAGAAAAATCTCAGAACTATTCCAAGCGGTCACCGGATTTCGGTAAGGAGACGCGGTCCTGCAACTACTTCAACCTTGTCTTACATAAGACAACAACAAGTAAGCAACTCAACAACTAAAAATGGGAAAAGGTGCGGAAACCACAATCGGGTAGCAATCTGCAATCATCACCTTTCTTAAAGCAGGCAAATCGCAGCGGGAAGTTGCTTCGCAGCTGAAGGTATCAAAGTTCTCCGTTCAACGTTGAACGACACGTTCAAACTGGAAGTCTTGAGGATAAATCACGGTCAGGACGGCCTAGAGTTACAAGCTACACTTAAACTCAGGGATCGGCTACCAGTTACAACAAACAAACGAAGTAGATGAAAAATCCAAACACAGAATAAACCGCTGGCCTTGACAACGGTCAAACTCAGATTAAGAAATGCTGGACTATTTAGGCTGTTCGAAAACCCCTGCTGCCGTCAAAAAACAAGTATAATAGAACGGGTTGGAATGGACGAAAGGCATATGGACTTGATGGAAGAAGATCTCAACAGAGTTTTATGAAGCGATGAATCCAAGTTTGAGGAACAAAAGATGCTACTACATTTTGTGGTTCCTGTCGTCAGTTATGTTATGGCTTCGGCATGTTTCTCCTCTAGCGCAGTGAAAGATCTAGGTCGACTTATTGGAAAAATGAATAAGAAGGAATATAAAAAAATTGGAAGAAAACTGTGACCTATCGAACAGATTTATATTTCAGCAGGACAAAGAAATCTTATAATCTTACATCACCAGCTTTAAACCTTTTAGAGTTGTAGTTGGAGGAGCTGCATAGACGGATCAGGTATCAATGTCCACCATCAGAACCTGCATTGTGGAATATACTATTGGATTTCTGGAGCAATATACAACAGACAACAATTCAAAAACTGATAGCTAGAACACCAAGAATTGTAGAAAAAGTAATCGAATGTATAGGCGATTTTTTCGACGAAAATCATTTGTTTCTTCTTTTTCATGAATTGCTTTATTTTTAGAACAACATGAAAATATTTTTCTTCTTATTTTGGTTTTATATATCTTCTCCGTTCACTTTACATGATTATTATTCCACGAAAGAATTTTCTTTCGATGTTAAATTTTGTTTTTCCTTCGAGCACTCAGGGCGGCCTCAAACTTTTGGCATGCTGAGTAAATTGTGGGCAGATCAGAGGGGAACAAGTATTTCATAGATCGCGTGAGAAATCTTAGATATTTCGCAGCATTATTGACGACATCCAACGCAGATTGTCTACATATACTTACCGAGAATGGAAAGTTTTTCAGTTTCGGCGATGCCAGTGCCATTCATGAATAATGGCTGAGTGTTTTTATTTCGTTTCAATGACAGCAGACAACATTGGGTTTTGGAAGCACTGAATCCCACTCTGTTGGTGATTTCCAAATTAATAATCCTCTTAATATTAACATACGCTATAATTCCCGTTTTATAGCCAAAAAACAGGGACGTGAGTTTGGCAACGAATTTGAAAATCAGTGAGTACCTACTGTCATCGGCAAAGAAATGTATTGGATAAGAAGTAGCAGATCATCGATGAAAAAAGTGACAGAGACCGAACAGAGTCTTAATTTTGAGAGCGCTTCTATGACCTTAGAAAGATGGGACAGGAGTGCAGTGCGTCCGCAGGAGGAGAAGAAGATTTGGAGCACATCTCGACAAATGCTTTTTTCCATCTATTGGAAAAGGGCCCTAAGGAGTAGGATCGATGAAAAGCTTACGCAGTGGTTTTGCTACTGTGTAAGATCACCTCGAAATATACCATCCGGACCAGGAGATTTGTGTATGAGTACCTTGAGATATTTCGAATGCGAATGCGGAATCGTCCCATAGAATCTTCGATGCGCTTAAATTTTGGTGGAAACATGGCACAAACAAGTGCACAATAAGCAAATTGGCTTTGTCTAAAGAGCTATCAACTGGAATGTCTTATAAGTGAACGTTGCGATGGAGGATGAGGCTGAGTTTCTAATGTTGGTTGCGGACGCCCAACAACTTTTGCCGCCTTTGGAACTCGGCAGATTTTTGTTTCCTCAGTTTTTAGTAGTAAATACCTGTACTGGTGCATTTTTCGCCTTTTTGTGCAACGCTCGATGATTAACTCAAGCCGCGCTTTATCGGTTTTTTTTTTTTTTAGAGTGATTGAGTATTTATTTACTAGGGCTCTTATGGCAAACATACGATAGATTTATAGATTACATACTTTTACATTTAAATATAGATTATTTAAGAGTTTGTAAATAGACTCACTAGTATCGAGTGTATCAAATTAGATTTGTGGAATAGTATACGGAATTAAAAGGTTGTAGTGGGGTTGTATGCAAGAGACAAGAGTGAAATACAAAGTAGAAATATAAAAAACAAAGAAACAAATATCTACATTCATGATTACTTACCAATACTTAATTCAGATCGAACGTTAAGAGCCATTTTTTAATTTCACTATTGCATTTATCGGGGGCTGTACACAAATTTAGGAAATGACTCGTATTGTGCATTGGGATAGTGGGCTGAAATCGATCGCTGCTTCTAAGATCATAAAACGTTGGATTTCGATTAAGGGCGTGACCACTTCTTTAAGTATTTCATAAAAGTAAAGATCTTTAGAGGCAGAATCTTTGAGTTATGAAAAGGCAAAACGGTATGCTCCATACGTTCCTTCTCCAGATGATTCTAATTAAGTGTCTGAATATTGTAATGACTAGGAAGTAGAGAGCTCGGCAGAGCATTTCACTAGCAACTTGTTCGGCTTAGGAATGAATCACGATATTTCAGAGTACGTCCGAAAGTGGGCTTGAGGGTATACTGATGAGCATTAAAAGCGACACGGGTGTTACGGTTAAAGGTTTGAAGGGGCGAAATGCTACTGGTGATTTCAATGGAGCACTGATGGTGGTAATAGCGATAAAACAAAGTGAGATACAAGACATTTCTTCGGTCTTCGAGGGTGCACCCATTGACTGGGTGATGTTAGCATCAACTGTGAGATTTATCGCACGGTTTTGAATGCTATCTAGCAGGTACAGAGATATTTTAGACGCACCTGACCAGATGCGTGCATTGTACTCCAATTTTGGGCGGATGAATGCTTTATATATCGATGCCAGCTCAGAAGGGGAAAAGTATTTCTTACATCGTTGGAGGAAGCTTAGATATTTAGCAGCATTTTTGGCGACATCGAATATGTGGTCATTCAAACGTAAGTTGTCATTGACACACATACCGAAAATGGTTTTTCAGTTTCGACAATGCAAGTGCCATTCGTGGATAATGGCTGGGTGTTTAAATTTCGCTTTAACGACAGCAGACAGCATTGTGTTTTGGAAACATTAAATTCCACTCTGTTGCTAGTTCGCCAATTGGTTATGCTGTTAATATCGGAATTTAATGAGCTTAACATACGCTTACGTTCCCGTTCTACAGCCGAAGAGCAGGGACGTGAGTCCGGGAACGAATATGAAAAGCAGGGAGTACTATCGTCAGTAAAGGAATATATTGGATTAGAAGTAACAGACAAGGGATCGTTGATGAAAATTAAAAAGAGTGTTGGAGAACGAACGGGGCCCTGGGGCATATTTTGTGAATATCAGACTTGAAACCATCCAAGACGACTTGAATTGAATGTTGTGAAAGGTAATTTCTAATCCATTAGAGAGAAGAGTCGTCGATCCCAAATGCACGCATTTTCGGCAAGAGAGCCTGATGCCAAACTCTGTCAAATGCCTTAGAAGTATCAAGTGCAACTATCTTGCTTTCGCCAGATTGATGTACGCTTTGGTTCCACTTTTCGGTGACACATGCCATCAAATCACCAGTGGACCTGTTGCTACGAAAACCATACTGCCGGTCATTGAGAAGTTTTCGTGTTTCGAGATATTTCATTAGCTGACGGTTTATCAGCGTTTCCATGACCTTGGAATGAAGGGACGTCAGTGCAATGGGTCTGTAGGGGGAGAGAAGATGATTCGCGGTTTTTAGAGACGGGATAGAATGGTGTCTGTGGTCATATCAGCAGCGGCATCTACGTCGTTATCGAGGAAACATAACGACCAGATAAAATTCCTAAAGAAGCTGTTAAGACCGATCCAGTTGGCTTTAGCGTTCTTTTAGGAATTTTTTCTCTAACTGTGTGTTCGGTGTACGAGATATTAGCTAACATGACACACTGGTTCGACGAGTATAGAGGGGAGAGCACATAAACGGTGTACTTATTAGGGTCAGAAGTTAAAAACAAGTCCAGGGTGTTGTCGGTATGACTATCAACGTCTGGTATTCGCGTGGGCTCATTTACAAGCTGCGTTAAGTTCTTTTCCACAGCAAAGATCTCAACACACCGTCGTTCGGGTGTTGTCTGTCCAGAATGTCGAAGCCACCCAGAATTGTATATATTGAAATCGCCCGTAATAACGATTTCAGTATGAGGATACAGGGATACAATTTTTTGAATAGAGTCAGACAGCGGGCTTCTGTAAATAAAGTAGTAGTGGATAGTTTGCTTACGGAGATGGAATTTTAACCACATGAAATTGAATTCCCGATTGGAAAAGGGACTACGTTGTGGTGGAGTTTGGTAAGCTACATCACTAGGCACGTAAATTGCGAGACCGCGGTGAGAGAGGAATAATGGCACTAGTTCGTAGCCAGGTAGTTTCAGATCAAAGTGATCTGAGATGTGTGGTCGGGGATCTACCTGTGTTTTCAAAGCAGCTTGTCTGTATTTACAGATGTTGACGTACGCAGAAAAGTGGTTGTTTTTAAGCCCGCGAATATTGGCTATATCCACTTTAAATTCCCGCGTCATTATAAAAAAGATAAAAGAAGTGAGAATTCCGAATTGGTTTACCGAATTAAATTGTGGTAGGTGTTATGCCCTTACAACAATCGAAAACAGTGCAGCAACAAAATTCTCACTCACTCACTATCCATCAGTTATTGCCTACACTCTAACACTGCCCGTGCAGTATGGCAAATTTAGCAAAGGCAGTGACTGTACTTGCAAGCAACAGTACTTACATTACACGATTTGGTGATATAAAAGGTCATACTAAGGACTCCGACAACACTATTCAGTAGGTAAAACATAATTTTGGTTTTGTCACTTATAAGTTATAACTAGTTTATGCATGCTAAACCAACGTCTGAGCAGTTCTAGGTCGTGACTGATGTCAGCAACTAAGTCTAAAGCGGAGCAAATGGAATAAGAGCAGGCAACATTATCCGCAAAATATGTCAGTGTTCCTTTGAACCTTTGGCTAAAAATCAAATTAACATATATCAAGAAAAGAGTGGGACCAAGTACAGAACGCTGCGGAATGCCCATTCTGAGAGATATGAAGCAAATCACTTTAGAATAAAGCCTCCGAAGACGGCCATTTATAAATTTCCAAGTTATATGTGATGATCGTGCATTCATCTTCATTTTCAATGAATTTTATTTTATTCTTCTTATATTTACTATTGTACATGCTAACAGAAAAAAATGCTTAAAAGCCAGCTTAACATAACTTAATTAACTTATTCTAACTTACTGGCCCTCCGAGCGTGAGCTCTAAGCTAAACTATATTTGTATGTTATGTCTTTCGACGTCGTAATTTATCATTTTTAATCAATTATTATTCATTAACATCTAGTTAAACTGAGAAAATATTAACACATTGGCTGCCAAGGCATTTTAGCGGTTTGGGTCGCAGGAGGCCACTGCATTTTTTTCATTTTCGTGTCTCTCAGTACCCAGAAAGTATTTCTGCATCACTCCCAATATTTTATTTGTCATAACTGTACAGTTATAACGGGTTTTGTATGTCGTATGCTTTCGTATGACGTATCTTCAGTCGCAGTTTTATCTTCTGCCAGGCCACGTCGTCCGAAAACGTGCGACGGTTTTGCTTATGTTTTTTTTGTTTGCTCACTTATTTTTACATAGTTTGTGTAAAGAAACCTAACAAACGAAGAAGTGGAGTGCAAGCGGCAGACACCGAGGATAGTGATGGAGATTTTTCTAGCTACGACTACGACTGCAATTGGCAACATACGGGCAGCCAGAATTCGGCGTACCTTTTTCGTAGATAATTTTTATATGAGCTACGAACTTGCAAGTTCCGTGCTTGATCAACAAACGCACCTGGTTTAAACCTTACCGGCCAATAAAAAATAGTGCTCAAAAACGTTGAAATGGTGGCCCGAGAGGAGGAACATGGGGTGGTTGTGCTCAAATGGAAGGGCAGTTATGGTTGCCGTAAATGACCAACTACCTGCAGACTCTAACGAGCCATCCACCAGTAGAGGCAGGAAATCTACCCGATGGCAAGGAGTTCGAGATAAACCACTTCCTTCCTATGCTCCTACACTCAGACGAGGTACGAGTATCAAGTGGTACAGAAAAGTTGCGATCGAACTTTTACTTGGGACAGCAATTGTAAATGCCTTTTTAGTTTATAAAAAGCTACAAATATTAACATACAAATAAAAAAGTTTTTGGGAAGAGGTATCTGATGGATTATTAGATCTGATGTTTCCACAGAAAAGAAAGCGTACAGAAAAGAAAATATGAGAATGGCAAAACAATAAGGCGTGCTACTCGACGGCAAAAAAATCGTCTGACAGAAACACTGTAAAAAACGAAATCAAAAAGACAACAACCCACTGTCCAGAGTGCCCCAACAAACCCCAGCTATGCGTAGATTGTTTCCCAAAATACGCTCACTCAAGAGCGTTACAACTCTCTTTTGATGTCAAAAATCCCTCATCTGAAAATGTGTCTAAAGACTCTTCAATTACTGCTGCTTCACTCCCAAAATCTTCGTCCACTAGCCCCATTTTGACCCCCTTCTGCCTACCTCAGTTAAAATAACCCAACAAACTTTTGACACAACAAAATGTCGTTATGAACTTTCTAGGCTTAGAGAAAAAAAGACGTGCGAGAATATATGTACGTCTACTTCTAACGTATCTGCATGACAAATCCGACTCAGTTTGCTATGAGGGAAAAACGAAAACAAGCGTCATGGTCTCCATACAGCAGGAAGGTCTCCCTACTGACTTTAAAAATCTGAGGAACTTATATACTAAGTTCCACGAGATTTTCAATATGTCACCCAAAAAGTCTCAGACGACCTTGCTGCTTTTGGTAAGTATGTGCACTCAAAAAGGATCTCACACCTTCAATGGAGCAGAGCTGACAACGACAAATTTTTTCGTCCCTAACGTGCTACCATTGCCAGTGTTCCAACCATCGACTCCCACGTGCTCTCGAAATATCCTTCCTCTTACCTTCTACTATCAAAACGTAAGAGCACTGCGATCTAAAACCCATGCTGGCTTGCGCCAGTCTTACGCTCTCCCATTTGAGGTCTACGCTCTGACCGAAACTAATCTAATAAAGAATCAGGAATTATTCCCCCCAAGTTTCAACGTTTTTCGAGACGACGATCTTACCCGTCCAAAAGGTGATTCTCCTTGTCGAGGTGTCCTACTGGCCGTCCACAATGACCTAAACTCTTCTCCAATTGCTGTTTCTATTTCTTCTAAACTTGACTACGTTTCAATAAAGATAACACTCCCCTGCAGGTCCCCGTACTTTATGTGTTTTTAAATCCTATCGGCGCAAACTATCGAATGCTACCAACTCGCTATCGATGCAATTGATCAAATAATTAACTTATCTGATCCTCTCGGTGATATTATAGTATTCAGGGATTTCAATCTACCTCAACTGTACTAGACTTAATTAGACGATGAATCTTTTTTTATTGCAAACCCTAACTCGAGTAAAGAATGCCTCTCCTTGGATAAGCTTACAGATTCTAGCTTATGCCAAGTTAGTGGGGTCTTCAACTATATGGGTAGGCAATTAGACCTCATTTTCACCACTGACCCCATAAACTCTTCTGTCTCGCTCTGTCCCCTTTCACTATCGACCATTGATAACTTTCACCTACCACTTCTTCTTTCTCTTTTCTACCACTCTCCTATTCGGCATTCCCCATCTGCAGCAGCCTCTTCCTACGACTTTCATAAAGCGAAAATTAGTAAGTGTTCTTTTAATTTCGCCAATATGTCCCTCAGTGATGCTCTCTTTATTTTCTACAGATAATTATTCAATTCTATTTCTCTCTACTTCCCCTTTTCGCGCAAAAAAAAAAAAACCCATCTACGAGCCCCCCGTGGTATAATCGTAAACTTCGCTCTTTACGTAGCAAGAGAAACAAATTATCCTTCGATCCAATTCCTTTGCTGACTATTCCAACTACCTCGGGTTATACCTTCAATTCGCCCAGCTTTATAACATTCTCTACCAGCGATACCGGTAGCAAACGATCCAAAACAGTCAATTCCACGGCGTTTTCAAGAATTGGGCATCCCTCAGACCACATTATGGCGTATTTAGCGTAAGGATCTTGGTTTACATCCATACAAGATCAAGCTGACTCAAGAATTGAAGCTGATGGACCATTTGAAGCGACGTACGTTCTCCGATTGGGTTCTGGAGAAGATTCGCCAAGATGATGAATTTCATCGCAAAATCATCTTCAGTGACGAAGCTCATTTTTGGCTCGATGGGTTCGTCAATAAGCGAAATATGCGTTATTGGTCGGGTGAAAATCCACATGTGCTTCATGAATCACCACTTCATCCAAAAAAATAACTGTTTGGTGCGTTTGCATGCCGGCGGCGTTATTGGGCCATATTTTTTCGTCGACGATAACGATCGTCACGTTACTGTGAATGGTCAGCGTTATCGCGCCATGATAACCGATTATTTTTGGCCCGAATTGGAAGATATGGACTTGGAAGACATGTGGTGTAAACAGGATGATGCAACAAGCCACACAGCACACGCTGCAATCGATTTATTGAAGAGTAAGTATGGTGAGCGTGTTATCTCAAGAAATGGGCCAGTCGATTGGGCGGCTCGTTCGTGCGATTTAACGCCGCTTGACTATTTTCTGTGGGGCTACGTTAAGTCATTGGTTTATGCCAACACGCCGAAGACGTTGGAAGAGCTCAGAGCCAACATTGAACTCGAAATAGCGGCCGTTTCGGCCGAAATGTGTGGCCGAGTCGTTGAAAATTGGGTCCAACGAATCGACCGCTGCAAACGTGCCCGCGGTGGCCATATGAACGAAGTCGAGTTCCATTCATAAATGTTTTGATTGTACTTCAATCCGATAATAAAGTTTTTGAAATATCTCAAATTTAAAAAAAAAATTGTCAAGTCCTTATTGGAAAACCCTATAGATTAGTACTTAGTCTACGCTGGAATGTATTGCCTTTTATTACTTACCGCTATTATCGTTTCCTCGTTCCAACGCCATGTTTTTTTATTTATGTGCAGCTGGTTTTTTGAAACGCTGGATTTTTGGACTATCTGCGATAAGATTTTGTGTCCTTAGTAAATTGTTTTCACTTTCTGGTAGAACTTCCGAATATCATTGTGGACTGGATGGAGGAATTCTCTATTCTTGTCTTTCGATGTTCTTCCTGTCTGCTTTGCTAATAGCGGTCGTAAATAGCTCTCGTCTTCTTTGTTTCGACACTGTTTGTAACGTAACATAACAGATGCCGCGATTCGGATGGCTTGCAATGGCAATGGTGCTACTGGTTTTCTTCTAGAGAAATTTTGAGTGTCGTGATTACAAGGTGTTCCAGTTAACCCTGGCTATTATGCACCTCGGCTCAAGAAGATTGTAGAAGAATTGTTTTCTTGTGGCTGATGTTGAAGTCTATAGCTCTAATGTTGGTTTTAATCACTCATCTACTCCCACATCCGAAGCTGAAGAATTCTGCTACATGCAAACAGAGGCTGCTTCTGCTCTGTACAGTAATCACAACAGTAGGTGCTGGAGATTCTCATTATTCTCTTTTCCGACACATCCCATCGTGCTTCTTCGATGGCAACCAATTCGCTCACTATGAGGGTTGCTGGTAAATCGTCTGTCCTCCATTTCAATAGGTCCAGGTTAATATGGGCTTCAACTAATAAGTCTCTACAGCTGGCGCGATCTTTCGCCAGTTGCCTCAAGTGACGGACTCTAAGGTGGTTGAGGGCACTTTCCTTACCTTATATGTGGTCGTACTTTGCTGCGTCGAAACTCGGTGTTAAGCTCGAAGATTCTTTATTTAGGTTGGAGCTGTAGTGTACATTCGCTCAATATTACCCAGCCATTTCAGTCATCTACACCTGACTAGACCGATGTCGCTGTACAGGTTGTACAGTTAGTTCTTAAGTCACCATCTCCGTAGTACCTAATGGGATCGAAAGTCTCGTATATGTAGTACATTTTCTTGAAGTGATATCTAAGGCATTGCTCAATTCATAAACGGCCTTATTAGAGCAGCGAGCATTCTGCAAACTATGACGAGTATGGCAGAGATGTTAAAACTTGACATGGTGTTGTAGAGCTTATCCCTATCCACGCTGTCATATGCGACTTTGAAGTCGACAATTCCAAGATATGTCATAGTATGAACCATAGCATTTGATCGACGCACGATGCCCTGAAATCGCACTTATATGGTTTGCCCATATCATGAATGGTTCCTCTTCTGACTTTGATGACTTAGGCTTAGGATCGGCTATCACTGAGTTGGCATTTGAAGCACACATCCAAGAATGATGTACATGAATCTGAGTAAACACAGTAATTAGATGATGTTATAAGTCTTAGGCTGTGACCTTCTTGTCTTTATATGGTCGGAAGGCATTGGTACTGAGTAGGAAAGTTCAGATAACAGGCATGACTTCTGAGTGCTTGAATATGTTTTTAAAATACGAAAAGGCCACTTGCTCTTCGGTATCTATAAACATATGTACGAGTAGCTCACAATGGTTATCGACTGGAATATCGGTGACTTAAGACTACAGTCAAATTATCAAATTATCAAAAATTGTAAGTTCATCGAATGACATAGCTGCTATTAATGTCTAGTTTTTTATTGATCAAGCTCAGATATAAGTTGCTTGATGTATGAAAATTGAAAATTGCTATGTCGATGACAGGTACGCTCCTTAGAATGATAACCACTTTTGACCCTTGATTCTTAGAATCAAAGTTTATATGAAACACAACCATTGCATCTCCACCATGACATACTCGTATTTTACAAAACGTTTAAGCATCCCGACGCAGATATGTACTGCGTCATTGTGCTTAACACCGATAATTTACTTTCATTCGAATCCGCCTCCATCGCCTCATCCGATGAATACAAAAATAAAATAAACCAACGTCTTAAGCGAATGCAAGAAGAGGACACTTATTACGCTAAATAAAATTTTGAGTCAGCCATTCAGCAAGACAAAACTGGAGACGGAGCACAGTAACACAACCGAAAAAGTATCCTAATGAAATAAAATCTAGGAATAAGTGAGATTAGCTGGATATTTGTGATGTATCTACATAAAAGATACACATCTACATCTACCCAGGAGGGTTGGATAAAATTTCACAAGTCAGCTACCTATCTAGACTGGCACCGTGTAAGCTTGGCATATTCGTATCTTTGGCGTTCTCATTTGCTGGCAATTACTTCCAGCGAATCAAATTCGCAATTGAAGGTTTGTCCTTGCCAACACCCCGTGTAGCAAATAAAAAGGATATCATTGTTCCCTCCTTTGCTCATTTTGGTATCTTCTAGGTGGAAGGAATAAAAGAAAAGATCCGAAACGAAAGAAACACAAAGAAAAAAAAACGGGAGAAAAGAAAAATAGACTAAATCACACGTTTCATTACGGAACGGGATTAATTTTATTTTCCTTTTTCGGTTTTTATTAGTCTTGGCACCCGCGCCATTGGTCTCATCTAATTTTGCAGGGAGACCCATGAAAAGGAGTCCAGGCTAAGGCGTGGGGTAGTCAGTCCAATACACCGGGGTATGGCAGCTGTGGCATACGTACGACTATAACGTGAAAGGAGCCAATGAAGATGCCACTTTAAATTGTCGCTAAAGAAGATGCCTTGCCTGGTAGTAATGGCTGCGATGGTGATCCTGGTAAAAGACGGTGGTAAGAGGTATGCCATCCGAAGGTACTCACGCGAAGAAGCGAATAAAATCTAGATAATCTTTGTGTGGCAATGATTAGGTCCTGGAATGTTTGAATGTTGGAGTGTGAGTGTGACTGGGTCATTGATTCCGTCTTCTTTATTTTCATCCCGTGGATTATTTCTTCATCTGCGCGTCCTTATGCTGTCCTATTTGGGTTAATTGAAATAAAATTCGTTTCTTTATCCCTTTTTGGTTTATTTTACTTTTCTTTTTGTTCGTTTATTTGGTTTATTGCTGAGATTTACCTTATTGGTGTTGTATGTGGGTGTGCATGGGAAGATGGATGGGTGTGGTATTACGCGTGGGAAATGTAATTAGTGAAGGTTTTGATGGCAGGCAGGACGGGTGCAAAAAACAACAAACTCATATATGTAACTACGAGTACTACACTACAACTAAATTATTGGAAAAATACAGGAGAAGATCCTTAATCTTGGTCTCTTAAAAAAATGTGAAGACCTTCGGCAGCATAGATGTGAATTAAAGCCTGCTTAATAGGTATTTCGAATACTCATTGCTATGTTAAAATATTGTAGAAGCCAGCGTATTGTTGGTGAAGCAGTACGCAGTAGATGTTAGAATAGATTGTCCTATTCGAACTGCCACCCCCGGAGAGGTGTTATCGAAACCAAATATACCTGAGTTTCAAACCACTACATCACAACAATGTTTTTCTTTCTCCTTCTTCTATCTTTCCGCCCGTGCCAGGGCAACAGTAAAAAGGTATCAAAACCCCTTAGGTGCGCGTAAATTATAAAAAAAAGCTAATCATTACGGCGGTGAAAATTGCCCCTGGGAAACATGATTGTTAATGTTTTCAGGCCACTCCAGTTGGCCGGTGTCGACTGCTGGACCCAGAATCCTGGACTCGATAATAAAGAGCAGAAAATCTATTCTCCCATGGATAGCAGGAATTGGAAATATAAGGAGCAATCTTCTCTTACTGTGGGTCTGAATAAAGCGTCAGTTGAAGTCTGTACCTTTAGGTGAAAAGAAAAAGGTGGTTTTTCCCGTTGCATACAATACGTTTGTTTGTTTGTTCTCGAAGTTTGCCGGGATTCACATCACTATGCGAAGGCTAATCTGATGGATCGAGAGCTTGTGCAGTCACGGTGCATAACATAAGATCGTCGTTGCGTCGACTTACTTCCTATATTAGTCTGTTCTATCGCAATCAAAGGCAGTAACCAACCCCAGTGCATATTGTGATTCTACGAAGATGGGACTTATTAATATTTACTACCATGGTCAGACACTTTTTGGGATATTAGCACGTGCACTTAATGCAGGTCATCGAAAACGTGGACTGCAAACCAACAGATATTCTAGCAGGAAAGGATAATTGGCGGTGTTTATCACAAAACAGCTTCGACTTGAGAATGTGACCTTTAAATATACTGCTGCCTATGATGGCTTCAAATCATCTCCTTCCCATGGCATGTGTTTAGTTATACCACAAATAGGCATATATCAGCAGATGTCATCTCTGACGAGAATTTTCGCTGGTCACCTGAGGTACCAAACTCCTGACGAACAGTTAGAGCAGCTTTTATATCGACCAGGAAAGATGACTCCTGAATCGCTCAGCGTTTTAAACCTATCAGTCTGATTTCTATGCAGCAGGGGAGACTGCTTGCAGATGAATTCTCTGTCTAAGATGCAACATTCACATCAATGCAGCAGGACAACGTATCAAAATTTAGTGACCGGAATGGAATGTGCTCTAGGTAAAAAGAAGCACGTATTGGAATTTTGCAACAACATTAGGGGTCAATTCGACAACGCAACTTTTGCCTTCAAACGAACGCCAACCAGCACGCCGTAGACGAGGACTAGAGCAATGCTATCGAACAAATTCTTAAAGCGTGAAGAAAATAACCGCAAAGTGGCATTTTGTTCGACGCATGTTGGTTGACACCCTGCTTGAGGTTCTGAAATCTATGCTCAGACAAACGCAAATGTTGTAACAATACAGTATCTGTCGGATCATGTGTAGTGGCTGGTTACTATACATACGCATTCCTATATGTAATAAACAGTTAGTGCACCAGACATGCGGTCTTAATCAATGCCATTGAAATTGAGGTCATTCTCTTCACAAGAAGGCTAAAGCTCGTTTATTTGACTCATTTTGTGCTAAAAACTGCCACCGTCCATTTCTCCAACGAAAGAGAAATGGCTGGCATCCCGCATAGCAAATTCTTTTTACTATCCATGTCTCTTCGAAAACTTTTAGGGCGCTTTTAGTTTTCTAGCAGTATGATAGAGTTCTCGGCGTTTACACTATGGGATAAGCATTCATGCAAATTCGCTTCCTCTGCTTCCTTCAGACTCAGGCGGGTGGTTGTTTCGGCTGTTTGGTGCTTTTCCCAGTACATGCATCTATGAATCATCCTGCTTTTGATATTCTTATTATGAACTGCACTTTTAAGGACATCTTCCGTTTACAGAAAATGGCTCGATTATCGACTGTCATTTAACCCCGATCTAATGGGCAACTACGAATGCTGCCGGAATACGAGGTCGACTAGTTTTGGCTAGAATCTAAGTCTTGAAAAGAATATAGTCACATTCTTAGCAACGGGTTCAAAACCGATTTTCGAACTGGGGTAGGCATCTTTATATAAGTTTCCCATTACTTACAACATAGTAGCCCACAGCCCCCTCGGAGTCTACACCGTACTGAAAGGAAACGACCCATAATCCTTTTTGTAACGACCTTCTACCAACCTACTGACTCGTAGACGATGGGCACTGCGACGGCGCTGTAGGGGTTGAATTGCCTGTCCGATGTTGATCGAGCGACTTCTGAATCAGCTAATGACAAAATAATTCACTTGTATTAGGTTCGCCCTATGGTACAAGATAGAGTATAGAATTTTATGTACCCGAATTATAGTGTTCTGTGTAAACGCCCTAAATCGAATCCTCTCAATAAACGATTTGAAAAACTGTGTCTTTGACTCCGAACAACAAGGTTTAGAAACCGTGACATTTTTTTTTAAATTGGTGTTCCGTGCTAGCAACTTATAGAGCACTGCGCGCAATTTACGGTAATCATAATCGTCCATCTGAGCAGCTTATACAGTATTGCGTACGGATCGATTTATGTATACGTATACTCTTATGGATAACATTCATCCAATGGAAGAAGCCAAGTGTGACCGAGGATCCAAATTTATCGGTTCGACGCCGTTCCCATCAATTCGGCGTTGGCCCATCCACTACGTGGAAGATTTTGTGGAAAGATTTTTGCCAACATCCGTATAAGATCCAACTGGTGTAGCAATTGAAGCCAATGGAACATCGTTTGTGTCGTACGATCGGTGAATGGGCTGAAAATCAACTGGAAGTTGAACCGAAATTTTACAGTCAAATTATCTTCAGGGATGAGGCTCATTTCTGGCTTAATGGGTATGTTAACAAGCAAAATTGCCTTTTTTGGAGTGAGCACAATCCTCACAATTGTCATGAGACTTTCGAGACCCTATTACATCCCGAACAAGTCACTTTATGGTGCGGTTTGCAAGCCGGAGGCATAATATACCCAGTTTTTTTTAAATCTGCTACAGCAAAAGGGTTTCAGCAAGATGGGGTAACATGCAATTTTGGGACAAACATTTGGTAAGCGAATTATTTCAAGAAATGGATCAATCCATTGGCCGCCTAGGTCATGTGACGTGACACCTCTGGACTACTTTTTGTAGGGGTATGCCATGTCACTCATATATGCTGATAATCCAGGTACAGCTGAAGACTTAGAAACCAACATTCGACGCATTATTGCGGAAATATGCCCGGCTTTGTTAGAAAAAGTGGTGCGAAATTGGACCAATAGGATGGTTTTCATAAGACGCAGCAGCTGTGGCCGTATGCCTGAAATTGTTCTCAGACACTAAATTCTATAAAATTTTCGAGTTAATAAAGTCAAAATATTGGTCATTCCATTGCGCCATAAATGCTTGTTAAAATGAAGAAATTGATCTAGCCAGATCTCAAGGTTAATAATAAAGAAAACACGTCACTGGTGCGACGGTCCGAGGTGGACATACATATCTACCAATTACTTCGGAGTGCCATTGTTTTTCTCGAGTTTTCTAGTTCTCAATGATTCGAAGATATCATCACGATCTACTTTAATGAATGGCGGTGGCTCGCTTCTGTTCTTTAGGTCATTTCGGTGGTTCAAAATATCCAAAACGATTCTATTTTCAAGGTCAATCGGGTCACCTTGTATTACTTATGTACCTACTTAGATGGCGCTTCAGTCTGGGGTCTGTGAACCAGGATCTCAGGCAACATGCCTCTCCAACTGGGTGGTCTATTGCCATTTGCCTCCAGTTCCGCACACGATAACGTCACTTTCTACTTGTGTGCTCTACCTAAAATAAGGTAGACCCTGGGTTAGGGTCAGAAACACTTCGGGCTGAGACACTGTTGCGCAGGGTTATCCGAGCTTTTCTGATGAGGTTGGCGTCACAGTACAGGCATTCAGTTTGCTGTTGAAATGCCTTTTCCTCTCTTCTTCATTAATGCAAACGGGACCGAAAAGTGCCCGAACAACTTTTCTACCGAAGCGCTCGAGGAGAGCTCGACGTCGTAAAGCAGGACTGGGATGCTCAGCGTCTTGTATAAAGTTTTGGGTGCACGAGAGAGTATCGAGAATATTTCGCAATATTCATTCTTCGCATGATTTCCGCTCTGGTGTCATTGTTAATAGCGGAGCCGATGTACTCGTAGATGAAGTCTCTTAATACCTCGAAATTGTACAATTGCTGCTTATCGTGACGTTTTGTCCTAGGTTCTTGTTTTTCCTTCGTTGACCGCTAAACACATCTTTGTCACCACTTCTCAAAGAGTAGCAGATGCTGTATTGACAGCTCTCTGTGTTCCTCCTATTAAGTCAATGTTGTCTGCGAATACGAGTAACTGAATAGACTTTTGAAAGATGTTGAAAAAAATACATGAAATGAAGGTCCCAACCTTGATGGAGCAGCTTCCATTCTCCATCGTGATGGCTCCGTATAGTTCATCTCTTTAGATTCTATTATATGAACTTTTGAAATCTTTGAAGAGGTGGTGTGTAATGATTTGGGACTCTTCGGTTTTTTCGAAAACTTTCTGTAATGTTAAAATTTGATCTACTCGTATGATTTGGGGACTTTCCTCGCCTAAGGTCACACTGATAGGGGCAGGCGAGACTATTGATGATCTTAGGCGTTCACACCACTTTATATACACTTATTTCCCTCTAGTTGGAGCAGTTCAGGGAATCTCTCTTTTTTGGAATATTGAGGCTCCATTCGTCATGCATACATTCGTCAACCCAGATTTTAAAGACAAGTTGATGTATGCTCTTACCATTTCATCACCTGCTGCTATAAACAGCTCGGCAGTTAGATTATTGCCTGGCTTCGTCCAGGCTGAATTTGTCATTCTGCCTGATGGTCGGTATCATCGTTTAACAGTGTTCAGAATTAATTTTCCTGGATTCTCAGAACCGACAGTGGTCTTACTTTGAGGTTTCCTTCTCCTTTCTTGAAGATTTCTGTTCGGGTTTTACAACCTTGGCATATTCAAGGATTTACTCGCGCTGTTATCGGGGACTACCACTGGGAGGTAAAGCAATTACAAACGTAATTGTTGCGCTATTGGCCAGCAGTTGTTCGATCAATCACTGCGCAGCTCCCAGGGTCACCTTGAATACTTTTTAAAAAGGCCGTTCGATTGAATCTGTCTTCTCCTGCGGATCTTGACGGAATATTTTATTTTTATCTTGTAATTAGCATCAAGGGGTTTTTAGTACCCTAAAAGTGTTATGTCTGTCGGTCAAACCCCAGTATAAAGTTTTTTTTTGGTTTCGACAGCAGTCCGCTTTATTTTCTGCGAAGTGCGTCAATAGTTGCATTGTAGGACATGTCTTCAATGTCAGTCTCAATTTGAAAGTTTGACCAATTCCGTAGTAGAGTCCTTTTGGTATTTGATGTTCATGATGTTGGAAAAGTAACCATATGATGTAAAAAATTTTGAACTTATTAGTTTGCGAATATTTAATTTTTTTGTATTTTCCTTGGGGAGATATACAAAATGGAACGCTACACAATTGCGCGAAGAACTAAAATTGCTTTTCATTTGCTTGAAAATACAGAAGATTTTATGATGAAAGAACTGCTTTAACGGGATAGATAATTTTGCTGAATTTGGGACTCAAGTTGTACGGCAGACCTCGAACTGGCAGAACGCTAGAAAATATTGATGCTGGAGATAGTTCATCGCAGAAAACGATGGGACATCAACGAGAAGACGATCTGCCCAGTTGCAGCTTGCTGACCGCACTCTTCAGCGGATTTTAAAGGAGGATTAACACGTCTTTTCCGTATAAAATCCAGCTATTGCAAAAACTAAATCCTGGGGACCTCCCACTACAGTTGGGATACAGAAGAGCAGTTTTAAGTCTCTTTAAGACTTTCTGGCAAATTTCGTGATGACTTTAATGATGACGGTTTCGTAAATAAACATAATCCCCAAGATTTTCATAAAGGACCGTTACACTCAATTCGTGTTACAGTTTGGTGTGGAATTACCGCCGAAAAGATTTGCCGCCCATTTTCGACAATAAATGGGGGACGTTTTAGGGCAATGCTCCAATACTTTTTATATCCACAAATGCTACTAAACGCCAATATATGGTTTCAGAAAAATGGTGCAACAGACCATGCATCACGTGCAACAATGGAGTTATTGAGGCAACAATTACCAAATCGCATAATTTCCAAATGTCGTGATTTGAGTAGGCCATGACTGCTCCAGATTTGATTTGATTTGTCTGCTTCAGATTTTTTCTTGTGGCCCTATCTCAAGGAAAAGATATAGGTACGTACTTTGCTTGTTTTTGTAGCTGACGTTGCAGATGAGCCACCTGTCCCTTAGTAGAGAGCCATATACATAGATAGCATGTCAGATTAAGTTTTCTGTGCTTTGGGCGTTGGGACCTGGGAAACTACTTTTGCTTGACGGCTGGTACTTGAATATGTTGAGGGGACGTTCCATTTCCAGTTTTTGCTGTCGAGCCACATTTACAAACTCTGCCATTTGTCCCAACACAGAGTGCGTTCTCTTATTTGTGGTCCTTTCCACCGTTAACGCTTCGAGATTTTTTTTTTCAATTCGACGTTCGAATTTCCCCTTTTTATAGTCGAGGACCTAAAAACCCTTTAGACCGTGCATAGTAATTTCCGGTTCTCTTGTTCTGCTCTAGCCTTGAAGGATTCGATGCTTTTAATGTAGCAGTAGCATTGACAATGTTCCTGCCTTGCTATTGCATTAATAATTTTAACGGCTAGCTGCTGGTAAGATAGACTATTTCGTTCTGTTCCAAGGTAACGTACTTCTGTTTCGTGTTAATCTCAACCAAACCAATTATGAATACCATGAAACCATGTTCTAAGTGTATACAACCAATTTTTGACTTCTGGCTTAGTGAAAACTCCCTCAAAATTGTCATCTTGAGTTCATTTCCACTTCTGGACCCATTTCGTAGACAGCTAAATTGTTAGTTTTTTGACTCAGAATTTAAGTTATTGCTTGGACTGAGCACAACTAAGCTTGCCGGGGCTGACCTGGGCCTCGATGAATGTTCATCATGGTAAAAAGTGTTGAAAAGTACATGTTAGTTCAGGGGGATCTGTTTGGAAATATAAATCCATTTATACGTACTTTCAAATTCTATCCATAAAGTTATACTGTACATACTTTTCGATTTCAATTCTTACTTCAAGTTTTGTTTATACTTTCAATAATTTGTAAATTTGTACGACTCAATAATAATCTCTTATATTAATGTATCATATTCAAACTAAATTGCGCTCTCATACACATTTAATGATGTATAACACTTAATGTATAACACTAAAGTTAATCGTTGCTTTGAAATGTAACATTCTTTCACTTGTGATTCAACCATTAAAGAGGTACATACCATCAAACCAGTTTCGATTCTTTTACTGATACTAAACTTATTTCGCATTATAAAATTCTATTCTAAAACATTTTTTGGTCCTTCGAGCCGGATTGGGTTTTCGCCAATTCGAACTTTCGTTGAATATCACAATCATCATCAATATTCTGGAGAGAGCGTCATCAAATTTATCATCAAATTTATCATCAAAAATCATCGATCGAAGCACCTCATGCAATCTTGGAGGATTATCGGGACATCCGTTAATTAATTAATTCATTGTCGGACGATCAATATTTGTCGCTGTTGCGGTACCGAACATTTGATTATACAGTTATTGGACTCAGAATATGTGTAAGATAAAATTCGCGCATGTACGAGTATGTATGACCTTTGCATGACCTATCAATTTAATTTAAATTATTATATTTGCATGCGTATCAATTGAATTTTAATTGAAGTGGAGTGAATTTAGGATTTTGAATTTACAATTTATTATCATAAAATATATTGCTTTATTTGAAAATGAACTCGATTAAAAATCTGTCAGTTCTGCGCTCGGTACGTGGTAATCTTAAGGGTTCATTGACGAGATATGCCTATTTTACCGAAAAACTCTGTGAGGCTGTAAAATTAGAAGCTCTTCAAGTTCGTATAGAGAAAGTTGATGAATTATTCGAAAAATTTAATGCTACTCAAGCACAAATTTATGAATTTAGTGAGGAAAAGGATTACGGTGATCCTGAAAAGGAGTTTGAGGAGTTCGAATCAAAATATTTTATAGTTAAATCGGTTCTACTTTCTGAAATTCGAGAAAGAACAAAGTCTGATATTAATGCTCATACAGCTTACAAATCTTCGCAATGCGAACATCAATAGTTCAAATTTAAACAGTCACGTTGATGATTGCCTTCCTAAGCTCTATATTGAACCGTTTGAAGGTAATTATAAGGATTGGCCTGCGTTTCGGGATATGTTTGAGAGTTCTGTCCACCAAAAACAAAACTTATCAAACACTAAAAAATTCCACTTTCTTCGTTCGTGTCTCCGTGGCGAAGCTCTTAACTTGCTTACACATATCCCAGTGTCCGATGATACATACGAACAGGCATTTGATAGATTGGTAAAAAGGTATGATAGACCGCGCTATATCATCAATAGTTTATTAGAAACATTTAATCAATTACCGTCAATTCAAATCACAAATGTAAAGGTTCTGCGAAAATTATCAGATGGTGCAGATGAGGTGGTTCGGGGCCTAGACTCACTTAAGTCATTCGAAAGAGATCCTTGGATGATTTCCATTCTTTTATCTAAAGTAGATTCAGATACTCGGCAAGCCTGGTCGTCAGATAGTGTAGATAGTGAGGAACCAAGAATTAAGGATCTTTTAACGTTTTTGGAACGTCGGTGTGAAGCGCTCGAATCTTGTAAATTACATGTTCGTGATCCTTATAAAGCAAGACCTTCATCGTCAGTACGAAGTATGCAAGCGACGACAAACCTCGTGTGTCCAAAATGCAATGCATTGCATAAACTTGCACAATGTACGGAATTTGCTGCTATGGAAATAGAGGCAAGGAGAGATTTTATAAAAAATCAAAAGCTTTGTTTTAATTGCCTGCGAGCTGGTCATGCTTCAGTTCGTTGTCCGTCTAAATTCAGATGCAAAAGTTGCAATTCACGTCACCATAGTTTGGTACATCTTGGTAGTACTACTACAAGAAGTACTAAATCTGCAGAAGCTAGCTCATCAACAAATTCGTTCACCCAAAATTCATCTTCTCCTGCCCCTTGTGCTTCTTCCTCAAACACATTCATCTCTAATCATTCAACAAATATAAGACATTGTTGCCTCAAACATTGCTACCTACAGCTGTTGGAAAAGTGTTAGATGCTAGCGGAAACTATCAGCTAGTTCGCGTACTCATCGACTCGGGATCACAAGTCTCCTTTGTCACTGAATCGTGTGTCCAAAAACTTGGGCTCAAACGAAGAAACGCGCGCATACCTATAACAGGTATCGGTCCAAAGTCTGCTATCACATCGAAAGGATTAGTATCGTTGGTTCTCAGTTCTCGCTTCAATTCGGCCAACATTTCTGTCGACACTTATATTTTAACAAATGTTACATCGTCGTTACCAACTATTTCATTTGATGTGAATAATTGGGATTACATATCCAGATTGGAATTAGCCGATCCATATTTTAATCAGTCTAATTCAATCGACGTCCTACTTGGTGCAGATAAGGTCTGGGAAATCTTTTTAGGCAAAGCTATTCACGGATCAAATGGACTTCCAATCGCACAAGCGACTATTTTCGGTTGGGTCCTTGCTGGGAAAACCACTTCGGGAATCGAACAAGAGATACGGTCTAATCATACACTCCTTGACATCGACTCAATTTTAAAAGCGTTTTGGACGATCGAAGAGGTCGATTCAAAATCTATTTTTTCGAAAGAAGATATCGAAATCGAGCAGCACTTTCGTGAAACTCATCAGAGGGATAAAAACGGGAAGTACATCGTCAGACTTCCCTTTAAGGTACGTCCATCTTTCGCTGGTACTTTCGATGGTGCATTCTCTCGTTTAAAAAGTATGGAAAAGCGATTTGCGGCAAATAAAAACCTCGCCCAATCCTATTCACAATTTCTTGATGAGTACTTAGCCTTAGGACATATGGAAAAGGTTCCATCATCAGAAATATCTACGTCGAACACATTTTATTTGCCACACCATGCAGTTATTAAGCCGGACAGCGTGTCGACAAAGCTTCGTGTAGTGTTCGACGGTTCGTTCAAAGACAAAAACGGAATATCGCTAAATGACTCGCTTATGATCGGTCCACCTATTCAGCGTAATCTTTTCTCCGTTTGTCTCCGTTTTCGACGCCATAAATATGTATTTACCGCTGATATTGTTAAGATGTTTCGTCAAATTTGGGTAGACAGAAAAGACACAGATTATCAGCGCATCATATGGCGTAAATCACCCACTGACATCCTAGAATATTTTCGGTTGTGTACAGTTACATATGGAACATCATGTGCGCCCTATCTATCGGTTCGCGTTTTAGAGCAAATAGCGTTTGATTATCGCGACGAGTATCCTGAAGCATGCGATACACTTCTTAATGACTTCTACGTCGATGATGTAGTCTCAGGTGGAGACTCCCTCGCTGATGTCATTTTCAAAAAGGAGTGCTTAATCGAACTTCTCTCCAAAGCCGGTTTGGAATTAAGTAAGTGGCAAAGCAATTGTAAACAACTTCTTCCTAATGCTCAAGTGGGACAAAGTCATAGTATTTCGTTAGATAGCAACTCTGATTCGTGGGTGAAAATACTCGGTTTGCTTTGGAATTCAGAAGTAGACTGTTTTTCGTTTCTCTTAAACATAGCTCCAAATGAAGCTCTAACCAAACGTCAAATCCTTAAAGAAATTGCTCGAATCTTTGATCCCCTCGGTTTCCTCGCGCCGTCTGTAATACAACTAAAAATAATCCTTCAAGAATTGTGGCACCAAAACCTCAACTGGGATGACCCTCTTCCAAAATCTATCGCTACACAGTGGCTCAAATACAGGAAAGAACTACCAGTCCTTACAAAAATTAGTATTCCTCGGTCTATTGGAGCAGTTAATGCCACATTTGAGTTGCACGGTTTTTCGGATGCTTCGATTTTCGCCTACGCTGCAGTCATCTACTCACGGTTTATACTTCCCAGTGGAGACATAACAACAACCATAGTTGCAGCTAAAACTCGAGTTGCACCAATTAAACAACTTACCATACCGCGACTTGAGCTGTGTGGTGCGCTCTTGTTGGCACGGTTGCTCGACGCTGTGCAAAATTCTCTAAATATAAAATGCTCAAATGTCTTCGCTTGGTGTGATTCACAGGTTGTTCTATCTTGGCTATCGTCCCCTTCTCGGCGGTGGGATACGTTCGTGGGAAATCGAACCGCCGAAATACTCAACACTATTCCCCGAAACAGGTGGTATCACGTAAGGTCAGAAGAAAACCCAGCTGACTGTGCATCTCGAGGCGTTTCGCCGTCACTATTAATAAATCATTCACTATGGTGGAAAGCTCCAAGTTGGCTAAGGAAAAGCAACGATACCTGGCCGATAATAACTAATTTTCAGGAACACCCTACTTGCAAGCAAGAGGAGAAAAAGAATCGCCAAACATGTATAGTCGTTACTAATTTTGATCATCCATTCGAAACTCTAGCATCACGAGTATCGTCGTGGACAAGACTCATTCGTATAGTTGCCTTCATACTAAGGTTTATTTCGAAATGCAGAAAACTATGTGAAAGGAAGACCGATGTCCTTGCTCCTCAAGAATTTTACTGCGCAAAGCGTGAAATCATCAAATGGATCCAAAATATTTACTTTGGAAAATACATTGTTTATTACAAAACGAATGGAACCTTCGGTAGGAAATGTAAAATACTTAATCTTAATCCTTTCTTAGATGATGACCAGATACTTCGAGTAGGAGGAAGGCTTCACGAGGCAAATATCACGTACAACGTAAAGCACCCAATAATTATCCCAAAAGGTCATGCTGTGACCACCCTTATCGCAATCGAGGCTCATCAACGCTTACTACATCCGGGAGTATCTACGCTATTTGCAGTAATTCGCCAAGAATATTGGATTATCGGATGTCGAAATCTTCTGCGCAAAATTACACATAGCTGTGTCAAATGTTTTCGACAAAGAAAATCTACAATAACGTAAATTATGGGAAATCTTCCAGCGCAGCGTATTCAACCAAGCCGACCATTTGTACATTGCGGATGCGACTATGCTGGACCTATCATACTTAAAATTAAAATCGGACGCAAGGTTCACACTTCGAAAGGCTATATATCCTTATTTGTATGTCTCGTGACGAAGGCCATACATTTGGAGTTGGTGAGCGACCTCACCACAGATGCATTCTTAGCAGCCTTTCGTCGATTCACTGCTCGTCGTGGTAAGCCGTCACATATTTACTCAGATAACGGCACCAACTTCCACGGATCTGCCAGAATGCTTTCAGAGATGCACCAACACACGTTATCACAACATCATAATTCTATCGTTGCCGAATCCCTTGCTCGTGATGGTATCACTTGGCATTTTATTCCTCCCTCGGCACCACATTTCGGAGGGTTGTGGGAAGCGGGCGTTAAATCCGTTAAGCAACACCTTCGGCGTGTTATTGGGTCAAATATTTTAACATTCGAAGAATATTATACGCTATTAACTCAAATTGAAGCTTTACTAAACTCACGTCCTTTGTGTCAACAATCTGATAATGATTTAGATCCATTAACCCCAGCACATTTCGTTCTAGGTGAATCTTACTCAGCTGTTCCCGAACCGTCACTAGACAACATAAATCCAAATAGACTCTCCTGTTGGCAATCCATACAAGATAAAGTACAAGGGTACTGGAGACGTTGGAGCTTAGATTACCTGACCTCACTTCAGCAAAGACCACGGTGGTCACAACCTCAATCCAATATTCAACTCAACGATTTGGTCGTCATCAAAGATACAAACCTACCACCGGGGAAATGGTCTATGGGTCGAGTTACAGCTATCCACCCAGGCAAGGATGGCAAGGTTCGTGTAGTGACCTTAAAAACTGCCAATGGACAATTACTTAGACCAATACATAAGCTAGCAGTACTACCTCTATGCTGAAACTTCGTTCCCGGGCCGGCGGAATGTTTGGAAATATAAATCCATTTATACGTACTTTCAAATTCTATCCATAAAGTTATACTGTACATACTTTTCGATTTCAATTCTTACTTCAAGTTTTGTTTATACTTTCAATAATTTGTAAATTTGTACGACTCAATAATAATCTCTTATATTAATGTATCATATTCAAACTAAATTGCGCTCTCATACACATTTAATGATGTATAACACTTAATGTATAACACTAAAGTTAATCGTTGCTTTGAAATGTAACATTCTTTCACTTGTGATTCAACCATTAAAGAGGTACATACCATCAAACCAGTTTCGATTCTTTTACTGATACTAAACTTATTTCGCATTATAAAATTCTATTCTAAAACAGGATCCTTACAAGCGGAGCTTTCTATTCAAATCATGACTTTGAACCTCGCTGCTTTGAATCAGAACTTTAAAATTTGCACTTCTCAAATGGTACCTATGATTAGAAGGGGTCGTCATGGAAGACTCTCTTTTTCTAGGGTGTGGAAATGTAATATCGATATTATTGAGAAATCTTAGTGATGCCTATGGCCAATCCTGACGATTGAAAATCAGGCTGGATGATCAGGGTAGAAGAGAAGAAAACCACATTTTATTGTAAAGCTCATCACGAATGCTATAGCTTTTGGGTAGTATCTATCTTACATCTAATTTTAGCTCCTTTTATTTTGATTTTTCAAAATACCTCACCTGATGGATGAGAATTATACTCTCCAAAGCGCTGGCTTTAATGTACTCTTTTATGTTGAATATTTGGTTACACATGGATTATGCATTAAAGTATTATGGATTAAAGTAAATTTTCTGCGACTTTGTACCTACGGCCACGTCGAATAAATAATAATGCCTCGCATCGCAGTCGCATGGTAAATGGAGAATCCTACTCCTTACTTAATTACGTTAAAGGAAAATAAAAGTATCTGGCTCTAAGCCATTAACTCTTAAGGATTTGCTCAAGATGAAGCAAAAATTCCACACCGTCGTCGTTACCCAAATGTTACCACGGCTCTCATTAAAAAGTCCAAAGTCAAAGTCAACGTCTTCATCCTTTTTTTCTTCCTAATCTCAGCAATCAATTTCCATCTCTCGCTGCCCGAAAAAATACCTACCATGCGCCATCAGTCGCAAGTATTTAGCATTTAAAAATCACGCCAATTAAAAGTTTTCTCCTCTTATTTCGTTTTTATCCAAGGAATACCGGCAATCCCAGCGAATTCAACCCTTTCGGGTGAAGGTGCAATCTGGAGATAACACCGAAGTGCCATATCGAATGTAATTGCATTTGAATGGGAAGGGTTTTGAAAAAGGTAAGGATTAACCAAAACAGAAGGGCAACCACCATCAGGAGAGTTTAAGGTTGATTGGGGATTTTTCTAATTTTTTTTTTGCTGCCAAGGATTAAGAAGGTGTCAAAAGTGATTTTGATTTGAGCTGGCGATTTCTGACTTTTTTTTTTCTCGGAAGGCTGTTTCTCCATTTAGATGATTGGCCATAAAACTTAAGTGAAGTTTGCTGAAGTTTTTATTATTTAAGATTCCTGCGAACCACTTATAGATACATACTGGTACGTTACCCCGTGTTGGATTTGAAATGGATGTTACGGAGGCAAATCCAATAAGAGACAGCAGCAAACAATGCAAAATGTAATGAACATTATGCCATCAATATAATGACAATCGGATTTCATTGGCTCAGTAGAGCGCAAATGCTGTTCTCACTTTGGTCGGCGGCGGTCGTACTGACGACCGATGTTGCTTCCCGGGACGATGACGCACTGTATACTCTAACGCGCATTTATTGGCGTCCTTAATGGATTTTTAGCATTCAGCCTATGATGCCGAAACCACTGCGGGGTTATGAAACGCATCTGAACCAAACTGGGGTGTCATTAGTGGAGTGAGAGAAAAGATTCCTTTTGTTTTATTGTCGAATGAAATGTATCAGGATGACATTGGACAACCTGAA